>OY728151.1:151313437-152563437 GCA_963277665.1 Viscum album
AGCCATCTGTATACTGGAATGAAAACTGTTATTATAAGAAAACTCAACCAAAGAAAGTTGTTGTTCCCAACTTCCCTGATAATCCATCGAACAGGAACGTATCATATCCTCCAATTACTGAATCGTTCATTCTGACTTCCCATATGATTTAGGATAAAAAGATGTACTAAAATTTAATTCAGTACCAAATGACTTCTGAAGGCCATTCCAAATGTTAGAAGTAATCCTGGGATCACGATCAGATACAATGGATAGGAGAACTCCATGCAACCTGACTATCTCTTTAAGATACAATCGTGAAAGTTGATCTAGAGAGAAAGTATCTCGAATTGGAAGGAAATGATCAGATTTAGTCAAGCGATCAACAATAACTCAGATTGCATTATTACCTCGAGATGTCTTCGGTAATCCCATAACAAAGTCCATTGATATATTTTCTCATTTCCACTTTGGCACTGTTAAAGGCTAAAGCATCCCTTTCGGTAACTGCCGCTCTGCTTTAACCTGCTGACAAGTCAAACACTTCATAGTAAAATCAGTAATATCTCTTTTCATTCCATCCCACCAGTAATACTCCCGCAGATCTCTTTACATCTTAGTAATGCCAGGATGAACTAAAAACGGAGAACTATGAGCTTCACATAACAACTCTCTCTTCAACTGTGAATCACAAGGCACACAGAATCTCTTCCCAAATCTCAAAACACAATCATTATCAATATTGAATTCAGGAAACTTACCCTTCTGAACCAGCTCTACCTTTTTCTACAACTCACTGTCTTTCTTCTGTGCTTGCTTAATTCTGTCGGACAAAGATGATCTCACTCATACCTGAAACAAAACAGAATAACTTCCTGCACCAACAACTTCTATGCCAAAGTTCATCAAATCCTTAACCAAAGGATCACATTACAAATGCAACATTGTTAATTAAGAATTACTTTTTTGACTCAAAGAATTATCCACTTTATTTTCTTTTCTCGGATGGTAATGAATTGTACAATCATAATCATTGATTAATTCTAGCCATCTCCTCTGTCTCATGTTCAATTATTTCTATGTGAATATATACTTTAAAATTTTGTGATCATTATATATTTCACACTTTACTCCATACAAATGATGCCTTCAAATTTTTAGAGCAAAAACAACAACAAATAATTCCAAGTCATGTGTAGGGTAATTTACCTCATGAGTTTTCAACTGACGTGAAGCATATGAAATTACCTGATCATTATGCATAAGGACACAACCAATTACCTTCAATGAAGCATCACTGTATATAAAAAACTCACCATTCCTGGAAGGAAGTGCCAAAACTGGATCATTCACCAATCTTCTTTTCAACTCCTGAAAACAATCATCGCATTATTTTGTCCAGATAAACTTCACACCCTTTCAAGTTAGCTTAGTAATTGGAATAGATAACCATGAAAAATTTTCAACAAACCTTCGGTAGTAACCTTCCAAACCAAGAAAACTACAAATCTCGGTTACATTTGTCGGTCATGGACATTCTTCAACAACTATTCTTTTTTTCAGGATCAACAGTTATTCCATATTTAGAAACAATGTGACCAAGGAAAGAAATTTGTTGCAACCAAAACTCACACTTGCTGAATTTTCAATACAATTTCTTTTTCTTTTGTGTTTTTCAAAATAACCCTTAAATGACTTTAATTATCCTATTTACTTTTAGAAAACTCCAAAATATCACCAATAACACAACCACCATTTATCACCTGATTCAACAGAGCCATCACTACAGTAAACTGCTCAATTCTGATTCTGACCATCTCAGTATGCTGATTTGGAAGGTCATTTCCCTCGGTATGCCTTCCCAAAAAATCTTCTCTGTTTCCTCTACAAAAACCCATTCTGAACACAGAAATATCTTAGGTGAAGCAACATGGTAATCTTTAAATGCTATATCATTTCAATCATACCATAAAAAAATATTTTTAGATAATCATTTAATAGAATTATAACTCCTAATGTTATCTAAACCGACTTCTGATACCAACTATAAGGCCCCAACCTTAAACATTACTCAATCTTGAGTTACGTCAAGAATACACGTTGAGGATCTTTTCAAGTTTAGAGTTTTAGAGAATTAGATCATAAAACATGCATTACATTCCACATTTAAACAAAGTGGTTATATAAAAGATAGTACTCATTTTCCCATCAACGGAATCATATTTAAAATAAAACATGGATTATTTCTTGACACTTCCTTAACACTATCATCACATCATGTACCTTTCCCTTGACCTGTGAAAGACATTTCAAAAACTTGGGATGACGATAAAAATCGTAGTAAGGGATATAAAAGTACGAAATGAAAACATTAGTCCATGTATGAAATCATACTTTACTCATAAAACATAATCATTTTAACATACCTCATAAAATCATGAATAAATATTAGAAATCATAAGACATAAAGGTAACTTGAGGCATTCATAACATTCTTACGTAGGGAGTAACCCTCATGGTTACGTTTGGAATACCCATCACAGTATATTCCATAAATCTCTTCAGATAAACCTTAACATTTAACTCCTTCGTGTTACCCAATGCATTAGAGAGCTATATCGGGATCACCCGCCCTTAGTTTATCATGGAACCACCCGTCTTCATAACAATTCCCAAGAACCATTACATAATGGTATCACATAAAACATTCATAAAGGAAACATAACATTTCCACTTTTCAATAATAAGATATCAATACAAAACATTGATATAAAAACACTATCAAAACCATTTTCAATACCAAAATAAAAGAAAATTAAAACATCGTATTTATTTTTCATTCAAAAAAAGTTATGGCTTGTAGAGGAAGCCGAAACTCAAATAATGGTCACGGCGGCGGAGAAGTCGTTGTCGCCGCATACGTACGACAAAAAAAACATTCCCTTTTGTCATTTATTAAAGACTTAGTATAAAAATATTCCTTTTTAATATATGTAAAATTAAAAGGGGTTTATACATCATATAAAATAATGTTGTGTATAAAACAATATATGCCTCAATGAAAGGAGATTGAGACGATGTCCCATACCTCGTGTCTGACGTGACTCGATTGCTCTTTAATCTCCTGAATAATAAACTAAAGTTAATTTCTACTTGCTTGAGAACCTTTTTCAAGTTTATTATTCCTCTTATATAACTTATTTCCACGTTATAAATGTTATGTAATCATTTAATTTAATAAAGTTTGTTTTGTCGATATTTGGTACTTAAGTAAAAAAATGGACTTCTTACAATTACATGTTGTTTATGTTGTAAAAGGTTCATTATATCCAGAATGATATTCATGATTTTGATAACATATATTTCAAATATATCCAGAAGATACATGTATTTATAATAGTACATAACATTTAGAGGTAAGAAATGAAATGCACCGTTCATGGAGACGGTAAGCCGTACGTACGCATGAGTGCTACTTTCATTTCTATTTCTTATTTAATGGAGTGAAATCATAATGATATAAGGGTATATTATAATTCCATTATAACATCATATATAATAACATTAAATTCATCCTTTATACGTCCCACATAAGGCATTAACGAATCAAATCACTTTGAGGGGGCGGTAGTCTTCACGTTCTAAAATGAAATTATCGTGTTTACCCACAATGGAAACCATAAAGGTATTCCACAAATGAAAAATACATTAGAATAAGGAAAAAATAAAAATAATATATGTCATATATAAATAGAGTGAAATCTTAATGGCCACCATGAAAGGTGTTAAAATAATATTGAACAATCATCATTTCATGAGGTAAAAATTCTCCATCCACAGAAACATTATGTTCTTTAACCATTAGATGAAGGTGTGTGTAAGTGTATCTATAATCCTTCACATAACAACATCAAAGTATATTTAAGATACTGGTTTTTTTACAAAATAAAGGAATAGAAATATTTTTTGGGGGTTGTAGAAGCGAAATAAAACATAGAAACACAAGAGAAGACACTACCTTTAAATCGGGTAACTCTTTTTGATTTGAGCTCAAAGGCTTCCTTGGAAATACTTCTTCCCAATGTGAGGCTTCTAGGAGTAAGAGAGGGATGTGGAGAGAAACAATGGGTAGGTTTTGGCCGAGCCAAAGGCTTGAGAGTTGTGGGTAAGGTGGTAGAGTTGGGGGTCTTTTATAAGAGTACAGAAGGGGCACTCTTGGAAAGTTATAAAAGGTTACTTTATTATAAAATGATTTTCGGATTTTAAACGCCCCAAAATTATATTTTTCTATGATAAGGTGATAAGAGTTCTAAATACACCCGAACAATAAGTTTTTGACAAGTGTAGGTCTTAGATTTTACATTATCTTTTCATTTTATTTAAATCGTTAAATAATGAGGTAATTGCTGAATCATCATGTTGTCATATATAATTTAATATATTTAATATCTAAAAATTATAAAAAAACTATCATGATGTAGGAAATATTTTTATATTTTTAATGAATATTTATAGTCAAAAATATGACTTGTATAACCAAATTTAAAAATTGTTTTAGTAAAACAACACATGTTTGTGACATTTTCATTTTAACATTAAATAAAAAGTTAATAATGTCATTTTCCTACCAAAGTGGCTCCATGGGGTCCCCAAGTTTACCCATAGATTTTATTGGTCGGCCATGACACATAAAATAAGGGTAGGACATGTGTCAAGTTCATTTCTTTTTATTAAAACATTATTTTTACCTTAAATTACACTAATTACCTCTAATCGCGATTAAAAACTTAAAAGTTACTATTCACCGAAATATTATTTTAATCCCACTGAACCACATTTTACTTATTAATGAGAACCATGTAAGTCGGATTTTTGAAATTCAAAACACAGAGGTGGTAAAATTTCATTTAAACGAAAAATCAGTTTTTTAAGTACCACTTAGTGGTTTGACTATTCATTAAAAATTGAAGTTTTTCAGAAAAATACCATAACTTCATCCTAAGATATATTTGATATTTAGAATTAAAAAATGATGTCTATTTTAAAAAATTCAAATCATATAAGTTACATTAATTAATTTAATAATTAATTCCCGCTGTCAGAACAAATAGCGTGTTTTTATGAAATAATATACATCAAAAGATTGACACTAGTTTAAGTCCAATTTAAAAGTGAAATTAATTCCAACAACCACTATTGGATTAAATGGTAAAAATATATTCTAATTTCACTTTTAAACCTATTCAAAAGATAATATAATCATATAAATAAATTAGATTAAAAAGAGGTTGTGAATTAAAATACAACATTTTTCACTATTCATTAAAAAATGAACTTTATCGGAAAAATACCAAAAATTTTCATTAAGTAAATTTTGATGCCCCGATTATAAAGAAGAATTTTATTTGGTCCAATAGAATGTATAAGAGTGACCAAAACTATATTTAATGTCAGTTCTCCATCAAAAGGCGATAAGTGGACCTTTAGTGAATATTAGAGTATATATGCCTAAAATTGAATTCCTTTCATATTTTAAGCCTTTATCCTTTATTGGATAAATGTAAAAACATTTAAAAAACATATATAATAATATTTTAGTTATTTCTATTCATTCACGCCAATACAACGGCTACGTGTTAACTACCATTTAAAATAATATTATTTTATTACTAGTGCGCAACGTAAGATTTCAAAGAAACTCTTTGTTGCGTATCGGGTACGCTATCGAACATAGAAACCCCTTTAAAGTAAAATTACTATTTAATTCGTAAATATTAATAAGTATGAAAATTTATTATTCTTTATTTACCTGGGATGTTACACCTATTGCCGGAATGTGCTCCATCCTCTATCACATGCATTCAGAGAGGACTTCCTCTTTGCAACCTATATCTGTAGAGAGCGACTCAAACCCTCTCTCTTCAAGTGAAATGGTCTGTGGTCCTTCCGAATTCAACCCAAGTGGAATGAAATTTAGTACCCTTGAATTTGCGATCAAAACCCTGAATAGTGTTCCAGATATCGAACCGCTAACATAACGGGAAAACTCCCCCGTTTGGGTAGCCTAACCTAGGGATGCTTCATCTATCATGGTGACATTTTTTAACTACATACCTGTTGAAGCAAAGGAAGAAAGTCAAGGTAACTATAGTATTAGGGGATATAAGACCATACATAGATGGTCATGTCTTAGAATATGTAATATTGATTCTGAAACTACTCTTCCAGATATTGCTGATGAGGAGGAAACCCTTCAGTGGCTATTTATTGACTTTGGTTATGGAATCCTCGACTACCGACGTCTGTACCAACTCACATACTAGATTATTATAACTCTATAGGATCATGATTCTCATGAAGACATAATTTCTCATCTTAATCTTTCAAGACACAAAAAAAAGTCCTTTTGGGGTCTTACCGAAGAACTGCATCACCTAACTGCTGAAGAAGAAAATGGTTATGACTCTGTGATTATCTAAACAGAAGTGCTACTGGAATGTGAAGCTCATGTAGCCAAGATGAAGGAAAAACTGGAATTAAAAAATTCCACTTTTAAAGATATTAAGAAAAATTGGTGAGATCTCAGAGCCATTTGGAAATAAGTACATTCGGTAATTAATGATGAAGCTTCACAAAGAACTACTTTAAAAAAATCTCTTGATGGATCCTATCATACAATTTTTGATCTTATAGAAATAGCTAATTGGTCTTTATTGTAATACTTTTGAATTATCATGTGCTATTGTTTCCTTTAATTTGACATCAAGGAGAGACTATATGTTGTGGATGTCCTTCATATCTTCATATAATGGAATGAGGATGTTTTTCTCTCTAAAGGTTCTCTTTAATTTTCCCCTTGAAACATCTATTATTTCTAATTAACTGCATTTTAAACCATAATCTCAACCATATATCAATTTGAATCACAATATGGGATAAAAGAAATAATCAAAGCATGCCCTAATTTTTTTCCTAAGTTGAGGGGATCAACTAGTATAGTTCAATTGTTGCTAGGGTTTCATGCAAAACCCCACAAACATGATATATTTTTTTATAACCCTTATTTTTGTCTAACCACTATCTAGTGCGGGCTTAGTGGGTATACCTTGAATTTTTCTTATTCCACCATTTGTGGGTTTTCCACCTAACAAAATTTATGTCTCTTTATTTCTTGGTTTCATAATATTTTTTGCCTAAACCATATGTATCATTAGTTTAGTGAGTCGATACTCATCATTTATCTAGGGTTCCCTTTGTAGGTTTTAGTCCTGGTGAGTATTGCCTCATTCATGTTAAATTTAATATCTTGCAAACCAGATTTTCATTACTAATGCTTTAGGTTGAACAGATTTGACCAAGACTGATGTTATTGGTTGACCAGTTTGGACTGTGATTTTCAGGGCAAGGATCCCAATTTTGGACTCGTTAACAAAGAATATCCCAAAAACATTCAAACCTAGATTAGGGATTTTATTGACCCTATCATCTGCTTTTTATATAATGGGATATGATATGAGTATTGGAAGGCATGGGGGTAAGGATATAGGAAAACCCCCTTCTGAGGAAGAATTTTCCTTTAGCTGATAGACCTTTTTTGAGGGTCTACTTTTGTAGAGTCGTTGGAGCAATGTGCGCATAGTTATGAAAAGGTGTGAACATGACACTAGCCTTCCATATCCAATGGAAATGGTGTTTTATGGAAATTTAGACTTTTATGGTTGTAAGAGCACAGTGGGTGTCCTATTGTGGGAGTGATGTTTGGGAGTAATAGGGTAATTTATATTGGCTCAGATATAAAAAAATCTTCGACATGAATTTGAATTGTGTAAAGGAGGGATATAGTATGATTCAATTTAATTTCATACAAACAGCACATTTGAGGCTTATGATTTGAATTCATTTTACTCTAACCATGGGATAAATTATCTTCCCTTTTCATGGGGGTCCAACTAGAAATGTTCAATTACCTTCAAGCATGAGAGGGGAGAGAGGATGTAAACTGTAATCCCATGGGTTTCTGAAACCAAGGAATGAGGTGAGACATAAATGTCCTAGGGGCATATAGATGTAGGAAAAGTCTCTCCAAAGTGTTAATTTTTATTTTGTTGATAGAAAATTGTATTGGAAACATATGAAGGCCTGTTGGAGCATTGTGATCATATTCAAATAAAGGTGTCTTCATGATACTAGTTTTCTATTTCCGATAGCCAGGGATATTTATGTTGATTCAGTCCTTTCTGGAAACATAGTATGTTGTGTGAATAATAGTGTTTGAACATGGAAATCAGAATTTCAAGGGAGATTATTCCAGGAATAGGTGAAGATTTGTTTTCCATACATTTTTTAGTAGCTTACCTACACAGGTTTGAGCCTTGCGTGGGAAATAACAAGACAATATTATTTCTTAGATAGACCCGAAATATGAGACTTAGGTGTCACTTTGTATCCTATGATGACATGAATCAATATGGATGTAGTTATATTATGTTTCATCCATATTTGGATCTGGTTCATGAATATGAATAAGGAACTTCATTTTTTCTTGCACATGGGGTTACCAATTGAGTGGGACCCACGTTGAAAGTTTCTATGTGGATTCTTTTCATTTGTAGGAACATGTGGGTGGACATTATTTAGCATATCAGGGCCCAAGAATGAACATTTATTATTGAGAATTATGTAGTTTTAATTTCATGTGATTAGGAAATCGATGTAGATGCCTTGATTAACCGGAGGATGGTGAGGCCAGGGTTTTCCAACATGTTCAAGATGTGACTAGGGAGGAAACTATAAGTCATAGTTTCAAGGGATCATGGATCAGGAGAGATGATATGGGGCTTGAAATCCATTGAGAATACGTGAATAGAAAAATCTACTCCTGAGGATGGATATTCCTTTGGTTGATAGGCCATTTTTGTTGGAAACATATGATGAGCTATCAGATCATTCTGTGCATAGTTAAACAAAAGTGTCCACAAGAAACTGGCCTCCCATACCCAACAGATGGGGAGGTATATGAGGATCCAAAATCACTCTAAGTGAAGATTTTGATATATAAAAAGACATGTTTAGATATGTTAGAAACTTCTCGATCTTCATCACCCATAGAGTTAGGAACTCTCTTAAAAAGACATAGCTCAGGCGTAGGGTGAGAAATTTTGATTCTCGTGCTAGAGAAAGGCCCAATTTTGATGATTCAGGTGTCCCTAAATTAGCTTCCATGCATAGGCTTATCCCATGTGTGGGGAGTAGGTAATTTTAGCTATATTTTCTGTACCATTTAGTTTAATTTTATACAGTTAGGACTTTAGGTTTCCCAACATGTAGGGGAAAACTCTAACATTCCTTTTTAAGTTGTGCCAGCACGATCAGTCGTTTCGGATTGATTTTCCCTTGCAATGTGGGGAATCCCCTACTGAAATTTATAATCCCATGTGAGTTATGCTCAGTGTGAGAAACAAGGGGCATTAAGGGTTTCACTCTACAACCTAGGGATGTTAGGATCAAAGAAGGGAGCATTGTTGGGCCATGTAGTTTTAAGTCTTGAAGAAAGGATGTGGGTGAATCGACTTGAATAAGATAGTTGTTGTGGGTCCATAAAGTTTTATGTTTTGATTAAAGGACACTAATAGAAAATTTTAATTTCATGTTTCAGGGAAGAAACATCAAAATAATCAAGTCTAAATATGGGCTAATCAGTCCAAGATATCCCGAGTATACCTCGGAGGTGGGCGGGGTAAGAAATTGAAAACCATGATTCTAGGAGCCCTCGAATCATGTGAGATGATGTGAGGATTATGATACAATGGGCGTACTGAAGTAGAAAAATCTTATCCTGAGGATGAATTTGTCTTTCTTTGATAGTCCATTTTTGTTGGAAACATATGTAGAGTTGTTAGAGTATTTCATGTATAAACAAACAAAGGTGTCTACAGGACACTGACCATCCATTTTCGATAGTCGTGGGAAATTACGGAGCTTTGAGATTCCCCAGGGTATAGTGTTTTATGGATAAAAGGGGGATATCTAGTCACGTGATAAATATCCAGACCATTATTAGTTTTAAAGTATGATATCCTCAACATAGAGTTGATTATTATGTAAGGGGGGCATGTTCTTTTGACTAACCCTTGTTGTGGGAATCAAGGTTTAGAATCATTCACATAGATGTACATTATTTTTTAGGAAATGGAGGAATTTTTTTCACATGTCTAGACCCAGGAAGGCCTAGGTGTCACTAAGTATCTCTTCATACAAAGAATCAAGCCACATGTAGTTCTTAAGATACCTTACAATTTAATATTGTGTCGTTAGGACTTCTTTGGCCATGCAGTTTAACATTGTATGATTAGGATTCATGAATTTCTCTACACAAGTATGGCCAATACGTAGGGGAGTCATTTTTTCCCATGGAAACGAGACTAGGAAATGAGATTTGGGTGTCACTATATATACTATGATGATTGGAATCAATCCACATGTAGTTCTAAAAACATGTTCCTTGTACTGGTCTGACCCATGGATAGGGGGGACATTTTATTTTTTAATGGTGGTTTGGCCAAGATATAGAATCTAGGTTTCATAATGTATCTTACGATGATAGGAATCAATACACACATAGTTCTTGTATACCATGTAGTTTAACATCATATTGTAAGGAAGGGAGTTAACTGATGTGAAAAAACATGAGGTGGGTGAAGTGTCGGGATTGGACCCCAGGAAGGATTCCCATGTATCCCAGTTAGTTGGGAATCAAAGTCCACGTAGTTCTGGAAACATGTTCCCTATATTGATCTAACCTGTTAGAGGGATGGGGAAATTTTTTTGAATAGTAGATGGACTAGGATGAAGAATCCAGGAAACACTACGTATCCTGCGGGGGTAGGAATCAAGGCATACATAGTTCTTGAGGTACCTTGCAGTTTAACTTCGTATGGTTAGGACTTTTCATGGATTCCTCTACACAAGTCTGACCAATACATAGGGAAAGGGTCATTTTTTACTTTTATTAAAGGATGGAGAAAGATGTTGGATCTAGAAATCACTACGTATCCCATTAATGAATGGGAATCAAGCCATATATAGTTCTGAGATTCCGTGCACCGGTCGAAATTGTTCACAGGGAGGGTAATTTTATATAATTCTTTCAAGATGATGAGATTATACTATTTCTATTTTCTTCGTTTGTGAGGGGAAACCCTTACAACCTTTCCTAAGATCACTTCAGTTGTACTCAGTGTGATAAACAATGATCGATGAGGATTTACCCCACAGTGCATGGGAAACAAAGGATATAACAGAGGAATTTTTTGTCACATGATGGATGGACCAAGATCTGGGGTTGAGGTGTCTCTATGTATCCCATTGATGAATGGGAATAAAAATGTATGTAGTTCTATAAAAATTCCTATCTGCATAGGATCAGTCCATACCCAAGGAGGGGGATCATCGTTTTTGTGGTGGCTGGACTAGGAGGCAAAATCCAGGCCTTACTACGCATCCTACAAGGGTAAGAATCAAGCCACACATAGTTTTACAAAACATGTTCCCAGTATCGGTCTTACCCACACACTGGGAAGGGATTCATTTTTTCTAATACTTGTGGATGGATCAGGATATAGGATCCCAGTGTCACTATATATCCCATTAAGAAATGGGAATCAAGCCACACTTAGTTCTAAGATACACCCCCTATATAGGTCTGACCAATACACTAGGAAGGAGAATTTTCATCTTTCTCTTGAAAAAATTTGACTCAGGCATGATGAATCACTATTTGGAACACAATGACCCCCATACAGTTTAATTTCATGTGGTTAGGAAAATTTGTACATGCAGTTTAACATCATGCAGTTAGAATGAAGGTATCGAGTAATTTATCGTCAAGTGATTAGGACCATTCCTGTACAGTTTAACATCGTGTATCATGGAAATATGTGGCACTATTTTTTTACCATCATGCATCTGAAACGATCATTGTATAATTACCCAAATTATTTCATTAAGAACCTCTAATTGGGGGGGGGGGCTGTTATGAGCTATCCATCCATTTAAAATAAGCAACATGTTTCGTTAGAGTAGACATTGTGTATGACATATGGTCCTTCCCATTTTGGATCCAATTTTGGAGGTTCCATTTTGAGTATCATCAGAGTTCTGAGGACCAACACCATCTCTCCTTCAAGGAAATGTCAAAGTTGTACCTTTTTATTGAATTCTCATGCAATCAGATTCTAGTAAACTTCCAAATTGTTTAAGGTATGCAACATTTTCTCGTCCAGTTTTTCCAACTCATCAAATCATTTCAGACATTGTTAATCTATATACAGTTGATCACAGACAGCGATGCAGACCAATAGTAATTGAACTTCAATGGGAAGAACCAGTTTCGTCTTATTTACTAATGAGTATGAGGTTTATTGAGGGGTGGTGCAAGTCGTGGTCTAGTAATCCCACAGAGTCTGGAGGAGCATATCCATCCATGATTTCATGTCCTTGTTTACCATATTCTAGAGTATATTGGATAAGGCATTGTTGAAGGCCTCTATCTTCCCGTTGGTCACTGTATGGTAGAGGGATGAACAGTTGGACTTGATTTCATACTCATGATACAGCTTGTCCAATTTTACATAGCATAAATTGGTTCCATTTTCCATCAGTATTATATGAGGGGAACCAAATCAAGTGATGATGTTGGATTTCATAAAGCAAAAAATGCTTCTTCCCTCTACCTCTATAGGGTGTATAACTATTTCCCATTTGGAAAATAAGTCAGTTTATATGAGAATATATTTGAATTGTCTAGCTGTGATGGGTGGTTATGGTCCAATAAAATCCATTCCCTATATGGAAAATTTCCAAGAGTACTTGGCTACGTGAAGTAACTCTGGGGGGTGGTGGATGATATTTTCAATAACTTGGTAGGAATGGAACTTCATGGTGAATGTGACGCAATCCTACATCTTGGTGGGCTAATAGTACCCAAGCATTCTAATATGTTAAAAGAGCTTGGATGATGATTGATGTGCTTCACAAACTCCAGCATGCACTTCCTTCATGACGATGACAGTCTCTTCTCCATCAATGCACCTGAGAAGGACTCCATTGAGGCCTATCTTATAGAGTTCATTAGGTTGGCTTGTGCCATCATACAAGAGGAAGTTGGTTTCTCATCTCCAGGTTTTTTCACTTCTAGCCCTATCTTGTTGGAGCTCTCCCCTTTGAAGGTAATCTGCAATGGGAGTCATCCAGCTGGTGGTAGGACCATACAACTCAGACATGGGACTGATTTCATTGATTTCTTCCACGTTGGCCTCAATGAAAGTTAAGACCATCCATCAGTGGGAAATATTGAAGACTATTTTGTTTTGATCTGTGTTGGACAGATCCATGACTGCATTTTCCAATGCATCGGCTTTCACATTTTGTGACAAGGGTACATAAGTCAATGCTCATTCTGATAAGAAATCTTCTATCATTTCTTGTACATAGTTAATCAATGGGATCGACTCCTATTTCTTGATATCATATTCACTGTTTACTTTCTTTATGACTAGTTCTGAATTGCCTTTTATCTTCATGTGTTTGGATTTCACTTGGAGTATTAGCTCGAGGCCAGCGATAAGGGCCTAGTATTCTGTTTTATTATTTAAGAACCTCTCTAAAAGTAGGAACACTACTGGAAAAATAGATTTTTACGACGGCCTATTTGCGAGGGGAATTAATCTCGTCACAAATAGTCCATCCTAGAGATTATTTGCGACGGGGGATTCTACCCATCACAAAAAAAATTGGCACGATTTGCGTGGCAAACCGCAGGAAGGTTATTTGCGATGGGGGGATTTCCCTGTCGCAAATAGTGTCGGGCATAGGGTATTTGCAATGGGACCCATCGCAAATACTCGGTGATGGTAAATAGATTTTTGCGATGGGATGGTCTCCCGTCGCAAAAAGTTTGTCGACGGGTACCTTTTGCGACGAGTCCCGTCGCAAATACTCTTTTAACCATCGACTGTAATTAATGCGGGTGAAGGTTTTTGCAATGAGTCTCATCACAGCAAATACTATTTGTGATGGGTAACCAGTCGCAAATAGTCTCGTCACAACTAATCCAACCTATATATACCCCCGTCTATTTTTTATATCCTTCTCTCAATTATCACACACACACTCTCTCTAAACTCTATTTTCATAGTGAAAATTTGTGTTAGTTTTTTTTTCACGAAAAATTTGTGAAGTCATCTACAACAATAGGAGATCAAGTTTAAAGGTATTTATATTTTATTTTATTTAGTTTTTAATTCATTTTTTTATGTTAATTTTAATTATTTCTGATTAGTTATAAATAAATTAGATTTAAATTGTATTGTTATCAGTATTTATTTGTAATAATAAATTGAAATTATTAGTACTAATATTTAATAATTAGTAATAATGAAGAATAATTCCTAATAAATAGAAATAATTAGTAATAAACAGTAATAATTAGTAATAAATAAGAAATAATTAGTAATAGTTAGGAATAATTGTAATAAATAGGAATAATTAGTAATAAAAGTAAAAAATAGTAAAAAATAGTGATAATTAGCAATAAATAGGGTTAATTAGCAATAAATAGGAATAATTAGCAATAAATAGTAATAAATAGGAATAAATAGAAATAAATAGAAATAAATAGCAATATATAAGAATAATTAGTAATAAATATGAATAATTAGTAATAAATAGGAATAATTAGTAATAAATAGGAATAATTGGTAATAAATAGAAATAATTAGGAATACATATGAATAATTTGGAATAAATAAGAATAATTAGTAATAAATATTAACAACTAGTAATAATTAGTAATAAATAGAAATAAATAGAAATAATTAGTAATAATTAAAAATAATTAGTAATAATTAGCAATAATTAGTAATAAATTGCAATAATTAGTAATAAATATGAATACTTTTTAATAATTAGTAATAATTAGTAATAATTATTAAAAAATAGGAATAATTAGTAATAAATAAGAATAATTAGTAATAATTAGGAATAATTAGGAATAATTAGGAATAAATAGGAACAATTAGCTATAAATTGGAATAATTAGCAATAAATCAGAATAATTAGAAATAAATATGAATAATTAGCAGTAAATAGTAATAAATATGAATAATTGGCAATAATTAGAAATAAATAGGAATAATTAGAAATAAATAGGAATAAATAGTAATTAATATAAATAAATAGGAATAGATAGGAATAATTAGTAATAAATAGAAATGATTAGTAATAAATAGGAATACTTATTAATAATTAGTAATAATTATTAATAATTAGTAACAATTATTAATAATTATTAATAATTAGTAATAATTAATCATAAATATTAATAATTCCTAATAAATAGTAATAATTAGCAATAAATATGAATAAATAGCAATAAATAGGATAAATAACAACAATTACGAATAAATAACAATAATTAGTAATAAATATTAATAATTACAAACAATTAGAAATAATTAGCAATAATTATGAATAATTAGCAATAATTTTGAATAATTATCAATAATTACAAATAATTAATAATTATGAATAATTAGCAATAATTAGTAATAATGAGGAATAATTAGTTATAATTATTAATAATTAGTAATAATAAGTAATAATTAGTAATAATTAGTAATAATTATAAATAATTAGCAATAATTAGCAACAATTAGCAATAATTAGGAATAATTAGCAATAATTAGCAATAATGAGGAATAAATAGAAATAATTTGGAATTAATAGGAATAAATAGCAATAATTAGGAATAAATAGGAATAAGTAGTAATAAATAGAAATAAATCGGAATAGATAGGAATAATTATGAATAATTAAGAATAATTAGGAATAAATAGGAATAAATATGAATAAATAGGAATAATTAGAAATAAATAGGAATAATTAGGAATAAGTAGTAATAAATAGGAATAAACAGTAATAAATAGTAGTAAATAATAATAAATAGGAATATATAGTAATAAATAGAAATAAGTAGTAATAAATAAGAATAAATAGGAATAATTAAGAATAATTAGGAATAATTAGTAATAATTATTAATAATTAGTAATAATTATTAATAATTAGTAATAATTATGAATAATTAGGAATAATTATTAATAATTAGTGATAATATCAATTGTAATAAATTGTAATAACTTGTAATAACATGGAACAATTTATAGTAGATTGAAGACACTCCTTCTGCTCAATGAATCTTCTTATTTCAACTTTCACTGACTCAAAACATTATGAAAAGTATGCTTATATGTATTTATATCCAATATTGTATGCAAGAGTTTGAATATGCATTAGTAGGACCACATTTTTCATAATTTTTTGAAGTGGTGATAGTTGCAAGAAGTTGATTCATCGACGAAAATGATTTTTTTGTCCGACAGCTCATTTACTTGCATATTTCTCACACTGAAATCACAATAAGGAATCTACTCAGAGGTACGCTTAGACATTCTCATATACATGATAATGAATATGCATACTTCCAAGAAGATGCTTCATTGTGATTTAAGTGAGAGAAATTTGCAAGTAAATGAGTTTTCGGACAAAAGAGTAGCCTTCAATCTACTGGAAATTGTGTCACCCAAAATTATTGGAAATTATTAATAAATAGTGGTAATTATTTATCTTCCTTTTTTAGAGAGTGTTTTTATAATTTCAAATTATTTATAAATAGTGATGATTTTATATTTTGTAGAAAAATATAGAACAATGAAAACAACATCAGTCATTATTAGATGATTACGCTTGGATAAATCAGAGCAGAAATCCAAAAGGTCTGGTTTAAATCATATATATATTGAGGGTGTTGAATCTTTCTTATCATTTGAATCATCAAAACCATAATATGTTTCAGAAGGCATAATTAAGTGTCCTTGTAAGAAATGTTCTCTGAGAACGTTTGACTCATTTGACAAGGTTGGGGGACATCTCTTGCGGGTTGGATTTCAATCAGATTATGTTTTTTATCAACACGGTGAATGTAGTTCCAGAGAATATACTAATAAATTTATTCCAAATCCATCATGATTTCAAAATTTAGTACATGATGTTACAGGTCCATCTGTTCAACAATCTAAAACTCAAGATGATATCCATTTGAATCCTGAGCTGGAACCATCTGATTTTTTTGAGTTGTTGAGGTCTGCTGAGGATGCATTATATCCTTGTTGTAAGATAAGAAAATTAGAAGTGGTTTCAAAATTTATGTCTATTAAATCAGATAATGCAATGTCAAACAACTATTTTGATCAGATATTTTCTTTCGTTAGAACACTATTACCTGAAGGAAATTTGTTGCCTGTAAATTACTATGAGAGCAAGAGGTTGGTTCATTATCTAGGCCTTAGTTATCATAAGATTCATGCATGTGAAAATGATTGCATCTTATATTCATGTGAAAATGAGTCATTGGATAGTTGTCCCACATGTAGACAGTCGAGGTATAAAGAAGCTCAACCAGGGAAGTCTGGATCGATTTATGTAAAACTGTTGAGATATTTTCCCCTTAAACCTAGGCTGCAATGTTTATTTATGTCTCCGAATATAGATTCAATGATGTCATTACAGAAAACCTATATTTCAATAGATAAAAGCTTGAATCACCCATATGATAGTGATTGATGGAAATATTTTGACCATTTGCATCTGTCTTTTGCTTTAGAAGCTTGAAACATGTGATTGGGTCTTTCTACTGATGATTTCTGTCCATTTGGTTCTTATGGTAGTCAGTATTCATGTTGGTCTATCTTTATAACTCTGTAAAATTACCTCCATGGATGTTGATGAAGGATCCCTATATATTTTTGACCTTATTAATCCTAGGACATCCAAAAAAGAATTTTTATGTTTATTTGAAACCATTGATTGATGATTTAAATGCATTGTAGAGTAATATTGTTAGTACATATGATGTTGTTGTGAGAAAAATTTCATATTAAAAGCTGCATTGATGTTAACAATTAGTGACTTTCTGGAATATGGCATGTTATCTGGCTGAAGTACACATAGTCTGAAATCATGTCCTTATTGTATTAAAAACATCAATGACTTTATGCTCCTCAATGGTAAAAACCTTTCCATTTTGATTTTCATCGTAGATTTCTTTCAACTGATCATCCTTTTCAAAGGAACAAATCTCATTTCATAAAAGGCACAATTGAAAGGGATAAGCCTTCAAAAATTATCTCAGGTACATACTACGATGCGCTAAGAAAACTGAAAGAATATGTTGTTGTAATTATATGTAAACTGGAAAAAATATTTCTAATAGCTTTCTTTGACTCAATGGAACATATGATATTACATTTTTAACATGAAGCTAAATGTGGAGGTCCAGTACAGTTTCAATGGATGTACCCATTCGAGAGATGCATGCAAAAATTGAAGAAAAAAGTACACAACAAAGTATCAGTTGAAGGCTCAATTGCTGAAGCTTATTTGCAAGAGGAAATTTCTTTTTTCTGCTCTCACTATTTTGAATATTAATATACCTCAAAACAAAACCGCATAATATTGAATGATGGAAATGTTAATGACAAAATGGAAAATAAATTATTAGTTTTTAACTATCCAAATCTTGGCTTTAGTGGAGTTCAAGAACGATGTCTTTCAGGCAATGAACATCACAGAGCTCATATATGTTCTGCTCAACTGCGAAGAAATGACATCATTTGTCTTGTGAGTTCTTCTATCAATTATTGTATAATTTATGTTACAGTATGTAATCTTATTTTATTTTTAGGTTATATGATAATCATATCAAGAAACAACTTCCATAAATTATAGCCGCTGCTCTTGAAGAACGTAGTCAAAAAAAAATTCTCAATGGTTTCAAAAATTTCTAACATAAATTATTGATGGTTTAATATCAATTAATTTTACTATTTATTATATTGATAATTGTTTTACAAATTCCCAGTTGTCTTAACATGATTATAAAATTGATAAGTGACTATGTATATTGAGTAACCCACCATCCAAAATGGACAAATCTTATAATGTATATGTGGTAAATGGTTTTTGACTTTATACCCATGCATATGGGGAATCAAAAAAACAATTAACAGTGGTGTTTGTTTAAGAGGAGTGCATCATAGAGAAACTAATGTTTAATTTTACAGTATTCTGAATGAAATTATTGAGTAGTGTTATCTAGGACATAATTACATAACGATGTTTAAATGTCGGTGGTTGGATTCTAAGAGAGTCTTGCATGTTCATACAACTCATGGAATCGTCGATATTAAATATAAAAGTCTTCTTGTAGTAAATGAACCATTTTTACTGGCTCAATAGGCACATAAAATTTATTACGCAAATTACTGTGCTACTTCAAGAGACATATGCGATTGGTGGAGCATAATAAAATTGATATCTCGGGAAAATCAGTTTACTCAAACTGAATGTGGTTCTGCTGAAGTGGAAGTAATTGAAATTTTTCTAGAGACTACTCAAAATCCATCTTTTCCATGAAGAGACGTGAATACCAATGATGATACCCAAAAATTAAGGCTCCATAGTGATGAAGATGTTAATGATGTTACAAATCAATTTGAAATGACAAGAGATGATGAAACTAAAACTCATATGGATATTGATGATGCCAAGGAGGAATATGAAGACATTAACAACATCAGATATAAAGATGATTATGAAGGTGAACATTGAAATAGTTAAATGCTGGTTATAATCATAACTAATATATATATATATAATAGTTATTTTTAAATATCTATTAACAACAATAATTTTTTGTTTCAGATGGACCCTTATATATTTCATTAGTTACAAGAGGCTGAGCTACCTTTGGATGAGGGAGATTTGGGATCATATGACCCTCAGTCTACTGGTGGTTCAGGAGGTACATGGAGGGGGTGCAGTCTTGTGGGACTGGTGATTCGTGGTCCTATCCCCAAGTGACGACCACATCTTGGCTTTGATCCACGCATGCTGAGGTATGCTAACCTATATATTTTAGTTAGATTTCATTAATTTATTAATATATATACAAATTATTTGATTATTTATTTTTTCACAGTTTTGGGCTTGTAGCTATTGTACAGGGGAGTGCTAGCGTGCGCAATTATTTTTCTCATCCATGGATCACATGGGAACAGATTCTCATTTATGTGCATCTCGACATGTTCAATCATTGGATGGTATATAAATAAATAATATTTATTTTGAAATTTATTTTATTAATAACTTGATATTATAAATTATTTATAGGGTTTATGGTATCCCATCGATGATAGCATGTGTGACGCTATCCACGCTGAATTAGAGGTGTATATGTGTGACCGTTTTCGTCAGTTTTTGGACAATTTGAGAAGGATGACCATTAAGAATGCAATATTGATAGATTTTGATGAGACATGTAAGGCCCACCGACCAGAGTACATTTCCTCTCACGTTTGGGATGGATTATGTTTACACTGGTTGGGTGGTGGATTTTAGAGGAGGTCTTCAGTGGGTCGGCAGAACCGGGGGAGACAGGAGGTGATGCATCGAGTTGGTAGTCGTACATTCAGTACGCATATAGACCATCTGGAAAGTATCTTTTTTAAATATTTTATATAACTTAAAATATAAATAGTCTATTTTATATTTTTAAAGGTATTCAAGCATCCCGATATTATAGAGTATGATGTTTATCGAAGGATGTACAATGATTTAGCCACTAGAGATATTAGAGGTGATTGCCAGTGTCAGATTGTGGTTAGTATTATTTTTTCGGTTTGACAATTAACTGCATATAATATTTTTACAATTTTAATTAAAAATTGGAATTGAAGAAGTCATATAAGGAAGTGACCTCTCAAACACAAGCTGGGAGTCAGGACGAGGCGACTGATCATACCAGTGTCCACCATTTCTATGTGGTGGCATGGATGCAGGTGACCCAGTATATCTTTGAGAAGGGTTGAGTAGTTGGTATCAGCTCTCATGTGACTCCTGATACTTATTATGGCACTGCTACGATGTCAATGTCCAGCTCGAGAGGAGCTCATGGAGAGGTATCATCTTCTGCCTCACAGTATCATGAGCAGTTGTGAACTCAGACTGAGCTTATAGAGAGTTTTCAGAAGAAACATGAAGAGATGCGTCAGCACCACCAACAACAACATCATGATGAGGAGATGCGTTGATGGCAGCAGCAGCATCACGAGTAGATGGAGTACATGCATCGTCTGACCTGTAGTTTAGGGATGGAGTTTCCTCCACCATCTCCTACAGCTCCTCCAACTACTCTAGAAGACGACCCCCAGTGATTTTTTTCATGTTTAAAACATTTGAATTCAAGAGTTGTTGTAATATAAACTATTTTCAGTTTCTGTCTTTTATATTGGTGTGAATACTGCATAATTTAATTTTTTTAATATTTTAGTATTTATTATTACTATTATATTTTTTAATTTTTTTTATTTTATTAATAATAATATTATTGTTTTATGAGTTTTGTTATATATTTTTTTGAATATTGAGAATTTTAATATTTTTTCGTATTTTAATAATATTAATATTATTTTTTCATTAATCATAATTTTATTAAATATATTATTTTAGTATTATATTTTTTAATGTTTTTTTATTTTAATAATAATAATAATAATAATTTATGATTTTTTTTGAGAATATTGAGAATTTTAATATTTTTTTTATTATTTTAATAATATTAATATTATTTTTTCATTAATTATAATTTCATTAAATATATATTTTTTATTTTGGTTATTATTTTCCACGGGACCTTTCGCGATGGGATCCCGTCACAAATAGTTTAAATATATATTTTTAAATAGTATTTGCAATGATGCCAAGGGTCCCTCGTAAATACTATTTGCGGCGGGCCCGTCGCAAAAAATGGTATTTGCGAAACCGTTTTCTTCAACGTGATATTTGTAATGGTACCCTGTCGCTAAAGCTTATTAGTGATGGGAACCCATCATAAATATCCCATTTCCAATAGCACAAATTCCAGTAGTAGAAGTAATAGGGAAAAACTTCCTTTTTTGGGGATATGAGTATGACACCCAGCCTCACCTTGTTATGTATGGGGTCTTCCATTATTTTTCTTATCAGGCTTCTGGAGGCACTGTTGAAGTGCATTTTCCACATTTGGAGGCTTTCCTGAATAGATAACACTTCCTCATCAGGTAATTTAGCATATAATGGGGCTGCCTCCATTGAGGAATGCTCTTCTAGGAAATCTATTTATGTCTGGCCTTTGATGGATTTCTACGGTATGAACTATATATTGGACTATTTTTGGATTATCTCCCACTGTTATAGTCATCCAATTAACATTAGACGACTTAGAATATACTTGAGTGGGTTTCTACACGAGACCAAATAGAATTTATGGTGCCACAAGTAATTTCTTATCTTCTAGACCGCAAATATTAATACATGGTAGCTCTTTTCAATTTTTTAAGGATGAGTTTTATCATTGATCATGGTTCATATGAGGTAATAGAGGATATTCTCTCGGTCAACATCATTCTTATGTGCGAGGAAAGAACCTAACGATCACTCTAAGGTGGTAATGTATAGAATAAGTGGTCTTACTTTAATAGGTGACATTAGCACTGGTGGGATCAAGAGGTATTTCTCAATGTAGTTGAATGATTTGTGACAATATTTTTTATATTGATACGAAACCCCTTATTTCATCAACATAGTGCAAGGAAAACAATTTCTTGAAAGGTTGGCTATAAAGCATTGAATGTAGGTCAAATTTCTTTAAAGTCATCTAGAATTAGGGAGGTTTTGAGGAGGTGATATTACAAGGAATTCTGTTGCCTTCTTAGGGTTGAATTAGATTCCACAATGGAATATGATAAATTCAACGAATTTTCAAGGGGTAACACTGACATCACACTTTAGGGGGTTAATTTTCATACTATTCTTCCGTAGTTTGTAGAAGATAGTTTTAAGATCTACGAGGTGGTCATAGCATTGTGATGACTTAACCACAAAATCATCAACAAAGCATTCAATGAAATTTCCCATGAAGGGTTTGAAATTAAGATTCATCGTGCACTGATATGTGGTGCTAGTATTTTCAAACTGAAAGGAATCACTTTATTGAAAAACACTCCCTAGTGATACCTAAAGGTGGTGGCTTCTTAGTCTTCTTGGTCCATTTGAATTTGATAATAACCTGAATAGCCATCCATAAAAGAGAGATCCTAGTATCCAGAAGTTACATCGGTCAACAATTTTGGGATCTAGATTGGTAAATCAGATTTTGAGCAACACCGATTGAAGGGATTTTATGGCGTTTTAATGATGTTTAAAGGGAATTTTTATCCAAACACCTAACATTATCTTGGCAGTCAGTGAGATTTTAAACATTATCTGGATTGGATATTATGACCAAATTCATGGGGACTGCTGAATATGCATCCAAATTTGGACTTGTGCACTCAATATGATTGATGGGAATTATATATTCTTCCCCGAGCTACGTGAGGGGATCAGCGGGAACCATTTATAATATATTTGGGTCATCAATCCAATCAACACCATCGATTTTAAGTCACTTCCCCTTTGACTCATAGAATCCTGGACTAATATAGTGTGATTCCTAGAGGTTGAATGGGTCCATATCGACCTGAAGTGCCCCACTCTGTCCATTAATGATATATTTGAGGTAGTAATGGTAAAAGGAGAGTATTGAATTATTTTGATGCATCTTGGGGCTTCCTAGAAGATCATTTAAGGTCCCATTATTTTGGACCACCAGAAATTATGGGCGATCTACGAGGTCACTGAATTGGGGTTCGAGCTTAATTTGGCCTAATATCTTCTTGTCTCTTTTATTATGCCCCAAAAGAGTCATGGTGTAGGGAATTAGATCATCCTCATTGTAGGATAGCCGACAAAGTCTCCATAATGGGAGGAGATTAACTCCATACCCATTTTCAATGAACACTTCTTCAGATATCGACACCATTTATCCTGCTAGACACATATAACGTTTCAATGTGTCCTTGCATGATGGCGTCTTCATCTTGATCAGTGAAGAAGGTAAATATGTGGCATTCTACAGGATTGGTATCTGTCTGGTAGACTTCAATAGCTGCTACCTCAGCTTCAAGCTCTTGGGGAATTAACAATGCTTCAATGTGTTCTTACCTGAGATCTACTTATAGATTTAGTGCATCCCAGATTGAAATCCTGGATGGTAGCAAAGATAATTGCTTCAGAATATCATATTTTTTATCTAAAGGTAGAGACATCCAAACTCAGGGATGCTCTTTCATAAGTGATTTAGGGGCTTGAGCATTTGATGATGATGGGTCGACCCCTAGGAATGGAGCCAAAGGATATTTTATCATTTGTGGATTGGGCCTGGTAGGTCTATGCACATGCTGAGGGAAATTAGTCACATGTTCTTTCCTATGATTCATAGTACAAAAATATTGGACACGGTGGATAATTGTGGGGGTAGGAAACTTTTCTTGTCCCTATTGGATCTATTGAAGGGTCCTTCTGTGGGTTTATTCAACACTAAATATTTTATTAGGGGTGTGTCCATAACCTTGATTTCTTCCATGGATGCATCTCCGTTGATATGCCTAGATTGTACAAAATTTTTCTATGTCCCAACAATTTTCTTATAGGTAATTTTAGTTGATAACCATATTCATCATCATAAAATGGATCAATTAAGTGGATGAAATTGATGAATCCAAAAATCAGACCCCCTTTTTATGGTGACTTAGCCTTATCATCTTCCTCTAGTGGTTCAATTTTGTGAGGTGTTTCTCATACTCTCAGATCCGATGGAATAAAATCCGGTAGTGTATAATTTTGTATATATTTATCTTCCGGAACATGATTTTTTCTCATCTGATTGGACTTCTTTTTGGGTGGTTGACCTATGGAGGGTTCTATGGCTAAAGATATCGGTTGTGTTACATTAGAAGCTGTTGGAGGTATAATTGGTTTCTTTAACAATTATTGGATGACACTGTGGTATAATTTGATCATTTTCTGAGTCATCTAACTATTGATCTTTATATCCTATCTATTAACATATTTTTTCCACTCCCCTCATACATCAGGGTAGGTGGTGGAAAAATATTCCACTTTTGCAAGTGGTGTTCCCAACTTAACATATCCTAAATCTATCATTCATTATAGGAGGTCCTTGAAGACAAAGAAATAATAGATGTTGTGACCCAATATCAGTGAAAGGTAGAGTAATCTGGTCAGTCATCAAGACCTACTTAATCATCCCTCTTTGGCTCTAGAACCTAGAGAAAGTTTCAATTTATGGCAGCTATGAAGTAGACACAGACTTGGTCATCTCCGAATGAGTAAATTTTTTTCCATTTGTTAAATTGATTTCACTTCGTTCTTCTTCTCTCACCTTGACGAGGTGGAAGATACTGCTGACATTTGGGGTTCCCCTCATGATTTGGTGTGGGCCTAGTAGCTAAAGATGGTATAGGGGGTGGCTTAAGCATGATAGAATCCACTTCACCTCTTCCCACTCATTTTTTTGGGTTGATGGGGATGCTCGAGACTAGAGACTAGTCCTTTTAAATGAATATTATATCCTTGTAGTGATAGAGAAGAATCCCAGGAACCCACTTGTATATTTCACTGGAATAAGTGGTGTTCATAACTCATCACAGAGTTTGTCGATGCACATGTCCAACATCTCATATTTAGGGAGTGGCTAGTTCATGGAGTAAATAAAACCCTTCCATATGGAAATGAAATATGAAACAATATCATTCTCTTGATGTTTTTAGATCATTAGGTTACTAAATATTGTTTTTTGCAACATCGAGTTGAACTAGAATAGGAACTAGCATCGTAGATCCTCCCAGTCTGTTATTGAGTTAGCTAGAAAACTGGTGTACCACACAAAGGATAAACCTTACAGAGTTCACATAAAGCATATGATCATCACAACTTCTTATTTCTCTTGGGTTCCTATCATGGGATCCTATTAAGATGAGTAAGCATTATGTGTTTCTAGGGGTCACCTGATCCATTGAATATTGGGAACATGGGGTTCCCAAAATTTGGCAGTGGTAGATCATTTCTTACCCAGTTGTGGCAAGGTTTTCATTCTGGTTGTATCAGAGCACCCCACCATTCTATCACTTCCAACTGAGCTATTAATAAATTGATAGTAATCATGATCCCTTGATGCCTATCTAGCTAGACTTGAGCATTGGAGAGTATAATCGGGGTAAGATTGGGCATGTCAGATCTGTTAGTACCTGAAGCAAATACCCATCCAGGGGCTCCTTAGTGGACTCGTTTGGATATTATCTGGTTTTTTCCACAACGGAGGGAAATATTGGTATCCTACCATTTATATATTCAATATATTGGTGGTTCCGAATCCATGCTGGATGAGCATCTAAGCCTCAATACATTTTCCAAGAGGATCCCCCGTGGTTGGGGAACCGCTTTTTAGAGTGTATGTTGAAGTTTTCCCTAAGGAACATATCCATCAGGACATATTTATTGAAGCAAATCAACATTTATTATACTTATCTCTTTCATTTCTTCCTCCTATTGAGAAAATATATCCTCGAGCGTTAGAGGTGTGTTTTCATGAGGAGGAGGTGATGGGTCATGTATTTTTTTATTCTTCTCATTGTTATTGATTGAAAAATGTGTTAATTATGGAATGGATGAAGGAGTTCCCAAATTTAGGGTGGCTCGTTGGTTCTGTGTACACATATGTATAGGATCGGTGTGAACTTCCCCCTAGAGGGTACTATATTCTCTTTCACCCTCATCATTTTTATCATTTTTAGTGATGTATATGTGGTTTAATTTCCTAATATTTACCAATTCATACCATATTGTAGGTGGTGTACTGGGTGCCGAATGGTAGGAGGGCATCTTGCATCCCTTGTTGGATATTCTTCTTCCATTCTAGGAACCTCTTCGAGTTTCTTGGGAAATAGTTACTCAAAGGGAGCCTTGACATGTCCTAGTAGTACACCTCCACTTTGAGGGACATGGGTTGTGAGATAGGATAGATTGATTAACCTTTCTATTTATTTTCCTCCCCGGGTGGGAAAATACTCACTTCCAATCTAAGAGTGGTTGAGGTAAAAATACCCCTAGCCCTATGGGATGGGTTTTCTCTGGTTCTTCTATTGATGTGCCTCATCATATATTGGTTGGTCTTACGTGGGAACTTTGTGTTAGAAAATCTCCCATACCTATAGACTGGGGTTGCTATCGTACTATGTTGGTTGCTGCTGCTATAGTTGCCTTCTTGATCTCGTTCATTATAATGTGGGAATTTGACAGATATGGTTCGGGATCTTCACATGAATTATTTTATTAAAAAAACATGATATGTTATCATTGTTGTATTACCTTAGGTGATAATCCTACTAAATATTCTCAATGTCCTACCTCAAAAGTTTTTTATGGATTTCTCTCATTGAGCCTAATGATTTTGAGACTTACGAAAGGCCAATTCTAGTCGAGCAGGCCACTTTTCCTGAAAAGTTACTTCATTTGGTTATTGTCTTGGGATTATTATATTGCAGGATTCCATTTCCAGTGGGTTACACTAGATGGGCCATGAGGTGAAGTGTAAAGCTCCATGTTCTCCCAACCCTCGAATGTGAACACCAGATGGGGTGTCACCAATGAGCCAACATAATTTATGCATTTTTTGGAGGAAGGACAACTCAAGGATTTTATTTTTTTTCTTTTTGATCATAGATGTCGTAAAGATAGAAGGGATTATAGTTCAATTTTCTAATCATTCTCCCCCAATATACTGAAATTATGTGCATACCCTTCATATGGTATAAATTTTATTTTCAACTGGCAATGAGTTGTCCAAACATTAAGATGATTTTTGTGCATACATTTTTTCAATAACTCTATTTTAATGTTGAATTAGGAAGTGGATGTGGTCTAGAACATAACGATAATGTCCACTCTGGATAGATGTCTTCTCCTGAGAAACATTCTATGTTGTTCTTATGATAGGGATTCCTCTTCTTTCTGTACCAAACTTGGATGCTTTGAGATGATTTAATCCTAAGTAGTAGGGATATTAGGGATTTAATTAATGTGTTAACAATGTATGGGTGGCATAGAGGATGATCATGGCATTGAGAATCTCTTGTAAGAAAAGGATGTTACTTTTCATAGATAGAGTTTCTATCATATCTAATCTTGTCCTTCCAAGTGCCACCAAATATGAGGGTTTTCTCATATTTGGATCGGAAGGGGGAGGACCTTATTGTCGGTGAGAATTTGGGCTGAAATGAGGATATTTGTATCCGAGGCTGTGGTGGTGACGACTACCATCAAAACTTATCATCTGACTGTATGGAGATTTTCCATGGTGTGTAACCAAGGGAGGACTTTCAGGGCAGACCATGGTAAGGGGAGGACCTTCGTGGTATTTTTTTGTCATTGTAAGGACGACCTTTGAAATGAATATCATCATGAATAGGGTTTCCATTATAGATTGATGTCTGGATATGGGGATAATATCTAAAGTGTAAATTCTTGGGAGGACATTCAAGATATACTGCAATGAGGGGAGGCCCTTATCATTGATTTATTAAACTATGGGGAGGGCCTTGGTAGTGATAGTCATCATGGTGAGGACTACTAGAATATGTTGATTTATGACTATAGGAATAATAATATATGCAGCGTATACACTAGAGAGGACAGTCAGGATAGATGACAGATAAGGGAGGACCTTCTTACTATTCGATATTCTAGTCAAAGGGAGGGATATCCTAACATGTATTAGGAGATATCTCTCATGATCGATCATTTCTGGACAGAGAGTGATCCTTCATGGGTTCTCTAAGGAGTAACTTCAGAGCTGTTGATATCAATGTTGTGGGGAGGACCTTATCAAATGGTACTATCACTTCCATAATTTGGTAATGAATAGAATTGATCTTGAGCCTCTATTGATATATGTCTATGGCATCAAGAAATATATATTCCAGAAATGCAGAATCATGACTGTTCTCTTTATTTTCCATCTTCCATTAGTGCCTTTAATTTTTGGGTACTCTTTTGTGGGTAGTTGGGGCCACCTAATTTTGGTAATGACCTTCATATATGGGTCCCCATTTATCTAGTCCCCACAATGACACCAAGATACACAAATTAGCATTTTGAGTTCAAGAAGGGATAGATTCATGCCCTGGAGCGATCACCACATTGGACTAGTGTCCCCCAGTTGGAACAAGTGTTTGTTCCCAATATAGTTGTCCATGAATCACATAATATAGTCATTGACCCTCCTGGATAGGATTAAGGATGCAAATCTACTCCTGAGTAACCATATATTTTGGGGATGAATCACCCCACTCGGGGATATGGGATCGCGGGCCTAACTCCTTGCTTTTTTCACAGATGAGATGATGTCTTGATAGGTTATGAGGATATGGTCTAGAATAAAATATTGATCCTCTATCATTATCAGGATGTGATAAAATACATATTTCTATGGAATGGGTATAAATTATTATTCCTACATCAGATAATGAGTTTGTTCTTCTTCTGTTCTTCCATATTTTTCCAGTGGGTACTGGCAGTTCTTCTATGTTAGGGAAAAAGAATGATTATTCCCTAGACATTTAGTTGGTATATGTTATATAATTTCTCTAGTTTCTACTATATTTGACTGGTGGGCTTTATATTTGCAAGAAAGAATTTGTGTTTACTCATTTCTTACTATATTTATCTCATGGGCTTGATGTCCATTCCTAGGAATTTGACTTTGCTTATATCTTCTTACCAACATATTTGAATGGTCGACTTTATTGTGGTGGACATGAATTTTTATGTGCCTATTGATTTCAAATATATTTGACTGGTGGCCTTCATATGAATTGTTATTTTTTTATGACTTACCATATTTTTCTGCCCTCTTTGGATGGTGGGTTTGGTGTGCGTTGACATGGATTTGTGTCTTCTTACAGCTAGTTGCTAACCTACTTGGATGGAAGGATTTTATTAAATTGTTGGGGATCTTCATCCACCAATAATTTTCCTCCATATCAACACACTGGGTCTAATGATCATTGGCGGGAATTTATGTTGTCTCGTATTGTTCCATCATATAACCATGGTGGGATTCAATGAATGAGATAGAGTTGTTTATTTTCCCGTTGTATTCTACCATTATTGGATTTCATATATCCTCTTTAATAATCTGGGAAATGACATGATCCTAATTACACATTCCTTATGGAGGGGCCCATGTCCATTGGACATCAGCAGGTGCCCTCAGCATGAGATCCTCCTCAGAGTGAGAATATTAGGTTTTACGCCACTGGTGGCGACGTCCTTTGGCAGGAGTCCTCGAGTGGAGTTCTTGTGCATCTAGGATCTATTCATAGGTGTCGACCTCATTTTTCCCCTGGGATAAGGGAGGTACTCATTATCTTATTCTAGGGATAGGCTCTCGATATGATTTGATATGGCTAGTGGGGACATCCTGTGTTGGATTTCCGACCAAGGCTAAAGAGGTGGCTAGAGAGCTTTTACTAATTAGAGGGCTTACCATGCAACCTCCATTGTGGGGAGAGTACTGTTTTGGTGGTACTATTTAAATTGGCACATTTTACACCCAAAGTTGAAGATGATGGGTTGGTGAGGGAGTCATGTTCTTCATTGGGGACCCAACTACTTGTGTGGTCACTTACATGCCTATCTAGAACAACTGTTGGGATGCCATTGGATTGATTGTAGCTCTACATAATGCATATAATAGATATGACACATACAGAAAACAAAACCCTGTCAAAGTATCATCTCCAAATCACATGTATAATTAATGATATTTCTTGACCCTCTTTCTTTTGAATGCGAAAGGGGTTTGGGAAGGGGTAACTCGCCACCTCGGTTAATGTTTCATGTCGGGTTCACCATTTTTGTTTCGACCCTATTTGTGTCGTGGCCCTTTTCGGCAGGTGATATGTTCCAACTGATACTGGGTAGTATATCATTCATTTATTAGAAAGGAGGTGCCACTATTGAGTGGTCCTGACGGGTGATTTAAGGGGGTTCAATGTTTGTGCAGTTAACCAAAGCTAGGTACGATGTACTAGGAAGGTTTTTAATGGGTATATTTGTGGTGCCAGAAACACCCAACAAACATATTATCCATGATTCATAGACCTGATTTCAAAAGGCATACACTTTTTGGATTATTATTTCAATGAAACTTTGGGACTCCACTGGTCGAGATGATGAGAGGTCAGGCTCATCACACCTTTTTGGGGGGAATTATTGCCTTCTTTGGGACACTGTTATTGATTTTATAAATGTTAATATGTTCTTGGATATTTGGTTCATTCCCAATATTTTTTCCATGGATTACCCCTAGCTTATAAGATCAATCAGAAATATGAATGGGTTCGAAATCATATATATGGATATGAGGTTCTCTACAGATGAAGATATTTGTGTGTATATGAGGTTCTTCATTGATGTTACCCTTTTATTGACACATTAGTAGTTGTTCATCCTTCCATCAAGACACTGATGATTTAAGCCATATGTTGAGGTGCTATGAGGTTTATTATCACCCATGGGGACATAAATTGTTTTGATGTTGGGATCGAACCCATAAAATTGGATTCCTACATATGCTGATGAGAGGAATCATATTTCATATACTTCAGTGTCACTTTATCAAACACATCACATTTTAAGTTCTTGTGACAGGGACCCATCCATGTAGTTTAATGTCGTACAACAAGGATGTGTAGACAGAGGATTCCTAGTATGGACTTAGTGTGGGACTTATGTTGAAGTGTCCCGATATGACTAGGAGAGGTATGGTCTCCTAGGTGGCTATGGCCCTACTATAAATATGGCCTAGATAACACTAGGGTAATTTGGGTTATCAGGTTTGGACCTTAGGGAGGATTACTACATATCTTATTTGATTAGGAATCAAAGCCCTCATAGTTTGGATTTAGTTGGGACTTATACCCTCGAGGTGACTTATTCATGGCATCATGATTTGGGATTAAACATGGGAGCTTCCCATTTGAGATAAGAAAAATTGGGGCTAACTCGTGGAGAAAATCACCTAGCGAGTTTGGAGGAATTTTATTAGGAATGACTTCTAAGGAGAATGTCTATTGAGTTTGGGCCTTAGAAAGGCATCCTACATATCATGATCAGAGTAGGAATTATATTTCTCTTAGTTAATTTCATTTGAGCATAAATGTTTCTCAAGGACCTTACATTGGGGTTATGAGGATGTAATGATTTCCACCAGCCTCTAAGCCCGCGTGAGTCATGATCGATATGAGAAACAAGGGGAGGTAGTGAATCAAAAGATTGTACGACCCACATCATCTACTAATAGATGGTACTAGATCACAAATAGAGAGAGAGAGGTCTTTTAATATTACAATACCCCAAATTTGTTTGCATACCCTGGATAGTAAGATTAATCTATCTAGGTATGCTGTGGGTGGGGGTAGAGAGGAGCACTGATGCAACCTCCTGCAAGAAAATCTAGGGCCTTACCTCAGTGGGAGTGCCCTAAAATTGGTTCTGGGAAAGAGGATAAATGTTTCTTCTCATTAAAGGGAAAAGAAATAATTATTTTCCTTATAGATTATCTATTATCATCGAAGGGAAAGGCTAGTGACTACCATTGATCCCTAGACAGAGGAGGTTAACATTAGTATCCAAACAATGGACCATAAATTACCATAAGAATGTAAACTTATAAACAGTTTGGGGGTCTGAACTACTGTCGATATTTCCGACGCAAATCCTCTTAAAATTGGTATGTGAACTCAAAAGGGTTCACTAATGCACCTGGAAGTTTTATGAAACAGTTCTGGTGGCTTTGGAATGGGCTTTGGCCTAATTCCATTGGACTGGTTTGCTGAGAGACTTTGGATGATGCGTTATAAATGGAAGGAAATGATCGAAGACGAGTGGTGGAATTTTCAAAGGTAACCCATTACACATAACATTTGTTCATACGGGATGGGGCCCTCCCCGTGTAGCATGTTTCTATGTGGGTGGAGGGACCGTCCACATACCATAATGGTATGTGGACTTGTATGTGGTCCGCATAGTGCTTTGCTACACAGAACCAGATTCCAGCTGTGTAGAATAATGCTACACAGCGCTGAGTTCCTTCAGCATAGCATGTTTTTACACGACATTGGGTTTCACATGTGTAGCCTTGCGGTACACAGGGCACCAGAGTTAAGAAAAAACATCCATTCAGTGTCTTGTGGGAATTTCATCTGTATAGGGGATATGGTTCATATTTTTCTAATTATTATGTTTTCTTATTGTTTTTTACTCTATGTGGTGAGTTTATCCCTATGTTAATTCTTAAGAAGAGTTTTGTGCATCTTTGATCAATCTCTTCAGAAAACCCTCCCAAAAGTCCATCCAACCCTCTAAAATATTGTCTTATTCTCAACTCCCCTCAGGGTTCTTTTATAGAGAGTCTGGGAAGATGTATCTTTGGATCTCATGACCACGTTTATGTAATCCCATGGGGATATCACCCATCCCATGGATGACACGATCAACAGAGGCCCATAGGGTTACGGTTCATAGTGGAGAAAATCATCACCTCAATCCTGCGAATGACTTCGTCTTGTTTGCGGGGTGCTACTGGATTTGCCTCACCCATGAATTGATGAGTTCATGGGGACTGTATACATGGGTGAGTTTCTCTACCTCCATTTCTCAAATGAAGTGGTTCATGATGAGTGTTGTACAAATGGGAGAAATTCTCTTCATTAATTCCCCCAATGACATGGTTCATAGTGGGCATCGTACGTGGGGGAGAAATTCTCCACCTTGATTCCTCAAATGACAAAATTTGCGGTGTCTAGTTCCATTTTCTTCATTCCATGTACTACTCTATTTTCGGGTGATACCTTACAAAAACCATTCATAAGACTTAGTACAGGGAAATATTACTTTCCATCTCTAACTTTGGATTCTTTAACAATTTTCTCTAAATCCTTCATCCAATTTGGTTTATTTCCTTTTCCAAAATTATGGGAGTATTGACTTTCCCTTTGAAATTTTTTTCAGGATGCTACAATAAAACAAAAAAATACCTAAAATACCCTAAAAATGTTAAAGAGACCCTAAAAATAATAGGTTGGTTACATTTTCAACCGCGGAATACAACACAAGGAAGAAAATATCACTAAAAGGCAGGCTCAAGGTCATGACTATATGACTTTCCCTCACCCCGAAACATTTATCATTCGACCACCAACAGTGGGGATTAATAGAAACAAAAAATTCTCTAAAACCCCTAAAACCCTAAAAACTATTTAAAACCCATAAAAAACCCAAAACCCCTAAAAATAAAAGCCATTGGAAAATCCTGAAAACCCCTAAAACCCTAAAAACCCTAAAAACCCATACAAATATAAAAAACCACATAAAACCCAAGAACAAAAAAACCCCTAAAATCACTAAAACATTTAAAACCCCCCATATATCCTAAAATCCTACCCCCCAAGATCCCTAAAACTGTAAAAACCATAAAGAACCCCAAACCATACACCCTAAACCCTAAACCCTAATTGATGCACCCTAAACCCTCTATGATACACCCTAAACCCTAAATCCTATACCTAAAACCCTATACCCTACACCATAAACAGAAAAACCTACAACCTAAACCCATTAATTTCACCCAAAACCCTAAATCCAAAACCCAAAACCATATACCCTACACACTAATCCTTAAACCCTACACCCTAAACCATATACCATTAACCCTAAACCATACAACCAAAAACATAAAAATATACCATAAACCTTAAAATATTATAAAAACAATAAAAACACTCAAAGAAACTAAAAACAGTAAATACCCTAAAATCATGTTACCCCTAAAATAACATTAAATAACCCAAAAACGCCTAAAAGAACCTAAAACCCTAAAAATCCCAAAAGACCCTAAAAACCCTAAAGAACCACTAAAAGACCACAAACACAGTAAAAACGTACAAGACACTAAAAGACCATTAAAACACTAAAAAGAGCTAAAAACCATTAATAAACCTTTAAAAACCCTAAAACCCTAGAACATAAAAAATTCTAAAAATCCTAAAAACCAAATAAACATTTAAATAACAACAAATCCCTAAAAACTAAAAAAACCCACATAGAAAAACTATAAAAACACCTAAAAATGATAAACCCTACACAATACACCAAAAACCCAAAACCATACACCATAATCCCAATACCCTACAACCTAAAAATGATAAACCCTACACCGTACACCAAAAACCCACTTTATAACTATAAAACCACTTTAAAACTCTAAAAACCCCAAAACTATAAAAACAACAAAAAATTATAAACCCTACACTATACACCAAAAACCCAAAACCATACACCATAATCCCAATACCCTACAACCTAAACCCAAAATCATACACCTGATACCCTATGCCCTACACGCTAATCCTAAAACCCAATATCATAAACCTTATACCCTACACCCTAAACCTTATATCGTACACCCTAAACATTAAAACCTACATCCTAAACCCTAAACTCTACAATTTAAACAATAAAACCATTATCGTAAACCCTAAACCATATATCCTATACCCTAAACCCTAAAAGATCCTAATAACCCTAAAAAACAAAATGAGTTTAAAAACCCTAAAACCCCAAAAAACCTTAAAACCCCAAAAAACACTAAAACCCCTAAAATACCCCTAAAACCTTAAAATACCCTAGAAACCGTAAAACAATAATAGACCCTAAAGCCCCTTAAACGTGAAAAAAAACTCAAAAACAACATAAAAACCCTAAAAATCCTCAAAACCTAAAAAATCGTAACCCCTATTAAAAATTAAAGCTCGAAAAATATCAATAAAACCCTAAAAAATCCTTAAAACCCAAAAAAAATAAACCCTTAAAAACCCTAAAAACACATCAAATCCATAAAAAATCTAAAAACCCTTGAAACCCCTTAAAACCAAAAACAACCCTAAAAGACTAAAAATACCAAAAATTACCATAAACACCTAAAAATATCTCGAAAAAAAGTAATGTAATTTGGGGTATCAGATTGATACCTCAGGGAGGCTTCTTACCTAACCCAGTTGGTTAGGAATCAAAGCCCTCGTAGTTTGGATTGAGTTGGGACTTACACCCTTGAGGTGGCCCATTTATGGGGACATAATTGGGGCTTAAAAATGGGAGCTTCCCATTTGAGAGAAATAAGTTGGGGCTTAATTTTATAGAGGATTCCTTACCAATTTTGGGGGAATTTTATTGGGACTGACTTCTAAAGAGAATGTCCCATGGGATCGGTCCTTAGACAGGTGTCCTAAATATCCTGATCAGATCATGATTCAGAGTTCTGATAGTTTATTTAATTTGGGGCTTACACCTTACTGGAGTTCCATGATTTTGGGTTATGCAAATTTCATGGTCATCCCCAACCTCTAAGACCACATGAGTAATTCTCGGTGTAAGAAACAATAGGAGGCAGTTGATCTGAAGATCACACATCCCACATAATATAATGATAGATGGTACTGGAACCCAAAGGGATAGAGGGGGATTTGAACATGATAATACCCCTATTTTATTTTTATACCCTAGATAGTCAGATTAACCTATCTAGGTATGCTCTGGGTAGAAGAATAGAGGATAACTGATGAAACCTTCTATAACAAAATCTAGGGTCTTACCATAGTGGGAGAGCCTAGAAATTGGTTCTTGGAAAGGGAAGGAATATTGCTTCATGTTAAAATGAAAAGAAAGTATAATTTTCCATATATATCACTGGCCCTCATCAAAGGGATAGTCTAGTGTCTACCCTTGATCCCTAGACCAGGGAGGTTCATGTTAGTATCCCATGATTGGACCCCATATAACCATGGTAATGTAAACTTATAGAGACACTGGGGGTCCACACCGCTATAGGGATTACCGACGAGACATCGCTTACCATGGGTATGTAAACTCAAAAGGGTGTACTGGTGCACTTAGTGGATTTATAATTTGAGTCTGATGGATTTGGAAGGGGATTTGGCCTAATTCCATTAGATAGGTTTGTGAAGGAACTATGGATGAGGAAACAAAAATGAAGGAAATGATCAAAGATGGAGGGTGGAACACCCAAAGGTACCCCATTTCGCGTACCATTGGTTCATGCGGGGTGTGGGACTCCCCACGTAGTGTGTTGCTATGCTGGTGGAGTGATCCTTTACACACCTTGATGGTACGTGGACCTGTATGTGGTCCACGTAGTGATTTTCAATGCAGGACTACATTCCGACCACATAGGATAATGATACATGGTGCTGATTTCCGTCCCTGTAGCATGGTTCTATGCGGCATAGGGTTCCACCCGCGTAGCCTTACGCTACGTGGGGCGCTAGAGTGAAGAAGAGGCATCAGTTAAAAATCTTGTTGGAATTTAATATATGGAGGAGATACAGTTCATGTTCTGACAGTTATTATGTTTTCTTCTTTATTTTACCTTTATGCGATATGTTTATTCTAGCGGGAATTAATTGGAAGAGGTCAGTGCCTCATCGATAAATCTCTTCATAAATCCCACTCAAAAGTCCATCCAATCATTTAAAATATTATCCTTTTCTTGAATCCCCTAAGGGTCTTTTCATAGAGTTTTGGTGAAGTCAGATATATAGATATCAAAATACCATTAATGAAAGACCATGGGGAGATCACCCATCCCACAAATGACTAGTTCAATAGAGGCCTGTGGGGTTGCAGTTTGCAATAGAAAAAATCACCACCTCAATCCCATGAACTACTTCATCTTTTTCACGGGGCACTGTAGGATTTTCCTTGTCCACAAACTATTGAGTTCATGGGGACGATATATAGGGGCAGCTTTCTCTACCTCCATTTTTCCAATGATGTGGTTTACAGCGGGTGTCGTACATAGGGGTCAAATTCCCCACCTTGATTTCACCAACAACACAATTCACAATGGTAATCATATTCAGGGGAGAAATTCTACACCTTTATTATTCCGATGACACAATTTTCATTTGTTGGTGTTGTTTTCTTCATTTCTAATACTACTGAGTTTGTGGCCAATACCCTCCACAATCTGTTCACGGGATTTAGTATCATATGGGTTATTTTCTTTTTAAAAATTTGGATTCATCCACATTTTTCTCTAAATCCTTCATCCATTTTTTTCTTTCCTTTTAATGAATTATTTGAGTATTTAATTTCTCTTTTCAAAGTTTTTAGGACCCTAAAAATGCCTCTTTTGGAATGGGTTCCAATCAAGACAAATAAGAGTTTATTACTATATAGAAACCAGTCCTAAATTGAAATGGTTTGTCGTAGAAAGGTGGTCCCATAGGGGGGGGGCACACCTATATTTAGGGGGGGGTCTTAGTTCATCTGTCATTTATGAGAGTTCTAGGAAAAAATATCTCCACTACATTCTCTTGGATCACCTTGCTTCCACGTACTGAAGACACTACATGAAATCCTCCGTCCACGAACCATGCTTTGCATTCCACAAACCAAAAACCCTTCAAGGCCTCCCTCATCCATGAACTAATTTTTTTAAATCCGAGAACTGGAATTTGATTTTCAAACTTAACATTATATCTTCAGACTATAATCATTGGATAACCACATAGTAACGATTAGTTTGCAGATTGTCCAATCTATGAACTTTCTTGTTCACTGGCCAACACTTCACAGACCAGCACCTCATTGGGTGTTCTATGAACTATCGATTCAGAGGGAATTCATTCCACAAACTATTTCTAGGGTTTATAATGTGGAATTATTTTTTATTCATGTCACTTTTAGTACTTTTATTATTTTGGTCTTTTTCCTAAAGATTTTATTGAACAAACTTTTTGTATGCTCTTTTGATACTTGAACTACAATGGATCTTCCCCTAAATTTAGTGGTTGAAACCAGAAGAAGGGTGTATATAGTTTAAAATGTTGAAGACACACTCCAGTCTAATTTAATTCATCAGGAGGGTGTCCTGAAGGACCTTAACTCACTGAAGCTCATGGCATACCTCTTATCTAATCAGCTACCACTCTACAGCTTTAGTCTATAGGAGGAGGCCCCTTTTCCACTAGTTGACCAGATCGACTTACTATTCATCTTGAGACTTCTCGAGAGTATGACCGGATGAATATTCTTTCCACGGGGGTGATTATAGCTACTTTGATCCAAGAATAAATGTTTGTTCTAAGTGGCTCTATGTGGATGTAGGGAAATCAATTCCATCATAATACATCTTTTGAACAAGTCGTTCAGGACTACCAAACTATTGTTAAATAGTCACAAGTCAACCCCAACTAAGGGTGGAGCTCCAAATGGGATCTCCAAACTTGAGGGAAATTTTTAAAAGAGTGTTCATGTGTCTTCTAGGTTCATCATACCTACTTTAAATCCTCTGTACCACTAGAATCCTTTAACCTGTACCCAGCAGTGTGGGTCTCCCAATTCGTTATCTATTCGCCAGGCAAGATTCATCTTGATCTGCTCAGCTGCTAGTATTCGAGCACAAACACCTTTAAATTATCCCATGGTGTAGTGGGGATCATTTTATGTGATGTATACGAAGTTTTCATTCTTCCTATCCTTTATGACATGTACAATGAATTTTTACCGATGGCTAATGCCTGGAGGAACGTTGAGAAATTATCTCCATTGGAGGAGGAATGTCTAACTATAATGGAGAGGATACTTGGTCAGTCTCTTCATGATCACTCAATTATTTCATTTAAGGATTGGACTTGACTATTATTGTTGGAGAACATTCCTTGGCTGAGAGTTCTCCATAGCCAAACCCATCTGACCCAATAGTCCCAACTCATTCCTGGATCCTACTATGCTACCCTAGAGGTGGGTCACTACACCACCTAGGGTTATGAGGTCCTGAAATAGATATCTACTATGCTCATACTAGTAGGTTTCATTTCCATTTTTATGAGGGTGTGGCTCTTTCCTTCCCGTGATGTCTATACTGGTGTCCGGGTTTGCACCCTAATGATGGATGCCATGCTAGAAGATGGGCAACCCATCCATTTAGCCATCCCCACCCTTGCTTGTATTTATGAATTATTGGGGAAACTATTGGAAGGGAGGCCTCCAAATTGTCTCAATGGGACATTTTGACTTTTCTATGGTTGGATAATAGAGCATTTACCTTGTTATGTGTATCGGTACACCGTGACAATCCCCCATTCTGACTTTTCTCTAACATTACTTAACAATTTTATTGTCCATCCTAAGTCCTTGACTGTTGGCATCATCATTGGATTTCTGTGTGATCCTTCATAATTTTCTTCTACATCGTACCATGTTCCTCATGGAATAATATAAGATGATGGGTTGAGATATTCATAAGCATGTTCATACCTCATTGCACATCGGGATTGAATCTCAACCACCCATATAGACTGGATGAAGGTCTGCAAACCCTATGCACCCCACCAGGTTTCTAGGTAGTTTGGATGTCTACAACGAGTCACATTACTCCTAGTTACCCTTGTAAAGATGGAATCTCACCCGAGAATACTTCATCGACTAGGGTTGATGGTGATATGGGAGGACTCTAGAATGTATGTTTTTATTCTACACATAGTGACCTCTATTTACATATCATCATAGTATTCCAAATAGTGGGTAACATGACACCCAGTAAACTTACTAGAAAATCCAGTGCAATGGATGGAAAGAACCTTAACTACTTATAGTCCCATTTTACCTATGCTATATTCACCATCTCCCTCCATTACTTTTTCCTAAATGTGTTCCATCATCCATCACTTGCATTTAGAGAGGACTTCCTCTTTGCGACCTATATATGTGGAGTGTGAATCAGACCCTCTATCTTTAGGTGAGATGTTCTGTGGTCCTACCAAAGCTAACCCAAGTGAAATTTTATTTATTACCCTTAATGTCTTGATAAACCCCCTAAATATGGTTCCAGATATCAAACTGCCAACATAACGGGAAAGATCCCCTGTTTAGGTAACCCGACCTTGGGCTGATCCATCTATCGTGGTGAAAATTCTTGAATACATACATGTTGAAACAAATGAACAACTCAAGGTTCCAATATTATTAGGGGATATAAAATCATGAGGAGATGGTCATGTATTTAAATATGTAATATTGTTGATGAAACTCCTCTACTAGAGCTTACTTATGAGGAGGACACCCTTTGGTGGCTATTTATCGACTTGGGCTATGGATTCCTCGACTACTGATGTATGTACCAACTCGCATACTAGATTATCATAACTCGATAGGATCTATATTCTCAAGAAGATAGACTTGTTAATATTAACAATTTGAACCACCAATCAAATACCTTTTGGTATCTTACCGAAGAGCTACATCACCCAACAGCTAAAGATCCAAATGTTTATGATTGCATGGCTATCTAAACAAAAGAGCTATTGGAATGTGAAGATCATGTAGCCAAGTTGAAGGCACAACTAGTTTCAACAGATAATATTTTTGAAGCTATTAAGTAGAAGGGGTGAGATCTCAGAGCCATTATAAAACAGGTACGTCCAATTGTTGAAGCTAAAGCTGCCCAAAGGACTTCTTTAGAACAGGCTCTTGATGGCCCCTATCATACTATTTTTGATCTTATAGAAAGAGCTAATTGGGATTATTTTTAATCCTTTGAATTATCATGTTCTATTGTTTCCTTAAATTTTACATTAGGGAGAGACTCTTGGTTTTGTATTTCTTCTTTATCTTCATATAATGGAATGAGGTTTTTTTTCTCTCCAATGATACTCCTTCATTTTATCCTTGAAACATCTATTATTTATGATTAACTAAATTTTAAAACATAATATCAATCATATATTAATTTGATTCACAATACTAGATAAAGTAAATAATCCAATCATGCTCTAATTTTTTCCTACCCTAAGGGGATCAGTGAGTATAGTTTTACGGCTATTGGGGTTTCATGGAAAACCCAAAAATTATTATGTCTCTTTTTATAAACCTAATTTTTTCTAACCCATATATGTTGCGGACTAAGCAGGTATAAACTAAATTTTTATTAGGCCTCCCTTTACGGGTTTTTGAACTAACAAGATTTGTGTCTCTTGATTTTTTGGTTGCATAATATTTTTTTTCCTAAACTATATGTATCATTGGTTTAGAGAGATGGTACTCAAATTTTATCCATGGTTCCCTTTGAGTGTTTTCATCTTGACGAGTGTTTTCTCTTTCATGGTAAATTTAATATAATGAAAACCTGATTGTAATTACTAATGTATTAGGTTGAACATCTTTTACCAAGACTTATTTTTTAGGTCGAACAGTTTGGACTGTAATTTTCAGGTCAAGGGCCCCAATTTTGGATTCATTAACCAAGAATATCCCAACAAATTTCAAACATAGATTATATGTTTATCTTGACCCTAACATGTGTTTTTGGGAAAAAAGGATATGAAATGAATCCTGGAGTCCATGGGGAGTAAAGAGATAGGAAAACTCCCTTCTAAGGACAAATTTTCCTTTGTCAGACAGAACTTTTTTGAGGGTCCACTTTTGTAGAGTCGTGGGGGAATTATGCACATAGTCAGAAAAAAGGTGTCAACAAGACACTTGCCTTCTATATCCGATGGAAAAAAAGTTTTATGGAAATATATACTTTTTTATGTTTGTAAGAGCACTATGGGTGGCTTTTTGTGAGAGTGATGTTTGGAAGTAATAGAGGATTTCATATTGGATCTGGTCTAGAAACTACTCCAACACGAATTTGACTTGTGTAAAGGAGGGCTAGGCAATGATTCAATTTAATGTTGTACTAATAGGACACTTGAGGCTTATGGATTGAATTCATTTTAACCTAACCAAGGGATAAACGATATTCCCTTCTCATGGTGGGATGACCGATCGTGTTGTTGATCGCGTCAAATTAGAAGTTTATTTTTATATAGAATTTCGGCAGCATAGCAACAACCCTAGGTCATCTCTTGACCGAGCCTTAGATCATTAATTTTAAAATAAGGTTATAATTATGAAAATAAAAGGCGAATGGGGATTTATAAAATTTCAGGTTTGTTGACTTTAAAACACAAATTGAAATTATACTACTGTGTGAGAGAAACAATACAGAGAAATTGTGATCAACCCAGGTAAGTGTCCCTTGATGCTCAATCCGGCATCACTCTTAAGGGAATGAGAAAGATCATTGATTACTTGATTTATACACAATGAAACCAGTATGGTATGTGAGTTATTACTTTTTTACCAACTAGTATTTGATTGATCAACGATATTGATTATCGGTGACCGTTCAAAATCAATAATCTTGAATTGATGTAAAAGTGGAACTCAATAAAGGCATCACATCAAAAATGTGATGAGATGAATAGTTTTGTGTCAATGATAAAATATTCCACAAGACAAGAATATGAATATTTAGGGGTTCATGCTCCTGGAATTTATCAACTAAAATAATCAATTCGTACCCTCATGAAAGGGAAGGGGTGAGAAGAGAGGCAACCACACTCAAATCATCACAAGATCTGAGTTACGCATAGAAGTATGAGGATTCTTGTTACATTGATTTGTACTTGATAATACCAGAATAAAAAAAATTAAGAAGGTATGAATGAATAAAAATTGAAAAAAACCCTAGAAATTAAATTGACTTACGATGATTACAAGCATAGAGCTCTAGATTACAACAAAGGACACCCCCCCAAATTGATCCCCAGAGGTTTATAAGTACATGGGGGAGAAGAGGGAGAGAATGTAGGAAGAAAGCTCTCAAGTTAGACTAACATTCACCTGTGGTCATGAAACATGATAGGATGAGGGGGATGAGTGATTTTATGGATAATTACATCAAAATTTCCACAAAAAGTGGTCAAGTATCTAAAGGGCTAGTTGACTATTCATGGTATATTTTTTACTCCATTTTTATCCGAATAGTTGACTGAAATAAACGCATTAAAACAACATGAAATTAACTGGAGAGTAGAGGCATCGAGTTATATTTCCATGAGAGGTAAAATAAGCCTAGTTGGATCTATGTGGTCTGATTTATGGCCCAAATACAGAAGGGTGGTCCAATCTGGCCCGCCCATAATTTCTTCACATTGTGGGACTATTTTAGGCCTCTAAATTGACGAATTGAGATCTATGATCTTCTTGAGAAATGTATCCTACATTGTTTTTAATCAATACACCCACTTTTAGAAAAATTGGATGCACTTATTATCCACAATATAAATAATTTTCAACATGCATTCTTGGGCTCTCGCACAGTTTGGCTCATATTGCTTGAATTCCATCACAAGCTCTCCAAATCACCTCCTCCTACAATGTAAACACCAAAAAAAGTAAAATTTACCTATTAAATAGTGATAAAAATTAATTAATTGAATAAAATATGAAGTGAAATTTATTTTTATATTTTAAATATTCATTACAAAACCAGTTTAAAACAGTGGTATAAGGGTGGAATTGAATAGTAAATCACTATGTGATCACACCCTCTCACTGAAACATTTTCACTCCCGGGAAAAGTCACATATCCAACAAAAATGATGCATATATATGTTTATAACATCATTAAGTTTTAACTTTTGAGAAAATTTAAATTCATTAAAGTAATTTGATCAATGCATAAACCACCCCAAAGAGTTCTTCCATGTGAAAATGAAAAAGGATGTCTCGTAAATCATATCATAATAAAATTCAAGGAGATTCATGATACCAATTTGAGAAAGGAATTAAAAATTCAACCATGCCACTAACTCTCCATATGTTTGTGTGAAAACCAATCCATGCTATTATTTTCACTTTTTATTCAATAAATATAGGTTATTTTAACATTTTTCAGTTTAAATGATTTTGTCCACCGAACATTCCCTACATACTTTGCAATCGTATTTCAAGACCCACTCACATAAGAATTCCCAAAAGTCAATCCATAAGCTCTCAACCTAGACATCCCCATATGTTTCATATTTCATCACTCCCCTCATTTTTTATTTTTTTAAGAAGTTGCAGTTGGAAAAAATCTCACACTCATCTCTCAACCCTTGTTTGATCTCCTCACGACACTAGTTGTAATAGTTATAACAAGACCAAATATTGAGGAGTTATTTTTTTCCTGCCCAAGACAGAACCTAATTTTTTATTTTTTTTTATTTTTTAGGGTGTTCATTAGTCGAATATCAGGTACACATGTAAATTTCAGTTCAGTAGAGTAATGAAACATATCAGATAAGGAACGAATGTATGTAAATATCATTTTATTCTAAAAAATATTAACCTAACTTATATTTAACTTCTCGTAAGTAAAAAATATTTACACTTTTTGGTTTGGTGCAAAAATATGTGGAGATATTAGTGACACTATTTTCCCAATAAACTACTCACACAAGGGGCATAAATCATCTCAAAGGTTTCATAGTGATACAACTATTTATGTCATTGACATAAAACAAATTCACTAAAAATCACTTACTGATGTTAAATTCATACAAAAATTCATTCCATAACCGAGACAGGTTTTCATAAAATGTAAATCAACATGGAATCAAAAATTTCAACATGAATTTTTAGTAAGTTCCTTGATTTGGGGGACATAAGGGGGAGTAAAAATAACATAAAGAAGGGAATAAAGGGAATACCGAATAGAGAAAATGAAAATCTTAATGAACCTAGAAAGATGGGGAAAAGTGAAAATTCCATAAATAAGGAAAAAATATAATAAATAAGAAATACAATGAAAATCCTAATGAGCCTAGGAATGTATCCACCCCCAAACCTATAATGTGAAGTGTCCTCACTGTAATAATTTGGAATGTGAGAAGGAAGGACAAAACCTGATGTGTGTCACTAGTATGTTTCTTATTGAAGGTGGATTTCCTCCACCCAATTCTTTGTAAAATCCTCATAGAAGTGTTTAAGTCACTTTCCATTGACGTAATACTTCATCCACTCTGCTCGTGAAAAATATGTACTGCACCAAAAGGGTAAAGATTAGTAATAGTATAAGGACTGATCCATCAGGAACAAAGCTTACATGGGTGGAGCTTTAGCCTAGAATAGTACATGAGGACCTTCCAACCAATATGGAACTTCCACTGATGAATAATTCTATCATGGATAGCCTTTTCCTTCTCTTTATAGATCTGAGGGTTCTCATATGCATCACGTCTAATTTCTTCTAACTCTTTAATCTGCAGCTTCCTATGCTCACCTGCATCTGAAATGTTCATATTAAATTGTTTAACAACTCAATATGCATGGTGTTATACCTCTAATGGGAGGTGAAAATCTATTCCAAACATAATTCTGTATGGTGACATTCTGATTAGGGTTTTAAAAGCTGTACAGTACACCCAAAATGCATCATCCAAGTGCAAACTCCAATATTTCCTGTTGGGTTGTACCATTTTTTCCAAGATTCTCTTAACTTTCTGATTTGAGATTTCTACTTGTCCATTAGTTTGGGGTGATATGCAATGGTGAATTTACGATCAATCCCATACTTACGTATAAAATTTTTCATGTTGTGATTGCAAAAATGTGAACCCTTGTCACTAATGATGAACCTCAGCAAACCAAACCGAATAAAAATTTGGGACCTTACTAAATCAACAACAACTCGAGATTCATCAGTCCTGGTATCCTTTGCTTTCAACAATTTAGAGACACATTCCCCATCCAATAATTTTTACAGAAATCCAAATGAATTTGGAAAAGGCCCCATGAATTCAATAACCCGTGCATAAAAAATTTTATAGAATAACATGGGTTTTGGGGGGAATTTCATCCCTCTTGGAGATATTCCCTATGAATTGACAATGAATACATGACTTGAAAAATATATCGGCATATCTATACTATGTTTTCTAATAAAGTTATGAGTGAAGGACCTTTCAAGCTATATGTTGAGAGCCAAAGTGACCGACATAGGCCAAATTGTGGCAGAAGGTCAATACAGAGGTGAACTCATGGTCAAGGACACACCGATGAACTACTTGGTCACAAAAAATTCTCCACAAATCTGGGTCATCCCTAATGTACCACTGAGAATCATTTTTAAATCTATGGGATTGTGAAGTTTTTAAATCAATGGGGACACTATATGTTGCTAGAAAATTCACAATGTCCGCATACTAGGGGGTAAGGTCCACAACATCACAAAGGTTTTCATGAGGAAATAATTCTTCTATTGGGATGGATGAGTCAACATGGTGGTCCAGTGGTGGATAAATCCTTCTAATGTGGTCAGCTACCACATTTTACACTCTTTTTTTGTCACGAAATCTCAAGGTCAAGCTCTTAGAGTATGATCATCCACCGAATGAGGTTGGGCTTGGCTTCATGTTTCTTTAGGAGGAAACAAAGGGCAACATGATCGGAGAAGATGATGATTTTTGACCCGATAAGATATGAATGGAATTTTTACAAGGAAAACACAATAGAAATAAGTTCTTTTTAAGTGGTTGTGTAGTTTTTTTGGGCATGTTCAAGGGTATGTGAGGCATACACAATGACATGAGGAGCCTTGTCAACCCTTTGTTATAAAACTACCCCAACTGCAAAGATAGAGGCACCACACATATGTTAGAGTGGGATATCCCACCATGATGGTTGGATGATGGTACGTGATGTAAGACTCATTTTTAGTGAATTTAAAGCATCCTTAAAATTTTTATCAAACACAAAAACAGAATCATTTTTTAATAACTGGGACAAGAGAAGTGAGATATTACTGAATTCATTAATGAATCGGAGGTAAAAACAAAAATGACCCAAGAAATATTGCACCTAACGAACACATTTTGGAAATGGAAGGTTTGAAATTAATTCAATTTTTTAATTTATCCACCTGAATTACCTATTATGAAATAACATGCCCAAGAACTATCCCTCGCTCAACCATCAAATGTCAATTCTCATAATTTAAAACAAGATCTTTTTCAATGCAGTGGGGGAAGACATAACCTAGGTGTTCCAAAAAATAATCAAAAGAAGAACCATATACCGTGAAATCATCCAAAAAGACTTTTATACAACTCTCATGTTATTAAAAAAAATACTCAACATACATTGCTGAAAAGCACCACGATCATTAAATATTCCAAAATGAATTATTATCTATGAAAATGTGCCAAATGGATAGGTAAATGTTTTCTTTTCTTGATCCCTAAGGGATATATGGATTTAGAAATAACTTGAATATTCATCAAGGAATAAATAATGGCACTTACCAGTCAATCATTCTAACACTGGTCAATGAGAGGGAGAGTAAAGTGGTTCTTCCACATGGCTTGATTCAGTTGACGGTAGCCAATACAGACACACCAACTGTTTTGTACATGTATTGGAACCAATTAATTCCTTTCATTTGACAAAACTGTTATTACTATTTTTTATGCACAATTTGTTCTGGGATAACCCATTTACTATTAGATATAGGATAAATTATCCCCGCAGTAAGTAATTTACTAACTTCTAATTTTACCACTTCAAGGAGGGTGGGATTCAACCAGTGTTGAGATTGTTTTACGGGATTAGACTCATCATCCAAAAATATGTGGTGCATACAAATATATGGGCTAATCCTGGGAATATCACCCAATTTCCATCCAATTTCCTTTTTACACTCTCTCAAATGGTTGAGCAGTTTTCATTCCTGTTGTGGAGAGAGTTTATTGGAAATAATGATGGGAAATTAGTCAATACCCTCAAAATATGCATATTTTAAATTAAAAGGAGGTTGTTTATGTTTCTATTTCCTCTAGAAATGGGGATGACCTTGTTTTTTTAAGGTTCAAACTTTCCAATTGGTTTCTAACAGGTTTATTTGTAGAACCAGAAAAATCCAATGATTCTATATCCATTTGGACCTACTTTCCAAAGGTAGGTGCTCATTAGTTGTGGACCGATGAGGCATAAGAATTTTCATTGGTTGAGATGATGGGAGGTTAGGCTCATCACACCTTTTTGGGGGAATTATTGTATACTCCAGGACTCTCTTATTGATTTAAGTTATGTTCATGAATCTTTATTAATTCGCCAAGCATGAAAATGAGTTTTCCTTTAGATTTGGAAATCGATGATTGATATGTATGGGACTTAGAGAATCTTTTATATGAATATGAGGTTCTTCATTGATGGAGAATCATCCATATGTATTAGATATTCTTAGTCAATGGTATCCATCAATATATTATATAGAAATCTCTTGGTCATTATGATGACCATACTGGTTTTAAATCCACTCAGTGGGCCACTTGAAGTTTATTGTCCTTCATAAAGATAGTGATTATTTTAGATTTGGGACCGTACCCATAGATGGGATACCTACGTATCCTTGTTAAAAAGGAATCAGAACCAATGTAGTTCGATAGGAAGGATATAGTATAATGTCATATGGGATGGAAAAGAATTAATGATAGATGGGCCTGCATGGTTGAAATCCTAAAAAGAGATGTCATGATTACTTTTAAACTCTAAGCTCATGTGATTCATGCTCTTTGTGAGAAACAAGAGGTATCAGTAAACCTGCCAATTGTTCCATGAAATATGCAGTCAGAAGAAATGATGTGGGGATTATGTATGTATGACTTCCCATGTAGATGAAGACCAGGACTTACTTCAAGAACGAATCCCAGGATTAGGGTCCATAACGTTATTTGTACTTTATGGAGATTTGGAGTTTTAACCCAAGGATTACTCATAAGTAGGATGCACAAATTAAAAGGGACTTTTGATTGGGGCTTATTCCTGAGAAAGAGTCCCAAATCAAAAGAAATTAAGATTAGGGATTTATCTTAAAGAGGATGCCCAATGTTTAAAGTAAATTATGATTGGGGCTTACTCCTGAGAAGGAGGCCTAGGTTAAGGTGACTTGGGGCTTACTCCTAAGAAGGAGGCCCAAAATCAAAATATTTTCTCATCTTAAAGGATGAGGTTATGGAGTAGACTTCTAACCATAGTGACATAAAGTTTGTAAGTCACGAGGTTTTGGGAGAGGTTCTCACAGAATTCCTTTCAGATAAGGAATCTAACAAAGGAACCATGCATTAAATGGATTTGAAAAAGGGTTTTAGGGCTAATATCTTGAAGAGGAGAGGTGAATGGGAGAATGTCACACAAATGAATTTGAATCACAAGTATAGGTCGCGTAAGTCATTTGGTGCGCATGTCTTGGCCACGCAAGTATACTTGCACAACATGGGTTCACCTGTGTGATGAAAAATCTATAGGGTAATACTTGGGTGAGACATAACTCAAGACTTTGGTATTATCCTAAGATGTTTCCAAAAGGGCGGTGCACGAGTTTCATCGAAAGGGTAAGGCGGCATGCAAGTGTTTCCATATTTAAGGTGGTATGGACACTTATGTGTGCATGTGTTGATGAATTCTAAACACTTAGGCCTTATTCTACTCCTTCATGTCTTCTATTCTAGGTAATGAGTTACCTTAGAAGCTTTCAGAAGAGTTAAGTTGAAGACTCGGGCGACCAGAGCTCGATTTTTACTTTGGAAAAATATGTCCTCGAAATGGGGGGCCCACAGGGGCTATATATAGGCAACCCTTCACCTTGGGCGAAAAATAAATAAGGTTTGCAAGTGAGTTGTGTGAACCATAGGTAGCGCGTAACTGACTTGAGCGGTGCGCAAGTGACTTGTGCAACTTACTCCAAATGAGTTCCTAGTTCATGCCTTTGTCCATTTTTTAATGTTCTTCAAAGGGTGACCCTCTTTGTGCTTAAAGTATTCCCCTTTACCATTCATTGTACTCTGTGATGAAAAGGAGCATCAATAAATGTCCCCCCTCAGAGTTGGATCTGAAAAGGAAAGAGGATATGGCTCACATGTAAAGCCGAAAAAATCAAGGGTCTCTGGTTATTGGCAGTTTAAAGTCATGCATGTTGGAATAAAAAAGGCTAATATTTAGGGTCGAATAGCTTTGACCAAATGGATGATATTGAATAAATTCTTGATAATTTGTTTGGAAACATATTACCATATTAATGTATGGATGGGGGAAATTGTAAACCATGACATGAGAAATTTTGATTCTGAGGAATCACATGGGAAAAGAGCTAAAAATAATTAGAGGAAGTATTTTCTAGGAATGATGTTACCACTACTTGACAAATTTGTTATGGGGGACGAATTATGCAGGGCCAAATAGGTCATAAGCTTCATAGTCAAATAGCAGTATCTTTTGGCTGACAGGTCCATTATTTAGACAACTTATGCAAGGCCAACTAAGGGAACGTACTTTATAGTTGGGCAAAAGAACTCTCAGAAATTTGACATTATGTTGCTAAAAGCTGAAGAACGTTTTATGGAGATTCAAATTTTTCAAAGCATATAGTCTGCTTTATGGAGAAAGGTACATGAAAATAAAGAGGATATTTCCAATCCTAATTGTCAAAGATTTGGAGTAATGTGACTTCTATTAAGGTCTGACCCAAATGTAGGAAAAAAGGTATCTGTGGTTTTAAATCATATGACTAAAACCGGAGATAGAAACATTATACGACATATGGTCAAGTGGTCTAAGGTTATTTCATATTGCTCTGAACTTATGGAGAAGAAGTAACATGTAAACCATATACTTGAATACTTTGAGATCATGAAAAAGAGTATGTAACAAATATGTTAAGGATGGAAATTTTTTGTTTTTGCAGATCCCTGCATATCACTGTTAAGACCAATAGGGACAAAAGAGTCTTCTCCTAAGAATAAATTTATCATTACTTGACAAACCCATTATGGAGGTTGAATTATGTAGGGCCAACTGAGGCATAAGATTCGTAGTCAAATAGTAGCATCTTTTGGCTGACAGGTCCGTTATGTAGACAACTTATGCAAGGCCACCTAAGGGCATGTGCTGCATAGTTAGGCAAAAGAAATCTCAGGTATCAGACATTTTGTGACTAGAAGTCAAGAAAAGGGTTGTGGAGACCATGAATATTATTTTTATAATGTTACATCTAGGTCTTGAATTGAGATTATGGATTTCACTATGTATCTCATTAGAATGAGAATCAAGACATACGTAGTTATTGAAATATAGTTTAACGTCATGTAGGACGAGAGCATGGAAGATCTTAGTTTAACTTCAAATAGATTATATCATAGTGAGGGAGACACATCATTCATTTTTTATAAACCTGATTTGAATAATGACCAGGGTGTTCCATATCACACCATGTGCTCCCAGGTGGACTTTTCAGCCAAGGGACTGAAAGTGGAGTTTGGGGTTTGGCCCAAAGGCTTGGGGCTGGACTCGAGGAATGCTTGAGCGTTCCTACGTATCCCATGAATATTGGAATAAAGTTTCACATAGTTCTTGAAATACCCTTTGTACAGATTTGGTTCATACATATGAGGGGTAAAGAGGACTTTATTACAATTATGGCTGGACCCAAGATTAAAGAATTGGGTGTCAGTACGTATCTAATAAGGATGAGAATCAAGACATACGTAGTTCTTGAAATATGACATGGTTGGATACCATGTCAATGATGATTCATCTTGAGTGAGGCTATCAGGGATTGTTGCAGTTTATTTGTCATACAGGACAAAATTGAAAATATTTTAAGGCCATATGCATGGACCAGTGCTTTGCAGTTTAATGTCTTGCAATAAGGAAAATGGGGGACTATATAGTTTAACTTCATATAGCTTGGACTATGGGACGTATGATGTTTAACATCATGTAGGATGAAATTGAACTGATATTAATAATATGATTGATGGGGGCTTCACAGATCAACATCGTATAGGATGGAGGTGAATCGATGTAAAGAAAGTGGTTTCGGGCTTGAACCTCAGAAGGTTGCCTACGTACCTGGCCTAGAAGGCAAGGATCAAAGACTGCATAGTTCAATTGAGAGAGATTTAGACATTGGGGTGTACTTGAGGAAAATGACCCAAAGATGATGTTTGGAATTAAGTGTGGTTAGTAGACAAGAAAGGATATCATGGTCGAAGCTTACTCTAAGCTCACATGAGTCATGCTTGGCATGAGAAACAAGAGGCAGCAACAGAACTAACGATCGTGTCACGAAATATGTGACCACGAATGATGGTGTGGGGATTATGCACGGTTAACTGCCTATGGCATGCATGGAAGTAGATTTTAAAAGACAATTGCACATGTAGAAACCACATTTTGATGTCATGTGTCGTAGACATGGTGTGCATGGAAGTTTAACGTCCTACAGCTCGGATGATGCACAGTTTAACATCATGTTGGATGATAGAGGGGACACAATTTAATGTCATGTTGGATGATAGAGGGTCTATTCAGTTTAATGTCCTGCATCAAGGACAATAGGTGTATTTGTGTTACACCAAATATTTTTTTCAGGATTCTTGCATTGGTTGGAGTTTTAATGAGTTCCCCATCCATTGAGATGAAAGAATAAGCTTCATTGGAGTAGACCTTATGTATTGAGTAAGGTCCTTCCCAATTTGGCTCAAGGATTGGATGCTTCTTTCCCAGTATCATTGGGGGTTCTGAAGAACAATAACTATTCTCCTTGAATGAATGAACGAAGAAGAAATTTTTTATTGACATCTCGAGCTATTCGATTCTGATAGGCTTCTAAAGGGTGCTGTGTGCACAATATTTTTTCATCTAGTCATTCCAATTCATCCAATCGCTTTTGAGATTGTTCATCTATAGATAATTTATCACAAATGGAAACTCTAAGAGAAGGTAATTGTACTTAAATAGGTAAGACTGCTTCTGTTCCTTAAACCAATGAATATGGAGTCGATCGTGTAACAGTGCGAGTGGTAGTCCGATAAGCCCATTGAGCATGAATAAGTTTATCAGGCCATGAATTCTTATCTTTATCCACCATCTTTTGAAGTATGATTGAAAGAGTCTTATTGAAAGCCTCTACAAGGCCATTGGTTGCTGCATGATACCGAGATGAATGGTTGGATCTGATATTGTATTCTTGATACAATTTTCATACATTGGATGAACAAAAGTTTGTGGCATTATCCGTCAATATGGTATGAGGAACACCAAATCTGGTAATGATGTTGGACTTGAAAAAGATAACAATGCTTTTAGCACCGAATTATTTGAGAGGTATTACCTCTGCCCATTTGGAAAAGAACTTAGTAGCAGTAAGAATAAACTTAAAATTCTTGGAAATAACTGGAGGATAAGGTCCTATTACATCCATTCCCCATGTAGCAAATGACCATAAGTAATTAGCCGTATGAAGAAACTATGGGGGTTGATGAATGAAGTTGGAACATACTTGGCAAGAATGAAACTTCTTAGTGAAATCAACACAATCTTGCATCATTGAAGGTCAGAAGTATCCAAGCCTTCGAATTTGACCAGAAAGTCTATGTCCAGACTATTGGGATCCACAAAATCCTACATGTACTTCATTAATGACAGCCATTGTCTCTTCACCATCTATACATCTGAAGAGGATTCCATCAAAACCTCTCTTGTAGAGAATTTTTTGGTGATCTGAGCTATCATAAAGAGTAAAATTGACCACATGTCCCCAGAATTGTTCTTTATCAGCTCTATCAGGTGGGAGTGTTCCATTTTGAAGGTATTCCCTAATAGGTTTCATCCATCCTGTAGTATGACCATATGATTTAGAAATGGGACTGATTTCATTGATTTCCTCTATTTTGATTTGAACAAATGGTGAAACTATAAAATGTTGGGAAATACTGATGATTGTTTCATCCCAATTTGGTTCTTCCCGGTCTGTGGCTACATTTTCCAGTGCATCATCTTATGAATTTCGTGATCGTGGGACACAAGAAAATATCAGTTCTGAGGGAAATTCCACCATTAACACTCTGATGTAATCACACAAAGGGATTAAAACTTCCTTTCTGATGGCATAATTTCCATTGATTGTTTGATTACCAAATTTGAATCACCTTTTACCTTCAAGTGATTCACCTGTGCCTGAAGTGCCAACTCCATGCTCACGATGAGAGCTTGATATTCTGCTTCATTATTTGTACCACCTTTCAACAATAAGAATGAATAGGGTATAACTTTCTTTTTAGGGAAATAAGCACGATTCCTAAACCAACTTTGATGAATTTAGGGTCTTCCATTTTCTTCCCTGTTGGACTTCTGGAGGCACCATCAATGTACATTTCACATGTTTAAGGATTATCTTGAATAGAGAATACTTCCTCATCCTGAAGTTCAATATTTAAATATGTATCTTCTAAAGATGGGTGTTCAGCAAGGAAATCAGCCAGAGCTTGGCCCTTTATTGCCTTTTGAGACACATATTGGATATCAAACTGCTTCAGAATAACATCCCACCTTACCAGGCGTCCTGTAAGTATTGGAAGACTAAGGATAAATTTGAGGGGGTTATTGTGAGATACCAATTGGATATCATGATGTTGTAGGAAGTGTCTCAATTTCAGAACTACAACGATTAATTCTAGGTAGCACTTTTCAATACATGAATATCAAGTTTCTACCTCAAGAATAGTCCAACTCAGATAGTAATGGATGTTTTCATTCCCAACATCATTCTTTTGGGAAAGGAAGTCACCCAATGATCGTTATAAAGCTTTCACATAGAGTATAAGTGGTATTCCTTCAACAATTGGCATTAATACCGGTGGACTCAAGAGAAATTTCTTAAGGGTATCAAATGTTTCTTGACATTCTTCAGTCCACTGGAAGGTGACTATTTTCTTCATTAATCTGGTGAAGGGTAAACACTTTCCTGCCAAATTGGAAATGAAATGCCGAATATAGGCCAAGTGTCCCTGAAGTCCTCTTAATTCCTTCAAATTTCTAGGAGGTGACAAGTCAAGGATTGATTTTTTCTTCTCAAAAACAACTTAGATACCATGATGGCATACAACAAAGCCGAGAAACATTCCTAAGGTTACCCCAAAAGCACATTTCAAGGGGTTCAACTTCAAATTATGTTGTCGAATCTTGTTGAATATGATTTACAGATCGTCCACATGATCAGAAAATTGTCTGGATTTAACCACCAAATCATCCACATAACATTCAACAAATTCCCCTAAAAAGGGTTTGAAGATATGGTGCATGACACATTGATATGTTGCACCTGCATTATTTAGGCCAAAGGGAATTACCCAATAGCAAAACACACCTTGAGTAGATTTGAAGGCTGTATAATCCTCATCTTCTGGGGCCATTCATATTTGATTGTACCCAGAGTAACCATCCATGATGAAAAGAGCTTTATAGCCAGCTGTTGCATCAATTAAGAGTTCTGTGATCGGAAATGGAAAATCATCCTTGGGACAATTCCGATTAATATTTTTTAAGTCAATGAAAACTCTAATTTGTCCATTCTTCTTTTTCACAGGGACAATATTAGCCAGAAATTTGGGATATTTAACTTCTCTAACGAAGTTAGCCTTGATAATCTTATCAACATCAGCTTCAATTTTGGAGGCATAACTTGGGTGTGTTCTTCTTTCTTCTTGCTTGAATCCTCGATGTTCTTCTGGTTAACCCAAATGATGAGTGGAAACATCGAGATCAAGAACTGGTATTTATGTATAATTCCAAGAAAATACATCTTGATTTTGATTTAGAAATGAAGTATACATTTCTTTCTCTTCAAGAGTCATGGATACACTAATTAATGTGGGGAATAGATATTATTTTGTACCCAAATTTATTTCTCTGAGTTCATCCACAGTGGTAGAGATACCCTCTTCAAATGCTGGAGGAGAATCTCTAAGATATTTCTATTCTTCTTCAATATGTGTTACTTATTCTGTTTCAACTTTCATAGTAGATGATGAAGCAGAATTTCCATGATTAGGGGAGAAGTTAAAATTTGAACTTCTTGAAGAAGGGGCAACCATTTCTGAACCTATTGATGATGAAGGGTCCTCTTGGGGTGATAGAGAGGAGATGATGGATTGAGAATTGACATCATTGTTTTTCTCTGGTATTGTTATAACTTCTTCTGACCTAGTTGATGAAGTATAGAATTTCTGGATTTCAGCGGAGGAAATGACTACATCTCCATTTATGCTTTCATCACTGCTTAGCAAATCAACAATTTCTCCCATGTTGTCTGGCTTGGTTGTCGTAATTCACATTATGGAAGTCTCCATAAGAGTGCTTGGATTTAGGTTTATCTTGTCAATTTGACTGATATGAAACACATAATTTGTACTCACATGTATGAATGGGTTTACTGGAATCTTTTCTGAACCATTGGGAGCATTAATTTTGGTGACCTTCTTTTCCATGGATTTTTCCTTTCCCTCCATGTGATAAAAATTTTCCATAATATATTGAGAATCACATATTTTCAATGGGGCCTTGTCACCATAAAATGTCCCAATTTGACCATTGAAACAATAATTGAGACATTTATGGTATGAAGAAGGTACGTCCACATGTTTATGCAGCTAAGGTCTTCCAATAAAAATGTTGAAGGCAGTGTCCTAATGAACAACCATGAAATATGAATTAGACGCAAGGACTCCAAACTAAATTCTAAGTGTTATTTCACCCAGAGGTTCTTGTTCATTCTTATCATATCCTTTTAACATCAATATAGAAGGAGATAAATCAGATTCGGTGAGACCCAATCGACGAAGTGTATGAATAGGAATGAGGTTGACTCCTGAGCCATTATCAATGAAATCTCATCGGATGTCCATGTCATTGAATTTTCTAGATAGATACAGTGGTCTGATATGTCCATGTACAACATCATCTTCATATTCATCTGTAAAGGATATCACTGCATGTCATTCTTTAGGATCATTCTCTATATGGTAGACATCAGCCGTAGCAATTTCAGTTTCGAATTCTTGAGGACTTGACAAAGCCTCAATAAGCACCTCCTGAAGATATTTTGATAGATTCAAGGCATCTAGAATTGATAACTTGGCCTGTACTTGGGAAAAATGTTTCAATACATCATTCTTTTGGTCCAAAGGACTACATTTCCTAGAATAAAAATGTGGTTTTGGAGGTGCCTTGGAAGTTGAATCTTTGGTAGTAGATGCATCTCGGATTGGGGCAGGAATTGGAAACACTCCTGGCTTCAGTAGATTAGACCGACTAGGTATATTTATTTTCTGATAGGAAGAAGGTCTAACCTCTAACTTGTCCTCCAAAATAACTATGTTAGAACCAAATATACCATGTTTAGAATAACTTTCTTTTTCCTATTCAGCCTGCTGAAGGGATTTTCCACGAGTTTCTGCCGCAAATACAATTCTAGCAGGGTAAGATTGAAATAGTGGCTTCTGGAATATCCATATCTTCCTCTGTATCCTAGAATTATGTCTCTTCTTATATTTCCTCTGTTAGATACAAGGAAATTAGGCTTATCATAATCGAAACTGTCATTGGCATAGGGATTCGTTAAATGATTCATGTTAACAGAAGCAAAAATTAATTCTTCATCTAATAAAGATTCTGCCTGCTGAACCAGTTCAGGCTGTTCCATTTGGCGGGGTGGTGCCCATGCTTTTGAAGCAGATGGCATAAAATATTCCAGAGTCAAAGATAACCTAGGCTTCGACAAAAGCTTGTCTTCTTCTGACTGCTCTTCTTTCTTCAAATTACACCACTTCTTTGAAAATTTTCCTTCTGATGGAGGGGGGTTTACTATGGTAGAAATAGTAGAAGACACAATTGGTTGATTCAATTTCATTCATAAAATGATATGAGTTCAGTTGATCATTTTCTTGACCATCCAGTCATCATATTTCTACACATTTTTAATTTTGACTTCATGCCACTCGTCTTCTTCCTCTAGATCAGTAGTAGTAACACATGATACCTAGGCTGAAAAACCTTTTAGTTTTACTTGTACATAGTCCACCATCTTTTTCAGGTGGTCTTTGAAGACAAAAAACTCCTGAATGGGATGCCCCAACATCTGAAGGAATGGGAAATAGTTGGGTATTTCTTCATATCATTCCTTGTTCATCATTTTAGGCCTTGGCAACTGAATAAGATTGTTTTACATATCTGAGATGAAGTAACCGGGAAGTTTTTCATTCTGGAAAGAATAAAATTTGTTCTTTAAATCCTTAAACTGTTTCTACCTATGATCTCTTTGATCATCTTGATGAGGCAGCCGTGATTGTTGACACTCAGGAGGTGGAGACCATTGTTATGATGAAGGTTTTGAGGTAGAAGCATGTACAGGTGCTTGTTTAAGTGCAACTGTAGCATCTTCTTCCTTCACTATTCTCCTTCTTGGATCTGATGGAATTACACTAGTTTTATCCCTAGTTTGTATAAGAGAGTCTTCTATCTGCCAAGATATTGAAGTAAGGTCTCAAAACTCTCCTATGTATTTCACAAGGATCAATGGTGTGCGTAATTCATCATAAACATTTGACACACTCATTGGTAGAAACTCTTCTTGAGGGAGTGGTAAACTTAAGGAATATGTTAATACCTTCCAGCGAGCAATGAAATCAGAAAATCTTTCTTTCTCCCTTTTCTTAAAATTGGTAAGATCAAAAACTTTCATCTATGGTAATATTGAGATAAATTGAAGAAGAAATTTTTTATGGAGATCATCCCACCCATTAATTGATCGAGATTGAAAACTTATATACTAGAAAAAAGAAGGTCCATGTAATGACTGCACAAATCATCTGAGATTAACTGCTTCTTGTTATGGAGTTCCCATCATAGGATCACAATGAGAAACAAAATGTGTTAAGTGTTGTTCTGGATCTCCCAAACCATTAAAAATTAGGAATATGGTACTCGTAAAATTTGATGGGGGAGGAATTGCATCCACCCATTCAGGGTAAGCTCTCTTCTCCGGTTGAACTGGTGCACATCATTCCTCCATAGCTTCCAACCAAGCTATTAATGACTCAATGGTAGTCATTGATGTTTGAGAAACATCTGGTTGAGCTAGATTATGTGCAGTTGCAATAACTGGAGTTTGGAAGGGTGTGGTGACTGGTACTGTCACTGATGGTATTATTGTCGGTTTTTGTCACGTATAGACCATAGGATTAGACCTGTGAGGGTGTACTTGTAAAGAGGAATATTCTGGATCTATCCCAATAGTTGTAACAAATTCCCTTGATTGATTAACTCTAGCATTAATAGGAGGAAGACTACCTTGATGTAGTTCTTCATTTAACCTCCTTAACTCCTTCGTTTCTTCTTCTTGTTGTGCAAACCTTTCTTCTAATGAGAGTGATTGGCCTTATCCTGAGGTAGGGTGGAATTTAACCTGACTTTTTTCCTTTCCCCTTTTTGGATGCCTTTCAGAGAGAGGGGATTTTGTTATTTGAAGGCATACCTAGATTCTGGGTAGGCCTATGATTTCGGGTATGCACACCTTCTTCATTTGTTCCTGTGTATATAGCCTCTTGATCAGGAACTTCTTTATCTGATTCCTCTGAGTGAGCCTCATGTTCTGGTGGATCAGTGACAACGACATTGATGAGATTTATCAATGCATAACACATTGCATCCCTTTTGTTAGCGTTTTTGCAATACTATATTCTTCCATATCCTTTATAAGACATTGACTTTTGTTTAGTTGACCCCTTAGGAACTTCTTGATGAAATGTAATTTGGAGGGAATTTCCTGATAATTCGGCTCTGCGTTGCTCTTGTGGATTCTTCCCTAATTGAGAGAAGACTGACTTTTGCTGAGGAAAAGATTGAGAATTTTGAAAAAGTACGTAGTCTAGTGGACTGAGGCTGTTCCTGTTTTTCTTGTTCAATCCCTCGAATCCTATCTGTTGATCCCGAGGTTTGGATTAAAAGAGTCCCTAGCCTGGAAAACTGAGGTGTCTCTTAAGATGATACATATGAATCTTTCTTAAAATCTCCCCGGATTTTGAGGATTTTAGTCTGGAAATTGGCCAGATGGATCATCCGACATCCACTCAAATCACCTGGCTCAGATGAAATTTGGATTATTTCTGACACTTCTGTCACCTGATGATGCACATGCTCTAAATGAGAAGCATGTTCGATATTCTCATTTTCTTTATGCAAGAGTAATTTGAAAACTTGTTCTTTATATGCATGACTTTGGGAATAACTAGTTGAGGCATGTTCTTGAGCAAGCCTTTGATTACACACAAAACCAATTAGATGTAGCCAGCCATGGGCAATAACATTGCATGAGACCACTTTTGGCAGGCTTTGTTGATTGGAGAGCACAGTGAAATGAAATCCTCCATGAACACCCCATCATCTGATATGAATACAAGATGGGGAATTGGTAATTAATTGGCGCGACCTTTTAAATGCGCTAAGGCATGTATGCTGATGGGTTCTCTACTACATTTCAACCTTTGGATGTAGGGAAACTAAGAGATATACCAAGTCAATTGGGAGTCACAACCCTTCTATTACCTTAACATGATTTTGATATTCATCATAAGGGAATATTTTTTCTTTTAAGTGACAAAGTGTTTTCCACATGTTGAGACAAATATCATGAATACAATCTTCTGTCAACATTTCTGGAATATCATACTGAGAGTTAGCCAAAGGCCAAAACATGACTGGTATTTCACCTTTCACCAATTATTTTCTCATATTCAGCACTTACTCTTTGTCATTTGATGAATATTCTTCTACATGATTGGACCAAAGCTGGTGATTATTTGTTGCATCATCATATTCAACAAGATTGGTAGAGAATTCATTTGTGAAATTTGAAGATGAATGACCCAGGGGTGGTTCGAAGAATGACCTACATCCCAAGATATATTCTTATTAAGAAAGTATTTTACCTGATAGTGGTAAGGCATCAGACATGACTGGCTACACATTTGAAAGTTCCTCAAGATAAGAGGGCATTCTTATTACTGCATTGTCCATTGAAGAATTTTCTAGGAAATATGAATTACTACTGCAGAGATGACTTTTGTAGATAAATTCATCATCATGGGGAGGACCACCATGGTTGGTTACAACAAATGATGAAACCTTTTGAACCTTGGTCTTCTGGCCAAGCAGAGGGTTATCGTGGCTCTCATCTGAATACGATGCTTTGAGATTGACCAAATTTTCATGAAGAAAGCCTTCATGAGGAAGTTTCTGATGAAGACCTTCAGAATTATTTTTGTTATTTCCTGAGATTGGAAATGAGAGAGTAGAATCTCGAGCTGCAACAGATAATTGTCTGAGGGCTTAAAAAACTCCATCATTGAGAATGGCCTTATTGCAGATTGGTTCTTGATTTTTTAACTGTGTTGGATGGGTCTTTTTCATGGATGCCTTCATACCCACTTTGGAAACCACTTTTTTAAGAAATTGGTTATTATGGGTTGGTGTATGTGCCTGCTTAGGAGAAATGGTAAGGTTAGGATGACTATCTCTAGTTAAATCGGGTGTATGTGCCCTATTTGATTGTCCATATGACATGGGGGAGTATGCCCCAAGACCCTCCTGGATTGGAATAGACATGTGTATCTACTACGACATGACATGTTGATGAGTCACTCCATTGATAGGGATAGATTTATGTTTCTTTCCCTGTGATGTCGCTGAAGTAGTTATAATATTCTGAAAGGTATCTAGAATATTGGAAGGGATTTGCTTCTGCTCTTTCACCATTATCAGAATATGTTTCGTAACATCATCTGTCAAAACGAGAATATACGTCCATTCCTTTTTTGGATTAGGTGTGTGTTCCTGCTCCTGTCCTCCTGTTCCTGTCAGTGAATTCTGACAGTACTAATGTGTGGGGGCAGAAAGTTGTGTCTGCCTCTTGTTTGTCATTGGAGGTTTCCAATAGACATATCTGGGTGATACCAAACGAGACTATTGGTTAGCTTGATTAATTTTAGGTGTATGTGCCTGCTTATTGCTATCCATCGAATATTACTGATGAACTTCCTTCAATACTAGCAGACAAGACTGCTGGCAGAATTGATTAGTGTAAGCAGGTGTATGTACCTGTTTACAGGTGGTCACCACATTTGGTTAGTGGGATTCTTTGGATGCAGTCAGACGAGCTTGCTAATTGGATAATGATTTATAAACAGGTTTATGTGTCTGCCTATAGTACTCCATCGGAATTTCCTATCGGGATTGGTGTGTTACTGCCAGACGAGTCTGATGGGCAGTGAAATTAGGATGGATGGATGTATATGCCCGCTCGTTGTTTGCCATCAAGTTAGGTTGATGGAATTCTAAGGAGGTGGAAAAGGTAAGAAACTACTCCCTGTTGGCCGAATTTCGCCTCTGAAAGTTAGTCTTTCATGCTCGGGCCTGAGGAACCTGAGCCAAACACCTAGAGGTGATACCCTCATCATGTTGAGGGTGCACTACCGCACGAGTCTGGCGGCGATTATTGGTGGGAGTCCTCAGGATGGAATCCTGTATTCTTGAACTAAGGCCCTAAGTGACCTCTTGATTCACCTACCTATAATATGGGAGGGACTGGTTATTGCATTTTGGGGATAAATACCCGAAATGGTTGGAGACGGTGGTTGGAACCACCTGCTTCTTGACCATTGTTCATCGTTGTCCGGACAAACCAGGGTGAGTTGTTAACTTAGAGGGCTTGTCGAGCGACCTCCATAGTCGGGATGGTACCGTGTTGATGGTATTCCCTTACTAATTCATTTGAGACCCATCATTGAAGATGTTGAGTATGTGATGTCATCGTCAGAGCAAACCAGGATCTAGCAGGAGTAGCGGCCGAGGCATTCACAGGTGTGTACCTTAAAGAATCCATTTTGGGTTGTAGAGAGATTTTGAAAAAGAGTTAATTTTTGATATAGCATACATAATCAAGATAATTTTGGCTAGAATACATCTTTTGGATGAGCACATATGTTATTTATTGGTTTTTTGGCACTTGTATTGAGTTTAATATAGTCCTAACAAATAAGTAAAAGATCATTTAACTTGGTTAAGAATTCACGTCGGGTTCACCATTTTTTTCCTCTAGAAATGGGTATGACCTTGTTTGTTTAAGGTTAAATCTTTCCAATCGGTTTATAACGTTTTTATTCATATAACCGGAAAAAACCAATGATTCTATATCCATTTGGGCCTACTTTCCAAAGGTAGGTTCTCATTAGTTGTGGACCGATGAGGCTTAAGAATTTTCATTGGTCGGGAGGATGGGAGGTCAGGCTCATCACACATTTTTTGGGGGAATTATTGCCTACTCCGGGACTCTCTTATAGATTTAAGTTATGTTCATGAATCCTTATTAATTCACCAAGCATGAAAATGAGTTTCCCTTTAGATTTGGTAATCGATGATTGATATTTATGGGATTTAGTGAATATTTTATATGTATTTTAGGTTCTTCATTGATGAAGAATCTTCCATATGTATTAGAGATTCTAAGTCAATGGTATCCTTCAATACATTATATAGAATTATATTGGTCATTATGATGACCATATTGGTTTTAAAGCCACTCAGTGGGGCACTTGAAGTCTATTATACTTCAAAAAGACAGGGATTATTTCGATGTTGGGATCATACCCACAGATGGGCTACCTATGTATCCTTGTTAAAAAGGAATCAGAACCCACGTAGTTAGATAGAAAGGATATAGTTTAACATCATATGGGTTGGAAAAGAATTAATGAAAGATAGGCTTGTATGTTTAATGACCCAAAAAGAGATGTTGTGATTACATTTATACTCTAAGCTCATGTGAGTCATGCTTGGTGTGAGAAACAAGAGGTATTAGTAAACCTGAAGATTGTTCCATGAAAGATGCAGTAACAAGAAATAATGTGGGGCTTACGTATGTATGACTGCCCAAGTAGATGAATACTAGGACTTACTTCAAGAAATAATCCCAGAAGTAGGGTCCATAAAGGTATTTGCACTTTATGCATATTTGGAGTTTTAACCCGAGGCATACTCTTAAAAAGGATTCCCACATTAAAATAGACTTATTATTGGGGCTTATTCCTAATAAGGAGGCCCAAATCAAAAGAAATTAATATTAGGGCTTGCTCATAAGGATGATGCCCAGTGTTTAAAGGAAATTATGATCGGGGCTTACTCTTGAGAAGGAGGCCCAGGTTAAGGGGACTTAGGGCTTAATCCTGAGAAGGTGGCCCTAAATCAAAAGATATTATCATCTTAAAGGATGAGGTTATGGAGGAGACCTCTGACCATAGTGACATAAAGCTTGTAAGTCACGAGGTTTTGGGAGAGGTTCTCACAGAATTTATTTCAAATAGGGAATACAATAAAGGAACCATGAAATAAATGGATTTGAAAAGGGGTTTGAGGGCTAATATCTTGAAGAGGAGAGGTGAATGGGAGGAAGGCACACAAATGAGGTTGACACGTAAGTGTAGGTCATGTAAGTCATTTGGCGCGCAAGTATACATGCGCAACATGAGTTTACCTGGGAGATGAAGAATTTGTAGGGTAATAATTGGGCAAGACTTAACTCAAGCCTTTAGTATTATCCTAATATGTTTTCTAAATGGTGGCGTGCATGTTTCATCTTAAGTGTAGGGAAACACACAGGTGTTTCCATCTTTAAGAAGGTCTAGACACTTAGGTGCTCAAGTTTTGATGAATTCTAAAAACTTAGGCCTTATCCTACTCCTTCAAGTATTCTATTCTAGGTAAAAATTTACCTTAGAAGCTTTCAGAAGAGTTGATTTGAAGACTTGGGTGACTAGAGCTTGATTTTTAATTTTGGAAAATCTGTCTTTGAAATAGGGGCCCATAGGGGCTATTTATAGGAAACCTTTCACCTTGGGTGAAAAATAAATAAGGCATGCAAGTGAGCTGTGCGACCCATAGGTGGCGCGCAAGTGACTTGTGTGGCGCACAAGTAACTTGCGCGACTTACTCCAAATGGGTTCTTAGTTCATGCATTTGTCAATTTTTTTGATGTTCTTTAAAGGGTGACCCTATTTGTTCTTGAAGTATTCCCCTTTACCATTCGTTGGACTCTTTGATGAAAAGAAGCGTCAACAGTTCCAAAAACGGTGGTTTTTGGATTGAGAGAGGGTGTTTAGGGGGAGTGAGGTCCATGAAACTATCTATATGCTCATGTTTATTCTCTAAGGATATATAATCTATTGAAATGATATTTTCAGAGTTATCGACAGTCATGGGTACCTTAGAATGAACACACTCATCAATTAAAGCACATAATTTACACTTTTCATAACCCACACAACACTCAAAACACAAATCAAAACTCAAATAATCCAAGGATGAAGAAGAGGAAAATGACTCAGAGTATGGATTGAGGAGATAATTGTGTGTGTATGCATTATTTGATATTACTTCCATCGAATATATAGGAAGAGTGGAGTGCTCATCAATGGGGTGTTTCATAGCCTTAAGGATGTTAAAACTTACCTTTTCTCCTATAAATTCCAGGGAAATCATACCATTATGAATGTTGATGATCGTATTTTCTATTTTAGGGAATGGCCTCCCATGTATGAGTGGAGCATGTCATTGGGTTCAAGAATCTTCTATCTCAAGAATGTAGAAATCAGCATGTAAGATTAGATTTTTCACTCTTAAAATGACTTCCTCAATCACTCATGTTGGATGTGTAGTACTCCAGTTTACAATTTTCACGACAATTCCTATTGGTTGAAGCTCTCTAACAAGTAGATAAGTATAAAAAGAGTGAGGAATTACATTAATGGAATCCCCTAAATTTAACATAGCATCTGAAAAGAAGGTCTCCCCTACAGAACACAGTGTTGATAATGTGACTAGATCCTTTCATTTGGTTGGAATTGCTGGTTTAATCAAGGTTGAGACATTCCTTCCCATGTTGGATCTCTCATTCCCCTTCATCCTCCTTCTATGGGTGCAAATATCTTTATGAAATTTTGCATATCGAGGGATTTTTTTAACTAAATCCAATATAGGAATGTTAAATTCAACATTTTTAATGGTATCCATTATTTCTTTAACAATCTCATTATTAAAAATCTTCTTAGATTTAGAGAGTCTTTAGGGGAAAGAAAGATGAATGGATTGTTCAATTGAATCATCAATGATAATTTGATTACCCCTTTGTCTGGTTTTTCTTTAATTGAATTTTTTTAGGGTTGGGAAAAGATTTTTCAAGAGGGAGACATATCTGTTGTGAAAATAAGTAGAAGAAGAGACTTCTTTACCACTAAAAAGTGTAACTTCACGTACATTACCTTTGTCCTTCGGATTGTATATGGGTTGGTATGATATTTTTTTAGAACTTTGCATTATAAGATCACTGATTATGTTTTCCAACTTCCCCACATGATTTCAAAGGTCTGGAATTACCTATTTTGAGGTCTATTGGAACTGGAAGTTCTGGGTTTCCATTTTCTTCACCATATCCTTGATGTTTGGTTTAGATTTGGGAGGAGGAGGATGATTGTTTTGAGAATTTTAAGGATAATAAGGTTTCTTACATTGGCCTTGTTGATACAAATTCTACTTGGGATAACATGAGTTTCCGCCTTTTCGGTACTAGGTTTGTGCATGCCAATCAGGGTTTGGATGTGGCCTGAATTGTTCTTTCTTGAAGGGAGGTTCTTTTTGGAATGGACGCCCTGGAAACACGACTGCGTAAGACTCATATGAATCTTGAAGTTGTTCTCACTAGTCATAAAAATCAGTATTGCTCGAAAAAATACCACAATGTAATAGAATAGAAGGAGATTGTGAGTAACCTTGTTCTTGAGCTAATTGCCTTAGAAGGGTATGCATCTCGTCAAGCTTGTTAACTACCTTTTGTTCTAGGGATGAGTGACTTACCTTGTGAACTCTTTAGGTTGGTTCAATAGCTCATGTACCAAATTGTTGTGCATGTTGAGCCATATTGGCTATTAAGTCATATGTGGAGGAAAGAGTTTTATCAACCAAGGAACCACCAGCTACCACATAAATCATTCCATGATCCATGGGGATATGTCCCTCATATAAGTATTATATTAACTGTTGTTCACTAATCTGATGGTGGGGCAGCTTGAGCAAAGTCTTTTGAATCTCTCCTAGTATTCATGAAGGGTCTCTCCTTGTGATTTCATAATGCCACAAATTTCTTTCCTAATTGATGTAGTTCGAGATTCAGGGAAGAAATTATCTAAAAAGAGTTTTTATGGTCATTCAAACCCTCAATTGTTGTATTATGATAGTATAGCTAGTCTTTGTCTACACCATCAAGAGAGAAAGGAAAGGCCCTAAAATTAATTAAGTCATCGAAAACATTATGGGGTTTCATGGTAGAGTACACTATGTGAAACTCCTTATGGTTATTATGAGGGTACTCACCAGGAAGACCATGGAATATGGGAATTACGTGGATGAGGCCTGATATCAGCTCAAAGTTGGCTACATCTTTGGGATATCGGATGTACGTAGGTTGGTACTCCACATCCGGGGTGGTCAGTTCTTTCAAGATTTCATTATTTGCATCCATGTTTTCTTGGGTTTGATTAGGTTAAATATTCGATTGGTTTATGACCACTTCAGGTTCCATAAGGTGTTTCTTAGTGTTACTTTATTGAACTTCTCTAGATTCCTTGATTTGTGTGTGAAGTGTCTTTTAAATTTCAGGGTCAAATTCAAGCAGTTTTTATATTTCCGATATGGTCATGAAAATAAGTTGTGAAGATTTTTTTATTATTTAATATGGATAACATCATGTAATAATGTTGAAATGATAATATAATGTTATTATCTAGAATTATATTGAGAGATGTGGAGAAGAATAAGAAGAGAGAAATATAGAGAGAGAGAGGAAGAACACACAAAAACAACCAAAAATAGAAATAGAAAACCAAAACAAAATAAATCAAATAGGGGTAGGGTATTGAATGGAGTACTAATTAATATGTAAAATAAATAAATAAATAAACTATATTGGCTTCCCAGTGACGGCGCCAAAATTTGATCGCGTTGTCGAGCGCATCAAATTAGATGTTTATTTTTAACTAGAATTTCTGCAGCATAGCAGCAACACTAGGTCATCTCTCAACAGAGCCTTAGATAATTAATTTAAAAAGAAGATACTGATTATGAAAATAGAATAGGAATAGGGATTTATAAAATTTGGGGTGTGTAGATTTTAAAACACAAATTGAAACAATACTACTAAGTGAGAGAAACAATATAGAGAAATCATTATCAACCCGGGTAAGTGTCCCTTGATGCTCAATCTGTCATTGCTCTGAAAGGAATGGGAAGGATAACTGATTCCTTGATTTATACACATTGAAACTTGTATGGTATGTAATTTCATACAAGTTTACCACCTAGGATTTGATCAATCAATGATAGTTGTTATCAGTGACCGCTCAAAATCAACAAACTTGAATTGATGTAAAAGCAGAACTCAATCAAGGAATCTTATCAACAACATGATTAGATGACCTTATTAGTGTCAATTATAAAATATTATAAAATAAAATAACATTAATATTTGTGTGTTAATGCTCCTGCAATTTATTAACCGACATAATCCATTCACACAATCATGAAAGGGGAGGGGTGAGAAAAGATGCAACCTCACTCAAATCATCACAAGATCTGGATTATGCATGGAAGCATGGGGAATCTTGTTCGTTCGATTTTTATTTTATCATACCAGAATAAACACAAATTAAGATGGTATAAATGAAAAATAATTGACAACAAACCTGTAAATTCAATTACCATATGAATATTACAAGCACAGAGCTCAGGATTACAACAAAGGACACCCCCCAAATTGATCACTAGAGGTTTAGAAGTACATGGGGGAGAAGAGGGAGAGAATTGATGAAAAAAGCTCTCAAGTTCAACTAACCTTCACACATAGTCTTTACACATGATTATATGAGGGGAGTAATGACTTTATGGATAATTACATCAAAATCTTCCCAAAAAGTGGTCATGTATCTAAAGGGCTAGGTGACTATTCAAGGAATATTTTTTACTCTGTCTTTATCTAGCTGGTTTACTAACAAAAATGCGTTAAAATTACTTTAAATTCTATGGAGAGTCTAGGATTCATGTTATCTATTCATGGGATGTGGAATCATCCCACTTGGATCTCCAATGCTCGAGTTATGACCCAAATATAGAAGGGTGGTCGAATTTGGCCCACCCAGAACTTCTTCACATTGTGGGCCTATTATGGGCCTCTAAATGGATGAATTAGGCTCCATGATCTTCTAGAAAAAAATTATCCAACATTGTTTTAAATTCATACACCCAATTATAGAAAAATGGGATGCACGTATTATCCAAAATACAAATAATTTTCCACATGCATGCTTGGGATCTCGCGCAGTTTGGCCCATTTTGATTAAATTCTATCGCAAAAACTCTAGATCACCTCCTCCTACAATGTAATCACCAAAACAAGTAAAATTGACCTATTAAACAGTGATAAAAATTAATTCATTGAATCAAAATTGAAATGAAATTTATTATTATATTTGAAATAGTCATTACAAAAACAATTTAAAATAGCAGTATAAGGATGGAATTGAATAGTGAATCGCTATGTGATCACTGACCAGAAAAGTTCTATCACCTTCAGGCAAGAGAGGGGAGAGAGGGTGTGAACTATAATCCCAGGGGTTTCTAAAACTAAGGAATGAGGTGAGACATAACTTTCATAGGGGAATACATAGGTAGGGAAAGTCTCTCCAAAGGACTAATTTGGCTTCGGTTGATAGGAAATTTTGTTGGAAACATATGAAGGGACATTGGCACATGGTGAGAATAGTCAAACAAAGGTGTCTTCATGAAACTATTCATCTATTTTGATGGCCATGGATGGTTATTGTGATTCATACCTCTCAATACATAGAGTATGGTGTGTGAAGAGGGGTGTTTGAACATAGAAATGGGCATTTCAAGATAAATTCTTCCAGGAATAGGTAAAGATGTTCTTCCCATACAGGTGTTAATTTCTTCCCGCACAGGTTTGACCCTTGCATGAGAATGAATGAGAAAATAGTATTTTATTAATGGACATATAATATGAGACTTAGGTGTCACTTTGTATCCTAGGATGATAGTAATCAAGATAGATGTAGTTCTTTTATGTTTTATCCATATTCAGATATGGTTCATGAATATAAATGGGGAACTTATTTTTTGTTTCCCCACAGGGTTACCAATGAAGTGGGACCCACGTTGAATGTTCTTATGTGGATTCTTTTCATGCATATGAACATGGGGGAGAACATTATTTAGCATGATAGGACCCATGAATGAACATTGATTGTTGAGAATCATGCAGTTTTAATGTTTTGTGATTAGGACATCGATGTAGATGCATTGATTAACTGGAGGATGTTTAGGCCAAGGTATTCCACAATATACAAGATATGATAAGGGAAGAAAGTATAAGTCAAGGATTCAATGGATCTTGGATTAGGAGAGATGGTATTGGGATTTAATTCCATTTATTATACGTGAATTGGAAAATCCTCTCCTGAGGACGGATATCCGTTTGGTTGAAATGCCATTTTTGTTGGAAACATATGAAGATCTATTAGAGCATTGTTAGCATAGTCAAACAAAAGTGTTTACAGGAAACTGGCCTCCCATACCCAAAGGTTGGGGAGGTATATGAGGATCTAAAATTTCTCAGAGTAAATAGTTTGATTAATGGAAAATAAATGTTCAGATGTGTTATAAACTTATAGGTTGTGATAACACATAGAGTTGGAAACTATCCTATATAGATATAGCTCACACACAGGGTGAGGTATTTTGATTCTTGTGCTAGAGCAAGGCCCAATTTTGAAGATTCAGGTGTCCCTAAATTAGGTTCCCCACATAGTTTTGTTGCATATGTAGGGAGTATGTAATTTTATCTATATTTTTGATACCTTTCAGTTTAATGTCATACAGTTAGGACATTAGGTTTCTCAATGTGGAAATGAAAACTCTAATATTTCTTTTTATGTTGTGCCAACAGGATCAATCGTTGTCGATTGATTTCCCCTAGATCTATGGGGAATCCCCTCCTGAAATTCATAAACCCATGTGAGTTATTCTCAATGTGACAAACAAGGGGAATTAAGGGTTTCTCTCTACCACTTGGGGATGGTAGGATCAAAGAATGGAGCATTGTTGGGCCATGTAGTCTGAAGTATTGTAGAAAGGATGTGGGTGAATCGACATGAACAAGATAGCTATTGTGGGTCCATGAAGTTTAATGGTTTGAGGAAAGGAAACTGATAGAATAGTATTATGTCATGTTTCAAGGATAAAACATCAAAATAATCAACTGTAAATATGGGATAATGAGGCCTGGATATCCCTGGTATACACTGAAGGTGAGCTGGGGAAGAAACTATAGACCATGATTCTAGGAGCCATCGAATCATGAGGGATGATGTGATGCTTAGGATCCAATGGGAGTAAAGAAGTATGAAAAGCCTATCCTAATGATGAATTTTTCTTTGGTTGATAGACCATTTTGTGGGAAACATATGAAGAGTTGTCAGAGCATTGTGTTTATTGAAAAACAAAGGTGTCTGCAAGACATTGACCATCCATTTTTGATAGTCATGGGTAATTATGAGGATTCAATATTTCCCGGGGTATAGAGATTGATTGATGAAAAGGGGATATCTGGGTATGTGATAAATATCTAGACTATTATTAGTTATGAAGTATGATATCCTCTACATAGAGCTGATTTGTATGTAAGTGGGCATGATCTTTTGACTAACCCTTATTGTGGGAATCAATGTTTTGAATATTCTGCATTGATGTACATTCTTATGTAAGAAATAGAGGATTTTTTTCACATGGATAGACCCAGAAATTCATAGGGGTCACTATGTATCTCATCATACCGAGAATAAAGCCACAAGTAGTTCTTGAGATACGTTACAGTTTGATTTTGTGTGGTTAGGACTTCTTTGGCCATTCCATTTAACATTTTGAGGTTAGGAATCATGAATTTCCCTGCACAAGTATGACCTATATATAAGGGGGTCATTTTTTCCCATGTAAGATGGACCAAGATATTAGATATGGGAATCACTACATATACTATAATGATAGAAATCAATCCACACGTAGTTCTAAAAACATGTTCCCTGTACTAGTCTGACCCATGGAAAGGGGGACATTTTATTTTTGAATGGTGGATGGGCCAAGATATAGAATCCAAGTGTCACAATGTATCCTATGATGATCGGAATAAAGACACACATAGTTATGGTATCCCATGTAGTTTAACATCATATGGTAAGGAAGGGAGTGAACCGACATGAAAAGGATGAGGTGGGTGAAGTGTCAGGCTTGAACCTCAGGGATGATTTCCACCACTGGTGGAAATCCCACCTATAACAACACAATATTCCCAACGGTTTAAAAATACTATTGGGAAAAGGCTACTATACCAAAAATTATATAGAACCATTGGTATATTCATATTGTTTTTTTCCAATGGTTTAAGGAAACTGTTGGGTATAGTGCTGATGAAGAGGTTTTTTCCAATGGTTTAAAGAAACTGTTGGGTATAGTTTCAAAGATTTTTTTCCCAATGGTTGTAAACTGTTGGGATAACATTAATTTCCCAAAGGTTTTTCAACACCATTGAGAAAGAAAATACCCAAATATCAACGCTTCCAGGGATCTCGAACTCGAGAGATCTCAAAAAAATTTCCCTAAATAAGAGCTCAATGCACTGGGTATTATGATCCCCTTATTAACACAAGAAATATATCATTTTAGGTTGCATTTTTGTTGTTATTTATCTATATAGAATAATTTTTATTGATATTGAAGAGGTCAATATGATCCTGAGTTATTTTATTATTGGTTTATTTTAAATTTAAGGTCTATTAACATGATTTCATTAGTTAGACATAAATACTGTTATATTATTTTTTATCCTAAGAGGAATGATAAGATACTAATGCATTATGAATGTACCCCTAAATGTTGTCTTTAAAATATCACACTCTAACTTTAAGATGATGATACCCACACTATAAGTTATTTAATGAAGTGGTACTTCCTCCTAAACTAGTAGAGTGGGTTTGGGGTCATTTTCGTGTGTGATTGGTGATAGAATCAAAATTTACTCTATTACATGATCATTTATTCCTACTCCATCAAGCGGTTCGGCCAGACACATTTAATATTTTTTGAAACTTAAAATGAGTGTTAGGAATTCTTGTCACAATTTTATTAGGTAGTTATAAAGCATTATTAAGATATTTATATAGGAAGGCACCCATAATAAAGAATTATAACCATCATAGAACTCACCCCTTAGACGCCAACCCACCCTTGTGGACAGCCACCCAACACCCTGGACAGCCCCCCGGACACCACCCCACCCCCTAGACACCCTCAACAACATGGAAATCCCCGCCACCCCCATGGAAATCCCTGCCACCCCCGTGGGCATCCCCCCCCCCACCCCAGTGGATAGGCCAACCACCCTCCGGAAACCCCCAATCCTATGGACATTCTCGCCACCCCTATGGACAGCCCGCCCAACCCCTGGACACCATGTACCCTGGGAAAGCCCCGCAACCCCCGTGGATAGCCCGCCCACCCCCTGAACACCCCCTACCCCCTAGACAGCCCCACCCACCACCGTGGACACCCACCCCCATCCACAGACAGCCCCACCACCCCAATAGACAACCCTCCCACCCCTGGACACCCCCTACCCCTGGATAGCCCTGCCACCCCTGTAGATATCCCGCCCACCCCTAAGAAACCCCATACCCCTCTAGATAGCCCCACCATCACTGCGGACAGCTCGACCATCCCATGGACACCTCATAGCCCATTGGACAACCTTGCCACCCCCATGGATAGCCCAACCACCCCCTGGACACCTCGTACCCCCTTGGAAAGCCCCCCAACCCTGAAAATCTCCCCCAACCCCCAGACATCCCTACCTACCCCATGGACATCCTTCCCACCCCCTGGAAACCACGTACCCCCCGAGACAGCCCCACACCCCTATGGACAGCCGCCCACCCCCTGGACACCTCATACACCCTAGACAGCCCCCCCCCCACCGCCTGGAAAGCCCTCTGACCCCCTTGGACCGCCCGCTCACCCTTCTAGACACCTCATACCCCCTGGACAGCCCCCCACCCCCGTGGACATCCCACCCACCCCCTTGCACACCCAGTACCCCCTAGATAGCCCATCCACCCCCGTGGACAGCCCGCCCACCCCCTAGCCACCTCATACCCCCTGGATAGCCCCCAAACCCATGGAAATCCCTCCCCGACCCCCATGGATAGCCCCGCCGCCCTGTGGACAGCCCACCCACCCCACTGGACACCTCTTACCCCCTGGAAAGCCCCCCTACCCACCCCCGTGGATAGCTCACCCACCCCCTGGATACCCCGTACCCCCTTGGACAACCCAGACACCCCTGTGGATAGCCTACCCACCCCCTGGACACCTCGTACCCCTCGAACAGCCCCCACCCCTGGAAATCCCCCCTAGACAGCCCCACCATCCCCATGGACCGCTCTTCCACCCCCTGTACACCTCGTTCCCCACTGGATAGCCCTGCCACCCCCGTGGAGAGCCTACCCACCCCCCTGGACACCCCATACCCCCTAGACAACCCCCACCCCTAGAAATCCCCTGACCCCCCCTGGATAGCCCCTCCACCCCTGTGGAAAGCCCGCCCACCCCCTGGACACCCCGTACCCCTGGACATCCCCATCACCCCCTGGACACCCCTCCCACCCCCTGGACACCTTGTACCCCCTGGAAAACCCCGCCACCCTCGTGGACAGCTATCCCACACTCTAGACACCACGTACCCCCTGGACAACCTCCCAACCCTAGAAATCTCCCCACATATTGGACACCCCGATCCCCATGGACAACCTTTCCACCCCCATGGATAGCCCGCCCACCCCCTGGACACCACTTACCCCCTGGAAACCTCATTTACATAAATATATTTTCAATGAAACTTCAATATTATTTAATTTTTTTGACGAAATGACTTATAATTTTTTTTAAATAATAAATAGAAGTTGGATGTATGAAACCGATCGAATCTCAAGAAATTTTCAAAACAATTTGGAGATATTTCCAGATTTTTCATTTCACAATTCTTTAGATAATGGTCACATACACTAACCCTGTTACAATTTTGTTGGAAGACCTTTTTTGAGCCATGAAGATGTGAGATACCACATAAAAGAATTTTATTTTCAAGCAAACTACTTTGTGTGGTATCAAAATGGGGAGAAAATGAAATATCAAATTGCTGATGATCCAATAAGAGGTCTGGATTGGATAATTTGTTATATGAATAGTTTTCATTTATTCTTCATCATGAAAAAGAAAGTATTCTGACCCAAGAATATTTCAATATAAGCACACATGATGCGTCTAATAAAAATGATGATGTTTTCGGGGTGAAAAAATTAAATGATGCTGCCACAACTCCAATATATCAACAATGTGGTAAAATGAAAAACTGTAATTTTTAATCTAATTATTGTGTGGGTAAACTATGTATGGGATTTCTAATACTACCATCGATTACATTCTTAAATTCTTGAAGGACTTACTTCTAGATGATGCAGATATTCCCTCAAACCACAATATGGGGTGGAAGTTAGTTGAGGAACAAGGATTTTCAAGAAAAAAATCCTTGCATGCCCGGAAGATTGCAATTAATTCTGGGAGGAAACTGCTAAATGAAATGATTTTATAAAATTTGGAACATCCCATTGGAAGAAAAAAGCTGATGGAACACCATCCCGTGTGCCAGAGAAAGTAATGTGGCACTTTTCATTGATCCCCAGACTCCAGAATCGTTTTATGTTTGGTGAAATATCTATAAAAATGTGATGGCATGATACTGAGATAAAGAAGACTAATGATGAGTTGGTTCACCCTGCAAATGGATTTTCCTGACAGAGATTTGATGCTCCATATCCTGATTTTACAGTTGATGTGTTTAATGTGAGGTTGGGTCTTTCATGTGATAGTATTAATCTATTTTGGAAGATTCCTACATCGTACAACACATGGCCGATTTTTATACACATTTATAATCTTCCCCCATGATTGTGTATGAAAAATCCTTTCACTTTCCTAAGTATAATAATACCTGGCCCTTCTGATCACGGTAATTATATAGACGTATACACGAAACCTTTAACAAAAGAGTTGAAACTTTTTTTGGATTTGGGTGTGCGCACATACAATGCCTGTTCGAAAGACATATTTCAAATGTGTGTTGTTCTTATGTGGACAATCAATGATTTTCCTGCTTATACAATGATATCTGGATGGAGCATGAAGGGAAAACTATCATGTCCTATTTTTATAAAGGATACACGATCCAAAATACTGAAACATTGTTGTAGTTTTAATTTTATGGGACATCGATGATTCTTGCCAATGGACTATCTATATAGAAATAATAGTCGAAGATTTGACAATACCTTGGAGGCCAATGATCCACCTCAGCATATGTTTGGAACTTATGTGCTTAATGAATTGAAAGATTTTATTTTTTCATTCTGTAAGAGTCAAATGAAATCTTGAAATAGAATGAATGTTTTTACTGAAACTTGTACAATTAGAATAAGAGAAGTATCTTCTATGATTTTTCTAACTGGTCAACCAATTTTTTATGTCATTCCTTATACGCAATTCACATTGAAAAATATATATGTGAAATTTTGCTTTCGATTCTTCTAAATGTTAAGGGAAAGAAAAATGATGATTTACTATCTCGGGGTGACTTGGTGGATTTGGGCATCAGACTGGAATTGCATCCTGTGCATGTCAGTGAAAATAAATGGAAAGTTCCATGTGATTCTTATGTGATGACACCTATAGAAAAAAAATAAATTTCTGGAAGTACTAGAGACTATTAAAGTTCCTGATGGATATTCAATCAACATATCTAAACAGGTCAATAGAAGATAGTTGAAGCTAAAATCTTTAAAGAATCATGATTATCACACCCCTCTACGTGAGTTTATTCCAATATCAATTCCTCATATTTTGTCCAATAATATAAGGGTGGATTTTATTTGGATGTGACATTTGTTTAGAGATCTTTGTGCTAAGAAGTTGTCCATGTCTTTATTGCAAGAAATGTTGGTAGATGCCCCATTAATTTTGTGTAAGTTAGAGAAAATATTTCCCCCATTATTTTTGATATGCATATTGCATCTGACTGTCCATATTCCAACTGAAATACTTCTCAGAGGACCTTTTTTTTATATATCCAACTAAAAGAAAGATGTACACATTAAAGTCTTATGATTGTAATAGGAATCTTCCCGATGGTTCTATCGTGAACAGTTACTTGGCTCAAGAATGTATGGGTTTCTGCTCTATGTATTTGTCTGATCTTACTACAATAATAAATAAACCAATGAGAAATTAATAATAATATTATGAGAAAATTGAACCCAGTTTTCTATCACATCCTCAAATAGGAGAAATTCTTGGATCATATACATTGATGACATTAAGCCTTGAAGAGCAGTAGATGGCACATCGCACAATTTTTTTCAAGTGTGATTTGTTTGATGAATACATCTTATAAGTAAATTGAATATGTATATCTTATATATATATATATATATATATCTGTTAATCTATTTCAATTTATATCTATAGGGAACATAAAGAAATGATAAATTAAAATCCTCGTTCTTTATATTTGAGAAGGAGGGAGACTTTTCATAGTAAAGAGTTTTCTGCTAGGTTAAAATTGAAGGTAATAATATTACTATTTAAAATAATTAAAACAATATTTAATTTTGTTTAATATTCATTTATATTTTATGTATTCATTTTTCTTGATGACTCTATCTCTGAGGAAATAAGAACTTTGGATTTTGGTTTTAATACTGTGGTTCATGACTGTAAATCAATTGTTATCAATGGGTACAGATTTCTTTTCACTAAACAAGTAAAGAACATGAGAACACAACATGATGGTGTTATAGTTACTGCCACAATAGACTGTTATGCTAGTGTATCGGATAGTATACTGCGATTTGAAAATGTAGGTTATTATGGAGTCATTGAAAAAATAATAATATTGGATTATTATTCTCATGGACTAGTCATGATGATGAAATTCCAGTGGTTTTATTTGATGATGAGACAAGGCACATTTATTGATGATTTTTGATTTCGAGTAATTGATATGACTCACACTTTTTCTACTGATGAACCATATGTGTTGGTATCAATGGAAAACATGTTTTTTATGTCAAATACTATCTTCGACCTAAATTTGGTGTCATTATTGAAGTAATTCCAAGACATATTTTTGATGATGGTGACGATGGAATTGACACCATCCCTACTTCCATTGGAAACAATTCATTTATTAATATTGATGAATCTAATAGATCTATTGTCATAGTTGACTGTGAACCTAAATTTGTGGTGGGAAATATATAAAGTCATCAATTCATGTTCTCAATTATTTTGGTTTACCTCAACATGGGTTGTTAAGGTTGGTACTATTCAAATTGATTTAATATTGATTACAAATATGTTGTATCCAACTTGACCTTTATATAAATTTTCAATGTCTATTGGTTTCAATTTTATTTAAATTTCATTTTTTTAATTTGGAATTGAACTGTATTCAGTCCTACGAAACCAACATTTCTATCTTGGTGAACATTTCAATGCTTCAACTGTGATTTGTATAAAATTAGTATAACTCTAAGACATCTGTTTAACATTATACCATATAATTAACATGATGGATTGTATTCTCTTAAAAACATGTATATAAACTTGCATCATCTACCTAGTCTAAAGAAATTAATTTTTTCCTTAATTTCGATAACTTTTTTACCCCTTATGAATCTGGTAGAATCAATGTTCAATGATTTTAATAGACCGATGACACTAAGTAAAGAACCATCCTACAAAAAAAAATTCTTTATTACATCTTGTATGATTTATTGACTTCATTATAAATCTTTTCAACCTCATTTATTTTGTTTTTTTGGGTTACACATTAGTTATCCTTTTCTAATTACTTCCATATTTATTTTTAAATGCAGGAAATTGAACCAATTGAAAAGAGGTGACATAAATAAATGATGGACAACAATCGTTGCATGAATGAGATGATAATTCCACCACTAGTGCCTATAGTGAGTATTTTATTTCAAATATATATATTTAAATAATATATAATGTCATGTGATTAATTTTGTTTTCAAAATTTTTGCAGGATCTATCTATTAAGCAATAGTTATTTGATGAGCAGTCTAGTAGTGGTCCCTATACATAGGGTGTTCGTACGAGGGAGTGGTATGGGAGTTAGAAGATCTAGTCGGCATATCCGATTAGACCTTTCCCCTCCCATTGACATACCATCCATCCCACATTCTAATATCGGTGTGTCGTTAGGTACACACAAGATATTTTGGATTCCCATGTTTTCAACACCCTTTACATATGAGCCTCCTCACCCATCTATAATATATCTGATGATGATTCCCACTCCACATCCATCATTCAACCAACCATCCCTATCATCTTCTTTTACTTATGCTTCCTTCTCTCTGGGCTTTTATATTCCATCTTCTTCGACTCCTGCTATGCCAGAGTCTGTCCTTATGGAGCATACATTGGGACCCACTCCACCTGTACAGGGTGTTCCTTCAATTTCAATATATCCAGCAGCACCCATTGATCAAACTACTGTAGGTATACTTATACAAACCTAACAATTCTTTACACCATTATTTATTTTCATTATAACATGTATTGATAAAATATTTTTTTCCTTTTCATAATAGATTCATCTACTGATATGAGGCGGGGGCGGGGGAGAGGGCATACATGCATGTGTGTGGTGTGGAACCGCCACACACTGTTGATAGTGGACTATAATGAATATAGTAAAATGATTGAAAAATCAGGGCATTAATGTCGGATTTTTATGGTGACGCTTGCCAAATACTCTGACATTATTCCTTTCAACCCACTATCATGGAGAGAGTTTCCAAATGAAGTCAAGGATAAAGCTTGGGCAGATATATGGATAAAAAAATCTATTATATTTAATGAAATATATTATTTTTTATTTTCATATGAATTAATATTTTGGTTTTAACTTCGATATAATTTCCCCAATGGTGAGGGTGCATGAACAACACATCTAAAGGATTTAGGTGAGCTTTGGAGAGATTATAAGCACGTGTTGTAGATTGGTTGTCATGATAGAGTTGGCATAGAGTTGGAGGCGGTCCTTGTTGTGGATTATTTTCCATTACAACAGTATCGACAGATGATTACTCATTGGATGACTAGCCAATTTAAGGTATTAATCACATTATAGGTATTTAAATGAAAATTTTCATGTTTTTCGTTAATAATATTTATTTAATTTTATTTAGGAATCATTCAGAAGAAATAAAAATAATATTTATGCTAAAACATACCTCCACATATTGGGACATACTACAATGCCAGATCATGAGAGGCAGCAGGTATGACAGTTTATAATTTTTCTTTACAACATTCACTTTTTATTGCTTCCCCTATAATTTATACAATTAATAAAGTTTTCATATAATTTTAGTTATAAAATTAATTATTGATATCCTAATTTTAATTATGGTTTCCTGTATTCAATGTCATTGTAGAGGAATAAATTGAATATAGAAGGGCGTGTACCTAGAGCAAAATTGTTTTACTCGAGTAGAAGGAAGAAATATGGAAGTATAGTTAATGAACTAACTCAATAAATAATTGTAAGTTTTAAATTGTAGATTTAAAATTTTAATATCTATTTTGTGATATAATAATCTATTTATATTTTTAAAAAGACGCTTTAGAGGCCCTTTATGCCCCTGAACCTAACAATTTTGGGCCAATCGATCACTTGCATCAAGTGTTGGGAGATGAGAACTTCGGTAGAGTACGTTGCTTACCTAGGAAGAGTATAGTTTTGACGTGGTATTGGCCCTCCTCAGGTACGAGATGTAGTGTCACTGAGTTCTATAAGGTTAAATCACAGGTAGAACATGCTGAAAAAAGGGCCACAGAGATGGTAGAACAGTCTGTTAGGGCAAACACTGCATTTATGAAACTAATGGAAGTTTTACGTCCAACACTTCCACCAGAGGCCAACACAACTAGTGATGAATAAATTTTATTAATGAGTTCTATATATGGTGCACCAGGTGTATGTTCTAGTGGTGTTCGAGATGATGGTGAGGAGGAGGCCAAGGCAGAGGAGGAAGAGGGCGATGAGGAGGGTGAGGTGGAGGAGGTGGGAAAGGAGGAGGCTGAGGTGGAGGAGGAGGGCGATGAGGAGGCCGAGGATGAGTAAGAGGTCGAGGAGGAAGGAGTTGAGGAGGGAATGGATGATGATGGGGACAATGATGAGGATGAGGGTGACACTAATGATGATGGTGATGATAGTGATGGTGATGAGGGACAGATTGACCCATTACATTTTTGACTGATATTACTGACCTTTGATGTGTATTGATTTGTTGTGCCTGAATATATGTGTGATTAGGTAGGTCACATTATCTATATTTTTTTATCTATAAATAATGAAACTTGACTTGATGATTTGTTGTGACTGATTTTCCCCTCCCCTAGATAGCCCTCACCCCTATGGACAGCCCGCACACCCCCTGGACACCTCATACCCCTTGGACAGCCCTGCCACCCCTTTAGATCGCCTGACCACCACTTGGATAGCCCCTCCTCCGTCGATAGCCCCCACCCCTAGTGGACAGCCCGCCCACACCCTGGACAAACCCTCCCCCATGGACAGCCCGACAACCCCCATGGACAGCCCGCCCACCCCCTGGATAGCCCCTCCCCCCCGTGGAAAGCCCTACCACCCCCATGGACATCCCACCCACCCCCGGATAGCCACTCCCCCCGTGGACAGCCATCCCACCCCTGTGGACCGCCCTCCTACCCCCCTGAACACCCTCAACCCCCCTAGACAGCCCCACCACCCGCGTGGACAGCCCACCCACACACTGGACAACTCATACCCCCTGGACAACCCCTCCCACCCCCTAGACACCCCATACCCACCTAGATAACCCCACCCCCATGGATATCCCGCTCACCCCTGTGGACAACCCTCAACCCCCACCATGACAACCCACCCACCCCCCTAGACACCATGTACCCCCTAGACACCCCCTGCCCGCCCACCCCTATGGAAAGCCCGCCCACACCTCTGGATAACCCCTCCTCCCCTCGACATCCCTTCCACCCCCATGGATAGCCCGCCCACCCCCTGGACACCCCCTCCTCTTGTGAACATCACCCACACCCATGGACAACCCACCAACTCCCCTGACCCCCGGGATAGCCCTGCTACCTCTTTGGACAGCCCCACCCCCCCTGTGCACCCTATACACCCTGAGACCCCCCCCCCCACCGTGGACAGCCTGCCCACCCCCGTGGACAGCCCATCCACCCCATTAGACACCTCGTACCCCCTGGACAGCCCCTCCACCCTTGTGGACAGCCCACCGACCCCCCTGAACACCTCGTACCCCCTGGACAGCCTCCGCCTCCACTCCCATGGACAGTCTGCCCGCCCCCTGGACACCCCCAACCCTATGGACACCCCACCCCCTCGATAGCCCCTCCACCCACGTGTACAACCCGCCCACCCCTGGACACCCCTACCCCCCACGACAGCCCCGCCACCCCTGTGGATAGCCCGCCAACCCCCCTGGACACCTTGTACCCCCATGGATAGCCCCACCCACCCCCTAAACACCACGTACCCCCTGGACAGCCCCCCCCCTACTCCCATAGACAACCAGTCCACCCCCATGGACACCCCCACCTCCTTGGACACCTCGTACCCCCTAGAAAACCCGCCACCCCTGGAAAACCCACCCCCTAGACACCTCATACCTCCCTAGACAGCCACCCCCCACCCTCGTGAACATCACTCCCACTCCCCTCGACAGCCTCACCACCCCCGTGGATAGCCCGACCACCCCCCTGGACTCCCCATCCTCCCATGGATGCCACCCACCCTCCTGGACAGCCCCCTGGACACCCCATAACCCCATGGATGGCCCCCCACACCCCCGTGGACAGCCCCCAAGACACCCCATACCCCCTGGATAGCCTCTCCCACCCCCCCTGGACACCCCGTTCACCCTGGACAACCCCTCCCCCCATGGACAGCCCGCCCACCCCCATAGACTTCCCACGCACCCCCTTGGACACCCCATACCCCCTGGATAGCCCCACCACCCTCGTGGACAGCCCACCCACCCCCTGGACACCCCGTACCCCCTGGATAGACCCCACCCCACCCCCTAGATAGCCCGCCCATCCCCTGTGGATAGTCCTCCCAACCCCTGGACACCCCCTACCCCCCCCCCCCCCCCTGACAGCCCCGCCACCCCCGTGGACAACCCACCAACCCCCTGGACACCCCCTCCCCTCTTAGACAGCCCCACCCCCATGGACAACCCACCAACCCCCTGGACACCCCCTCCCCTCTTAGACAGCCCCACCCCCATGGACAACCCACCCACCCCCTAGACTCCCACCCCCTGGACATCCCCGCCACCCCCGTGTACAACCCTCCCACCCCTATGAAAATCCCTGCCCACCCCCCTGGACACCCCCGACCCCCCTGGATAGCCCCTCCACCCCCGTGGACAACCCCCAACCCCTGAATAGCCCCAACCCCCATGGATTATAGGGTTTCTAATAACTCAAAGATCCCATTAATCATAGATACCCAATTCATTGCCTCTTGGGATCCTTGATCACCAATAAAAAATAGTGGATTCTATTTTAGAAACTCCCATGCATAATCAATGATCCGAGACGAACATATCTATTCCACTTTCACAATATTTGGAGTACAGATCAATACTTGGAAGACAATAGCTGGATCACAAGAATGACTACCCGAGATATCCCCTTATTGGCTTTTTTATTCATTTATAGTGGTAACATTCTAAAGAACTATAAAAAAACCATTAGTAAAGTAATATGATGTTCTAAAACAAGCGACACAAAATCAAAAATCCCATAAAGATACATCATAAATAATTCTTCATAAAACCATTTCAAAATCACATAATAGAGACTTCTTTCTATTTAAAACTCTCCAATGGTTTATAAAAATCCCTTTTAAGGTTCCGTTTCAAAAATAATTTAGTATTTTTGTCCCACAATAAAAATATAATCCATTTCCTAATAACCAAATATCCCTTCCTACCATACCCACCTCCCTGGACAGCTCCCCAACCCACTAGACAGCCCCACCTAGGATAGCCTCCCCACCCCCATGGACACCCATACCCCCCTGAACAGCCCTGCAACCCCCTGGATGGCCCCTACCCCCTGAACACCGCCCCACCACCTGGACACCCCCACCCCATGGACACCTCCACCCCCATGGACAACCACCCCAATAGACAACCCCCCCACCCTGATGGACACCCCCCACCCCCACCCCCGTGGACACCCGCTACCCCCTTAGACAACCCCCCAACGCCCTAGACAGCCCCACCCCCTGGACACCACTAACCACCTGGGCTCCCCCAAACCCTAGACACCCCAACCCCATGGATAGCCCCCCTACCCCCTAGATAGCCCCTGAAACCCTAGACATCCCCACCCCTCCTAGACACCACCCCACCACTTGGACACCCCCACCCATGAGACCCCCCACCCCCATGGACATCGCCCTACCCCCTAGACAGCTCCCAACCCCCTGGACGGGTTCTCACCCCTCCTAGACACCACCCCCACCTAAACACCCCCACACCCTTGGACAACCCCACCCCCATGGACAGCCCCCACCCCCTAGACAACCCCCCTCCACCTCACCCCCCTTGGACAACCCATCCCCCCAAACCCCCTGGACCCCCCACCCCCTGGACTCAACCCCCCTAGACACCCCACCCTCTGGACACCCCCACCCCACATGGAAATCCCCCCAACCCCCTGGACTCCATACCACCCACTGGACACCACCCACCCCACTAGACACCGCACCCCCTTGGATAACCCCACCCCCATGGATAGCACCCACCCCCTAGAGAGCCCCCCACCCACCTTGGACTTCCCCCAACCCCCTGGACCACCCCCACCTCCCCTAGACACCACCCCACCCCTGGACACCCCCACCCCTAGACACATCCATAGAAATCCCCCCCCCCACCCCTGGACACCCCCATCCCCCCTGAGACCCCCTACCCCCTTGGACAGCCACCCCAACCCCCTGAACAGCCCCCACCCCCCTAAACAGTCCCCCACCCCATGAATTCTGAATTGAATTATTTATGTATTTAATTAACTAATAAATTATGTGTTAATGGTGTGTGGCTGTAATTTTTTTATGGGTATACTTGTTGTATGGGTATACTTTTTGTATGGGTATACTTGTTGTATGTGTATACTTGCTGTAATTACCTTATGAATTATGTGTTAATTCTGTATGTGTGTAGAGGGTAATTAAATACAGAATTGGTGGTATTCATAATTCTATAGGAATTATGTGTTTTGTGAATTCTATATGAATTCATACAGAATTATGTATGTATTCTACATGTATTGAGAATGTGCAGGTATTCATAATTGTGTATGAATTGTGTATGAATTTTGTATGAATTGTGTATGAATTGTGTATGAATTGTGCAGGTATTCTGTATGGACCGCCCCCAGCCCCCTATATGTAGTTTTCTAGTTTTCATAATTGTGTACAAATTCTGCAGGCCTACTAGTGGAAGCTGGTGGAATTGTTGTGGGTTCACAGGGGGAGGCTAGCTTGCTGCTGTAGGTACATAATGATTATACCAACAGTTTACAACCGTTGTAATATCTGTAAAAACAGAACCTATACCAATAGTTTTATGTAAACCGTTGGTTAAAATATATACCAATGGTTTAAAAGAATTGGTATATGCATTTTCTACTTGATATTTACCTACGGTTTGTGGGAAACTGTTGGTAAAAGGCTATACCAAATGTTTATAAACTGTTGGTAAGGAGTTTATTTTTGATATTACCAATGGTTTTAAACCGTTGGTAAACATTTATACCAATGCTCTCAATGAACTATTGGTATATGCTCAATTTTTTAGACATATACCAATGTTTTTCATAGAACCGTTGGGATATGTGTATCCCCATAGCTCAGACGCAACGTTTTGGAAAACCATTGTTATAGTTTATAACAACGGTTTACCATCCTTTACCAATGGTTTCAAACCATTGGTAAAGATGAAATTTCTTATAGTTCATGTATCCAAATCAGATGGGAATCAAAGTCCACATAGTTTTGGAAAAATGTTCCCTATAACATTCTAACCCATTTAGTGGGATGTGGATTTTTTTTGAATGGTGGATGGACCAGAATAAAGAATCCTGTAATTGCTACGTATCCTGTGAGGGAAAGAATCAAGAAATACATTTTTCTTGAGGTACCTTGCAGTTTAACGTCGCATGGTTAGGACATTTCATGTATTCCCCTGCACAAGTATGACCAATACGCATGTAAATGGGCATTGATGACTTTGATTAGTGGCTAGAGCATGAAGTAGGATCTGGTAATCACTATGTATTCCAATAATGAATTGAAATCAAGTTGTACATAGATCTAAGATTCCATCCACTGGTCAAAATCATGCACAGGGAGGGGAATTTTATATCATTATTTCAATATGATGATCTTATCATTTTCCTCTATTCATTGTCGATCTGGGGAAACCCATACAACCATTCCTAATCTCACTTGAGTTGTACTAAGTGAGATAAATAATGAGCGATGATGATTTCCCCCATAGTATAGGGGAAACAAAGGATATAATAGAGGCATTTTGTGTCATGTGATGGATGGACTAAGATCTAGGGTCTAGGTGTCTCTATGTACCCCATTTATGAATGTTAATGAAGCCTCATGTTGTTCTATAAAAATACCTCTCTTCATAGGCTCAGTTCATATATACAGAGGGGGATCATTTGTTGTGGTTGCTGGACAAGGACGTAGAATCTGAGCATTACTATGCATCCTACAAGGGCAATAATCAAGCCACATGTAGTTCTAAAAGACATGTTCCATGTATTGGTCTGACCCAGGCACATGGAAGGGGTTCATTTTTTATGATTTTGCTGTCTAGATCAAGAAATAAGATCCCAAGGACACTATGTATCCCATTAACGAATGGGAATTAATCCACACTTGGTTCTAATATACACTTCCTATGTAGGTCTGACCGATAAACATTGAGGGGTAATTTTTATATTTCTCTTGTAAAAATTTGACCCATGCATGTTGAATCACTATTTGGAACACAATCACCTCCATAAATTTTAATTTCATGTGGTAAGGACAATTTGGTCATGTAGATTAACACCGCGCAGTTAGGATGATGGTACCAAGTAATTTATCGTCATACAATCAGAACTATTCCTTTATAGTTTAACATCATGTATCATGGACATATGTGGAACTATGTTTTTTACCATCATGCATCTATGAAGAGCATTGTATAATTACCCAAATTATTTATTTTGGAACCTCTCATTAGGGGGACCGGTGGTGGGCCATCCATCCATTGAAAATAAGTAATATGCTTTGTTGGAGTAGACCTTATGTATGCCATATGGTCCTTCCCATTAAGGATCCAATTTTGGAGGTTTCATTTTGAGTATCATTAGTGTTTTGGGGACCAAAACCATCTATCCTTCAAGGAAATGTCGAAGGTGAACGTTTTTATTAAAGGATCATGAAATATGATTCTAGTAAACGTACAAATGATGCAAGGTATGCAACATTTTCTTATCCAGTTTCTCCAACTGGTTGAATCATTTCTGGGATTGTTCATCTATAGATAGTTGATCACAGACATCGATTCCTACTAATGGTAATTGGGATTCAATGGGGAGAACCTCTTTATTCCTGTATATTAATGAGTATGAGGTTGATTGAGTGGTGGTACGAGTCGTGGTCTAGTAATCCCACAGAGCCTAGAGGAGCTTATCCATCAATGATTTCTTATCCTTGTCTACCATATTCTGAAGTATATTGGATAGAGCCTTGTTGAAGGCCTATATCTTCCCATCGGTCATCTTATAGTTGAGGTATGAACAGTTTTACTTGATTTCATACTTCTGGTATAACTTGTCTAATTCAATATATCATAAATTGGTGCCATTATTCATCAGTATTGTATAAGGGGAACCAAATGTAGTGATGATTTTGGATTTCAAAAAGTTGAAAATGCTTCACGCCTAAACCTATTTAAGGGGTACAACTTATTCCCATTTTGAAAATAATTCAGTTTATATGAGAATATATTTTAATTGTCTGGCCGTGGTCGGAGGGTATGGTCCCATGAAATCCATTCCCCATATGGAAAATGGCCAAGAGTACTTGGCTATGTGAGGTAACTTTAGGGGCTGGTGGATGAAATTTTCTTGAACTTGGAATGAATTGAACTTCTTGGTGAATGTGGTGTAATCCTATAACATGGTGGGCCTATAGTACCCAAACATTTTAATCTATTGTGAGAGCTTAGATGCCGATTGATGCACTGCACAAACTCTAGCATGCACTTCCTTCATGAGGATGATAGTCTATTCTTCATCAATGAAATTTAGAAGGACTCCATTGATGCATATCTAATAGAGATCACTTGGCTAGTTTGTGACATCATATAGGAGGAATTTGGTTTCTCGTCTCCAAATCTATTCCCTTTCATCCCTATCTAGTAGGATCTCTCCCATTTGAAGGTAATCTGAAATGGGAGTCTCCCTACTACTAGTAGGACCATACAACTCAGATATGGAACTGATTTCATTTATTTCATCCATGTTGGCCTGAATTAATGGTAATACCATCCATTGGTGGGAAATATTGATGACCGTTTGGTTCTAATCTGGATTGGACTGATCCATGGTTGCATTTTCTAATGCATCGGCTAATACATTTTGCAACCAGGGTACATAAGTCAACATTCATTCTAACAAGAATTCTTCTATAATTTCTTTTACATGGTTAATAAATGGGATAAAATCCCATTTCTTGGTATCATAGTCCCCATCTACTTGATTTATGGCTATTTTTGAATATCCTTTTATCTTATGTGTTAATCTTTCACTTGGAGTGCTAGATCAAGGCCAGAAATAAGGCCCTATTCTACTTTATTGTTTAGGGACCCCTCTGAAAGTATGAAGGAATAGAGAAGAAATTACTTTTCTAGGGATATGATTATGACTCCCAACCACACTTTGTTATGTCTGGGGTCTTCCATTATTTTTCTTATGAGGCTTTTAGAGGCACCTTCCAAGTGAATTTCCAACATCTAGAGGTTTTGTTGAACAAATAACACTTCCTCATCAAGTATTTCAGCATATAATGAGGCTCCTTCATTGAGGTATTCTCTTTTATTAATTCTATTAATGTTTTGAATTTGATGGATTTCTACGGTATGAACTGTATATCAAAGAATTTTAGGATTTATTCCCACTATTATAGGCATCCAGTTAACATTGGACGACTAAGAATATACTTGAATGGGTTGCTACATGTGACCAAATGGACTTTATGGTGTTGCAAGTAATTCCTAAACTTCTAGGCTGAAAATATTAATACTAGGGATCTATTTTCAGTATTTTAATGATGTTTTTCAGCATCGATCATGGTTCAGATAAGGAAATAGAGGATATTCTCACTGAAGATATCATTCTTATGTGTAAGGAAAGCACCTAGGGATCACTCCAAGGTAGTCACATATAGAATAAGTGGTATTACTTTGATATATGGCATTATCAATGGTGGGATCAAGAGTTATTTCTTGATGTTTTTGAATTATTTGTGACAATCTTACGTCCATTGATTCACGAAGCCTTCATTCATCAACCTAGTGAAAGGAAAACAATTTCATGAAAGGTTGGATATAAAGCACTGAATGTAGGAAAGATTTCCTTGAAGTCCTCTAAACATAGGGAGGTTGGGAGGAAGTGATATTCCACGGATGGAATTTTTCTTCTTAGGGTTGAATTCGATTCCATAGTGGCATAGGATGAAGCCAATAAATTTTCTTGGGGTAACACTGAAAGCACACTTAAGGTGGTTCATTTTCAGACTGATAGTTCATAGTTTATATATGATGGTTTAGGATCTTCTAGGTGGTATGATCATTGTCATTACGTAACCACAAAATCATCAATATATAATCCAATGAAATTTCTCAGAAAGGGTTTAAAAATAAGATGCATGGCGCACTGATATGTGACACTAGCATTTTTCAATCCAAAAGGAATCACTTTATTGAAAAAAACTCCCTAGTGATCCTTAAAGGTGGCAGATTATTCATATTCCTGGGATATTTGGAATTGATTATAAGATAAATAACCATCCATGAAATATAGAGCCTTATATCCTTAAGTTTCACCAATCATTAATTTTGTGATTGGGACTGGGAAATCATCTTTCGAGCAATGTCAATTGAGATCCATGCAATCGATGCAGACTCGGATCTACCCATTTTTCATTTTGATGGGAACAATATTGGCTAGTGAGATGGGGTATTTAAATTACCATATGAAGTTGTCTCTAATGATCATGTTGACTTTAGCCTCTATTTTGGTAGCATGTGTCGGGTGCGTCTTTCTAACAGATTTCTTGTAAACACATTGGTCTTATGGAAAGCACAAGTGGTGAATGAACACCTATGCATTGAGGCATATCATTTTTTTTATAATTATAGGAATAATAATCTCTATTATTCTTTATTAATGAGGTTTATACCTTTTTCTCTTCAGAAGGCATGGCCGCACCAATCTAAGTGGGTCGTGAGTATTCTTTTGTACCCATGTTTTTTTCGTTCTTACCCAAGTTGATATCCTTGAGTTCATAATTGGTGGTAGAGATGCCTTCTTCATGTGATGGAGGGGAAATACCATAGGTTTTATTCTTCCTCCTCTATATCCTAACCGACTTCATCTTTGTCTTCTTATGGGGAATTAATTCTTGAGATGATCATTTCATAGTTGAGGGAAGAGTTACAATTTTGGTGTCTAAGAGGTGAAGTAGCCTCTTTGGCCTCAACTGTTGGTGGGGGATCTCTATAGAATATGAAGTGAGGGGTAAATGTTTTTCCTCATATTTTTGGAGTGATGAGAAACTTCTTCCTACCTAATTGGGTATGGGGGGTATTTTTTGGAGTTTTGATGATGTTTTGGTGACATTTTTATCTGAACCACCACCATTATCTAGGGAGTCACTGAGATTTTCAACATTATCAGGCCTGGATGCCACGGCCAAAATCACAGGAACTCATGAATATGCATCCAAATTGGGACTTTTGCACTCAATATGATTGATTAGAAGTATATATTCTTCCTTGAGATACTTGAGGGGATTGGAAGTAACCATTTATAAGCTATTTGGGGCGACAATCCAGTCAACACCATTGACCAGAATTCACTTCCCCTTTAGCCCATAGAACCTTGCTTCAATATAAAGTGATTTGTAGAGGTTGAATGGGTCTATATCAGAATGAAGTGTCCCACTCTGTCCATTAATTATATATTTAAGGCACTGATGGTAAGAGAAGGTGATTTCATTATGTTAATGCAGCTTGGGACTTCCTAGAAGATCATTTGAGGTTATATTATATAGGACCACCAGAAATTATGGGTGATCTATGAGGTCACTGAATTGGGTTTTGAGATTAATTTGGCCTAAATCTTCTTCGTTCTTTTATTATTTCCCAAAAGAGTCATGGTGTAGGGTGTCAGATCATCCTCATTGCATGCCAGATGACGAAGTGTCTATAGTGGGAGGATATTAACTCTAGAGCCATTGTCAATGAATACTTTTTAGATATCGAAACCATTTATCCTAGAAGAAACATATAACGTTTTGATGCACCTTTTCATGATGGTGTCTTCTTCTTGATCAGTGAAGGAGATAACTGTGTGGAATTATTCAGGATTGTTATTCATCCAATAGACTTCAGTAGTTGTTACCTCAACTTCAATCTCTTGGGGAATTACCAAATCTTTGATCAGTTATTCCCTAAGATCTAATTATAAATTCATTGCATCCAATATTGACATCTTGGATGGTAGCTATGTTAACTAGTTCAGAATATCATATTTCTGGTCTAAAGGTAGGGACTTAACTACTTGGGAATTTTCTTTTACAGGTGATTTAGGGTCTTGAAAATTTTATGATGATGGTTTAACCCCTAGGACCAGAGGCATAGGAGCTTCCATCATTTGTGGATTGGACCAGGTAGGTCTGTCCACATGCCTAGGGAAATTAGTCACATGTTCTTCCTATGATGGATATTACAAAAATATTGGACTGGGGTAGATTATTGTGGGGGTAGGAGAATTTTCCTATCCCTGTTGAATCAGATATGGGATCCTTTTATATTTTTCTTAAACACTAATGATTTGAGCAGGGGTGTGGCCATAATCATTATTTTTTCCATTGTTTAATCTCTGTTGATATCTCTGGATTCTACAACTTTTTCCTCTGGCCCAACAATTTTGTGTATGGAATTCTCTTTTATAACCATATTTATATTCATAGAAGGGATCCATTAAGTGGATGAAATTGATGGATCCAAAAATTATATCCCCTTCTAATGATGACTATGCCTTATCATCTGCGTCTGGTGGTGCCATTGTTTGAGGCACTTCCCGTAATCTCAGATCCGATGGCATGAAATCTGATAGTGTCAAAGCCAACTTTGGATTTGGTTCAAATTTATCTTCCCAAACATTCTTTGTTCCCTTCTGATTGGACTAATGTTTGGGCAGTCGAACTTTGGTGTGTTTTGGGGGAAAGAATATTGGTTATGTTTCCTCATGAGATAATGGATGCACAATCAGTTTCATTAACTATTCTTCGAAGACACCTTGGACTCAGATGATTATTTTCCAAGTCATCCAACTATTGAAAAAAATTTCTTTTCTATTTAAAACCTTTTTCCACTCACCTCCTACATTAGGGTAGGCGGTGGAAAAATATTCCACTTGTTTAGGAGGTGGTCCCATATTAACTTATTCTGAATGTATAATTCATTGTAGGAGGTCTTTAAAGACAACTAACTGATGTATGTTGTGACCTAATATCCAGTGGAAGGGATAGTAATCTGGCCGGTCATCAAAAACTACTTCATAATCCCTCTTTGTATCTATAATGTATAGGAAGTTTCAATTCATTGTAGATATGAAGTAGCCATGGACTTGGTCGTCTCCGGATGAGTAGAATTTATTCTTCCATTTTTTGAAATGATTTCGCTTGGTTCCTCTTAGATCATCAAGATGAGGTGGGGGAGACTACTGACATTTGGGGGTCCCCGTATGATTTGGTGTGGGCATGATAGCTGAATCTATTATAGGTGATGGCTCAAGCATGACATAAGATGCTTCGTCTCTTCCTGGTATTTTTACTAGGGTTGATAGGGATGCCTGAGACTTGAGACTAGTCATTTTAAAGTAATCTTCTATCTTTTGAGTGATAAAAGAAAATTCCAGAAACCCACTTGTATATTATACTGGAATAAGTGGGGTTTGAAACTCATTAATGAGTTTGTCGATGCACATGGCCAACATCTCATCTTTGGGGAGTGGTTGGTTCATGAAGTAAATCAGACCCTTCCATCTAGAAATGAAGTTTGAAAAGCTCTCATTCTCTTTCTGTTTACAGTTCATTAGGTCACTAACTATTGTGTTTTGAAAAATTGAGATGAAGAGAATTAGGAACTAGCATTGAAGATCCCCCCATTCTGTTATTGAGTTAGCTAGAAATCTGGCATACCACACAAAGGATGAACCTTTAAGAGTTCTCATACAGAATTTTATCTTCACAACTTCTTATTACTCAGGGGTTCCCATCATGGGATCCCAGTAAGCCTATTAGGGAATCAAGTGTTTCTCTGGGTCACCCGATCCATTGAATATTAAGAACATGGTGTTCCCAAAATTTGGCAGCGGCAGATCGGTGCTTACCTAGTTGGGGTAATATTTCCATTCTAGATGTATCAGAGCACCCCACCCTTCTATCACTTCCAACTATGATATTAATAACTCGATAGTATTCATGAGACCTTTATGCTTATCCTGTTGGATTTGAGCATTTGAGATTATAATATTGGGTAAGATTGGGCATGTCAGATAAGCTAGTACCTGAAGTATATACACGACTGGGGGAATATTTTGTGTATTTTCTTGGATATGCTCTGGTTGTTTCCTCAGTAGAGGGAAATCTTGATATCCTCCCATTTTTGGATTCAAATATATTGGTGGTCCTAAATCCATGTTGAATGAGAATCCGAGACTCAATTCCTTTTCAAGGAGGATCCATCATGGTTGGGGAACCTATTTCGAGAGTATATGTTGGAGTTTTTTCATATGAACATATCTAGTAGGACATATTTCTTAAAGAATCTCAACATTGATTCTACTCATCTCTTTTATTTCTTACTCTTATTGAGAAAATCTGTCATTGAACGTCAGAGGTGTGTTTCCATGAGGAGTATGTGGTGGGCCTTTTATGAATTTTTTTATTCTTCTCCTTGTTATTGATTCAAAAATTCTGTAATGATGGACTGGTTGAAGGAGTTCCCAAATTTATGGTGGCTAGTTGGTTCCAGGTATGCACACCTATAAGTATGGTGTGGACTGCCTCCTAGAGGGTACTATATTCTCTTTCACTCTCATCATTTTTATGTTTTTATTAAAGTCTGTGTGGTTTAACTCCACAATGTTTACCAATTCATACTATATTGTAGGTGGCGTACTAGGTGTCAAATGATAGGTGGGCATCTTGCATCCCTTTTCTGATATTCTCCTTCGATTCTAGGACCCTATTGAGTTTCTTGAAAAAGAGTTACTCGACGGGACCCTTGATGTGACCTTGTAGTACACCTCCACCTCAGGGGACAAGAGTTATGAGATGGGATAGAATGAGTAACCTCTTTATTTATTTTCCTCCCTAGGTGGGAAAAGGATGACTTTCGTTGGGAGAGTGGTTGAGGTAAAAATGCCCCCAGCCTTGCAAGTTGTGGTTTATCTGGTTCTCATATTCATGTGCCTTTTCCTAGATTGGTTGGTCTTATAGGGGAACTTTGGGTTAAAAAATCCCCCATCCCTACAGACTGGGGTTTCTATTGTACTGTGGCGGTTGGTTCTATTATCACCACCTTCTTGATCTCATTCATTATAATGTGGGAATGAGATATATATAGTGCGGGATCTACACGTGAATTATTTTCTTATGATGACATGATATGTTCTTGTTGGTTGGCTTACCTTAGGTGAGAATCTTTCTAAATGTTCTCAATGTCCTACTTGAAGTATTTTTAATGGATTTCCCTCATAGAGATTAACACTTTTGAGACTTACCGAGGGCCATTTCTTGTTGATCATGCCACTTTTCCTAAATAGGTACTTCATTTGGTTGTCATCTTGGGATGATTATATTTCAATATTCTACTTCCAGTGTGTTCCACTATACAGGGCATGGGGTGATGTGTAGAGATCCATGTTCTCCCCACCCTCAGATGTGAACACTAGATGGGGTGTCACCGATGAGGCAGTACAATTTATGTAGTGCCTGGAGGCTAGCCAACTCAAGTTTTTCTATTTTCTTTTCTGATCACAAATGTCATGTAGAATGAAGGGATTCTAGGTCAATTTTCTAATGAAGCTCCCCCAATATACTGACCTGGTCTGTATACCCATCATATGTTATAAATTTCATTTTCATCTGGCAGAGATTTGTCCAAAAATTAAGGTGAATTTTGTGCATAAATTATTCTGATAACTATTTTTGAATGTTGAATTGGGAAGTGGTTGTAGGCTAGAACATAATGGGTATATCCACTCTAGCTAGTTTTCTTCTCATTAGAAACATACTATGTTGTTCTTATACTAGGGATCCATCTACTTGTTGTGCCCAACATGTATTATTTGTGATGATTTAATCTTTAGTAGTAGGGAAGGAATGGATTTCATTGATGTGTTGCAGTACATGGGTGGCTAAGAGGATGATCATGGCCTTGAGCCATCTCTTGTCTGAGAAAGGATTTCACTTGTAATTGATTGAGTTTTTAGCATATCCGATCTTTTCCTTCCAAGTGCCTCAGAATATGAGGGTTTTCTCATATTTGGTTTAGAAGGGGGAGTACCTTCTTGCTGGTGTGAATTTGGGCTATAGGTAGGATCTTTGTAGCTGAGGCTATGGTGGTGAGGACTACTATCACAAATTAGCATCTAACCACAGGGATATTTTCCATGGTGTGTACCTTATGGAGGACCTTTAGGATGGACTACAGTAAAGGGAGGACCTTCGTGCTATTTGTTTTCATTGCATTTAGGAACTTTTCAATGACTTCCATCATTGAGAGGGCTACCATTATGTCTTGATGTCTAGTTGCAGGTAGAATATCTGTAGTGTACATTCTAGGGATGAACTTTAGGATATAGTGCAATAAGGAAAGGGCCTTATCGTTTATTTATGAAACTATGGGGAGGGCCTTCATTGTGACTACTATCATGGTGAGGACTACTATCATATCTTGATGTCTTCTATAGGTATAATAATATCTACAATGTATACACTGGGGAGGACTGTCAGGATAGATGAAAGAAAATGGAGGACCTTCTTACTGTTAGATATTCTAGTCAATATGAGGGTTAACCTAACACGTACCAGATGATAGTCTACCACGATCGATCGTTTCTAGACATTGAGTGAGCCCTCATGGGTTCTTTTATGAGGAACTTCAGATATGATGATATCAAAATTGTGTAGATAACCTTATATAATAATACTATCACTTCCATAATTTGGTAATGAATCAAAAGAATCTTGAGCCTCTATTGATAGATTTCTATGGCATCAAGAACTCTATCTTTCAGCAGTGCATAATCATGAATGTGCTCTTTATTTTCCATATTCCATTGGGGCCTTTAATTTTTGGGGTCCCTCTTGTGGGTAGTGGGGGCCACCTACTTTTGGTAACAACCTTCATATAGGGGTCCCCATTTGGATGGTTCCCATGATGCCCCAAGAATACACAGACGAGCATCTTAAGTTATGGTGGGGATATATGCTTGACCTAGAGAGGCCACTACATTGGACCAGTTTCCCCTAGTTGGAACGAGTGTATGTTCCCGATATGGTTGTCCTTATATCACAATATATAAATATTGATCCTATGGGACTGGAGTAGAGATGCAAGTCTGCTCTAGAGTATCTTATTTTGGGGATGAATCACCCTGCCTGGGGAGACGACATCGTGGGCCCCAATCCTCACTTTTGTTGCAGATGTGATGATGTATTGATAGGTTTTTATTATATGGTATGGAATCAAATTTTTATCCTCCATAAATATCAGGAAGTGTTAAGATACTTCTTTAGATGCAATGGGTATAAATTTTCATTCCGACATCGAATCAAGATTTTTTGCTTGTTCCATCCCTCCATGTGTTGCTAGTGGGTACTAGCTATTCACCTATGTCAGGGAAAAGGAATGATTCTTCCACAAACATGTAGTTGGGATATGTGAGATATTTTTTTCTATTTCCACTATATTTGACTGGTGGGATTTATATTTGTGAGTAGGAATTTTTGTTCGCTCATTTTCCACTGTATTTATCTCATAGTCTTGATGTGAATTCACAGGAATTTGACTCTGCTTATATTTTCTTACCACCATATTTGTATGGCCAGCTTTATTATGGTGTAAATGAATTTTCATATGCCTATTAGTTTCCACCAGATTTTACTGGTGGCCTTATTATTAATTATTTGTTTTGAATGAATTCCCATAGTTTTCTACCCTATTTGGATGGCGGGATTGTTGTGCGTCTGTAAGGATTTGTGTCTTTTTATAGATTGTTGATGGCCTATTTGGATGGCAGTATTTTTGTGAATTTGTGGGGATCTTCATCCACCTATAATTTTTCCTCTGTCTGCACAACGGGTCCAGTGAGAATTGGTGGGAAATTGTGCTCGCTCGAATTGTGCCACCGTATAACAGCGGTGGGACTCAAAGGAGGAGGTAGAGTTGTATGTTTCCTCATGGTATTCTACCATTTTTGGATTTATTATCTTGTATTTAGGAAAAGGGTAATGACATTCTCATGATTACGCATTCCCACTTGAGGGTCCCATTTCCATTGGACTTCATCAGGTGCCCACGGCATGAGATCCTCTTCAGAGTGAGAATATTATGGAGTACATTGCTGGTGGTGATGCCCTCCAGTAAAAGTCCTCGAGTGGAGTTCATGTGCATCTAGGATGAATTCATTGGTGTCGAATTAATTTTTCTCCCTAAGATAAGGGAGGTACTCATTATCATGTTCTAGGGATAGGCTCTCCAAATGATTTGAGATGGCCAGTAGGGTCATCCTATTCTAGATTGCCGGCCAGGGCTAAAGTAGTGGCTGGCGAGCATTCACCGATTGGTGGGACTACCTTGCAACCTATACTTTGGGGAGAGTACTATTTTGGTGGTACTATTTAATCAGTGTGTTTGACACCCAGCATTGAATATTTTGGGTTGGCGAGGGAGCATTTTCTTCATAGGGGGCCCAATCTCATGTGTGGTCTCTAACACATGTGTCTAAAAAAACTTTTGGGATGCCATTGTATTGAAGGAAGCTCTATATAATACTTTTAATAGATATGACACATACAGAAAAAAACCCCATCAAAGTATCATCTCATGATCAAATGTATAATTAATGATCTTGATTGGACATCTACCGTTTGAAAGTGAAAGGGGTTTAAGGAGGGGTAGTCCTCCACCTTGGTTAATGTTTCACGCCCGGTTCACCATTTTTTTCAACCCTATTCATGTCATGGCCCTTTTCGGTGGGTGAGATGTTACCAACAGTACTAGGTAGTATATCATTGTTTTATTACGAAATAGGTTCCATAGTTGAGTGGGCTTGATGTGTGATTATAGGGGGTTCAGTGTTTGTGCAATTATCCAATTTCAGGTTCAATGTCCCAAGATGGTTTCCAATTGGTGTATTCATGGTGCCAGAAATAAACAACATACCTTTTATCCATGATTCATAGAACTAATTTATAAAGTAAGGAACTTGTTGGATGATTTGAAAATGACACTTAGGGACTACACTGGTCAAGATGATGGGAGGTTCGGCTCATCATACCTTTTTGGGGGGAATTATTGACTATTTTGGGACACTATTATAGATTTTAGAAATGTTAATATGCTCTTGAATCTTTGGTTCATTCCAAATCATGTGTCCATAGATTACCCGTAGCTCATAAGATCAATCAAAAATATGGATGGGTTCAGAATCATCTGTATGGATTTGAGTTTCACTACTGATGAATATATATATGTGTGTATAAGGTTCTTTATCGATGTTACCCTTTTATTAACACATTAGTAGTTGTTCTGCCTATCACCAATAAAATAATGATTTCATCCATATGTTGATGTGATATGAAGTTTATCATCATCCATGGGGATCGATATTGTTTTAATGTCAGGATCAAACCCATAATATGGGATTCCTACATATCCCCTTGAGAGGAATCAGATTCCATGTAGTTCAGTGTCGCTTCATTGAAAACATCACCTTTTAAGGTCATGTGACATGGACCAATCCATGCAGTTTAACATCATACTACATGGGAATATAGGCAAAACATGCCTAGTCAAGAATTGGTGTGGGACTTATGCCAAAGCGGCCCAATTTTACTAGGAGAGGTATGGTCTCCTAGGTGGATATGACCCTACCAATAATATGGCCCGAAGAACACTAGGGTAATTTGGGGTATGAAGTTTGGACCTTATGGAGGCTTCCTACATATTCTTGTTGGTTATAAATCGAAGCCCTCGTAGTTTGGTTTATTTGGGACTTACACCCTTGAGGTGGATTATTTGTTGGAGCATGATTTGGTATTACACATTGGAGCTTCCCATTTGAGATAAAAAAAAATTTGGGGCTAACTCTTGGAGAGAATTACCTAGTGATATTGGGGGAATTTTATTGGGAATGACTTCCAAGGAGAATGTACCTTGAGTTCAGGAATTTGAAAGGAATCCTACATACCATGATCAGAGTACGAATCAAAGTTCTCTTACTAAATTTAATTTGGGGCTTATACATTCATGAAGCACCATTCTTTGGGATAATTCATATGTAATGATTTCCACCGGCCTCTAAGCCCACGTAAGTCATGCTCGATGTGAGAAACAAGAGGAGGCAGTGGATCTGAAGATTGTACATCCCCCATCATCTGCTAATAAATGGTACTAGATCCCAATGGGATAGAGAGATGTCTTTTAATATCAAAAATACCCCTCCTTTGTTTTCATACCCTTGATAGTAAGATTAACCTATATAGGTATTCTCTAGGCTAGGGTAAAGAGGAGCACTGATGCAACCTTATAAAAAAAATCTAGGGGCTTAACTCAGTTGGAGTACCCTAAAACTGGTTCTGGGAAAGGGGATTAATGTTGCTTCTCGTTAAAAGGAAAAGAAGGAATTATTTTCCTTATAGATTATTGAACCTCATCGAAGGGAAAATCCAGTGACTACCATTGATCCCTAGACTGAGGAGGTTAACATTAGTATACAAATGATAGACCATATATTACCATGGGAATGTAATCTTATGGATAGTCTGGGGCTCCACACCGATGCTTGGTTTACCTAAGCGAATCCGATTACCATGGGTATGTAAAATGAAGAGTGCATGATAATGCACATGGTAGTTTTATTATACAGGTCTAGTGGATTTAGAAAGGGATTTGGCCTAAATCCATTGGGTTGTTTTGATGAGGGACTATGGATGATATGATATATATTGAAGGAAATGATCGAAGATGGATGGTGGAATGCCCAAAGGTAACCCGTTCTGCATACCATTTGTTCATATGGGATGGGTCCCTCCCCATGTAGCATGTTTCTATGTGGGTGGAGCAAAAATCCACATATCATGATGGTTGCAGACCTATATGTAGTCCACGTAGTGCTTTGCTATGCGGGACCAGATTCTAGCTATATAGAATGATGCTACGTGGCGCTGATTTCCGTCCGCATAGCGCGTTGCTATGAAATGAATGTTTCCACTCATGTAGCCTTTTTCTACATGGGATTACGGAGTTAATAAGAGGCATCCATTTAGTGTATTGTGGTAATTTCATCAATAAAAGGGATACGGTTCACAGTCATTCAATGTTTACGTTTTCTTCTAGATTTTTACTCTATTAGGTGAGTTTATACCTATGGTAATTATTCAGAAGAGTTCAGTGCATCATTGATCAATCTCTTCATAAATCCCTCTCAAAAGTCCATCCAACCCTCTAAAATATGGTCGTTTTATCAACTCCCCTTAGGGTCCTTTTATAGAGTGTCAGGAAGCTGAATCATTGCATCTCATGACACCAATTATGGAACCCCAAGGGGAGATCACTCATCTCGCGTATGAATCTGTCAATAGAGGTCCATAGGGTTACATTTTATAGTGGAGAAAATTGTCACCTAAATACAATGAATGAATTCGTCTTGTTTGTGGAGTGCTACTGGATTTGCATCACCAGAGAACTTTTGATTTCATGGGGACAGTATGCTGGGGTGAGTTTCTCTGCCTCCATTTTACCAATGACACGGTTCACGACAAGTTCCATACAAAGGGGAGAAATTCTCTTCCTTAATTCCCCCAATGACATGATTTTTGGTGGGCATCTTACATCAGGGAGAAATTCTCCACCTTGATTCATCCAATGGCATGGTTTGTGGTGGCCAGTTCCATTTTTATCATTCCATGTACTGCTCCATTTTTGGGTGATACCTTCAAAAAACAATTCATAGGATTCAGTATGTGGAAATAATATTTTCTTTTTCCAAATTTGGATTATTTAATAATTTTCTCTAAATCCTTTATCCAATTTTTTTATTTACCAAAATTAGGAGAGTATTTACTTTCACTTTGAAAAGTTTTCAGGACTCTACAATAAAACAAAAAAACCCTAAAAACCCTAAAAACCCTAAAAACCCTAAAAATGTAAAATATCCCCTAAAAATAATAGGTCAGTTACATTTTCAAATGCAGAATACAAAACAAGGTAGAAAATATCATTAAAATAAAGGCTCGAGGTCTTGCCCCCATGACTTTCCCCTCAACACCAAAACTTTATCGTCCCACCACCAATAGTGGGGACTAACATATAAAAAAAGTTCCCTAAACCCCCTAAAACCACGAAAACCATTAAAAACCACCCAAACACCCCAAAACCCTTAAAAATAAAAAACCATTAAAAATCATAAAAACCCCTAAAAAGCCTAAAAACCCGTAAATATATAAAAAAACCTGTAAAATCCTAGAAAAAAAACCCTAAACCATTTAAACATTTCAAAACCCCCCATGTATGCTAAAATCCTAAAACTATTACCCCCCACCCCCCAAACCCCTAAATCCATAAAAAATATAAAAAAAACCCTGAACCATACACCCTACACCCTAAAACCTAATCGATGAACCCTAAACCCTATACGATACACCCTAAACCCTAAATCCTATACCCAAAACCCTATACCCCACACACTAAACAAAAAACCCTACAACCTAAACCCATTAACATCACCCAAAACGATAATCCCAACACCCTAAACCCTATACCATACACACTAAACCTTAAACCCAACACACTAGACCCTAAACCCTATACCTTTAACCCTAAATCGTACATCCAAAAACATAAACCCTATACCCTAAACCCTAAAAGATGCTAAAAACATTAAAAACACTCAAAGAACCTAAAAATAGTTAATACCCTAAAATATTATTACCCATTAAATAACATTAAATAACCCAAAAACACCTAAAAGAACCTAAAACCCTAAAAACCCAAAAGACCCTAAACCCCTAAAGAACCACTAAAATACCCTAAACACACTAAAAATAGAAAAGACCCTAAAACCCCTTAAAACAATAAAAAGATCTTAAAACCTATAATAAACCATTAAAACCCCTAAAACCCTAAAAAAATAAAAAATCCTAAAAATCCAAAAAACCTAGAAAACATTTAAAAAACAAAAAATCATAAAAAACTAAAAAAACCCTAAAAATACAAAAATTTACTAAAAAAACTAAAATCCCTAAAAAATAATTAAAACTAAAAAAACCTAAAACCCTAAAAACCCTTAAAAATCTAAAAACACTAAAATCCAAAAAAAACATTAAAACCCCTAAAAACCATAAAACTCAATAAAAACACAAAAAAAACAAAAAAAATATTTAAGACCCTAAAACACAAAAAACCCTATAATCCATAAAAAACCCTAAAAGCTTTGAAAACCATAAAAACATTAACAGTAATAAAACACACCAAACACCATAAAAAACTAAAAAAATCTCCCAAATACCCTAAAAATACTAAAACACTAAAAAAACCCTAATTCCACTAGAAGAACCTAAAACCCCTAAATACTCAAAAGGACCCTAAAACTCCAACAGAACCATTATGATACCCAAAAACACTAAAAAAATAAAGATGCTAAAACCCCTTTAAAACCTAAAGATCCTTAAAAAACCCCTAAAAACCCCAAAATCCCCCAAAGACCCCAAAAATCCAAAAAAATCAAAAGACATATAAAAACCCCTAAAAAGATCAAAAATCCATAAAACCATAAACAACCCTAAAAACCATTAAAACCCCCTAAAAATCCAAAAATTATTTGAAACCCTAAAACCCATAAAATCCTTAAAAACTCTTAAACACCTAAAAACTTTTTTAAAATGCCTATAAACTCTAAAAAACACTAAAAACCAAAAAAACACTAAAATATTAAAAACATAAAAAATCATAGAATACTCTAAAAAATCAATAAAAGCATAAAAAACACAACAACATTCCTTAAAACCTAAAGGACCCCAAACCCCTTAAACCGATATAAAACAATAAAAAACCATAAAAACATAAAAATTGTTTAAAATCCTTAAAACCTTATTCCGAAAAAACTCAAAAATATTAAAATACCCTAAACCAAATACCCCACACCCTAAACCTTAATCTATATACCCCAAACCCTAAACTATACACCTAAAACCCTTTACACTACATTGAAAACCCAAAACCCTACACCTTATGTCCTAAACCCTAACCCTAACTATAAACACTACATCATAAACCCTATACCTTACACCCTACACCATAAACTCTATACACCAATCCCAAAAAACCTACACCTTAAACCCTAAATCCTACACCCTAAACACGAAACCGCAAACCTTAAAACCTAAAAGATCATAAAAGACCGTAAAAACCCTAAACACCCTAAAAACACTAAAAGAACCTAAAAACCCTAAAAACCATTTACTGGTTGTTGAATTTTAATTGGGGGATGATGATTGTGGTTGGTTGTTTATTTTCTACTACTGTGGATGAGTTTGATGTTGTGCTGCTTGTTGCTGGTCGCTGTTTGCTGGGGGGTGATGAAGGTCGCCTTTGGATGCGTTGCTTGTGCTGTGGTTTGATGTTGCTGGTTGTGATTGGTTGTGATGTCAGATTTGGTGTTGTTGGTTACTGGGGATGGTTGGTTTGGATGTGTTGCTGCTACTGTGTAGTTGTGATAATTAGATCTGGTGCTGCTGGATGCTAGTATTGGCTGGATGTGATGTGATTATGTTGTTGCTGTGTCTGGTTTTTGAGTCCTTTCTTTCTATGCTTTTCTTTTTTGGGGCTTATGTGTGTGTTTGTTAAGGGTTTTTGGGTGTGGGTTGATGGACCCCGCCCCTCCCTTGTCTGTAGTGTATTTGTGTCTTCTTATAATAAATTTTGGGGGCGGTCAGGAATAGCCTGGGCCCGAGCCTTCCTTGCCCCAAATAATCATCAAAACAGTAAAACACCCAAAAAATATTAAAAAACCTAAAAAACTCCAAAACCCCTAAAAAATAAAACAATAAAACCCTTAAAACACATATAAACCCTAACCTACCATATAACCCCAAAAACCCCTAAAAACCTCTAAAATTCTCAAACCCCCCCCAAAACCTAAAAACCCAAAAACCCAAAAAAACCCCTAAAAACCCATAAAACCCATAAAAATCATAAAACCCCGAAAACCCAATTAAACCGTAAATATAATAAACCCTAGAATCACTATAATCCCTAAAAACCTAGATTACCATAAAAACCCTCTAAAACCACTTAAGAACTCAAAAAATCCCAAAACTGTAAAAATACCTAAAAATGCGAAACCCTACACCATGCACCAAAAACCCAAAACCATACACCGTAATCCTAATACCCTACAACCTAATCCCAAAATCATACACCTTATACCACATACCCTACACCCTAATCCTAAAACCCAAAATCATAAACCATATACCCATCACCCTAAACCCTATGTCAAACACCCTAAAAATTAAAACGTACACCCTAAAGCATAAACTCTACAATATAAACCTTAAAATCTTCATCGTAAACCCTAAAACCTAAACCCTATACCCTAAACCCTAAAATATCCTAATAACCCTAAAAACACTAAATGAGTTTAAAAACCGTAAAACCCCTAAAAACCATAAACTCTTAAAAAACTAAAACCCATAAATACCCCTAAAACCTTAAAAGACCCTAGAAAACCTAAAAAAAATAATAGACCCTAAATATTCCTTTAACACAAAAAAACTAAAAAAAAACCTAAAAACCCTAAAACCCCTAAAACCTTAAAAACCATAACCCCCTCTTAAAACTGAAACCCCAAAAATATCAATAAAACCATAAAAATTCCTTAAAACCCAAAAACCCTAAATCCTTAAAAACCCTAAAACACCTAAAATCCCTAAAAAATATAAAAACCCTTGAAACCCTTTAACACACCAAAAAAACCCTAAAACACTAAATATACTTAAAAATGCCCTAAACCCCTAAAATTCCACAAAACCCCAAAAACCGAAAAAACCAAAAAAACCCTAGAACCATAAAACAATAAAACCATAAAAACCTCAAATACCTAAAAACCCATGAAGACCCATAAAACGCTAAAATATCTTAAAACACTAAAAAACCATAAAGCCCCCACCCAACTGAAAAAAATCATAAACCCCCCAAACACTAAACCCTACACCATAAACCCTAAACTCTACACACAAAACACTATACCCAACACCCTAAACCCAAAACCCTGCACCCTAAACAAAATATCATACACCCAACACGCTGCACCCTACACCCTAAACCCTATACCATTAAGCCTAAAACTAAAACATGAATCCCAGACCAGTAAACCCTACACCTTAAACCCTAAATCCCAAACTCTAAAATATATACCCAAAACCCTAAAAGACCCAAAAAGTCAAAAAAAAAACATGAAAAGAACCTAAAAACACTAAAACCCTTAAAACCCTTTAAACCCCCAAAAATACCAAAAATACACTAAAATACACTAATACCATAAAAATCATAAAAACCCCAATGACCCACTAAAAGTCCATAAAACCAATAAAAACATAAGACACCCTAAAAACCCATTAAACCCCTAGATTCCCTAAAAACCCTAAAAAGAACTAAAATCCCTCAAACCATAAAAAATATTAGAAACCCCTAAAAACCTCAAAAAAAACTCTAAAATCTCAAAAAACAATATATACCCCTAAAAACAAAACAAACCCATAAACCCCAAAAAAATCAAAAAACCTCTACGAGACCTTAAACCCCCTTCAAAACATTGAAATGATGCCAACCCCCTTCCCTCCATCCCAGAAAGACCCTAAAAACACAACACAACCCTTAAAACCCTAAAAAACACTAAAAACAAAAAACCCCTAAAGACCCCTAAAACTTATAAAACCCCTAAAAATCCAAAAAAAAACAACTAAAAACTAAAAAAACCTAAAACCCTATAAAAAGACCCTAAAACCCTATATGACTCTAAAACAAACAAAATACCCTAATCAGCCTTACAAACTGAAAAATCACTAATAACCCATAAAAAATTCTAAAGACTATATAAAACACTAATAACACAAAAAACTATAGAAAACCCTAAAAACCCTAAAAACTGAAAAACCCATAAAAACCCATAATAGACCCTAAAATTCATTCAAGACATTTAAAGACCCTAAAAACCCTAAAATACCCTACAGTACCCCCAAAACCTCGAAATCCCTTGATAACCCCAAAATTATAAAAACCCATTTAAACCCCTAAAAACCCTTTAAACCCCTAAAAAACCACAAACCTGTAAAACTTATAAAACCCCGAAAAATCACTAAAAATACACAAATTCCATAAAAATAATAAAAAACCCTAAAACCCATAAAATTTTAAAAAATTCCCTAAACCCCTTAAAAATACTAGAAAACCTAAAAACCCTAAGAACCATAAAAACACTTAAAACACTAAAATACCCTAGAACCCTAAAAATACCCTAAAACCCTTAAAGACTCTAAAAACCCTAAAGCTCCCTAAAACCCCTGAAAAACATTAAAAACCCGTAAAACCCGTAAAACCACTAAAACATTAAATGTCACCAAAAAAATGAAAACCCCAAAAGGACCCTAATAACCCATAGAAAACATACATAAACCTAAAACCAAACAAAAATCCTCGAGGATCCCTAAAAACCCAAAAACCATAAAATACACTAAAAACATCATAACCTTAAATGAACAAAAAAAGAAGCTAAAATTCCCCAAAATATCCTAAAACCCTAAAAAAATATTAAATACCGTAAACTACCATAAAATTTATAAAAGGATTTAAAACCCATACATGAACCTAAAAATCCCTTAAACAACCTAAAACCCCTAAGAACATAAAATTCCCGAAAACCCCTTAATATTTCAGAACCCATAAAACATCATATAAACTTAAAAAATCTGTGAAAACCCCTCAAAAAATCCTAAAACCCTAAAAACCAAAACATCTATAGAAACCCTAAAAACCCAAAAAAAATACTGAAAAAACCATACAACCCCTAAAACCCTAAACCACTAAAAATCCTAAAATAACTAAAACCATAAAACCCTAATACCCCTAAAATCCAAAACAACCATAAAACCCCCAAAAATAATCTTAAACCCATTTAAAACACTAAAAGACCCTAATACCCTAAAATACCCTAAAACCCCCCTAAACCTCTAAAAATCCCAAAAATAAAAAAAAACACTAAAGGACCCTGAAAAACCATATGAACACAAAACAACCTTAAAACCCATAAAAAATCTAAAAGGACCCTAAAAACCCTAAACCCAAAAAACACCAAACCCTTAAAAGAGCCTTCTAGGGTCCTAAAAATTCATAAAGAGAATGAACATACTCTCGAAAATTTGACAAGGGAAAGAGATGCATTTGGGGATGGAAATTGGACGAGAATATTGAAGAAATAAAATTTGGAAAAGGACCTAAACTAGTCTGCATACTGGTTACCAAGAAAGGTCTGACGAAGACAGATACTATTAGCCAAGAGGTACACAGACAACCTACAAAACACTAGCCCATGAAGAATTAGACAACAAACCAAGCCATTCGTGGGTGAGATAAAAATAACGAGCTAAGACACCGAGAACTGTGCCGTTGGTAAAACGCGATGGAAATGTAACTCCCCACATACCATCCCTGCAGACTAAGAAATTTGAGGATGAGGTGGGGTTGGAAGTGTCCCACAAAATGTGTCATTTGTGGGATTGAGGTGGTAATTTATGTATCCACAAACTGTAACACCGTGAACCTCGATTGACTGAGTCATCTACGGGTCGGATGATCCCTCCATGGGCTTCCAAAAAAGGTGACCTGTTATTTTAGTTATATCTTCACTAACACTCTATAAACGGGACCACAAGGGGAATGGGGAAGTGGAGTATTTTTGGGTGGAGTTCTTGGAATTTATAAACATAATACTTCAATGGAAAACCATCAACGAAGTACGAAACCACAAATGGTTTCTAGTAGGTATAAATCCAACACGAACCATAAAAATAAAGAAACTTAATAATAATCAACTAGATGATAATCAAATGGAAACACCAAAAACTATAAAACCTTGGTAGATGAAATTACAATGAACTACAGGCACAGTGCCCCTCCTTCAGTCCGACGAACTGCATGGCACATCGTTAAGCAGAAAAGACCCTACGCCACATAGCACCATGGTATGCAGATGGGACCTGAGACCATATACTGCCATAGTATGTGGTGGCTCGCATCAAGGTCCACATACCACTTTGGTACATTCATGGTCCTTTCACATGAATATCAGTATTCTATGCAGGGAATCCCCCATCCCTCATGATAGAATGGTTCACGGAATGGGGTGTCTTTGGTTTTTCCACATTTCGACTCAAATCTTGTTCTTCCATTGCCGTCACACCCACCATGTCCCTAATGCTAACCAATCCATTAGTAGAAGACTAAATCCTCTTCCAAAGCCACCAAACCCATATTAAAAGACCATAGGGTTTATCAACATGCTCTTATGAGTATACATACCCTTGGTAAGTAGAGGATCAAAGGAGGTTCCCACAATGGTTCAGACTCATGGGATGTTCTCAAGCCTACATTCCCAAGGTAACCTGGAGTCCAACCATGGGAAATTTATGTGAACCACCCTATTCAAGGGATCAAGGTTAATCACTAGATTTTCATTTCAATGATAAAAAGTGACAAGCCAAAGTGATCATGCCTTATTTCACTTTTGATGAGAAGGAATGCTTATCCCCTTTCCTAGAAATCATTTCAGGGCACTCCTCTTGAGGTACTCCCCCAAGACTTTTTTATGGGAGGGGGCCTTTTCTCCCCTCTCTGGCATAAATTGGGAAGTGTCCAGATAACTCACAAGATGTGACTGTCCTGGATATCAACATGAGTGAGAGGCTAACACATTCAAATCCCATTTCCTTCCCCCTTTGGTCTCATAGATGTGCCCTAATCCACTATTACCCTCTTCTGTTCCCCTTAGTAGAGAAGGGATCACGTGCCTTTATTGAATCTTTCATATCCTCTTATTTATCACACCAATCACGACTCATGTGGGATTAGAGGTTTGTGATGATGTGAAATACGCACAACCCATTCTTGAACTATGATAACCCTTATTCCTACTCTAAACATGATATATAGGATTCCCATTTGAGGTCTTGACCTTGAATGGTAGGATCCCATGCATAAGACCCAACCATGCACCATCTTTCATTGTACTATGTTAACTCGGATTCCAACTCTAAACAATATATATAGGATTCCCATATGAGGGCCTAAACTCAAATGGGTGGCTCCCATGAATAATTCCCAACCATTCACCTTATTTTCTTGAACTATAAGAACGATGATTCTTGTTCTATCCAAGATACGTTGGATGCCTATCTGAAGGGACAAGCTCAAGGGGATCCTTCTCAAAGCATAAACCTAATAATTTACCCCATAAAGTGAATCATCTTCAAAAGTAATACCCAATTCACTTATTTTATAAAGGCCTCCACTTCGGGGTAAGTCCCAACCAGGCCTCCTCAAATGGGCATCTTTAAAGTATAAGTCATGAGTTAAACTGAACAATAAGAGCTTTGAATCCCAATTGACCATGATATATAAGAGGCTTCTAAGAGGTCCAAGTCTTACCCCCCAAATCAACCCTAATGCATCCCAGCCATATTCCCTGTAGTTTTATAACTACCCAAAAGATTATATCTCTTATGGGTCCTTTGGGCCACTTTGGTGTAATTCCCACACCAAGTCTTTACTAGGAATCTTTCATCTAGATGTACTCACCGCATGACATTAAACTTCATGGATTGGTCCTCCTCGAATGATCTTAAATGGTGATGGGTTCAGTTAAGAGACACCTCATGAGGATATGTAGGAATTCCATCTCATGGGTCTGACCCTGACATCAAAACAATTATCACCCCCTGGATGATGATAAAATCCAAAGTTCCTTATCACATGGATTAAACCAGTGTTGTCGCAAAATATCCAGATCCATGTATATCCATGATTGATTTTTCTACCTAGGGGAAATCTGTGAACACACTCTTAGAGAAAGAACCAAGGATTTACAAACATATGAACATTGCTTAAATCTATAAGAGAGTCCTTAAGTCGGCAGTAATTCCCCCCAAAAGGGTGTGATGTGCCAAACCTCCAATCATCTCAACCAATGGATTCCTTAAGTGTCATAGGTCAAATCTCCATCCAATTAGAACCTTACTTTATAAAGAAGATCCATGAATCATGGATACTAGGGTTTTTGGGTGTTTTTTTCCCCACAAATAAACCCACTAGAGACCATATGAGGTCCTCATACTCAATATGGTCCAATTGTTCAAACATGTAACCCCCTGAAACCACCCTCCAAGACTATTCAACTATGGTACCACCTTCAAAATATAAAAAGTACATATTTCCCAATCCTGGTGGGACTATATTTCCCAAACCAAAACACGGGTGCGATGAAAATCGGGACAAAACAAAAAATTTAAACCTGATGTGAATCCTTAACCAAGGTAGTGGGTCAAAACACCACAATCCCCTTTCACATTCAAAATAAATAGAGCCAATCAAGATTAAAAATCATGCATGTGGTCATGAGATTCTACCTTAACGGGGTTTATTTGTATGTTTTTGTTAAATGTATTTCAATATTCACAAAGCTCTCTTCGATCCAAATGGAATCTCAGAAAATTTCCCAGACATAGGTGTCAGTACCTGCACAAGTGACTGGGTCTCCGACGGACAAGACTATGGTGCCTACACAGTGTCTTCAACACTAGGTTTCAAACATGTTGATCAAATATTACCCCCAAATTGGTACTCTCCCTATGGTGGAGGCTTCATGGTAGGCCCTCAAATTAGTAAATGTTAACTTGCCATATCTCCAACCATGGAAGGCATCCCAACATAGGATGTCCCCACTAGATATCTCCAAATACTTCGGGATACTATACCCAGAGCACAACAATGAGTAATTCCTTTATCTTAGGGAGGTATATGAAGTCGATACTAATGACTCCATCCCAACTGCACAAGAACCCCACTTAGGGGATTCTACTGGAGGTGTTTCCACCAGTGAATGTGCATAATCATGAGTAGTTTATCACCCTGATTCTTAAAAAGGAGGTCCTCCACACAAACGTGGTGGCATATAATGGGAGGGAATACAATTATACCCATCCTCCTGATGCCCATCACATAAATATATTGAAAATTTACAGGAAAATTAATATCCCTACTCAATCCTATGAATCCCACAACAGAAATAGGGTGAAACAATACAAAAAATGCATATTCATGCCAGTTCTTTCTCATCCCGCTGTGCAAACAGAGCAAAAAACTATAGGCGGACATAAATATCTTCCAATACTCAAGAAGACCATCATCTAGATAGAACAGAAACCATATATAAAAATGTAAAAATTAATTCTAACATAAAAAAAATATTTTATATAAATTGGGTAGAAAATTATGGTTAGTTATAAAACACTACCAGTGCATATGAAGACAACTATCCAAATATGGTGGTAAAAAAATATGAGTAGACAAATCAAGATCGTGAGACAAATACAATGGAAAAGGAGTAGATGAAAATTCCTACTCTTAAATACAAATTACTCCATCCAAATATAGTGGAAACTGAAGAATACAGTTAGTGGTAGACTCATTACTCTTCCTTGACATAGGAGAACTGCTGGTACCCACTAGAAACTCACGAAGGAACGGAGTAGGCACAAACTACGGCTCCGATATCAGAATAGGAATTCACACCCATTATAGAAAAAGAAATATCTCAACACATCTAGGACATGACAGGGGATCATAAATTTATTCTATACTATATCCTCCATACATTTAAAGATGTCATTGTGTTGTTGGAAAAGGTGAGGAATCGAGCCCATGACCCAATCTCCCCGGGAGGGGTGATTCATACACCAAATAAGATAATCACTATGGAGAATACCAAAATACCTACACCATTATAGGAGGGTCGATGACCATATTATGCAATACAAGGACAACCTGATCGGGAACAAATACCCATTCTAACTGGGGGACACTTGTACAATGTGGTGGTCACTCAAGGGTAGGAAAATATCCTTTCCAGAACACAAGATGTCCATCAGTGTATTCTGGGGACATCGTGGGAAACAATTAGATAGGGACCCATATATGAAGGTCTTTTCCAAAAAAAGGTGGCCCCAATTTCCCGTAAAATAATGCACAAAAATGAAACACACCAAAGGAAACCCAAAAAATGAAGAGCACACTCATGATTATGCTCTATGGGAAGCTATCATTATTGGCCCAATCAAATATCTATCAATAGAGGCTCAAGATCCTGTTGATCCATTTCCAAATTATGGAAGTGAACATAGCATTTTTGAAGCTCCTCCCCACAGTATCACCTACAACAAATCTGAAGGTCCTCTTCAAAGCACCCATGGGCGCTTACTCTTTGGGCTTGAAATAATCGATCACTAGAGCATATCTCCTGATGCGTGTCAGGGTAGCCCTCCCTCTGACTAGATGATTATACTAAAAGAAGGAACTTAACCTAATTAATTCCACCTTCATGGTCCTCCATATGGTATAATCTATAGATATATTTCTCCATGTAGTCAGAAATCAAGCTACGATGGTAGACCGCACCATGACGGAAATCGGTACGAAGGTTCTCCCCGTAGTGACATCATGCAACGAGAAGGCCCTGCCCTCATTGCATTACATCCTGAAGTCCCTCCCTAGAATGTACACTTCATATAATCTCCCTGTAGTTTTATCTATGATGATATCACTTTAAATGATTGAAGTCACTATGACGAACCTCCCCTCAATGACGCCAAGAAGAAAACAGTTCCTCCCCTTGCCACAGTCCACCCTGAAGGTCCTCCCTAGGGTATACACTACAGAAGTCCTCTCTACGGCTAGACAGTAAGCCGTGATGGGAGTCCCCTCCTTCACAACACAGACTGAAAAGGTCCTCCCTGCAGTAAAAATTTACGCTGGCAAGAAGGTCCTCCCTTTATTGGGTCAAATGCAAGAAAGCCCTCATATGCCGAGGTGCTTGGGAAAATAAAGTAAGATGTGTGGGATACTCTCTCCATGAAAACTGATAACCTTTCTCAAAAATTGGATGGAATAGGTCCATGATCCTCTTATGATCCACCCTATTATCATTTACATGTCAATGAGACTCCTAATAACCCCACTGCTTAAAATGAAATCATTAAAAAGCAGTCAAACCGGGCGGATCAAGTGGAAGAGTCCCTGGCCAAACAGCAACGAGATATATTTCTTTTGAGAAGAAAACTAGCTAGGGATGACATACCAGTGATGTATTGAACCTTAAACACTTCTCATTTCAACATACCAATAAATTTGTCATAATTATGTATGCATAACATTCACCTCAGTATCTGGACAACTCTCCACTATATAAAGGTAATATTTCTTCCCTACAAATTGTATACAAACCATTTTAATGTCTTATGAGAGATTTTCCATCAGATCAACCTAGAATCTATTTCCTCTATGCAGAAGATACAATCAAAAAGGTAAAATAAAGACCTTGGGCTGGCTTGCCTCTATACACTACACTAGTTGCGCCTCCTTATTAACAATGCCTCATCTGGTGTTCATATCTAAGGATGGGGAGAACATGGAGCTCTACACATCACCCTACTTCCCATAAAGTAGAACCCAATGAATCTAACATCCTGCAATGTCGTTATCTCCATATATAAATCAAATAAAGTCCCTACTTTGGAAATATGGAACACTCAACAAGAACCAGCCTTGAGTAAGTCTCGGAAGCATCAGGCCCGATGAGAGCAAGCTATTAAGATGCTCCTAAACCCAACAACCAAGAACATCTAGTTGTCTTACCATCTGAGGTAATCTAATCAATAAGAACTGATCATGTCCTCAGAATCATGTAATTCAAGTGTAGAACCTGCACTACACCTAGCTCACACCCACATGGGAATGAATGAGATTAAGAAAGTGGCAATGGAAGTAGCAGCAACCGCAATACGGGACCAGCTGCTACCCATAAGGATGGAGGTATTTTTTTTAAAATGCCCCCATTAGACAAGAAAATCCACGACAAGGAACATCAATATAAGAATGGTAAAAACCCTAGCCTATAGGCCTAGGGAATTTTTACCACAAATTCTTACCCAATGGAAATTTTACTTCTCCCATGTGGGGATAAAAATGAATAGAATGGTCAACCATTACATTATATCTCATGAATCGCATCCATCTAAATAGAGGTGTACTACAATGTCAAATCAGGGCTCCCTTCGAGTAACTTTTTGTGAAGAAACTCAAATAGTATCACATAATGGTCCTAGAAGATCCAACAAAGGATGTAAAAATCTCTCCTACCATTCAGCACCTAGTACGCCACCCCCAATGTGGTTTGAATTAGTGAACATTGTGGACATCATCCCCATAGACCTTGCTAAAGAGGATACAAAGAAAGAGGAAACTAGAGAAGAGTGTTCCCTCCCGGAGGTGGTTCACACCGATCCTGGAGGGGTGCACACCATAAACCAAAGAGTTTACTTAAATTTTGTAGCCCCATTAGTCAATCCTCCACCACCTCCCACATGAATCCCTAACAAGAATATGAATAATAAAAAGGTAAATGACCCACCCTTCCTCCTCGTCATCATGAAAATGATTCTCCCATTCTTGAGGAGAGATTCAATCAATAGGAGGAATAAATGAAAGATTTAAGGAGAATCAACATTGATCTATTATGAGAAAGTTGTCATATTGGGTATGTTTCTCAGGAAAAGAGTCAACACAGACATCCATCAGATGTACCTCTACCTCACAGGATCATCCTGCCAGATGAAGAATGGATGGAAAGCCCATCCAAGGTAGTGTTAGGACCATTGGTATATCTGAACTAAATCCTAGTGGGATCTCAATATTTACCTCTATTTGGGAAGAAACAAGAACCAATTTAGGAAAATCCCCAAAAAATTCACCCTATTGGGTATCTTCCTCAAGTTACAATAATAGATGCACATCCAATATTTCCCCCTACTACTCCTTTTCATGCTGAGGTCTAACATGACATGCATTAAGGGCTCTTTAATACCATCAAGTTATTGACAACTCAAATGGATTAAATGGAGGGTAGGCATGCACCAATACAACCAAAATAGAAACCTTACCCCGACTCGGTGAGCAATGTACTACCTCCACCAAATTTCGAGAATATCATATTTCCAGTGTTCAATGGATTAGGGGACCTAGAGTATCATATAATGCACTAATATTCTTACTATGATCCCAAAATGGGAACCCTGGAGCAACAATAAGTTATGAATCTCAAATTCTTTGTGCTAACCCTATAAGGTTCAGCCTTTGTTTGGTACACCTGTTTTCAAGCTAACTCAATAACAGGATGGGAGGATATATGGCATCGGGTCCTATTTCAGTTCATATCGATGTTTCCAAAGACAATAGTTAGTGATCTCATGAACTAAAAATAATGAGAGAATAAGAGAGTCTCATAATTCATTTCAAGATGGAAGGGTATGACATACACCTTGAGTCGGCCATTCCCGTGAGATAATATGTTGGCCATGTTCATAGAAAACCTCTATGATGAGCTGCAAACACCACTTATTCTGGTGAAATATATAAGTTAGTTTAGGGAATTCTCCACCATATCTCAAAGGATAGAATATTCCTTAAAAAAGACTAATATCAAGACCCGATCATTCTCATTATCCCTAGTAAAAGGAGCATAGAGAGCTGAAGCAGCTTCTGTCACTCTTAAGAAACCCCTGCACCATCTCTATCATGAAGGCCCCCACCAAACCATGTAGGGCCCTCTAGATATCTTCATCCACCCCCACCTCAACAATATTAGATCCAGAGATCCAATAGAAATAAATTATAGGAATAAAGAAATAAATTTTACTTGTTCTGAGATGATCAAGTCCGCAATTACTTTATAGCCGCCATGATTGGAAACTTTCTTAGACTATCAAATCCAAAGTGGTCTAATGAAATAGGTCTTGATGACCCTCCATATTACTTTCCCCTCTATCAGATATTAGGACACAACATCCTAGAGTTTTTTTTCTTCAATGACCTCATACAGAAGATGATATATTCTAAACAAGTAAAGATGGGACCACCACCAGCACAAGTGGCGTATGATTCCACCACTAATTTGAATAAAGAAGGGGAGTGAATTTTTTTTAAAAACAATAAAAATTTTGATAGTTGGTTGAATAGAAAAACTATCAACTGATCCCTATTCATCCTATAAGAATAGTTGAAGAAACCGAGTATTCCTCCAACAGCTCTTGATGTGACACAACTGATGTTATCGGCCACACAATCCTCCAAAGGCTGACCCTCAAAAAAGAAGTCCAATCAGAAGGGGGGAAACCAAGTGAATAGAGATAAAATTGCACCAAATACAAAGTAGTATTTGACACTATCATATATTATTCCATTAAATATGAAGAAACAAGCACTGTCGCACCAAACTGAACAATGAGCACTGCCCCACCAAACAGATAAGGTGAACTGCCCCACCAGATGGAACAACGAGAACTGTCCCACCAAATAGATAATAGGCAGTACCCCACCAAATGGAACAATGGGAACCTCCCCAACAAATTTATCAATGGGAACTGCCCTACCAAACGACACCACCTAGGGTAGGTGATAAGGAAAATTCTTTTTCAGAAGAGGATCTGATTTTTGGCTCTGTCAATGTCATCCACTTGAAGGATCCCTTCTCCAAAACTGAATATGGTTATCAACCAGAATTCCCCACACCCAATTGGGGAATTGGAGGAATAAAATATAATGTACATGGATATCAAGGTAGACACATCCATGGAAGGAATCAAGCTTATGGACATACCCTCACTCAAACCATCAGTGTTGTAGAAAACCATGGAAGGACCATCCTGCGGTTTCAACACTAATAGGAAAATTATACTAGCCCCATGGGAAGCCTTCCCAGTCCAATCCTTCTGAAATATACATCATAAGAAGAAAATATGACTAATTTACCTTAGAATTTAATTAGACATACCCAGACCAATCGAAAAATTATAAAAGGTTCTCTGGCTCCAACCCAATGGGATGACCCATCTTCATCAAATTATCAAGACCCAAATGTTCCATTGAACGAGCATCCCTAAGCTTGGAAGTAGTGGTATTTAGATTAGAAACATGAAATTATGTGTTATATAGCTTCATTACCAGCTATTATTTCAATCATGGATTCACTGAATCTATCTTTATATCTCAGGGAAGCACTCATAGAAGCTTCGCTGAGTCCCCAGGAGTTTGAAGCCGAAGTAATTACTTATGATGTCTACTGAATAGATACCACTCATGTGGGATTCAAATCAATTATCTTCTTCATGGATCAAGATGAATATTCCATCGTGGAAAGATAAAATCAAAATCTTATATGTTTCTGGCATAATAAATTGTGTTGATATCCAAAAAGTTTTCATTGAAAATGGATATGGGGTTAACCTCCTCCAACTCTAGACACTTTGTCAGCTCAGCTGCAAGGATGATGATATGACTCCCTGCACCACAACTCTATTGGGATAGAGAAAAATTTAGTAGAAGCCATTGGGATAAATAATTATCAAAATTTGGTTCGATGACCTCATATCTCAACAATAATTTAAGGTGGTACAAAATAATATGGCCTTCAATACCCTTCTAGGGAGGACCTAGCTGCATAAACACACAACAACCCCTCATTGTACCATCAGTTCATGAGATATAGTATTAATGGTTTGAGTGAGACACTACATGATGATAAGGCTCCATTTGAATTCAATTAATCACTCTATATTGATGCATGGTTCTAGCAGTCAAATGGGAATCAACCCTCAACTGATAGAAATGATTGGGTATCCCCCCCCTAATGTTTTGGAAATGGTTCCCACTGATCCCCTCAAACACCTCGGGGAAGAATACTTATTTCCTATAAATCATATTTAAAGAACAAGTCCAAATTCACACACATAATTAGCCATACTCATGATTTCAATTACGGCTTCCGAGCCTCATAATGTTGAAAGGCACATTGACTCCCAAGATAATTAGAAAAGTTTGGATAAAAATTCCCACCAACTATCAATAAAACCCTAGAAAATTCTTACCTCACACATGGAGGTTAGAGGAAGTATATCATCACAAAAAGAGATGAGGAAACTCTTTTACCCCTCACATCATCTTCACTAGGGAAGCCTCCACCAATGTCTATGATAGAAGAGGCGACTTTGCTTCCTAGACATTGAAAATATGACTCTTCCCCAAATTATGGAATGATAATTTCAAGGATTTTTTCCCTATAATAATATAAAGAGTAAAATTATGGGGATGTAGAAGAGGAAGAAGAAGACCTCAGGGATGCACCTCCAGCCTTTGAGGATGGTTTCCCCACCACTGTTGATTGACTCAATGAAATCAACTTGGATACTAAGAAAGACCTGTGACCCACTCTAGTTAGTGTGACCCTGCCTTCTAAAGATCAATAGGAATATGACTCTTTACTGAGGTATAATCGAGTTTTTTTACCTGGAACTATATAGAAATTTCAATCCTTAATCTTGAGTTGGCCACTCACCACCTAGACCTACCGGAAGAGCATCGTAGCTACATGAAAGTTTCCAAAAAGACACACTTGAACCATGTTTCCAAAATAGAAGCTGAAGTCGACAATAGAACCATAGATAACAACATTTGGGATGTCCAATATCACATAAGACAAACAAAAATTTTCCCTTCCATGAAAAAGAATGGGCAGAGTAGGGTCTATATCAATTTTAGGGAACATAACCGGTACTACCCGAAAGATGATTTCTTGGTCCCGATCACAGAATTGTTGATTGATGAAACTTCCAGATATGAGTCTATATTAGTAATGAACATTTATTTAGGGTATAACCTGAACCAAATGGCCAAAGAAGATGAGGAATCCACCACCTTTAGGTCCCCCATAGAGTGCTTTTCTACAAGGTGATGCCTTTTAGTTTGAAAAATGGTAGCGCCAATTATCAGCATTCCATGCACTACATTAACAAAACATTCCGAGGAAATTTCATCAAAATATATGATGATTATTTCGTTGTCAAATCATTTCATCACTCATACCATCTAGAAGATCTTGAAATAGCCTTCGATAAACTACAACAACAAAGTCTGAAAATGAACCCCCTGAAATGTTCTTTTGGTGTTACCTCAGGGAAATTCATCAACTTCGTTGTATTCCATCATGACATAAAAGTCAGCCCTAAGAAGAAAAAGGAAATCCTTGGAATGTCACCACCTAAAAAACTCACTTATTTGAAATGACTATAAGGACACCTTGATTACATTCAGTGATTCATAGCCAACTTTGTAGGAAAATGTTTTCGCTTCCCCATGTTAATGAAGAAAGGGGTAGAATATCAATGGAATGATAATTGTCTAGAAGCATTCGAAAATCTCAAAAAATATCTCTTCAGTCCCCCAGTAATAATGCCTCATATCAAAGTAATACCACTCATTATGTATGTAACCACATTGGAATGATCCCTAGGAATTTTACTCCCACAAAAGAATGATGATGGAAGCAGGAATAGTATCTATTATATGAAAATTTGTTTGGAATTAATTTTTGTGGTACAGAAGCTATGAAATTATCTGAACCACCATGAGGTCCATTTGTTCTCTCGTATCAACCTGATCAAGTACATTCTCAACTATCCAGTGTAGGCTTGATGCCTGTCACAGTGGGAAGTCAACCTACAACAATTCGATATGTATTTCATACCAAAAAAATATATCAAAGGATATTTATTAGAAGATTATCGACTGAGCATCCCTAAACAGAGGTGCCCCATTAAATATTTAGTTACCTACTGAGGAAGTGTTCTCTATTCAAGAAAACTCCCAGATGTGCAAAATTTATTTCAATGGCTTACCCAAAAGTACAACAGGAAAAATAATAAATGACCCTAGAATAAGAAAAATGGGTTGGGGAATCATAATTGTATCTCTAGAGAAGGTAGTCCTACCTTATTCCTTCTTACTATCATAAGGATGCACGAACAATGAAATAGAGTACCAGACCCTCATCACAGGCTTGGAACTAGCACTCCAAGTGAAATATGAACACTTAAGGATAAAAGGAGACTAAAAATTGGTCATCAATACAGTAAATGGTGAATATGATATTAGTAAATGGGATTTGATCCATTTGATAAACCATGTTCTAATATTGATAGCAGAATTCCAATTTGAGCTTAAACTAGCTGATGTCCCGTGTTTGCATAATGTGAAAGATGATGCATTAGAAAATACAACCACAACTCTGGATGATCCAGATCGGAATGAAATGGTCATCAGTATTGCCCATCACTAGATTGTTTTACTATATGTTCAGGACAAGATGGAAGAAATCAATGAGATTAGTCCCATCTTTGAGCCATACTATCATACCGTTGGCTAGATGGCTCCCATTGTAGACTATCTTTAATAGGGATAACTCCTACTAGATAGGGATAGTAGGAAACATATATGAATAAGAGAAATCAATTTCATGTTGTATGACATCACAGATCCGGAAAAGGTCTTTTATAAGTGGTGCTTTAATGGATTACTTCTCAGGTGCATTGATGGAGAAGAGACCATTGTTTTCATGAAAGAAGTTCATGCAAGAACTTGTGGGTCACACCAATCAACATCCAAACTCTAACATAAAATTTGAAGGCATGGGTACAATTGGCCCACCATGATGTAGGATTGTGCTGATTTAACCTAAATGTATCAGTCTGGCCAAGTCCATGTGAATTTCAACAATCAACTCCCAAAGTTTATTCACACAACTAATTGCTCCTGGCCATTCTATATATGGGGAATGGATGTCGCGAGACCATATCTTCCCTCCACGTCTAGAAAATTCAAGTTTATTCTCACAAAAATTGTCTTCTTTTCCAAATGGGCAGAAGTTTTACCCCTTAAAGATGTCATAGAAAAAAAAGAGTTGTTAGATTTGTGAAATCCAATATCATCACTAGGTTTGGTGTCCCTCACACAATAATGATAAACAAAAACACCAATTTCTGCTCTGTTTAATTGGAAAAACTCTACCAAGAGTATGGTATCAAAGCCAACCATTCATCCCACTACCATGCGAAGGCCAACAGACAGATAAAGGTTTTAAAGAAGAAACTATCCAAAATACTAAAAAATATGGAAGAAAACGATAAGAAATCATGGCTAGAAATGCTCCTCCATTCTCTTTGGGATTACCTGACCACAACCCACATTGACACTAAATCAAACTCGTACTTGTAAATATACGGGATAGAGGTGATTCTTCCTATTGGGATTCAACTACCATCACTCTGCATCGCTTCCTGTGATCAACTATCTGCATATGTAAAATCCCAAAAATGGTTTGATGATCTGGTGTAGTTGGATGAGAAAAAATTGTTCCCCTTTCACCATTTTGATGTCTACCAAAATCGGACTGCACAATCCTTCAATAAGAATGTTTGACTCTGTTCATTACTTGAAGGATAAATGGTGTTGGTCCTTAGATCCCCGATGATACTCAGACAATGCCTCCAAAGTTGGATCCAAAATGGGAAGGACCATATGTTATACACAAAGTTTACTCTAATTGAGCATATGCCCTGATTTGAATGGATGAACATCTCACCACAACTCCCACCAATGTGAGGTACTTGAAGAAGTACTCAGTTTAATCATGATAAAAGTTGTCTTAGTTTCATGATGTTAAACTTCATATCACCACATAATTTAATCCCACACGAAGTTAAACTATACATAAGACATCTTGATTGTATGAAAATAAACTACACGATGAATTCGTCCATGCTGCACAAAGTTAAACAACTCAGAATCTCCGTCCATGTTGCAAGCCATTAAACTGCTTAGAAATTTCCCCTTTACTGGAAGATGGTAAATATCACGGTGATCACTATGCCTTGAACAATGACTTGTTGTGCATGAATCAGATCTATGAAAGGGAAAGATATAAAAAATTCACCCATCCATGTGTATGGCTAGATCCTATGTAGGGAGGGCCTTTATAGAACCATGTACAGCTTGATTCATGTTTATCAATGGGATACGTAGAGACACATTGACCCTAAGTCTTTGTCCAACCATCGCATGAAATAAATTCTTCTATTATATCCTCTATCGCCCCTATAGTCTAAGGGAACTCCTTGTCATTCAATTTTCTCACACTGAGTATAACTCATGTGAACGTAGGAATGGTGGTCAGGATTTCCCCTACAAACACTGATAATATAAGAGTATAATAAGCCCATCATCTTAAAATCATGGTATAAAATTACCCCTCTCCATGCATAGGTCAAACTAGCATGGGGAGTAATTAGAACTACATATGGATTGATTCCTTCCCTCGTAGGATTTGTAGTGATGTATGGATTGTACATCCTTGTCCAGCCACCGGTGAAAAACAATAATACCCCTCTCCCTGCATACAAGTTGGACTTTCATAGGGAAATTTCTGATTCCTAACCACATGACATTAAAATTCATGGCCCCAAAAATGTTCTCACCTGAGGGGACATTACCTCCGGCATTGGTCCCCTACCCTGACGTGCTACAGAACTACACACAGCTTGATTCCTACCCTTACGGGATATACAGTGACACCAGGATATTTTATTCCAGTCTGGCCTCCATCAAAACCAAAATAATAACCCCCTTTCCTGTGCATGGGTAAGACCAGTATAAGGAATATATTGTCTCAGGACTACATACAAATTGATTACCATCTACTGATGGGATACATATTGAGACCATGATCATTCATCCTGGTCTAGCCTCCACATGGTAAAATAATGACTCTATTATATTCTCAATTATCTCTGCATTATGAGATGAAACCATGGATATTTCATGTTTCTCACACTGTGAATATCTTACATGATCTTATGTATGGTGTTAAAGGTTTCCCCCTTGATGAAAAGAGGATACATGTATGCTACATGCCCATTTAAAAATAAAGATGGATAAAAATTTCCCCTGCCTCCTTATGTATGTGAAAACCCTATACAATTAGGAATATCTATAACTACGTGTGGCGTGATTATTTCTCTCATAGGAGACATAGGGATGCATGAATCTTTCTTTCTGTTCTATCCACCACACAAAAAAATGGCTCCTTAACACATGCAAAGGTCAGACCTATGCAAGGAGTTTCTTCGTAGGAATCACATATGGGTTCATTCCTACCCCTATGGAATATGTATATAGCACCTGGATCTTCAATCTAAGGTCTTTTTGTAATAAATAATGGAAGGAAAATACCTCATTTTTCTTCTTGACCCCCACCCCCTCGTGCGATAGAGTGATCCTTTTCCAGCCCTAGTTTCTCACACTGAGTACAACTCATGTGGGCTTAGGAGTCTCATTAGAGGGTTCCTCACAGGCATACCAACACACTCTTGGAAGAAGTCCTTACCGCAAGATGTAAAACTGCAAGGTATGCCAAGAACTATGTGTGTCTTGATTCCTTCCCTTGCAGGATATGTAGTGTCTCCTACATCCTTCATCCTAGTCTAACCACCACCTAAAAAAGTGACCACTTCACTTCATATGAATCAACCATATGTAGGTAATTTTTTAAAAGAAATACACATGACTTGATTCCTACCCTCAAAGGATACATAGAGAAACCTTGAACCTAAGTCATGGTCCATCCACCACATGGTGAAAAATTCCCCACTCTATGTGTGTGGGTCAAACTAGCACATATAGCTCCCAAGAACTATGTGTTTCTTGATTCATGATCTCGCACTATACGTAGCGATGCACAGATCCTTCATCATGGTCCAACAACCATTTAAAAAATTTAATTAAAAAAATACCCCAACCCCTGCATATAAAATGAAAATAGATACAGGGGAATTCAAATATGGATTCTCACATCCCAAAAGTGTTAAAAGTCTATACTTCTCATTACATACAAATCAGATCTATGTAAATGATCTCTTACCTTAGAACTAATCATGTTCTAAATGTTTTTAATGTACCCAAATATTCTTGTTTCACCCATCAAAATGCATGCCCTGAGAAATCTCAAATCATTGTTGTCACCCATGACTATTGGAAAATTATGTCTAGTGACTTGTGAGAACCTTTTTTTGACTATGAACATTATGCCCTGGAGGCTCTGAATACGTTTCCCATAAAAATCGATTGTCAACCAATGGAAAATGTGTCCTCAAGAGAGGTAGTTCCTACATCTATATGCCCATTGGCTGTTAATCATCGTATAATCTCTCATGGCATGAGGGATCCCAGAATCAGGGTTTAGACCTTCTTCTCCCACTCATGTCTAGGGCGTACTAGAAATATCCTAGCCTGATTATCTCATATTTATGCATGGTTCCTTTGATAATTTGTCCTTGTAACATAAAAATTTAATTTTTCTATCAAAATAATTTCCACATGATATTACACTGTACAGAAAATGTCCTAATTTCCTGGAAATAAATTGTAAGATGAATTATTCAATGATACACAATGTTAAACTACTTATCATCTACGTAATCACCTCGTGATGTTAAAATTCCTGGCCCAAAAATTCTCTTTTCCATGATCCTACCATCCTTATGAAATTGAGTGAAACCCTTTTCAAACCTTATTTCTCGCACCAAGCATTTCTCATGTGGGCTTAGGATTTTTGGTAGGGGACTCCCCACAGGGTTAGGGAAAATCAATCCATAATGAGTGGCCCTTTTAGCATGAATTTGGAAGGCATATTATTGTTTTTACCTCCATATTGAAAAACATAATGTCCTGACCATATGATATTAAACTACAAGGTAACCCAAATATATAAAAAATGTACCTCCCCCAGTCGAGGGAATCAAAATTCCTCACCCCATGTACGAGTAAGATCGATGTGGGGGAGTTCCCAACTCTATGGTGACATAACAACCTGAATTCTTCTAATATATCCAATAAAACTTCTTTCATGTGTCAAACGCTATTCTTTGGGTGATATAGAATCTTAATAATCATCCATGACCATTATTAATGGATGGACAATGTCATGTGAACACCTTTTCTGGACTATGCATACAATGCCCCGATAGCTCTTCATATGTTGCCCACAAAAATGGCCGATAAATGAAAAAAATTCATCCCCAAGAGAGGATTTTCATCTTTTCGTATTCCTAAAGGCTTCTAATCCCCATGTCATTCATCCTAATATAATAATCCTCAAAACCATGTTTTATACTTTCTTTCCTACTCACATCCTAGACATGTCGGAACATCCTGCATCGATTACCCTCCGATTACTTGGGGCTTCTACATCAACGTCATAATCAAATGATGTTTAAACTACATGATACTTGATACCCGAAATTCACCCTTGGGATAGGTCACATCAAAGGGTATTTATTCTCATCACCTTACTCAAGAAACGAATCTGTGTAGGAATGTTCGATACACACCCCACCTCATTGGTGAATTTGATCCAAAACAAAAAATGTCCCATCCATATGTAGGAATTAGATGTTCATAGGAATTATCCTTAAAATAACTATGTACAACTTGATTATTTTCGTCATAGGATTCGTAATGAGTTCTGAATCTCATATGTTAGATTCATTCATGAAATAAATGTGTTCCATCCCTATCCACGCAAGGTTCAACCAGTGTAAGGAAACAACTGTTGTGGGTAGGATAAAAATGACCCTACTTATTCTTAGTTTTCCCAGAAAAGTATAACATGAAATTTCCCCTTTTCATGACCATAAACCCATATCCACAAACCATACTCTATGTCTAGAAAGGTCTGAATCCCCATAACTATCATGGGACATTAGAAATCGATGGCGAGTGTCTTGTATACACCTTTTTTTGACTATGCACATTATTCCCTAACAGCTGGGTATACATTTCCCCAAAAATGGATTATCAACCAAAGGCAGTTTTTTCCTCAAGAGGGTCTCTTCCTATATCTATAAGACTCTATGAATTCTACATCTCACCTTATTCCCTAGTTCTGGAAACACCCCAGATTATGTTTTACGTATTTTCCATTTTCAATGCCTGAGATTTAATACATTGTTGGTCAAACTAACGTGAGAAAAGGTGAGTCATTTACCCTCCTCTAGTCAGAGTAAAATGATTTCTTTCCATATCTCTCAAAAGTCACAGATGTACGATGTTGAACCACACCATGTTGTAGTCCTACTTTGTAGAAGTCAAATTCATGCAGAAGCAGTTTCTATACCAAAACTAATGAAAATTCTCTGGTACTTTCAAAAATTGTTCCCTTAACATGCCATCCACCACTTTCTTCAATAGAAAAATAAATAAAATGTTTTATAAAAATAACTTGGCCATCGAAAATGGATTTCCATTGTCCCACAAACACCTTAGTTTTACTATGAAAATTATTACTTGATGGCTCTATATACATTACCCACAAAAATGGCCTATCAACCAAGGGAAACTTCATCCTCAAGATAGAATTTTCATATATCCATACACCTATGACTTCCATGCCCCGTATCATGTCCCATATCCGGAAATAACAAGTTAGGGTCAAGAAAAATCCCTCATTCATATCTAAAAGTTATTGAGACATTCTTGACTAATGAGTCCAAAATTGGGGTCCTTTCCCTGCGAGTTTAGATCAATACTGCTCTACCTAAAACATTAGTGATGATGGTTTGGCTTTCATGACGCTAAACTACTAATGAAAAATACAGAACACTTTCCAAGGTGAAATCCTATAAAGGGAACCCATAACAAAATTCGAGTTCTAGATTGCTAAACCCACACTACAGAAAATTTAGGAAAAATGTCAAGAAATAAGAAAACAATCATCAAGAGACACAAATATTGTTAGGTTAAAACCCCACATAGGGTGTCCTAAGAGAAATTCCAGTTATACCCACTAATCTAACACCATAACAGGCTTAGAAAAAATCTATTGTGATAACAAAAGAGGTAGAATGTTTTTAGGGTTTTCCATGTGATCCTATAGTGATTCAAACTACTCTCAATGAGCCACTTAGTTCAGAAAACAATTACAACATAACTTGATTTTTCCTTTTCCCAAATTATGAATCAAATTGATATCTATTTTACATTTTAATATAAAATAAATTTGATCATAAATGATTGATATTACAAGAAAGGATAAGGAAGGATTATTGGAGGGGAAAATATTTTCATCTCATTGAATAAAGATATAGAGGGAACCCAAAACCCAGAGCCTCTCCATATAGGGAAGACATTCCATCAGAGAAGACATTCAGTAGACTTAAAAAGTTGTATCGGTGTTTCATTTGAATCTTCAATGTCCTAACATAGACTTATCAAATTCACATTCTCAAACATTTTACCTACCTAAAATTCCTATTTCTCCTGTATTGCCTCAGGGACAACCTTTTCCCCTTCCTCCCCTTGTCAAATATGACCAAAAAAAGAGACCATTCCAATTTAAGTTGCTATAATTTCCTAATCTGATACTCCACTTCTTGATCAAGTTGTTCTACTAAGTACCTCTGCTTGGTTAGATTTCTCTTCAGCTTCATGACTGTTCCAATTTTATAGAAATATTTATTCATAAGGATTTACTTCTAGTGGAAAGATTATTTATATATTATATATTGGAAATACAATAAATGAGAATTCCAGTTGCCTCCATGGAAGTAACCACCTATTTCACTGTGACATAGATTTCATGATAATCAAATCCTCTAAGCCCTAGAACCACAAACTAGCAGTGTAACTTCACAGCTTCATCAACATGTCATCAAGTGGTGATTGAGAAATTAACCTCTAATTTTTTTTTCATTCCCTTTCTCGGACATGTCAAAGGATGACCATGCTCTCTTAATCAGTCTTTCAATCAATCCCTGATAAAAAAATGTATTGAGGAATGAACGTTACTAGGGGTGGTTGATGCAAAAACTACAGCGTGACTAGATCCCGTAGAAGCATCATCCCTGCCAGTTGCTACATCAGGTAGGATTGAAGCATCCATTGTAATTGCTAGCGCATGCGGTTGTGTTCTTGAAATTGGAAAGAAAACCAAAAAACATATCTGATCCATGGAAAAAGGGGGGATAAAAAGGGAAAGAGGTGGGAGGAATATAATACTAACCACCACCTAATAGATCATTGATGCCTTCTACCACTATTGAAGTATCATCAACTTGTAAAGATGGTTTTATATCCTCAATAAGAAGTTAAGACACATATTAATTCAGAGGCATATGTGGCTTTGGGTCCTTCCTAGATGGATCAATAACCTCCAGAGCATCCTCCATAAGATCACTTACTAAGATCAGGCTTGTTGGGATAATCATCCCGGATAAAGGTTTGATGGCCGACCCCAAAATTCTAGGGGATGGGATCCTGGTCTCTCGTTTGATCGAAAGAGAAATGAAAAAATAGACTGTTATATGTTCTCAGAAGATGGGATAGAGGCCCTACCTTTGTGTACAACCTCTGAGCGAGTATGATCAGCTGGCTTGGTTGGGGCATCTACATCCAAAGGAATTCTCTCCACAAGGTCGGTGTCCATATGGTTCGGAATAGTTGAATCCCTAGAACTATGAATCCCTTCAATGTGATATGGATATTGGGGATCCTCACCCTGCTCAGCTATTGTTGTCAAGGTCGTCATGTTTTCCTCTATGGTAGTGGAATCATCATGTTCGGTCGGGAATTAAAAATCTGAAAGTTCCTCATCCTTTGGGACAAAAATCATCTGATCTGGGGTAACCATGATTTTTTGTGGTCCTTCTTCCACCATGGAAGGGATAGGAGCTATAGATTCCCGAGAAACTATCGCCTGGTTACTTGTTGGTTCTATATCAAAATATTCATGTGACAGTGGTTTATAAAGATAAAATTACATGGTATGATAACCAGATAAATAGGTGGGGAAGTTACTTGTAATCACCTTCTTGATATGATTCGACAGTTGAGATGCCTGCTGATGTTTCTTGGTATTCCATGGGGATAGATCTCTGGTAGAAATATCACATGGAGTCAGGGGGAAAATTCCTTGGAAGTGTCTACAATGACTAACTCCATATGTTCAGCAGCACCAAGAGAACATTCCCTAGCAGCACCCACATCTGATGGTACACGCTCCCCAAATGCAGTGCCTCTTGGGGTGTATAATGAGGAAATAACCATTTCCCAATACTCCTCAAGATATTTTAGAAGTAAAGAAGGGAATTTTTAGAATATTCAATGTAAAGGAAATTAATGTTATGGTTTTTAAATTAAATGACCTCTCCCTTGATATTCATTAGTCGCAATATTACCTCTATCCCTGCCACCACGTTAGACCAATAAGGTTTTTTCTTGAGACCATGAAGTCATTTTTCAATTTCACTCAAGTAAATGTCCACCTTGTCTGACTCTTCTTGAAATTAAAAAAATGTGGGGGTGATGGGTCCCCCAAAACCTAGAAGGACAAAGAGTCCTCTTTGAAGTAGCCTCCAAATGTCTTCATTGGAGGCATTAACCCTCAATTAATTCTAAACCCTCCAAGAATCAATAAAAGTGGCTATAATAGGGATAGAAAATTCTTTAGGGTCATCATGGGGAAGTGAAGAAGGTTTTATTAGTCGCAGTTGCTTCTTGGGTGCCTTTGCAGTCCCGAAACCCTTAGGAGTTGAACGCTTATGGGACTTTGGCACGTGTGAGGAGCTTCCCCTACCCTAGCTGCAACAGGTAAACCAATAGTACCATCACCCCCTCTATTAGAATCTGGTCATAGTATACTAATTACCCTATTATAGTATTTGAGGAAATCATTATGGGCATAGATCAAGGTTTTAAGGACCGTAAGGTAATGATATACCCTCTTGGGTTCATCATCATAAGAGATGTCAGCAAGTGTTGACACGTGGCTTAGATCCGTAAGGGAATCTTCCCTTTCTTGGAGGAACTCCCATAAGGTGTGAGGGGAATGATCACAAAAATATCAGTGACTCTTCACAATATTCCCTTTCTCCCATGCAACTGAAAAATCACCATCAGATTGGATGAGTGGTTGGTCCCCAGCGGTAGCCTTGATAACAATTGAGGTCACACACCAAGGTCTCAAGACCTTCCTTGGGGGAGGACCAAAAGGGTTCTGAAGAAATTTCCCTTGTCAGGAATGCCTGATATCCTCCTTATTCTTCCCCTACCCCTTAGCCTTATATTCTTTTAGGGTTATAAAAGTGGGAACTAGATTTGAAAAATGACCAGTTGGATATGATTGGATCCCGACATCAGCATAACCTTCTGTAAGTAAGGGCACAGAACCCTCAGAATCTAAGAGCTTAAAGTTGCACTGGTTTTCCTCCTGGGTAAACATTAGCCACAATTTACAAGAAATCATAATATGTTTATCCTGGTGTGTTCTGTTAAGATTTCGGTGACACAACATTTGAACGCAGTTAAACTATCAGAAAAATCTTCAAGGTGCATATCTCTCATAGATAGGATCCCCATCAATATGGGAAACCAAGATATCATCCCACAAAAAATAGGTACTATTAGTTAGAAAATTATTCAAATTCAACATTCACGATGGTGCAAGTAGGGGAATCATAAGGACGATAGGTGAAATGATTATTGTAATTTATTTACGCCATCATTTTTCATTCATTTTTTTCAATTTGGTCATCCTGTGAAGCCTAGCCTACCAGCAATACCCCACTTTTTATCTGGTGATATGACTAGAGAATATAGTAAGTAATTGAAAAGGAATTGATTAATTTGTAGCCTCCCATGTGGGATTCAATCGAACCCAATAGAATTTGGAATTTCCCAATCATCTGCTGAGGTAACCTTCCTTCGCTGATTTGGCCCAGTAGGTGGTAAATTTTGGAAAATATAGGAATGGATAGGTTGATAAATTTTTTGGTGACCAGTTGAGCCACCATGAAAGAGGTTGTGACTATTAAAGTTCCAAAATATCATGCTAGTAAGATCCATCCACTCAAAAACATGGAAAATAAGGCCACCAACTGAAACAAATGGTACACGTCAAGGACGAGTTCCCATCTCTTTTCTTAGAACCGACACTCTTCTAAGACATGCCAGTATGTACCTATTTTCATTCAAGTTTTCTTGGATGGAAATGACCTAGGTCTATGAACATCAGGCTTTAATCCACTATTCTTGGAGAAGGCACTAATCCACTTCGAGAAGAAGATTTCATGTTTTGAGAAGGGGTTAATTCCCTTTGAATGTTTCTCTGCTTGAGTAGTGATCATTTAAAAAAAAGGAGGAGTCATATCCTCATTGTACTAGGTGGAAGAAGGTGGTAGAAACTCATCATACATATCCTGATTATGGGGACCTCCAACATCAACCGAACATCCCATAGGATGATTCCAACCTCTCCATGGGTCAAATGGAATGTATTTGTGTCTATACGCCACCTTCTCAAAAGCTGTGATATGGGGGACATGGTTTGATGATTGTAAGTTTTGGATAACAATATGGCCTCATATATCCCCACAGTCTATAATTCAACCAATAATTTTTTGCAGTTCAATGGACACAGAAGGGACACCCCAAATCTAATCCAATTGAACCCCCAGAGAAAAGGACTCATTTTGAGGACCATCCACATTATACATTTTCAATGGCCCTCTGGGAAATGATATAATAAAAATGGTCCATTTTTTCATCTTTTTTCATAACCCCTCCAATGTCATAGGGGCATAGTTCAATAAGGACCCAATAGTGGTATCCATCGGTATGAATCATCCTATCAACAAGATGAGAGCCATAGAAATGGTTATTCTAAATATCTAGGTGGTAGGTTAGATGACTGCACAATGATCTGGGATAAGTGTATCAAATAGTATACTGAATCTATAAATGGGTAGCTTGTCTGAGGTGAGATATTCCCTTTGACCCATAGTGTGTAAATTCACTAAAGGCTGATGGAGTGGGGTGACATGGACTTTTTCTTCTATAGAATTTATCATAGCCTTCTTCCATTCATCAATAGCCAAAAGTGGAGTAGTGAAAAAATAAGAAAAAATAGCATCATCATCGGTCGCTTGAAGAAGAGCCAATATCCTACATTAAAAAGACCATGCAAAAGTGTTTGTCTAAGAAAATGATTGGGAAAAAAGGAAAAAATGGAAAAAAACCAAATATGTCTGCCAAATGCAAGGTTCTAAATACTAAAACTCAGGAGAACTTGGAAAAATTCATTCCCCGCAAACCAATAGTACATGGAATTCCCCACAAGATGCTAGCCCACAAAGTGTTGTACAGTGAGTCAATCAATACGCAGAATGGGAAAGCTACATACGGAAGTTCACTATGTGGATATTCAAATCTCATATTTTGAATATTTAAAGTTTGATTTGGAAATTGAAAGAGTAATTTTTCGAATTGATGTTAAATCCGATGGATAGGTGATTAGGCATACCATTTTACTACACAGAAATTAGAACTTACATTTTAAAGTTCCACAATTTGGTTCGGGGATTCAAAGACCAGTTCGTGGCCAAGCTGACTATGAAGAATACACAGTCCGTGAAATCAAAGGCATGGTTTAAAGATGAATACTTTCATGAAGGATATTTTATGTGGAAGCAAGAAAATCTAAGAGCACTTTACAGATAACCTTTCACTATGAAACTAGGTAAAATACAAATGACCTGAGCCCCCTATATATAGGCGTGGTCCCCCTCAATGAGACAACCTTTCTAGCAGAAACCTGTTTAGTTTGGGACCATTTTCTACATCAGAATAGCCTCATATTTGTTCCGATTAGACCCCAAATTGGGGGAATTCTCAAGGTCCTTAAAAATCCATAAATGGGAGGAAAATACTCTCTAATATTTTATAAAGGAAAGAGATGCATGTGGGGATGAAAATTGGAAGAGAAGATTGAAAAATCCCATTTGGAAAAGACCCAAACTAGTGCACATACTTATTATCGGTAAAGGTCTGTGGAAAACACAAACCACAAACCAAATGGTTCATGTAAAAACTTCAAAATTCTAGCCCGTGAATCATTGACCAGAAAACCAAGCTATTCATTGATTGGATAAAAATAGTGATCCAAGGCATCGTGAACCACGTTGTTGGTGAAAATGAAATGGAGAAGTAAGTCCCCATATACTATCCCCATAGACTGAGAAGTTTATGAATGAGGTGGGGTTGGAAGCATCTCACGGTCCATGTCATTTGTAGGATTGTGGGGGTGATTCCCGCTGATGCGAACTGCAACACCATGAACCCCAGTTGACTGAGTCATCCGCGGGTTGGATGATCCCTCCACGGGCTTCTGCAAAAGGTGTCATGTGCCCATAGATATATATTCCCCACCACTCTATAAAAGGGACCACAAGGGGGATGCAGAAGAGGATTATTTTTTGGTGGATATCTTGGAATTTAAAAATGGAAGAATTTGAAGGAAAATAATCGATGAAGTAAGGAACCACAAACAGTTTCCAGTAGGTATAAACCCACCGCGAACCATAAAAAGAAGGTAAATTAATAATAATAAACCGGTCATGAACCCAATGGGAAAACCACAAACCATAGACCCTTCATGGATGAAGTTCCCATGAACTGTATAAATAGTGACCCACCTTTATTCTAGAGAACATCATGGTGAATTGTTATATAGACAAGACCCTACAACACATAGAACTATGCTATGTAGATGGAACCTAAGACTACGTACCATCATGGTACACAACGACTTGAATCTTAGTCTTCATACCACTTTGGTATGCAGACAAACCCTTATCCCGCATGGTAGCACACTATACGGGGAAGCCCCCATCCCTCATGAGAAAACGGTACGTGGAATGGGGCGTCTAAGTTTTCCACCTTCTAACTCAAATATTATCCTTCCATTCCTATCACTCCCTCCATAGCCCCTCCTCTAACCAGTCCACCAATAGCAGACCAAAGCCTCTTTCAATGCCACCAGACCCATATGACCAGACTGTCGAGCTCATCAGTGTTCCCTTCTGAGTCTAAATACCCAAGGTAAGAAGGGTCACAAAGGTAGTTCCCACAATGGTTTGGACCCATAGGATGTCCTTAAGTCTACATTCTCGAGGTAACTTGGAGTCCAGCATTGGTATGTTAATGTGAACCTCCACGTTCAAGGGATTAAGGGTAATCACTGAATTTTCCATTCTATAAGGGATAGTGACAAGCCAAAGGGATCATGTCTGCTTTCCCTTTTGACAAGAATAAATTATTCTCCCCTTTCCTAGAAATCATTTCAGGGCACTCTTCCCAAGGTAATCCCCCAAGCCTTTTTACGGAAGGTGGTTCTTTCTCCACTCTCTGTCCCATATTGGGAGGTCTCTAGATAACTCACCAGATCTGAATATCTTGGATGTCAACATGGGTTAGGGGTTGATACATTCAAATCCCCCTTCCTTATCCCGTTTGCTTCATATACATGTCCTTGTCCACCGTATCCCTACTCCTTTTCCCTTAGTGATGAAGGGAAGGTGTGACTTTGTTGAATCTTTCCCATCCTCTTGTTTCTTTCACCGAGCATGACTCACATGTGCTTATAGGTATGTGGTGGTACAACATCCGTACAACCCATTATTGAACTACGAGAACTCTAATTCCTGATCTATAAAGGACATGTAGGATGCATGTATGAAGGCCTATGCTCAAATGGTAATATTTCATGTTTATTCCCCAACCATACACCATCTTTTCCTGAACTATGAAACCTCTAATTGATACTCTAAATAGGATACATTGGATGTCGGTCTGAGAGTTCGAGCTCAAATGGTTAGCTCCCATGCATAAGCCCCAACCATAAACTATCTTTTCTTGAAATATGAGAAATTTTATTCGTATTATAGCCAAGATATATAGGATGCTTGTTTGATGGCCCGAGCTCAAGGGTATCCTTTGAAAAGGACAAAGCCAATCATTTCTCCAATAATGGGAATTCTATTCAGAATTAATCCCCAATTCACTTCTTTCAGAAAGGCCTCGACTTTGGTGTAAGTCCCAACCATGCCTCCTCAAACGGGTAGCTTCAAATCACAATTCCCAAGTTCAACCGAACTATGTGGACATTGATTCCCCATTAACAAGGATACGTAGGAGGCCTCCATGAGGTCCATGTCCAAACCCTAAATCAACCTTATTATTACCCAATACATATTCCTGGTAGGGTTATATCCACCCAGAAGACTGAATATCTTATGGTTCATTTAGGCCACATTTACATAAGTCCCACACCTAGTCTAGACTAGGAATCTTTCTCCTAGATGTCTTCACTGCAAGAAGTTAAACTCCATGGATAGTTCCACCTATCATTACCTTAAAAGGTGATGGGTATAGTTAAGCGGCACTGAACTATGTGGGATCTGATTCCTCTCATGAGGATATATAGGAATACCATCTCATGGGTCCAACCCTAAAATCAAAAAAATTGTCATCCTCCTAGATGATGATAAACTCTAGAGTTCCTTATCACATGGATTAAACCAGTGTTATCCCAGAAGATCCTGATCCATATATATCCATGATTGATTTTTAAACCTAGGGGTAATCCAAAAACACAATCTTAGAGAAAGATCCATGGATTTATGAACATATGAACATTTCTTAAATATATAAGAGAGTCATAGAGTATGCAATAATTCCCCCCAAAATGGTTTGATGATACCAACCTCCCATACTATCGACCAATGTAGTCCTTAAGTGTCGTTGGCCAAATCGTCATTCAACAAGCGCATGCCAATGGAAAGCAGTTCCATGAATCATAGATATACCAGGGCCATTGGGTGTTTTTGGATCCATGAATAAACCCACTAGAGACAATATAAGGACCCCATACCTAATATGGTCTAATTGAACAAACACATAACCCCCCGAAAACACCCGCCAGAACCATTCAAATGTGGAACCTTCTTCAAAACATAAAAAGGAATCACTACCCAATCCCAGTGGGACCATCTCACCCAAACCAAAACACAGGTGTGATGCGAATCAAGATGAAACAAGCCTAAATAAACCTAAAACCACGGAAGACCCTAAAAAATAAAAAAGAGCTAAAATACCCTAAATACCCTAAAACCCCCCCAAAACCCTAAAAGGACCTAAAAACCTAAAAACCCTTAAAATACTCTAACAAACCTAAAAAACCCTAAAATATCCAAAATAATGAAAAAACATAGATGTCCCCAAAACCCTAAAAAACCTTTAAAACCCCTAAAACAAAATGAAAACCAAATAAAACCTTGATAAAACCTAAATACATAAATAACATAAATGCATATAAAAACCCTAAAATCCATAAAAACCCAAAAAACCCAAAAATCCAAAAAAATAAATAAAAAAAACATTTTAAACCCCCAAATAACCTTAAAACCTTTAAATAATCCCAAAAAAACCAAAAAACCAAAAATCCAAAAAACTAAAAAAATCCTAAAAACACTAAAACCTAAACAAAAGACTCAATAATCCGAGAAAACCCTAAAACATCTAAAATCGTAGAAAGTACCTAGATATCCTAAAAATAACCAAAAAAAAACTCTTACCAAACAATAAAATCACCATAAAATAATAAAAACCCTAAATCTATAAAAAATCTTAAAAACCCTAGATCCCCCAAAAATTCCCTAAAAACCACAAAACCCTAAAAATTACAAAAAAATATATTAAACCCCTAAAAATACCCTAAAACCCATAAAATTTCTCTAAAAACCCTAAAAAACCAAAAAAACCTTAAAACCATTAAAAACCCTAAAAAACAAAAAATTCCAAATATACCACAAAAAACAAAAAACACAAAAAAACACCTAGAACCCCTAAAACCCCTAAAAACCCCTATATCCCTAAAAATTATTAACAAAACTAAACCCTTTAAATGTAAAAAAACCATAAAATACCTAAAAGATATTAAACCCAAAAAATACATTAAAAGACCATAAATTACCCAAAATTTCCCTAAAACTCTAAAAACCCTTCAAACCATAGAAGAACTATGAAACACCATAAAACCCCAAAAAACCCATAAAAACATAAAAAACCCTAAAGAACATAAAAATTGAAACCCTAAAATCCCATAAAAGGCATTGAAACCTAAAAAACCATAAAAACCGTTAACCACATAAACAACACTTAAAATAAATTAAAACCCTAAAATCCCAAAAATCCCTAAAACCCCTAAAAGTACATAAATCCTCTAAAACCATAAAAACCCCTAAAACCCTTAAAAATATTCTAAAACCCTAAAAAGACTTTTAAAAACCTAAAATACTCTCAAAAAACCCTAAAACCTCAATAACCCTAAAAACCATTAAAACCCAAAAAATGATAAAAGATCCCAATACCCTAAAAGAACATAAAAAACCTGAAAACCCCTAAAATCATAAAATACTCTAAAAACCCTATAACACAAAAAACCATAAAAATCTTAAATCCCCTAAATAACCCTAAAAACCCATAACATCATTAAAAAAATTAAAAACCCTACAAAATTCCATAAGCTTAAAAACCATTAAAAAACTCCTAAAAACCCTAATAAAACCATTTAAACCACTTAAAACACCAAACAATCCCTAAAAAAACCTATAAATCCAGCATAACCATTAAAAACACTAAAAACATAGGATACCCAAAAAAACCTACAAATCCCTAAAAAACACAAAACCCTTAAAAGAACCTTTAAAACCTAAAAAACAAAAAGAAAAAACCCCTAAAAACCTTAAAAACCTAAAAATAATAAAATAATCCTACAAACACCTAAAATCATAAAAATTACTAATAACCCTGATAATCCATAAAATCACTAAAAACCCTGAAACCTCTAAAATACTTAAAAGACCAAAAAATCATAAAATATATTAAAACCCATAAAATCCTATAAAACACTAAAAAACTAAAACCCCTAAAATATAAACCCCTAAAAACCATAAAAACCCAAAAAACAAAAAAAAACATTTAAACATCCTAAAACCCATAAAATAACCTTAAAGACCCTAAAACCCCTAAAATGCTTAAAATACCATAAAAACTTAATTGAACCTTATTTTTCCTTCTGATGCGGTGCATTTATGGTTTTGAGAAAAATGAAAATAATGGCCTAGTGGGTTATTAGAATTCATTCGTTTTTATAGTGGCTTTCCCATCACAATACTTGTTTAGACTAGATCCATGTCATTATCTTTTAAGGGAGGATTAGATTGACCCTGCGGGGACTGGGTTATTTATCCCATCCGCATTACGAAGGAGGTTCCACAGTCAAATGGTCCCACCAGGTGATTGCATGGGGTTAAATACTTGTGCAATAGGTCCCCATAGAATTTAAATTAACTATATGGTCTCTACTGGGTTTATTAATAGAGCTAGAAACACCCAACGACCCTTGTATCCATGATTCATGGACTTTATTTCCAATTGCAGGTGCTCATTGGATGAAAATTTGGCCAACGACACTTAAGGACTCCATTGGTCAAGATGATGAGAGGTCGGGATCATCGCACCATTTGGGGGAAATTATTTTGTATTTTGGGACTCTATTATAGATTTATGTCATGATCATATGTTCGTGAATCCTTGGTTCAATCAAAAAGAGTGTATCCACAGGTTACCCCTGGTTTCTTGGATCGTCATAGGCATACATGGATTTGATGCTATGGAGGCAATGCTGACTGGAGCCCTGAAATAAGGAGCCATGGAGTTTACCATAATCTAAGAGGGGTGGAAAGTGGTTTGGTGTTATGATCGGGTTCATAAGATGGGCTTCTTATGTATCCTTAGGAAAGGAATTAGAGCCCACATAGTGAGGTTATCTTGGGGCTTGCGCATGGGAGATTCCCATTGTAGGGGACATGATTGGGTGAACACTTTTGCAAGGGAACCCCTTTTGAGCTTGGGAATTCAAGTAGGCATCCTATGTGTCCTAATTTTAATAGGAATTAAAGTTCTCATAGTTCAAAATGGGTTCTAGATTATGCGTGGAAGTTTCCCATTTGTTAGGATGTGATTGGGTGAAACCTTTTGGAAGGGCACCCCTTTTGAGATTGGGCCCTCAAACAGGTGGCTTATGTATCCTGGTTTGACCAGGAATCAAATTTCTTGTAGTTTAGGATAGGTTGGTTGGGTGGATGTTATGATCATCACAAATCTCTAAGCCCTCGTGAGTCATACACAATGTGGGAAACAAGAGGATGTGAGAGATACAACCAACCATGCATGCCCTATCCCACTGTTTGGATAAGGTTGGCCTATATTGGAAGAAGCCAAAGTGATGGTGGACGATGGTGTGGAGTAATAAACCCTTCAATGTGGGATGATATTGGGGGTCACTAGGCTTGGATCTCGGAAGATTATGAACTTACCTCAGTGGGAGTGCCCCAAAATGAACTCTGGGAAAAGGGAGGAATGTCACATCTCATCAAAATGAAGGAAAGACATGATTCCTTCATCTAATCACTATTCCGCATCGAATTGAAAAGAAAGTGATGGCCCTTAATCCCTAGAATGGGGATGTTCATGTTAGCATCCCAATGTTAGAATTTGGTTACCATGGGAATGTAGACTTACAGACATCCTAGGAGTCTAAACCATTGTGGGGAGAGCCTTAATGACTCCCCTTACCATGGGTATGTAGGCTCAAAGGGGAACACTCATGTGCTCGATGATCTGAACATACGGGTCTGGTGGCTTTGAAAGAGGCTTTGGCCTGAGGCTAAGGGACGGGTTTACAGAGAAGCTATGGAATACTGGATAGTAATAGAGGGGTGAGATTGGAGGCCAAGGGAAGGATACCCGAAGACACCCCATTCCACATGTGGTTTTCTCATGTGGGATGGTGGAGCTTCACATACCATAGTGGTATGTGGCTAGAGGGTTCATCTGTGTACTGAGGCAGTACACGAGCTTAGGCATGGGAAACCATGTACTACAGTGGTACATAGTCCTGGAGGTAGTCCGCCCTGCCACATTGGGTTCCATCTATGTATCGATGCAGTATGCATCATGAGGTTTGATCTGCATAGCGATACACTATGCAGAGCATCGTATTGACGGAGGGTCCTCGAACCTGTCATTCATGAGTAGTTCATCTGTAAGGAATTAGTGGTTCCTGGTGACACCAATTAGGTTTTCAGTTTACCCATTATTATTAATTTCCTTCTTTTTATGTTTTGAAGTTGGTTATACATGCAGAAACATGGTTTGAAATTTGAAATTCTTCAATAATTAAAAATTGAAGCTCGAATCCTCTTTGAATTATTTCTTCCAACCTCTGGGGTCTCATCCGTGCTTTCTTGTCCATTATTTTCTTATTCCTCCTACTTTCATTTAATAGAGAATAGAGTTTAACATATCTATTCACATGAGACACCATTTTCGGAGGCCCATGAAGAGATATCTCGATCTGTGGAAGACTCGATTAACCAGGGTTTGCGGAGGTAGTGGTTCGCGGGTCCGAGTTCACGGAACCCTACTGATTTTATTAATCCGCAGACTGCTGAGTTACTGATAAGGTATGTAGATGGCCTTCTCATGCTTGATTTTTCTAAAGATGTGGTTCGTGAGTTCCTGGGTTTTCTGTCCATTGCTCCATAGTACAAAACCTCATCGGTCCTTCCGCATACTGGCAGTTCGCAGTTGATGCGTTTCATGAACCCTTCATAGTGACGGTAGACAGGTCTCTTGAAACTCTTTGAGAAATTCAATTTCATCAATTTTATTCCCAAGTGTGAAACTCAATTTGCATCCATTTACTTTAATGGATCTATATAAATTATTTATTCCTTATTCAAAGTGATCATGGGACTATTTTCTTCTCTTTACGAAGTTTTTAGGACCCTGGAAATGCCTCCCGTAAGAATGGGGTCCGTTCAGAATGAGGGGGAGACTATTCCAATGTAGAAGCGGTCCTGAACTGAAGTGATTTGCGGTAGGATAGATTGGTCAGGTAAGAGGGGACAACACCTATATATAAGAACCCATGACATTTTTCCTTTACCATTTTTTCACAGCGAAAAGTGCTCTTGACTCTCCCTTGACTTTATATGCATCTGCATACCATATCTTTTTCAAAATCTGTATTCATGAACCACTTTGTACATACCACGAACCAAACTCTTCAAAATTGCTTCTACCTGCAAACTGTATTTTGGGATTCATGAACTGCATTGTATAATTTAAAACTAAAATCCATACCTCTGTGTAGGGGAATGCTACATGGTTTTTATGTCCCAAAAACTGAAATTAAATCGAGAAACTTAACTTCAAGCCTTACTAATCTGAACATAAACTTTTAAACAATAACATTGATCATTATCATGGTGAGGCCTTGGTTCACAGTTTCTTCCTTTCATGAATCCTTCTATTTGCTGGCCAATGCTCCGTGGGCCAGTGCCTCGTTGGAATTTCTTATACCGTGGATACATGCGGTATATAGAATCCACATACCAAAGATGTATACGAGGATTTATTCCATGTACTGCGTAGTATGTGAGAAATGATTTCCACAAATAGTGTCTGGGATCAATATGTAGAGTCCTAAGTAGACCCTCTTTTAATCCCCTTGTCCATTTTTTGTGGCCATTATCCCAAAATTTTCTCATTTTAATAGTTTTTTTGGGCATTAGGATATTTCTGTGCAGGCTGCAATGGATCTTCCTCAAATTTTTACTGATGTAATTTTTCCTTATGAGGCTACCCCTAGTGACCCTATTTCTATTTCTGATGAAAGATCGAAGAACATGGAGGATTTGGTTGATGAAAAAATTGGTTGTTCCATTACATCAAATTATACAAAATAAGATTATGGTCAGCCAAAGCGAATAACTGGCTTCAAACAAGATTCCATCTTATGGGTTTGTTCTATTGTCTGATACAACAACTCTAGCACCAAATCCAACCGATCAGCCTACTACCTCGATAACTAACACCTCTATTTTGAAAACCTTCATTTATTCCAGGGGATTATACCTCTAAAGAGATTTCATCGTTGGTTCACAGATAAGATATGCACCTCAAACCATAGAGGTGGTGTATTGGATTCCAGACAAGATGGCCCACTACTACTAGAGCATCACACAGAAACCTTCAACAAATGAGTAGCACGACTGGTCATCTCAGCGGGATCTTCACTCTGGAGGCTCTTTTATCTTATATTAGGGGTGGCCATTTTGGGTTCACCAGAGTTGCAAAGAATTTTGTGTCAAGATGTAGGTTATGGGACTATATGAGGCTACATGGGTATCTTAGATATACACTCACCATCCCCCACACATATTTAATATCTCCTGAGCAGGTGGAGCCCAGACAAAAATAACATTCATTTAACCCACAAGGAGGTCAACATTAGTCTTTGGTACATCCAGCTAATTTTGGGAGTCCCTATTGTTGGGGAAATGAATGATGAATTTATACCTCCTTTCTTTGTTCAGGGCGATGAAGAAAGGAACCCTCCTTTGGGCAAGAAACTCATCGTTCAGGCAAAGATACTTTTGAAGTAAATCAAACATGGTGTGAAGTAGGACATTCCTTTTGATGAGTGGTCTGCTTCCTTTGTTAAGGAGACTGGTCTAGAGCCCAATCCGAATACACCCAATGCATGTCCCACCAAAACAACCCAGAGGTGAGTGGGTACCTATTGGCCCACTGTGGAAGAGGGGATGTTTCATGAGTAGGGATGGGGGTTCATCCGTAATGTTGACTGTTTATTTGGACTAGCGGGCTTCTTGGAAATGTTTTTGAGTGGGTGGATCTTACTAGTATAGGAATCTAGTGGTGTGAGAGCCACAACATTCATCATGGACATTCATCTGGCCACTGGAAGATGCATCAATCTAGCTATCCTAGTGATGGCTAAGATTTATTGCCTGCTAGGTCAGATCAACAAAGGGGGCCACCTTACTAGATTATTGGGCCCTTAAATATTCTCTGGGGTTGGATAGGATCCCACATAAGAGGTTATACCTCTATCAATTCATTACCAATTCCAAATTCCACCCTCCGAACATATCTTCAGAGTAACAATGGGGTTATGCCAATGGATTGGGACTCGCAGGATAGGCAAGGAGCATACTGAAAAGAATGAAAAAGAATTAATGGCTTGTATCAATGTGCACAAACGTTTCTCTTATCATCCATATGATTACCTTTCCGGTAGTATTAAGAATAATTAATTTAAATACTTTTTCAACTGAGGCTACTCTTTTTATAAAAGGCATCTGGGTTGCCTGCATTAGAGGGAAGCTTATTTTCGAGGGATATGCACCCTGTAGATTTAGTCACCAATTTAACTATGTCCAGAATTTCATTCCTCCCACTCTCAATAGTTATCTTAAAGAAAATAATATGATGACATCCCATCAACTATGGATGATGTTCCCCTAAGAGTAAACCCAGTTCCAAGTTATACTTTCGGACTCTAGAGATTTTGTACTCTTCCTCACTATAAGCTATGCTGAGGATTGAGTAAAATCATATCCTGATGGCCAATTAGCTGATCTCGTTTCTATCATGATAACATCGAAGGAATATAGGGATAAGGGGAAGGAGAAGAAAAAGGGAGTTGTTAGACACTCTGAACTAGGAAAATTTTATTGAAATCCTCTTGGATCTCTCCAAGGAAAGTTGTGAAAGAAAAGGTTGCTACTTCATGGGTGTCTAAACGAGCTGTTGAATCCACTACTGGGAGCCAATCATCCATCCCCAAAGGCTTATTTCCTAGTGGCCTGGAGGTAATTGGACCTTTTAAAAGGTCACCCATCCACTCATGACTGGTCCCTTTGTGTTTTATGGTAGCTCCTCTGGACTGGGGAAGTTTCTCTTACCAACATTGGTTATTGTCAGCACCCACTAACATTTATTTTGATGAGGACCCTGAGAAGGTGGTTCGTTACCTCAGGGACCTCGAGACCCTCATTTATTCTGGAAGTGGTCACCGCAAATACTCAAATCATGTACATTCCGGGATATAACCATAAACCGATTACGAGGATGACAACGTCGTTGAATCACCTAATAAATCAACCGTATGAAGAGATTCTTACCTAATCCCAACATCTAATAAGCGTTCATCTCTTTGGGATCTCGAATATTTAGGAACACATAGGAAACATTTGCAGCTAATGAAACTCGCTCAGATCCCCTACACCAACCATCTAGGGCTGGCCATCCCAGTCATGGCTACATTTCCAACTTCCTAGAGGGTCTGAGATAAACTAAGGGCGAACACTTACAATGAATATATATAGAGGATTCTTCATGGAGGACTTTTCGACCTTTCAAGTTTTAGGGGATCCATTTATACTACTAATATTTCATCTTAAGAAGATCCTGATGAGGTGGATGCCTACTTGAATGAAATGGAAAAGTGTCTTCACGCCTCATAGACTATCATTACTAGTCTGGCCACGTGGAATTGATAGCTATACTCCCACGGTCTATGGGAGAGGTTGTTCTATCTTTAACCCCTAGCATTAAAATAATTTTTTGTGGAGACAATAAAGGTTCGTTTCCCTTTTTTTTATTTTTTAGGAGCTTACAGGGTCTTGGGAAATGGTTCTTTCACCAATTTATTCCCCTAGGAGAACTATAGTTTGGGAGTGCACCCTACTGATTGTGGGGGTGCTACATAAGGATCCCCTAGAGCCCAAGAACACATGGAAGTAGTCATTGTAGAAATTGTTAGGTAATTTCCCCTCCATCTCCCTTGGGTGATATTATCCAAGAGTTTTCTCCATGACAATAGAAGAAATTTCAGCATGCCTCTCAGCTGTCAAAATGAATTAGGAGGGGAATCAGACATAATCGTCAGTTCATCTGGTGGGTGAACCTATTACCCTTATATTGTTGACTCACTATTGAATGTGTGTATTTTAAAGTAGGGCCTATTGGTAACCATATGGAGATTGCTCATGCATCTATGGATCACATTCCCTTTATGGATGAGGAAGGGTCACAGACCATTGTGATTGACCGAAGTAGAGGAATAGGGCCAACCAAGTAGGCTATGGGACTATTAACCATTTTGGCATGTTTGATTATGCCCAAACAATATCTACCCCAATAGTGGAAGAACATTTAGAAGTTGCGGGTTCATTTGACCATGTTGAGCCTGTTTCCATGGAGAGAGATAGGGTAACCTTCATGGTAGGGGATGAATCCAATGGTGAGCCCCAAGCCCGCCAAGATTTTGGGGGGACTTTAAATCTTGAGAAACAAATAAATCCCGATCAAGTGGTATTTACCCATATGGAGGGATTCCTTTTGTAGATTGATACTCTACCTACACATTCTCTCTCTAAAGAAGTCAAAATTACCAGGGAGGCTAATGTCCCAACACTTGAAAATTTGGAGTTGGCCATTATACCTTTTTGTACAATTCTGAGAGAAGTTGTGTTTTCATCCCCTAGGATCCCAAGACATGTAACCTTATTTAGATTGACTGTTCCTACAGGCTTGATATCAATATGAAACCTTCTAAGGACTGCCTTGGGGATTACTATTTCATTTGGGTATGGTCCCGATCCATTAGTGTCCCTGAGTGACCTCGTGGCACAAATGATGATTAAAGATGTGGAACCACCTTTTCTAGGTACCGGTATTGCTATGGAGGTCAGAGGTACTGAATCAGTCTATTATCTATTAACATAATTGCAACCACAAGAATTAAAAATAGTGGCAGATGCTCCTACTTTGTCCTTCGCTGCAATTATCAGAGGCAAGGCTATTGTGAGGTCAAGTCGTGATGCAGCCACTAAATTGAGTCCTTATCTTGTGGTGTTCATCCATGACTATATTTTTACATCAGGGAGTGACTCCAATACTGGCCAAGAAGATATGGTTGATCTTCATCCCATCCGTCAAAAGGTATGGATGACCATTTGGAGATTAATCTCCCAGACTCCACTGGCTGAGATGCCAGTGAAGTTTCCAATATTACACTGTCAGTTTGTGGTCTTGGGTTTTGTTGGATTCTACTATCATGGAATCCATGATATAGTGAGTTAGGTGGTCACTGCTTGGGAAGAAACTAGTATATTTGAGTATCAACTTTCTGTGGTAGAGTCGAAGACTCATATTTCTTCTATGAAAAAAATTATTATTGACAAATATACCAATCAAGCTGGTGTAGTTGCGAGGTTGAAAAACAAAATCATGAAGCAAGTATCCTTAGTGGAACAAATCGACCAAGAAGTGGATCAACAGAGCTAGAAGTTGGAGTAAATTAAACAAGAGCAGCCCCAAGCCGCGATCACCATTGAGGAGGGGTGATGGAAGATGAAATAATGGTAAAGGATTGGCCTCAAATATATGAGGGACATGAAGGAACTGTTGGATGGTATGGAGGCTGAGACTGTGAATTTATTAAAGCTTCATCAATCATTGAGGCGTCACATCAATTATTGATGAAACTTTTCAATTACGTCGAACATCTCTTATAATGATCATGTTCTACTTGCAAGGAGAGGCTCTAGGATGTGGATTCCCACCATATCATTATGCAATAAGATGGAATTATTTTGACCTCCAATGCTTATTCTTTTCCTTTTCCTATAATTTCAATTAATAAAAATCAACCATATAACCATTATTTCGACCAGGTATTAATTTTAAACTATTATTTGAAACCAATAAATTGAAATAATCAAATATAGATCTAATTTTTTCTTGATCCATGTGATTCAGCGAGCGTAGTTCGATAAATTATGGGGTTTCATGAAAAACCTCAGAAACATTTATTCCTTTTTCATTATCACCCTAATTTTTTACTAAGACTGTTTGATACAAGAATAGCAGGTATAACTTGACTTTTTCTTAGGCCACCCTTTTTGTATTTTTGACCTAACAATATTTTTTTCTCTTTTAAGTATTTGATATCTAAACATTTTTTCCTAAACCATACATAGTATAGGTTTAGAAAACTGATACTTGACTTTTATATAGGGGGGCCTTTAATAGTTTTCACTTTGGTTAGTATTGTATCATTTTTTTGGCGGTTTATAGTCCCTCCAATCATACTTATTACTGATGTTTTAGGTCAAATAGTTTTGAACAAACTTGATGGGTAGGGGGTCCCAATTTGTTATTAATTAAATGGTAATGTCTTAATAATCTCATAATGACCGAGGTATTTTTCTTGACACTAAATTTGTGTGTTTTGGACATGTATGAGGCTTGGGATCCATTTTAGGCATATGAAGGTAAGAGTGGACTCTCCTGAGGACAAATATTCCTTTATTAGACGGTTGTATCATAGGAATGATATGTAGATCCACTGGGGCATGATGTTCATAGTCAAACAAAGGTGTCTGCAGGACACTATCCTTCCATATCCATTGGTGTAGGAGGATTTACAACATTTTGAATTTGTTTTGGGGTTGGGGGCCACAGTGGGTGTCTTGTAAGAGGGATGATTTCCTAAAGTACTGAGGAAAATTTTATCAGCTTTGGGTGAATAACAGCTCCCACAAAATTCATACTTTGATAAGGGAGAGAATGTGAGTCATCAGTACCATTATAAATACTTTTCATGTCTGGGCATTCAAAGAGGGAAAGATATGTAAGCCTCTATCCAGGGGGTTTCCCAAATCTGGGGAGTGATACGAGACATAAATGCCATGATAGGCATTGTAAAACAAGAAAGGATGCTTCTGAGGTTGACTTTTTCTTTGATTGACGGTTGTTTTGTATAAGACATATGCAGATCCACCGAGGCATGATGTGCATAGTCAAACAAAAGTATTCGCAGGACACTAGCCCTCCATGAACTTTAGCCAAGAAGGATTATATATATTGTGACCTTTTTGGACACGAAATATGGCCTCTGAAAGGGGATGCACCTAAGCATGAAAGGGGGAATTTATTTGGATGAACTTTACCATGAAACCCAAAGATTAGTGGGGGGATTTTTTTTAATATACAGATCAACTTCACACATATGGATGGGGTATATTTATTTTATAAAAGCCTCAAGAGAGACCAGAGGTGAATCGGTCCGGAATGTTCTGATATATCCAGGATGTGGGTAGGAAAGATAATGTGAACAATGAATCTAAGTGCTATTGATTCAGGAGGGATTTCACAATGTTTGGAATATGTCAGGCATAATGAGGTAGGAGAGGACTCTCCTAAGGAAAAATTTTACATTGATTGATAATCGTTTTGTAGGATAAATATGCAGATCCCTTAGGGAATGATGTGTATAGTCAAGAAAACCTATTTTTAGGGCACTTGAATTCTATCTCCAATGGCCATGGAAGATTATGGAGATTCAATATTACTCAAAGAACAATGTTTGAGGCCTGGAAAGAGTGTATCCAGATACATTAGAAACATTTGGGTTGTGATTCACTCATGGGATCGGGTGATCCTCTACATAGATATGACTCATATGTAGTGTAAGAATTGTGTCCTGTCTTTGGAGTATACTAAAGGTTTACATTGAATATCCAGGACCTAGGGTTCTATATGGGCAAGGGAACCATAACATTCTTTTTTAGGGTTGTTCTTATTAGACCAAAACTAATGGACTGATTTTCCATGATGTCCTAGTGGATCCCCTATTGAGTTCCCAAAGCACATGGGAGCTGTGCTCGGTGTGAGAAAAAAGGGATTGAGAGGATTCTTTATAACCACATAAAAATAACATAATAAATGGAAGGGAGCATTTTATGCTTAAACCAATGCTAGGTAGTTTAGTGTTTTGAAGTGAGGACATTATGATATGTAGTTTAGAGTCATGCAGTGTGGACACTGTGTTGTGCAATTTATAGTCATGTAGTGAGGACATTGTGTTGTGTAGTTTAGATTCATGTAGTGAGGACATTGTGTTTTTTAGTTTAGAGTCATGCAATGAGGAAATTGTGTTGTTCAGTTTAGATTCATGCAGTGAGGATATTATCTTGTGTAGTTTAGATTCATGAAGTGAGGAAATTGTGCTATGTAGTTTAGATTCATGAATAAAGGACATTTTGCTATGTAGTTCAGTGTAATGCAGCGATGAAATTGTGTTGTGCAGTTTAGAGTCATGCAATGAGGACATTTCACTGTACTGTTTAGAATCATGCATCGAGGACATTATGATGTCAAAAAGACCATAAATAGCTTTAAGTTAATTGTGGTCAGGATATTCAAGTATTCCATATACATGACTGATTATAGATGGTGTAAACCATAGTCTCGAGGGGGGGGTTCCTTGGATTAGGAGGAATGACGTGGGTCTTGGAAGCCATTGGGTGTAGTGAGTTAGGAGACGACTCTATTGAGGAATAATTTTCCTTTGGTTGATGGTCGTTTTGAAGGAATCATATGCATATCCATCGAGGCATGATGTGCATAGTCAAAAAATGGTATCCGCAGGACACTGTCCTTTCATCTCCAATGGCCATGAATGTTTATGGGGATCCAAGATTTCCCGGAGTATGGAGTTTGACAAATGGGAAAGATATGTCCGCAAATGTAATAAATATCCAGACCATGATTAGTCATGAACTAATGAAGCTTCCACATAGATCTGACTCATATATAGGGGGAAGCATGACCTTTTGACACCTTATGAGTGTTAAAACTCAAATTTTGAATTTTCGTCATCTCTTTAAACTTTTTTTCAAGGAATTGGGGGCATGTTCGGGATCTCATAATGTTGAGAATCGGTCCACACATGACTCTTGAGAAACCTTACAGTTTAATTTCATGTGGTTAGGACTTTTCTTGGACTCCACTATACAAGTATGACCTATACATGAAGGAAGGGGAATTTTTTTAATTGGTGGTTGGGCTGGGATGTCAAATACATGTTTCACTACATATCCTACAAGGGTAGAAATCAAGCCACACATAGTTATGATTGTTCCCTACAAAGGTTCAGTCCACATGTAGGGACACGAGATGGAGTTTTTCATTAATTGGTAGCTAGACCGGTATGTCAAATTTGGGTGTCACTACATATCCTACAAAGGCAGGAATCGGGCCATTCGTAGTTTTGAATGTTCCTTGTACTGATCTGACTCAGTTTTAGGGGTAGGAGAATTTTGGTTTCATCGACTACAAGTGTCAGGTCTATCATTTTCCTCCAATGTTTGTTTTGGTAAGTGAATCCTTACCACTGATCCCAAGCTCATGTGAGTTATAATCGATGTGAAAAATAAAGAGTGATAAGGATTTCCCCCATAATATGGGGAGATATAGGATATAAGAGAGGCATTTTTTATGGGGTTTGGGCCAAGATCAAGGGTCTAGGCATCACTATGTATCCCACTAATGATTGGGAATCAAGATGTATACTGTTCTTTGGGGACTGTGCAGTTTATCATCATGTGATTTGGACAATTTATGCTATACAGTTTAACGTCTTGCAGCTAGGACTCTATGTTGTGAAATTTAGAGTCTTTCAATCAAGACATTATGCATCCTAGTTTAATGTCATGTTTTAGGGACCAATTACATATAATTTAACATCATGTGGTTAGGATGAAAACTTATAGTTTAGGGTCATAGAGTTTGGACCATATGCGTTGCTGTTACCCAAAGTACATCTTTAGAAACCTTGCATTGGTGGGATCCATGATGTGTTGTCCATCCAGTGACATCTAAGAGTATGCTCTATTGGAATAGACCCTATGCATGATATATGTTCCTTCCCGCTTTGACACAAGCTTTGGGGGCTTCTTATTGAGTATCATTGAGGTTTTGAGGACCAACACCATCTCTCCTTAGAGGAATGACCGAAGGTGAACCTTTTTGTTAAAGGATCATGCAATCCAATTTTGGTAAAATTCCAAATGATGCAAAGTGTGCAGTCTTTTCTCATCCAGCTGATTCAACTCATCAAACAATCACTGGGACTACTCATCCATTGAATGTTGATCACAAATGTCCACAAAGTGCGATGGACCTTTAATTTCAATAATAAAACCCACCTCTACCCTGCATACTAGTGAGTAAAGGGTTTCTTGGGTGGTAGTGCGGGTCATCTTCAGTGCCCAGGTTTATCTCCCTAAGTTCAAAGAATGTGGTGGAGACACATTCTTTGAATGCGGGAGAAGAATCTTTGTGATCTTCTTCTTATTCTTCTTCTCCATCCTCTTCACAATCTTATTCCTCTTCTGATGGAGAGAGTATTCTTGAGATGAACTCTCTGGTATTATGATATAAATCATTTAATACCATAGTGAGTATGGTGGGAATGATTTGGGGTCCTGAGGATGGGTCGAGATAATCTTTGTTTGGTCCTTCCCTGATATCATAGGGGCCAACTTGCTTTTAAGCATCTTTTCACTTGGAATCCATAACGGAAATCTTGAAGACGACTGGGAATGTATCCGAGCATGAACTTATGCATTGAACTTGGTTGATGGGTAATACATACTCTTCCCAAAGATGGTAGAGGGGATCAGCAAGAACCATTTCTAATCAATTCAGGGAAGTGATCCAGTCAATGTTGTCGACCAATGACTTCTCCTCTTTCGGTTCATAGAACCCTGCATCAATGTAATGCGACTCACATGACTCGAATGGGGGTTTTTCAGTGTACAATGTCCCATTTTTCCGATTAGCACAATATTTTATGCACTGATGGTATGATGAAAAACTTACAGCATGTTGATGAATCTAGGGCCTCCCTAATAGGATTTTGAAGGCTGTACTTTGCTGCATTACTAGAAACTTAGAATCAAACACGAGGTATCCAAGCCATGTTTTAAGCTTGACTTTTACCAATAGATTCTACTCTCTTTTTTCATATCCAAACAGATTTTTAGTGTAGGATGTTAAACTATCATCATCATAGCCCCACCGACAAAGTGTTTATAGTGGGAGGAGGTTAACTCCAGAGCCGTTGTTGATGAAAATTGTTTGAACATCCATGTTGTTTATCTTTCTTGACACATATAATGGTTTGATGTGCCCTTTCATGATGGATTCTTCATCCATGTAGGTGAATGAGATGATGGTGTGGAATTCTTTGGGATTGTCCTCCATCTGATAGACTTCAGGCACTACTACTTTAGCCACAAATTCTTGGGGACTTAGTAATGCTTCGATGAGTTCCCCCCTTAGTTCTACGGATAGACTAAAGGCATCCAAGTTTGATAGTTTCCCTAGTACTATGGCTATCTTCTTTAGGATATCATATTTATGCTATAAGGTCAGAACTTCCCAGATCGGCGATGCTATTTCATGAGAGTATTAATGGATTGCGAATTGGATATAGATGGTCTAACCTCTAAGATAAGAGCAGATTACATAGTAGTACTTTTCAATTTTGGCCAAACTGACCCACTTGTACACCTTAGGTGATTGGATATCTGTTCTTTCTCGGATGAATACTCCAAGATGATTGGGCTCAGATTTATTCTGGTGGGGGAGAAGGAACACTCTGGTTCATATTGTGTCTGCTGGAGGGTTCTTCTTTGAGTTTCCAAAATATTAACGGTTTGAGCTAAGGCGTGGCTAGGAATTTGACTCCTTCCATGATCATTCCTTCCAGGAAACCCTTGGTCTTTGTTGCCTCTTCCTCCAACCCTCCATTTGGATGTGGGGAATTTGTGTTTGCATCCATAGTCTCCATCAGAGAAGGGTTCCATCATGTGGATAACATTAATGGAGCCAAAGATCAGTTCTTGATCCGATAATGCTTCTATCTGACTGTCATCTTCTAATGGATTTGTTTAGTGGGGTGGTTCCCGTTGTACCGTTTGGCAGGTTTACTACGAGAAAATAGTGTTTTAGCGGCCATTTTAAAAATTGCCACTAAATTTCTTTTGATAAAAAATTTAGCAGCGGTTTTTATAACTGCCTTAAAAAAACGGCCATTATTTAAAAAATATATATATATTTTAAAAAAAATAATTTTTTTAACTGCGTTTTTTGAAAACTGCGGAAAAATTTAAAATTTTTTTTTGAAAAAATTTAAAAAATTATTTATTAATTATTATTTTTATTATTTATAAATAAATATAGTTTATTATTTATAACTTTATTTATTTATAATGTATCAATTAATTAATATTTATAATTATTAGTTAATATTATTTTTAAACCAAAATCATATCATAAATAAGTAGAAGAACAGACTTCAGCATCAAATGACCATAACTTCTGATCCGAGAGTCCTTTTTAGCTCCACAACCAGTAAAATCGAAGTTTATCAAATGAGAAAAAAAACAAGGTGATTTTTAAATCACGTGATAATCAAAGGAAAAAAATATATTCAAAATTCAAAAGTCAAAAATGAAACTCGAACTTCAAACGACCATAACTTTTAATCCGGGTGTCCGTTTGGGCTCTACCACATATCAAATCAAATCCTGCGATGAGCTCTACACCACTTAGGTTTGGTACCAACACTTTGAGTAATGTACCCTTTTTTATTCTACCATAAATTCCTAGAAGGCCTCCGAAGTAGAGGTTTTAGTTTCAGACACCGATTTCTTAAAATTCAAATGGTTATAACTTTCGATCCATGTGTCCATTCAGTATGTACGACATATCATATCGAAGATCATTTCACGATCATCGATTTGACTGGTTGCAACACTTGAAAATGATTATTGGATAATATTTTATGACCATTTTATTGTTTTTAGGGTTTATAGAGGTTCTTAATGTTTTATGATTTATTTAATTAATTTTTTATTTATTTATTTAATATTAATTAATTAATTAATAATTAATAATTAATTATTTAAATAATATTTCTTATTAGGTATTTATTCATTCATTTATTATTTAGTTATTATGTACACATTAATTATAAATTCATTTTTAATTTATTTATTAATTAATTACTAATTATTAATTATTAGTTTATTATTCATTATTTATTTATTTATTTATTTATTATTTATTTATTAATTATTCATTATTAATTAATTAATTATTAATTATTAACTGATTAATTATTATTTATTAATTATAAATTATAAATTATTAGTTTTTAGTTTTTATTAATTATTAATTATTTATTAATTATTTATCTATTTATTTAGTTTTGTATTTATTATTTATTATTTATTATTTATTATTTATTTTTTAATTTTTTTTCATTATTCTTTATTCTTTATTCTTTATTCTCTATTATTTATATTTAATTTACTAAATATTAATTTATTATTAGTCTATTATTATCTAATTTATTATTTATTATTTATTATTTATTATTTATTATTTATTATTTATTTATTTATTACTAATTAATTAATTATCAATTAATAATTAATTAACTATTAAATATTAAATATTGAATATTGCATATTAAATATTAAAACTAAAATATTAATTATTAATTAATAATTATTCATTTAATAATTATCAATTATTTATTATTAGTTACTAATAATTATTAATTATTAATTAATTATTAATTATTTATCTATTTATTTATTTATTACGGATTATTTATTGATTATTTATTAATTAAATGTCAGTTAAATATTAAATATTTATTAAATATTAAATATTGAATATTGCATATTAAATATTAAAATTAAAAAATTAAAATATTAATTAATAATTAAGAATTATTGATTTTATAATTATCAATTATTAGTTATTAGTTATTATTAATTATTAATTATTAATTAATTATTATTTATCTATCTATTTATTTATGTATTTATGTATTTATTAATTATTTATTATTTATTCTTTCTTATTTATTGTTTATTATTTATTACGTATTACTTATTATTTATTAATTTATTTTTAATTTACTAAATATTAATTTATTATTAGTTGATTATTAATTTATTATTTATTTGTTTATTTTTTCATTATTCAATATTTATTCATTATTTATTATTTATTTATTAATAATTTATTAATAATTTATAAATTATTTATAAATTTTTAAATATGAATTCTTAATTCTTAATACTTAATTCTTAATTCTTAATGATCAATTATTAATTATTAGTTATTATTAGTTATTAATTATTAATTATTTATTATTTACGATTTATTATTTATTATTTATTATTAATTTATTATTTATTTGTTATATATTAAATTATTTTTTTAATTAATTTATTGTTTATACATTACTTATATATATATATTATGTTATATATTATATATTATATATTATATATTATATATTATATGTTATATATTATATATTATATATTATCTATTATATATTATCGATTATATATTATGTATTATATATTATCTATTATATAATACATAATACATAATACATAATATATATTATATAATATATATATCTGTATTATATATTATATATTATATATTATATATTATATATTACATATTATGTATTATGTATTATGTATTATATATTATATGTTATATATTATATGTTATATATTATATCTTATATATTATTTATGATTAATTATTAATTATTGATTATTGATTAACAATTATTTAGTTTCTATCTATTTTTTATGTATTACTTATTTTACCAATTAATATATATATATATGTGAATAAGTATATTAAATATGATTTATTCAAAATATGAAGAGCCTGCTGGAGTGGTAAAGTCTTTGGAGAATAAACAAGAGGTAAGGGGTTCAAATATCACCCAACACAAAATTTATATATATGGCATGGGCATGTGAATGGACATTGACTTATGCATGGAGATGGATGGGCATGTGCATGTTAATAAGAAATAAATAAATAAATAAATTACAAAAATAAATAAATAAATAATGAAAATAAATAAATAAATAAATAAATAAATAAATTATAAAAATAAATAAATTAAACAAACAAATAAATAAATAAATTACTAATATAAAAAAAATAAAGAAATAAAGAAATAAAAAAAATAAAAACGATTTGGCGATGGTTTAAACAACCGCTAAAAAATCGCCGCTAATTAAAAAATTAAAAAAATTTAAAAAAAATTATTTAGCGGCGGTTTAAACCGCCGCTAAAAAATCATTGATAATTATTTCCCGACACATGATTTAGCAGTGGTTTTCCAAAACTGTCATAGAACGATTTCACGATGGTTTAAACCGCCGCTAAATACAAATTTTGGTGTAGTGGTAGGTGCATGTTGTCCCATTTGGTGGGGCGGTGCCCATTGTCCTGTTTGGAAGGGTGGTGCTTATTGTGCCAAGTCTGCTATCATGAAGTCCGAAAGAGCCAAGAGTAGATTCAGATTTGGTGCCAGCTCATCTCTTTTTCAGGTGACTATTTTCCATTCCTCTTCCTCTCTTGGATCTAAGGCTGAGACATACGCCACTTATGTTGGTGGAGAACCCAACTTGACTTGTCCGAAATAAACCATTTTTTGCAAGAGATCCTTAAAGACGAAGCACTTTTGGATGGTATGCCCTAGTATTTGGTGATAGGTACAATGATTTGGATGATTGTCGAGACCAACTTCATCATCTTGCTTTGGCTCTGGTAGTCGGAGAAAGTTTCAATTCATGTCAGCTATGAAGTAGTCACAGACTTGGTCATCTCAGAACGAGTATGCTTTATTTCTTTTCTCCATGAAAAGATTTCTTTTATCACCACTTCTCTTATCTTTCCACGGCGGGGTGGCTGTTGGTGTCCAGGGGGTCCTACACAATTTGGTGGAGGCCTTGCAAATGGAGCTAGTGTCGGGGTGGCTTAATCATGATAGAAGCTGCTTTAGCTTTTCTCGTTCTTTTTCCTGGGGCTGATAGGGCCACCCAGGATTTGAGATTGGTCCACTTCAAGGAGTCTTCTATCCTTTTGGTAATTGTAGAGAAATATCAGAACCCACTCATGTACTTAACTAGGATGAGCGGTGTTCGCAATTCCTCATAAAGGTTATTGATCCACATATCGAGCATTTTATCCTGGTGGAGATTCCAATTCAAGGAGTAAGTTTGTCCTTTCCATCTGAAAATGAAGTCTGAGACTCTTTAATTCTCTCGCTACTTGGAGTTCATGAGATCACTAACCATTTTCTTAGGCAATGTTGAACTGAACTGGAATAGAAACTACCGCCGGAGGTCCTCCCAGCCTATGATTGAGTTAGCTGGAAAGCTAGTATACCATAAGAAGTCTGAAACATATAGTGTTTGCATAAAGCACTTGGGTTTTACAACTTATTGCTGTTTCGGGGTACCCATCATTAGACCGCAGTAAGAGGCTTAGTGAATTAGGTGTTGTTCTGGGTCTCCCGATCCATTTAACACTAGGAATATAGAGTTTTTGTAGTTTAGAGGTGGCATAAATTTTCTCACCCACTCAGTGTAGGGTTTGTGCTCAGGTTGTATTGAAGTGTGCTGCCCTTCCATGGATTTTAGTGGAGTTGTTAGTTTTTTGATGGTATTCAAGAGCCTTTGATGCATATCTGGTCAGACTTGAGCATGGATAGGTGCAGTTGGGTCCAAATATGGATGTGACGACACTACTAGAATTTGGGGAGGGTACCTAGCTGGGGGTATCCTTTGTGGGTTCACCTGAATATACTTTTGCACCTTTCCTAGTGTATGGAGGTCTTGATGTCCTTACAGGGTTGGATTTAAGTTGGTTGATAGTCCCTGTACTAGATTGGAAGGGAATCTAATATTAATTTCATTTACTAGGATGAGTGATTTTGGTAGGGGAACCTCTTTTGGGAACACGTGTTGACATTCGGTAGGGGGAACACATCCGGTAAGATACCTTCCTCAACACATCTCGACATTGATTTTCCTGAGCTCTTTCATTTCTTCCTCCTTATATAATCTTTCATCGAGTGTGAGGGACACATTATTAGTGGGATGAGGAGGTGGTTCATGGACAACATGGTATTTATTCTTCTCCTTGTTAGGGATTTTCAATGGAGTTACTGATGGATTAACTATAGGGGAACCCAAATTAAGGACAGATCTCTGGTTCTGGGTATGCACACCATCAGGCTCAGTGTGGGATGCCTCTGGGAGGGAACCATCTTTTCTTGAATCATGGCCCGTAGTATAATTTACTGTGAGATCTGTGGGGTTGATGTTTACCATGTTCACTGATGCATACCGCATTGGGGGTGGTGTACCCGGTGTTGAATGGTAGGAAATCATTCTACATTCTTTGTTGGACTTTCACCTTCCCTTCTGCAATATTTTTTGGGTTTATTGATGTTAATTGACCCAAATAGATCCCTAATATGACCTCTAAATGTGCCTTCATCTTAGAGGTTATGAACCACAAGACAGGGTAGAACAGGTGACCTCTCTGTTCATCATTCTTTCAAGATGGGAGAAGACAAATGTCCACTGTGCGGTAACTCGAGGAAAAAATTCCCCAAGACCTATGGGATGGGTTTTCTCCCATTCATCCTTTTATGCACCACTACTTAGATTTTCGGGTCTTATGAGAGAAATTTTGATTTAAAAATTCCCGTAGCCCTGAAAACTGGGGTTGTTCTCGTATTGCGGCGGTAGCCACCGCTATTTCCACCTTTTTGATTTCAAACACTCCCACACAGGTGTGAGCCGAGTATGGCACCTGAACCACATGGTATTTTTGGGATTTTGAATAAATGAGCATTGCATGTTGGTTGGCTTCCCTTAGGTATGAATCCTACTAGATGTTCTCAGTTTCCTGTCTCATAATAATTTTCATGGCCTGATCGCGTCGTGCCTGATGCTTTTGAGACTTACTCTAGGCCCGTTTTTGTTGAGTATTCCATCTTTCATAAGAAGAGATTTCATTTTATTATTTCCTTTGGGTAATTAAATTTCAAGATGTCATGTCCCATGAGGTGTTTTAGATGGGATGTGGGGTGAAGTGTAGAGCTCTATGTTCTCCCCATACCCAAATATGAACTTCAAAAAGGGTGTCTCTAATGTGTCAATGCAACTTGTGCAATGTGTGGAGGCAATCTAGTTTAGGGGTTTTATTTTTTCCTTTCTGATCATGGATATTGTGTAGAAGGGAGGGATTCTAGGTTAATTAGATAGAGAATCTCCCCTAATATGTTGACATGGTATGCATACCCTTCATAGGGAAAGAACATTTCTTTTAGCTGGAAAAGTGTCATCCAGATATTGAGGTGAATTTCAGGCATACATTCCTTTGAAAAATTCCATGGTATGTTGAATTGATAAGTGGATTTAATCCAATATATCACTAGTATATTATCTTTAACTAGTTGTCTTCTCATGAGAAACATATTCTACTATTTTTCATTCGGGGACTCCTCTACTTGATATGATGATATTGACTTCTTCAAAATAATTTCTTTCCAAGAAGCTGAGTTGGTGGGATCCTCATTGATATGTGAATGGAATGGGTGTGGCATAGAATATGAGCATGTAACCAAACCATACTCTAGTTGAGAAATGGTATAACTTATCATAGACATAGTTTCTGACATTTCCGACTCCACCTTTCCAAGTGCCTCAGCGTAAAAGGGCTTTCTCACATTTTTCCTGGCAAGGGGAGGGCCTTCTTTCTGGTATGAATTTTGATTGTAGGGAGGGAATTCGCAATTGGTGGTATAATGGTGAGGGATACCATTGTAACTTAATGCCCAACCATGGGGAATGTCCCTACAGTATATAACCTGGGCAGGACCTTCAAGGTGGGCTGTAGTGAGGGGAGGACCTTCTTTCATCTTTATGTCACTAAGGGGAGGACCTTCTCGATGACTGCTATGATGGAGAGGAATACTATAACATCTCGATATCTAGATACTGGGATAATTTATATAGTATACATCCCGGGGAGAGCCTTTAGGATGTACTGTAATGAGGGTGGACAATCTTGTTGCTTGATGTTACTATGGGGAGGGCCTTCACAGCAACTGTCATTACATGGAGGGCCTTCGAAATGACTGTCATCACGGCAAAGACTACCATCATGAAACAACCTCTGACTACGGAAAGAAGAATATCTATAGAATATACCCTAGGGAGAACCATTAGAGAATTTAACAGGAACGGGAGGACCTTCTTTCTATTTGATTTTTAGGGCAATGGGAGGTCTACCCTAACAAATATCTAGAGATAAGCTTTAATGATCAATCATTCCTAGCCCACAGAGTAAGACCCCATGGGTGCTCTGGGGAGGACCTTCAAACTGGTTGTAGAAAAATTGTTGGGAGTACCTTTTCAACTGATACTGCCACACCCATAATTTGTTAATGGACTGACAGGGTCTTGAGCCTTTATTTATATATGTATTAGGGTTTCAAAAACTCCAGCTTCCAGTAGAGAAGAATCATGTATGTTCTCTTCATTTTCTGGTTGCCTTTGGCATATTTTTTTGGGTTCTCTCTTGTGGTTAAATAGTGACACCTAATTTTGGTAACAACCTTCATATACGGCTTTCTATCTTGTTGGTTCCCATGATGTCATCGGGATATGCCAACGGGCATCTTGAGTTTTGGCGGGGATATGTTCCTGCCTTTGGGTGGCCACCATGTTGGATTGGCGTCCCCCAGTTGGAACAAGTATTTGTTCCCAATACAATTGTCTATGTATCGTGGGATACATCTATCAACCCTCCTGAACATGAGCATGGATTAATAATTGCTCTAGAGTGACTAACACATTTTGTGAGTGAGACATTCTGTTCTACGATGTCAGGTCATGGGCCTACTTCCTTGCCTTTACCGCCGATTCAATGATATATTGGCATGTTTTGAGGATATGGACAGGAATCAACATCTGATCTTCCATCATTATTAGGATGTTTTGTGATACATATTTGGCTGGAATGGGTATGAAGGCCCATTCTGATGTCAGAACAAGAGTTTGTGCTTGCTCCGATCATCCATAGGTTTCTAGTAGATATTGGTGGTTCTCCTGTGCTGGGACAGAGGAATGAGTCTGTCGCTAGTTGCCTTTTCTATATTACACCATGTTTGACTAGTGGAATTCATATTTAAAAGTGGGAATTTTCATCTACTACCTTTCCTCTGTATTTGTCTCAAAATCTTTTTATGCATCCGTAGGAACTTTGAACTGTTCATATTTTCTTACCACCCTATTTAGATGGCGGGGTTGATAAAATCACCAAGTATTTATGCCTACCTTTAGATGATTTTTGTTATATTTTTATGATGGTATTCTTGTGCATTGGTGGATATATGAATCCTCCTATAATTTACCACTCTATCTGCACGAAGGGACCAACGAGAACTAGAAGGAACATGCATGTACTAGTATTGTGACACCTTATATCTATGGTGGTCTTGAGTGGAGGGGGAAGAGTTGTATGTCTTTTCATTGAATTCTGCCACATTTTTATAGAGGAGTTTCTCCTCTAGAAATAGGATTATAGTCTATTCCTGATTATATATTTTCTTCCCTTTATGGAAAGCTCTAGGGGCACGTGTCTTTTAGACTTCAGAAGGTCCCCTTAGCATAAGATCCTCTTCATAATGAGGATACATGGTTGTCCGGTGATAGAAGAAATGTTCTCTGGGAAGGTCCTATGAGTAGGACCCCTGTGTAGTTGATCTGAATTCATCTACATTGACTTCATCTACCTCCCTAATATAAGGGAAGTACTCTATGTCATGCTCTCGGGACATGCTCATGAAATGGTTCAAGACGACCATCCAGGATGCCTTGTGCTGGGGTGACATCCATGGATAAGAAGGAGGTTGGTGAGATTTTATATACTAGAGGGACTTTCCTATGGCCTCCTCTATGGGGAGAGTTCCATTTTGGTGGTACTCTTTGATCGACATGTTGGATACCCAGCATTGAAAACACTGGGTTAGCGAGAGGTTCCTGCTCTTCATCGGGGCCGTAACCGCCTGTGGGATTGCTGAGGCACGTGTCTGCACTAGTTGTCAACATGTCATTTGGATTAATGGTTTCTCTATAGAAACATAATATATATATATATGACATATACAGACAATAAATCCTTGTAAAAGTAGCATATCTTGATCATATGCATATTTGACGATTCATCTGGGCCCCTTCCCTTTTTTTATTGTGAGGCGAATGAGTTTGAGTGGGGTAAAACCACCACTTAGTTAAGGATTCACATCGGGTTCACCATTTTTGTTTCATTTTCTAAGGTGGTGCGTTTATAGGTTTGTGAAAAATGCAAAGAATGGTCTGGTGGGTGACAAGCATTCATCCGTTATTATAGAGGAATTCTCATCACCATAATTGCTTCAACCCTATCCATGTCATTTTCCTTTAATGGAAGATTGAATTGACCCCACATGGATTGGGATGTTTATCCCTTCCACATTAAGAAGCAGGTTCTATAGTCAAATGGTCCCAGTGGGCAATTTCATGGGTTATGTACTTGTGCAATTGGCCCTCTAAGGATATAAATTCCCCAGATGATTTCTATAAAATTTATTCAAGGATCCAAAAACACCCATTGGCCCAAGAATCCATGATTCATGGACCTTATTTCCAAAGGTAGATGCTCATTGGATGATAATTTGGCCAACGACTCTTAATGACTCCATTGGACGAGAGGATGGGAGGTCAGGCTCATCGCACCATTTTGGGGGTGAAGTATTCCCTATTTCAGGACTCTCTTATAGATTTAAGTCATGTTCATATGTTTGGGAATACTTGGTTCATTCCATAAGAGTGCATCCATGGGATACCCCTAGTTCGCAGAATCGTCAAAGGCATACATGGATTTGATGCTACAGAGGAAATACTTACTTGAGCCCTGCAATAAGGCACTCTGGAGTTTATCATCGTCTAGGGGGGATAGAAGGTGATTTGGTGTTGAGATTTGGATTATAATATGGGTTTCCTACATATCCTCGGGAGTGGAATCAGATCCCACGTAGTTCAGTTATATTGGGGCTAGTGCATGGGAGCTTCCAATCTGAGGGGACATAATTGGGTGAACCCTTTTGGAAGGGTACCCCTTTTGAGCTTGGGCCTTCAAACATGCATCATACGTATCCTGATTTGAACAAGAATCAGAGTTATCATAGTTCAGGATGGGTTGAAGATTATGTGTGGAAGCTTCCCATTTGTTGGGACATGATTGGGTGAAACCTTTTGGAAGGGAACCCCTTTTGAGCTTGGGCCTTCATGTAGGTGTCCTATGTATCCAATTTTGTCTAGGAATTAGAGTTCTCATAGTTCAAAATAGGTTGGTTTTTGTGGATGTTGTGATCATCCCAAATCTCTAGGCCCACGTGAGTCATACTCGGTGTGAGAAACAAAGATGCGGGACATCCAACTGACCATGCATGTCCTTTCCCACTGATGGGAGAGGGTGGGCCTATGGAGGAAGAATCCAAGGCGATATTGGGTGAGGGTGCGGAGCAATGAAACCATCAATGTGGGATGATATTGGGGTTCATGAGGCTCGGATATCGGAAGATTAGGTACATACCTTAGTAGGAGTGCCCCAAAATGTGCTCTAGGAAAGGGGAGGAATGTCCCCTCTCTTCAAAAGAAGGGGTGAACATGATTCATTGGACTGATCACCATTCTTCATTGAAGGGAAAAGAAAGTGATCACCCTTAATCCCTAGAACGAGGAGGTTCATTTATCATCCTAAGGATGGACTCTGGGTTACCATGGTAATGTAGACTTACAGAACTCCCAGGAGATCAGACCATTGTGGGGAGAGAATTCGTGACTTCACTTACCATGGGTATGTAGACTAAAAGTGGTGCACTGATGCACCCGATGATCTGATCAAACAGGTCTGGTGGATTTGGAAGAGGATTTTTCCTGATGCTAGGGAATTGGTTCGTGGAGGGGATATGGAGCACTGGATAGTAAAAAATGGTTGATATTGGATCTGGAGGGAATGATACCCAAAGACTCCCCATTCCACATACTATTTTCTTATGCGGGATGGGGGGAGCTACGCATACCATAGTGGTATGCGGGTAGAGGGGTTGTCCAAGTACTAAAGTAGTGTGTGGGCTTGGGCAGGGACCACCACGTACCATAGTGGTACGTGGTCCTAGAGGTGGTCCTCCATGCCACTTTGGGTTCCATCAACATAGTGATGCAGTACGCGACACGAGGTTCGATCCACATAACGATACACTATGTGGAGCGCCATATTAAAGGAGGGTCCTGGAACTAATATTTCGTGGGGAGTTCATCTGCAAGGAATTTGTGGTTTTCAATGACACCAATTATGTTCCCCATTTAGCCATTATTATTATGTTCCTTCTTTTTTATGGTTCTTTGCTAGTTATACCTGTCGAAACATGGTTTGTGATTTGAACTTAATCCATAATTCGAAACTAAAGCTAGAATCTTATATAAATTCTTTCTTCCAACCTCTGTGTTCTCTTATGTCCTTTATTCGTTCATCATTTTCTTCTTCCTCCTGCTATCTATTTAAAGAGCATTGGGGAAAACATATCTATGGGAATGAAACACCATTTATAGAATCCCATGAAGTGATATCTCGATATGCGGAAGACTCGATCAACCGAGGTTTGTGGAGGTTGTGGTTCATGATACCCTATCAATTTGCTTCATCAATGGACTACTGAGTTCGTGAGAAGGTATACAGATAGCCTTCGCATGATTGAATCCACAAACGATGTGGTTCATGGGTTCCTAGGTTTGTTGGCCATCGCTTAGTGGGACAGTTCCTCGTGGGTCCTTCCATGTACTAGTGGTTCACGGTTCATGCATTCCGAAAACCCTTCCCAATGACGGTACACAGGTCAGTTGAAGCTCTTTGAGAAATTCAATTTCATCAAGTCTCTTCCAATGTTTGCAACTCAATTTGCATCCATTTACATTACTGGATCTATAGGAATGTTTGATTCCTTATAAAAACATATTGTGGGAGTATTTTCTTCCATTTGAAAAGTTTTCAGGACCCTACAACCCTAAAATACCTTAAGAGCCTAAAAATTCTAAAAGACCCTAAAACCCAGAAAAATCTATAAAATAACTGAATACCATTAAACACCCTAAAACCCTAAAATCCAAAAAATCTAAAAACCCTAAATCCTGTAAAACACTAACAACCCTGAAAATCCTAAAATACCCTAAAACCGTAAAAACCCATAAACAACTCTAAGAACCCCAAAAATTCCAAAAACCATTTAAAAAAAATTAAAACCATAAAAATACTAAACCCTAATAATCCTATAAAAACCCAAAGGAACTTTAAAAACAATAAAAGTCCATAAAATGATGAAAACTTATAAAAATACATAAAAATCTTTTATACCATAAAACCATTAGAAACTATAAAAAAAACAAAAAACCCAAAAAAACCACTAAAAACCCTAAAACCTCTTTAAACACCCCCCCAAATCCCAATACCCTAAAAACCCAAAAGACCCCAAAAAACCAAATAAAATCCCTAAAAGAATTGAAAACCCCTTAAACACCATAGAATCCTTTTAAAAATAAATCCTAAAACCCACTAAAATCAATTAAAACACTACAAATCCCTAAACCACCCCCAAAAAATGTAATACCCCTAAAAACCTAGAAACCATAAAATCTAAAAAACAGTTAAACATTCCTAAAAACCCTACAAAATTTAAAACTCTTAAAAACCCAAAACATAGTAAAAACCCCTAAATAACATAAAAACCCCAAATTGATAAAAAAAACCTAGACACCCTAAAACCCCCTAAAAATAAAAAAAATGCTAAAAAATACTTAACAACCCCTGAAAACACCTAAAAACCAAAAAATAAAAAAAACCTTACAACCCTATAATTTTTTAAAAACCCTAAATTCCTAAAAAAATCCCTAAATACTTATAAAAACATAAAAACCACCTTAAAACTCCTAAAAATCGTATAACACTAAAAACCACATCAAAACTTATGAACCTTAAAAATACCCGAAAACCCAAAAGAACCTTAAAAAACCCTGAAAACCCAAAAAAATCATAAAGGACTCCAAATCCTTTAAAAATCTAAAAAACCATAAACAGCTTTAAAATCCTTAAAAAATCCATAGGGACCCTAAAACCACTAAAAACCACAAAAAAAAATCCAAAACACCCTAAAAATCCCCTGAAAGACCCTAAAACTATAAGAACACTAAAAACCCTAAAAACCTTGAAAAATCAAAAACCCCCTAAAAACTAAATAACCCATAACTCCCTAAAAACATAAAAATAAATAAACCCTAAAAAACTATAACAAAACCTAAAACCCCAAGAAGATCCTAAAAAATCTAAAACCCCTAATCCCTTAAAAGACCCTAAAAATCCAAAAAATATAAATGAACCCTAAAAACACTGAAACCCTAAGAAACCTAAAAACCATGAAATACTTTAAGATGTTTAAAACTTGACAATCCCCTTAAAAATTAAACACCCATAAAATCACTAAAAACGATAAATCCCATAAAACCCATAAAAACCATAAAAACCATAAAACTCCAAAAAACCATAAAGACCCTAAAAATATTCCAACACACTAAAACCCCTGAAAACCCACACCAACCCCTAAAAACTAAAAAAAATACCCTAAAATACCTAAAAAAACAAAAAATCCTAAAAACCCCTTAAACCACTAAAAACCATAAAACACCCCTAAAACTACTAAAAACCAATAAATATCCTAAATACATTAAAAACCTCTTAAAACCCTAAAACCTAAAAGCCCATAAAAAACCTAAAAATCCATAAAAATGCGTAAAACATTAAAATATCGTAAACCCCCCTAAAACCCCAGAACCCTAAAAAACACTAAAACCCATAAAAACACTAAACCATAAAAAACGAAATAACCAAAAAAACCCATAAAATCCCTAATGCTTCTAATCACCCTAAAAAACCAAAAAACACTTAAAACCTTAACACCCCTTAAAACCCACAATAACCTCTAAAACACTAACACCCCTTAAAACATAAAAGAACATAAAACAATAAAAACCCTAAAAGATCCTAAAAATCAAAACACCCCCAAGGACTCTAAAACCCTACAAAGCCCTTAAAGTCCCAAAACCCCTAAAAACCCCCGAAACCCATAAAGAAACTATAACTCTAAAAACCTTAAACCAATATAAAACATAAAATCTCTAAAACCATTAAAAAACTTAAAAAAAACACTAAAAACCATATAAAACATAAGAACCCTAAAACAACACTAAACCCCTAAAAACATTAAAACCCTGAAAAACCCATAAACCCCTAAAAGTCCTAACAAAATAAAAAACCCAAAAAACATTAAAACCATAAAGACCCTTCAAAAACCATTTAATTACCTTAAAATATTTAAAAACCCTAAAACCACTAAAACCCCCAAAAAAACTATAAAACCCGAAAACACATAAAATCCTAAAATCCATAAAAACTATAATAAACCCTATGAAAACCCAAAAAACCCACAATAAACCTAAAAACCCTAAAAAATAAAAAAAATGTTCCTAAAAACACAAACATCCCTAAAACCCATTAAAAACCCTAAAACCCTCAAAAGACCTAAAACTCTATAAAACCCTAAAAAATCCTAAAAACACTAAAGGAAGTAAAAAATTCTAAAAAGAACCTTTAAAGAACCCTAAAAACCATAAAAAACCAAAATAAATCCTAAAAATCCTAAAAAATTCTAATTTACCAAAAACATACAAATCCCTAAGAACCCGAAAAGGCTAAAAAACCCAAAAGGACACTAAATTACCTTATAAACACTAAAAAACATAAAATACACTAAAATTTTTAAAAAACCCCAAAAACACCATAAAAACTATAAAAACATTAAAAACCCCAGATAAACACTAAAAACCAAGATGAAATCTAAAAACTACAAGAAAACCACAAACCCCCTAAACACCTATAAAAATCCGAAAACACCCTGAGAACACAAAAAAACTCCTAAAACCATTAAAAGCCTAATCACCCCAAAAAACCCAAAAAACCACTAAAATACTGAAACAAATTAGAAAACCTAGAAATACTAAAACCCTAACAACACTAAAAATCCGTTAAAACCCAAAAAACACAGAAAACCCCTTAAATACATTAAAAAACAATCCCTAAAAACAACAAGACCCCCTAAAACCCCAATACCCCTAAAGACCATAAAACCTCTATAAACCCCTAAAATACCATAGAACCCCATAAACACCCTAAAAATCCTATAATATCATAAAAGTCCCCAAAAAAATAAACACCAAAAAATTCCATAGAAACCTGAAAACCCTAAAAATAATAATAGTCACTAAAACCCTAAAAACACTTCAAAATACTCTAAAAATATTAAAATCCTAAAAAACCCTCAAAACTGATCGAAGACCCTAAACCCATTGAAACCATAAAAAATATTTAAAACAACATATATCCCTAAAAATAGTAAAAACATTTTAACACCCTAAAACCCCAGAAACCCCTAGAAACCATAAGACCCCTAAAACCCCCAAAAACCATAAAACACCATAATAATAAAAACATCTCAAAACTGCCTTTAAAACCCTAAAAACCTCTACAACACCCTAAAACCCCTAAAACCCCTAAGAACCTAAAACCCAAAAAAATCTAATAAAACCCACAAAATCCATAAAAACCTAAAAACTATAAAAGTAATAATTCATCCTAAAATCCCAAAAAACAATAAAAAACTATAAACCCTAAAAAATAAAAAATAAACCTAAAAACCCTGAAAAATCAATAAACCCTAAATGAATGAAAACCCATAATACCCTTATAAACCATTGAAAACCTAAAATCCATAAATCCACTGAAAAACCAAAAATCCCTAAAACACCCTGAAAGGCCTTAATAACCGAAAAACCATCAAACAACCTAAAACCACTATAAAACCCCTAAATGAACCTTAAAACCCTTAAAAAACCCCAAAACCCTAAAAAAATAAAAATTTGAAAACCTATTAAAATATAAAACCCCTAAATATATTAAACCTCCCCAAAAAACCTGAAAACCCTTAAAACCCATAAAAATTAAAAAACCCCTAAAAACTATTAAAAACATTGAAACACCTAAACAACTTTAAATCTTATAATAAACCATGAACCCCTGATAACCTAAAAACCCTTATAAATACTAAAGTCTTTAGAATCCCTAAAACCACTAAAAAACCAAAATCTATAAAAACAAAAAGAAAACCCTAAAAGAACTAAAGACCTTAAGAAAACCCTTAAAACCCTAAAAAACCCCAAAACCCATACACCCCCCAAATACCATAATACCCAAAAAACCCTTAAACCCTAGAAAATCCTAAAATCCTGAAACCCCTAAAACCCATTAAAATCTTAAAAACCTTATAAAATCTTAAAAACCTTATAAAAACTAAAACCACAAAGCCCTAAAACCCACTAAAACACTAAATACACTAAAACCTTCAAACCATCAAACCCATAAAACCACAATCCCCTTAAAACTATAAAAACCCCAAAATTCTACAAAAACCACAAAGACACAAAAAAAAACCCCTTAAAAACCCAAAACCTCTAAAAACCTAATAAACCCAAAAAATGCTAGAAATTCTTAAAACCCTAAAAACATGAAAAATCGTAAAAAAATAAAAACCCTAAAAAACTCTAAAACCTTTATAAATATACTAAAAACCCCTAAAACCCCTTAAAAACTAAAAACCAATAAAACCCCTTGAAAACAATGGAAAACCCTATGAGAAACCTAAGAAAACTCTAAAAAACCTTTAAAGACACTAAAAACCCCTAAAAACATATCAAACCTAAAAAAAACCCCCGAAACCCCTACCACCACTAAATTCCCTTAGACAATGAACAAACCTTACAATTCATTAAAATCCTAAAAACCAATCAAAACCCCTTAAAGAACCTAAAATCCATAAAAACCATAAAAAAATCAAAAACCCCTATAAAACAAATATCTTCCCAAATAACCCAATAAAAACCTTAAAATACTCTAAAACCCTTAGACAATAAAGAAACCCCAAAAAACCTTTAAAAAATAATCCACCATAAAAACCAAGAAAACCATAAAAACCCCAAAAAACTCTTCAAACCCCTAAAACACTAAAAGACGCTCAAAACCTAAAAACCCCAAAAGACCCTAAGTAAAATATTAAAACCCAAAAATACACTAAAACCCCTAAAACATAAAAAACAATAAAACCCTCAAAAAACTCAAAAAACTATAAAACCCCAAAAAACAATAAAACCCCTAAAATCCTAAAAATAACACAATAAACCTAAATACCCTAGATAAGCTTTAATCCCTAAAAACACTAATAAACCATAAAACCCCATAAAAACACAAAAAACTTGAAAACCCTTTAAACGACATGAAATCCCTAAACCCCTATAAAATCCCATAAATTCCAAAAGCACCTCAAAATCCATAAAATCCATAAGAAATAATAAAACCCATCAAAACTACCAAAACCCAAAAATCCTATAAAACCATAAAACCCTAAAAACCGAAATAGACAAAAAAAACCATAAAACCACTAAAAACCCTAAAGCACAGAAACCCTAAAAACACTGAAAATCGTTAAAACCCCCAAACAACCATAATAACCCTTATAACCCTAGAAACCTTAATACACTAAAAAAACATAAAACCCCATCAAAACCAAATACCCAAATACCCAAAACCCCCAAGAAAATATTTAAAAGCTCCAAAGGACCCTACAAACCCTAAAAGCTCTAAAAATCATAAATCACCTAAAGGACTCGAAAAGCCCAAAAAATAGTAAAAACCCCTAAAAACATGAAACCCCAATAAAACCCCTAGAAAACCCAAAAAAACCCTAAAACACATAGAAAATATAAAAACACTAAAATCACATAAAACCTTATAAAATACTAACACCTCCTAAAAGACCATAAAACCCTAAAAGACCTTAAAACCCATAAAAGACAATAAAACCCCTAAAAGTCTATAAATTATACTAAAACACCTAAAAAGATTCTAAAAACATATATGACCCTAAAAACCAAAATAAAACCATATGTGATCCTAAAACCACTAAAGTACAATAAAAACCCATAAAACCCATAAAACACCCTAACAACCCCTGAAAAACCCTAAAAACACTAAAAACACCAAAGGATCATAAAAACACCCTAAACCCCTAAAGAAACTTAAAACCCTAGAAACCCTTAAAGGACCCTGAAAACCTAAACAAACCGTAAATGACCATAAAACCCCAAAATGAACTAAAACCCCATAAAACCACAAAAATACCTTAAAAACCCTAAAAGACCCAAAAAAAGTAAAAAACCAAGAAGACCTTAAAAAAACTAAAACCCTAGAAAATCATAATATCCCTTAAAATACCCAAATAAACCTAAAAAACTTTTAAAGACCCTAAACAAGTAAAGAAAAAGATGGCGCCGCTCTCGCCTGGTCTCTCCTACTCGACGCGGAGATTTCTGAGGCTTCCTCTCGGAATCCTTCTCTTCGGCTTCGATGATCACTTGCTTCGTGATGCGGATCGATGGTGGAAGAAGAGGCGGATACTTGAAGGTGGGGGGTTCTGGAGGGCTGCGACAGGGACTGGCGACTGAGGATTGCGCTGATGTTTCCCCGGTGGATTGGGTGATGACGCTGAGGGTTTTTGCCTTCGATCCAGATCTGAGCATCCGATGGGTTTCCGTTGACATTCTGTTATGCTGCATGTCCCTTTTGGTGCTTCTATTCTGTTCTCAGCTTTGGTCTGAACTGGCGATGTTCTTATGTTTGAAAAAAGTGGTCTTATTTTCTTGGAACATGGCTGTGATGAAGATTCAGTGGTGGGGTGCGGGCAAGGCAGAAATGGAGTCTGCTTTTAGGGTTTCAGGAGCTGCGGATCTGACAGTGACGCTCGATCGGGGAGGCAAGGTTCATTTTTTTCTTACTTCTGTCGATCTCCTGGATTTTTTCTGCATGTTGGTTTCTATGTTGGATTTTGGAAGTGCTCTTCATGTTCTTGGTAGCCGCTGTGGTGATGATTCTTGGTCTGGTTGTGCTTTATTATTGCAGTTGATTCATGTGCTTGCTGCAAGACTAGAGTTCTGCTTCTTAAGGTGGTATTGATTGCGGTTGATGGGTTATGCTATGGTTTGGTCCTTCACTTGGCTGCGGGTTATTTTCCACTGGTTTTACTATTGGGTGCGAATTAATGTATTGTTGGATGCTGTATGGTTGACACGTGATGAAGTTCGGGTTCTTTCTTTGGCTGGCGGTGGCTCTAAAAAAGGGTGTGCTGGAAAATGCTGGTGTTATTTGTTTGTTGTCTTTGGTTCTATGCTGCTTTTTAGGGATCTGGATGGCATGGAGGTACTGGCTGCTGTGGAGGCTGGTGTTTGTGGCACTGGTGATGTGCTGTTATTGGCGGTGAGTCTCCTTTGTGGGGAGTTGTTAGGTGCTTGCTGGTTGTTGGGAAGTGATAGTGGTTGGGATTGGCTGCGGTTGTACTGGTGCTTGATGCTTCTAGTTGTGATTGGATGTGTTGTCGGTTTTGGTACTACTGGTTGCTGGGGCTGATTGGTTTGGTTGTGCTGCTGCAGCTCTGTAGCTGTGATGACTGGATGTGGTGCTGCTAGATGCTGGTACTGGCTGGATGTGAAGTGATGCTACTGCTATTGTGTCTGTTTTTGAGTCTTTTTCTCTCTTTTCTTTTTCTTTTTTGGCGTGGGTTGTAAGGGGCTTTTGGGTGTGGGTCGATCGACCCCTCCCCTCCCTTGTCTGCAGTGTCTGTGTCTTTTTGTTTTATAAATTTTGGGGGGGATAGGAATTGCCTGGGCCCGAGCCTTCTTTGCCTAAACATGTAAAACCCCTAAAAAATATAAAAACCCTAAATGGCCCAAGAAATGTATAAGAAAAAAAAATCCCTAAATACCTTTAAATCCCCCCAAAACATATAAAAACCCTAAAACCCATAAAACCATTAAATTCCTAAAAAACCCTAAACCCATTAAAAACCCAAAACCCAAAAAACCAACTAAGAACACTTAAACCCCTATAAAACCCATAAAAGCACTAAAACCCCCAAAGCCCCTAAAATAGGAAAACCCCCTAAAACCCCAAAAAATCCTAAAACCCAAAGAAAACAGAAAAACCCTTAAAACCATAAAGTCCTAAAAAAATAAAAACCATAAAAACCCTAAAACACACTAAAACTATAAAAAAACAAAAATACCCTAAAATACCTAAAAACTTAATAGTCCTCAAAAACATATTAAAACCCCAAAGACCCTTAAAAAATTTTAAACACTGTAAAAACCCTATAACCCAAAAAACCAATAAATAATTAAAACCCCAATAAAAAATTGGAAACGTTAAAAACCATAAAATACCCAAAACCCCTTACAAAATCTAAAACAATGTAAATAAACCTAAAACCCCTAAAATAACCATAAAACCCCTAAATAACTAAAAGGTCTTAATACCCTAAAAACGCTAATACCCATAAAAATATAAAATAACTCTAAAACCAATAAAAAAATTAAAAAAATATATAAGAAACACTAAAATCACATTAAACCCCAAAAAATCTAAAAAACCTTAAACACTAAAAACATTAAAACCCCTAAACCACAATGAAAACACTGAAAACCCTAAAAACCCTAAAACCCTAAAACCCAATAAAACCCACTAAATCTCAAAGACATCCTTAAACCCTAAAAGAGGAAAATACACTAAAAACCTAATAAACCATAAAGACTTATGAAACCATAAAGAGCTAAAAAAATCCTAGAAAACCATAAGAAACCCCAACACACCCCAAAAAACACTTAAACTATTAAAAAACCACAAAACCCTAGGAACACAATAAAAAAACATAAAACCCTAAAAACCTTAAAAGATCATCAAACCCAAAAAAACCCTAAAAACCTAAAAACCTCTAAAATCATAACAACTTGAGAAAAACCCTAAAGCCCAAAATAAAATGCCAAAGCTCTAAAAAACCCTAAAACTCATAAAAATCCAATAAATACACAAACAAAAACCCAACAACCCCTAAAAATCTTTAAACCCCCTAAAAACCCAAGAAAACTATAGAAACCAAAAAAATCCTTAAAATTCCCAAAGAACCATGAATATACCTAAAAACCCCTAATATTACTAAAAAATATAAAACCCCAAAAAAACCCAAAAAACCATAAAATACCATAAAAACCATAAAAACCCTTAAAACCCTTAAAATTTTAAAAACACTAAAAACCTAAAAACCCTGAAAAAACTCCAAAAAACCTCAAAACCCTAAAAATCCAAAATACCAAACAACTCTAATAATAATAAAAATATACAAAAAACCCCCAATTACCCTAAAAAAATATTAAAAACACCTTGAAATGTTATAAATATCTAAACAATTCCAAAAAATATTAAAAACACAAAAACCAATAAACCCCTTAAAAATCCCAAAAAAACTATAAAAACCCAAAAAACCTAAAATCCCAAAAAACCCCTAAAATTTGTAAAAACTCTAAAACAACCAGAAAACCTTAATCATCATAAAAACCTTAAATCCCTTTAAAACCCCTAAAAATCCAAAAAGAATTAAAAAGCCTTTAAAACCGTAAAAATCAAAAAAATAAACCTAAAACACCTAAAACCCATAAAAATTATAAAATACATAGAAACACTAAAAAATCCTAAAACCCCAAAAATTATCAAAACCCATAAAAACCCAAAATACCCTAAAACCTTTAAAAATCCTTGAGAACCCTTGAAAACCCTAAAAACTCTAATGCCCCGAAAAACCGTAAAAACCCCTAAAACAATAATTTTTTTTAGAAACAATTAAACCCCCTAAAAATCCTCAAACTTCATAAAACACTAAAAAAATAAAAACACTATAAATACTAAAATATCTATAAACCATAAACTGACATAAAACCCCTAAAAACCCAAAAATTCACTAATACCCTAAAAACCTAAAAAAACAGAAAAACAGAAAAACCCTAAAAAACCTAAAAAACCTAAAAATAATACAAACCCTACGAACACTAAAGAATATTTGAGACCCTAATTACTATAGAAACATTAATAGCCATAATAACAATAATAACTGAGAAAAATTCAAAAAAACTCCAAAACTCTAAAGAACCTAAACACCCCCCAAAATAGTAAAAACACATAAAACCCCTAAAATTTCAAATAAATCCATAAAAGGGGCCTAAAATCATAAAACCATAAATCCCATAAAACAATAAGTCTTCATAAACCTAAAAACCCTAAAAACACTTAAAACCCATAACATACTTTAAGATTACTAAAAACCATAAAAACCCCTAAAACCCCTAAAAGTCCCTAAAAACCCTAACAAGTTAAATAGACACGAACAAACCCTAAAAACATAAAATATGATAAAAACTAAGTAAAACCTAAAAGTCCCTAAAACCTAAAAAATCCCAAAAGACACAAAAAACCACCATAAAACACCAAAATACCAAAAAATTACACTAAAACCCCTAAAAGACTCTAAAACCCACAATAAACACTAAGAAGACCCTAGAACCGTTAAAACAACACAAAAAGTATATAATACCCTTAAAAGTATAAAGGACCCCAAAACCCTCGAAATACCTAAAGGTCCCAAAAAATCATTTAGGACCATAAAAACCCCTGAATAAATAGGAAAAGACCCTAAGTAACCCTAAAAACCTGAAATGACCCTGAAACCCCTAAAACCCCCAAAAACCCAAAACCCCCTAAAAATGTCCCAAAATCGCCTAAAATACCCTAAACCCCTTAAAACCTGATATAGTGTAGAAAACCCTTAAAATCCATAAAACCCCTAAAAACTTCTAAAGACACTAAAACATTTTAAAATGTTAAATAACCCTCAAATATTTAAAAAAATCATTTAAACAATAAGAACCCCTAAGTACCATAAAAACCATTGAAACCCTTAAACCACTAAAAAACTCTACCCCCCAACCCCCAAAAATCCTTTAAAAACCCCTAAAAGTCCCAAGAAAACGTAAAAAATATTATAGCGTTAAAGAAATTGAAAAACCCCAAAAGGACTATATAAACCCCTAAAAACATTAAAGAACCCTAAACCCCTAAAAAGTCATAAAAGATCCTAAAACCCCTACAAGATCCTAATTACTATAAAACCCCAAGAAAATATCTTAAAAACGCATAGAAACCAAAATTTCCCTAAAACACTTAAAACCCAAAATACCCTAAAAGCCATAAAAACCCTAAAGACCCTAAAAACACTAAAACCCTAAAACCCCTTAAAACATAAAAAAACCCAAAAAACCAAAAAAGTACATCAAATCCTAATTTTTTTTAAAATTCCCTAGAAAATAGTGAAAACCATAAAAAACATAGAACCACTAAATTACTCTAAAAACCCTAAAAACATAAAAAACCTAAAAACCAAACAAAACTGTAAAACACTAAAAACATAAAAATCCCAAAACCCAAAAATACTAAAAAAATAAAAAAAAATCCAAAAACTCTTCAAAAACACTTAAAACACTATAAAACACCCTATAAACTCTAAAATCCCTAAAAACAACAAAAACACTAAAACCCTAAAAAACCCTACATCCCCTAAAACACTAAAATGATTAAAAACACATAAAAACCCCAAACTCCTAAAAATGCCTTAAAAAACCTAAAACCCTAAATAGTCTTAGAAACTAATCTAAAAATCCCTAGAAACCCTAAAATCCCTAAACATACCTAAAAGACACTAAAACACCTAAAACCTTAAGAGTATATAAACAGATAAAAATATAAATGGCCCTAAATCCAAAAAAAACATTAAAAGTCCTTAAAAACCATAAAAAAGATCAAACAAAAGTAAAAACTCTTACACACCCTAATACTCCTAAAAACCCTACAATCCATAAAACACTAAAAATCATAAAACTCTAAAAAACCTAAAAATATTTAAAATTCCCTAAAAACCGTTAAAATTACTTGACAATAAATCCCAAAACCTCGTAAACCCTAAAACAATCATAAAATACTTATAAAACCCTAAAATCTAAAAAACCAAAAAAAAAACCTAAAACCCAAACAATCCCTCAACCCCATAAAACCATTGAAAATAATAAAAATATAATAAAAACTAAAAATCCTAGCAACCCTAAATACCCTAAAATACCAAAAAACCAAAAAACCCCCAAACCCTAAAAACCATTAAAACCTTAAAAACATTATGAAAACCCTATAAACCATATGAAAACCCATAAACCCCTTACAACATTAAAAACCATATCTTCCACCAAAAAAACACGAACAACCATAAAATCCTTAAAACCCTAAATAACCCTAAAGGAATATGAAAAACCATGAAAACACTTGTAAAGCATAAAAATCCAAAACCCCCTAAAGCCCAGAAAAACACTTAAAAAACCAAAAAACAATAAAAATCCCAAAAAACAATAAAAACCCAAAAAAATTAGAAACCATAAAACCCCATAAAACCCCTAAAAGACACTAAAATCCAAAAAATGGTCATAAAATACCCAAAAAACAAAAAACAGACACTAAAACCTCCTAAAATCCCACAAACCCCTTAAAAGAACCTAAAAACCATAAAACCTCCAAAAAGTACCTAAAACCATAAATGAACCTAAAAGACTCTAAACACACCATCAGATCTTAAAAACTCCTAAATACATTAAAAGATCCCGAAAACCTTAAAAATCATAACTAACCCTAAATCTAAATGGAAAAAACGAAAAATTCTATAAAAATACAAAAACCCTTAATAGAATAGAAAAACTCTAAAACCCTAGAGGGCCATAAAAACCATAAAACCCTTAAAAATTATATAAACCCTAAATTACCCTAAAAATATATAAAATATTAAACGGATAAAAACTGTAAAACCCCCAAGAAACTAACCGTAAATGTCCCAGAATCCTATAAAGGCCCAAAAACCCAAAAACCCAAAAAATCTAAAAACCCTAAAATATCCCAAAAGACCTAAAAATATAAAAATCCATAAAATCCCTAAAGATGATAAAACAAAAAAACCTATATAGCCCCCCCCAAACCCTAAAAACCCCCAAAACCCTAAAACCCTAAAACCCCAAAAAACCCTAAAAATGATAAAAATAAAAAAACCTAATAAAACAAGAAAAACTATAAAGAAACCAAAATACTCATAAAATCCCAAGAACCCTAAAAAACCCTAGAACACCCTAAAACCCAAAACCCTAAAAAACATTGAAAACCCCCTAAAACCCTAAAAAACCCTAAAAATCATTAAAACCCCCAAACCATAAAACCCCTAAAAACCCTAAAACACACTAAAACCCCCAGGAATCTGTAAAAACACTAAAAACCCATTTATCACCATAAAAACATAAAAACATCCAAAACACTATAAAACACATAGAAGTCCCTAAAACTCTAAAAACCCTAAAAGACCCTAAAACCCCTAAAAATCCAAAAAAGTGCCTAAAATCCTTAAAAAAATTAAACCCCTTAAACACTCAAAAACCCTAAAAATTCAAAAACCCAAAAACCCCAAAAACCCTGAAAAAAAAAATAAAAAACCATTAAAACAAAATAAAACCATAAAATCCCAAAATAAAAGTTTAAATACCTAATAATAAAAAAAATATACACTACAGCTAATAAAACCCATAAAAACTACTTAAAAACCCCAATAACCCTAAAAACATTAAAAACCATGAACCCCAAAAAACTCATAAAAAATCTAAAAAACCCAAATGATGGTTCGATTCACGCTACTCCTATTTTCCACTCCTTCGAGGAACCTTTGTTGGAGAAGGCCCTAGACAAGGATCCAAACCCTTCCACTAAGGATGTTTTTGATAGGCTGTGGATGGATTTACTTGGTAAGAAATTTGTTGGCGAGGAGGGGTCGGATGGAACCCTGGGGGGTAGCTGCAACAAGGAGGCATTGAAATATTTTATTAGGAGAGATAAGGAGGTGGTGGAGGTAGCGAGTCTAGATACTGATGTTGAAGCTGTTGGTCAGGGCGGTAGGATCTTAATGCATGCTACAGGGGAGTCCTTTGGGACCCTTGGTGAAAATGGGAACCTAGGAGAAAATGGGAGCATTGCTGATGACCTCTACAAGTTTTCTGGAAGAAAAATGAATGTCACCTATCGGACATCCCTGAACAATTGATTTGAGGTTCTGGGGTATTTGGAAAGCCATGGAGATGATGCTTGAAATGATGGGAAGCATGATAATCTGTTTTTTGCTATGCCTCTGGGTATTGGTGGCAACCCAGGCCTCTGTCTTGAGCAGCTGCGGGACATACCGGAGGCCTTTGACAGTGTCGAGGTGGATGGCCATGTTGACTGCGGGAGGAAGAACACTGGTGCTTCTGAAGGGGATCACGCTGCACGGCATGCTTCTGATGAAGCTGTTGTGACGTTCCCCCTCCTGGTTGAAACCATCTCCCTTGATGATAGGCCGCTGGTCCCGGCTGCGGGAGCTGTTTCAGATGTGTGGGTGCTCGAAGGGGTTCTCACGACTAAGACTGATGAGGCCAGTATAGGGGTTGATGATGCCTTTGTACCTGGTTCCAGTGCTGTAGTGGATGAATCTGATGGGATTGATGGTGTGCACGATACTTGGCCTGCTTGTGCTGAGGAGCTGACATGTGTTGTTGTGGCGTGCTCTGACCTGCATGGAGGAAGTTATTGTGACAATGGGCATCCAATCCCAGTCGTAGTGGATTTTTCAAATGTGCATGTGCCAAAAGGGATACTCAATGCCCAGATTGATGAGGATGGACAAACACGAGCTATTTTCCTGACCAAGACAATAAAGGACATGACCATGGAGTTCTCCAATGTGATGCCAACAGCAGTTCATAAATCCATCTTACAAAACGAAATTGATTTACATTGCGCAAGGGCTTGGGGGGAGGGCCCTGATGATGAATCAAGAATGAACTTCAACATGGAATAGATAATGAAGGAGAAGGCTATGCTTGGGAATGAATTCCCTCTCAGAAACTAGAACCTTACAGGTGGTTCATTTGGAGAGGGGTCTATTGAAGGGTCAATCCCCACTGTTTTCTATATGAATAAAGAGGATAATATTATCCCCGTTAAGGATAAATTCTCTCCTAGTGTCACATCTAACCCATGAAAGAGGAAGCCGAGGAAGGACTATTCCTCCATGCCAAAGACAGTGGTTACTAGGGAATATAGTAAAGCTGTGAAGAACTCCTCTGGCATGGTGGGGAGGTCTGCTAAGAAGCAGCTGAATGTGGAGCAGGTGGAGCTTAATGTGAAGCAACAATGCCTTAGAGATTACTACACCACCTTCCTCAAACAATATGAATCATCTAAATGGGAGTCGGTGGAGTTAGATGCTTCCACTGGATATGGTGCTGATGGGGACCCGTATGGGGATGGAGACTTCTGACCTCTAATTTGATGTTCTTGCCTCTCTTTCTTCTGCTCTCTGTGTGATTTTTCTTTTTGTTTTTCATTTTTTGGTGTGGGTTGTAAGGGATTTTTGGGTGTGGGTCGTTTGACCCCTCCCCTCCCTTGTCTGTTGCGTATCCTTTTTCTTTCAAATAAACTTGGGGGGGGGGGGGGGGGGGTTGGGAATAGCATGACCCTCACATCTTCTTTTCCCTAAATACATAAAAGAACCATAAAAACTCTAAAATCCTTAAAAATTCTAAAAATTATAAAACCCCCTTGAAAAATCCAAGAAACCCTGTTTCGCACGGAATTCGGGGATGACCTCCTGGACGGGAGATTCAAACGTTCCGATCGGTTTCTAACAGGTTTGTTCGTAGAACCGGAAACATCCAATGATTCCACATCCGTTTGGACCTACTTTCCAAAGGCAGGCGCTCATTTAGCTTGTGGACTAATGAGGCTTAGGAATTTGCATTGGTCGAGAGGATGGGAGGTCGGACTCATCACACCTTTTTGAGGGGAATTATTTTCTACTCCGGGACTCTCTTTATAGATTTAAGTTATGTTCGTGATTCCTTATTACATTACCAAGTATAAAATGTGCTTTCCTTTAGTTTTAACAATCAATGATTAAATATGCAAGAAATTTAGAGAATCTTTTATATGTATTCGAGGTTCTTCATCAATAGAGAATCATCTATATCTGTTTAGAGATTCTTGGTCAATGGTATCCTTCAAAACATTTATATAAAAGTCTCTTGGTCATTATGATGACCAGGCTAGTTTTAAAGCCACTCAGTGGGGCACTTGAAGTTTATCGTCATTCAGAAGGACAAAGATTATTTCAAAGTTGGGATCGAACCCATAAATGGGCTACCTACGTATCCTTTGTTTTGGAAAAGGAATCAGAACCCACGTAGTTTGAGAAATGGAGTATGATGTTTATGATTGATGGCTCAAAGATGAATGTCATAATTACTTTTACACTCTAAGCTCACGTGAGTCATGATCGGTGTGAGAAACAAGAGGTATTAGTAAAATTTAGACAATTGTGCCATGAAATATGCAATCATAAGAATTTGTTTGGGACTTATGTATGGATGACTTCCCAGATAGATGAAGGTTTAGGATTTACTTTTAGGGAGAAAATCCATGAACAGGGTCCATAAAGTTATATGTTCTTCATGGAGATTTGAATACTCTAATATTGGGGCTTACTCCTAAGGAGGATGCCCAAGTTAGGAGGGGACTTATGATTGGGTTTTACTCCTGAAAAGGAAACCCAAATCAAAGGTAAATTATGACTGGTTAAGAGAAATTTAAGGGGACTTGGGGCTTACTCCTGAAAAGGAAGCCCAAGGTTATGACTGAGTCTTATTCCTGAAAAGGAGGACCCAGGTTAAGGGACTTGGGGCTTACTTCTGAAAAGGAAGCCCAAGGTTATGACTGAGTCTTATTCCTGAAAGGAGACCCAGGTTAAGGGACTTGGGGCTTACTCCTGAAAAGGAAGCCCAAGGTTATGACTGAGTCTTATTCCTGAAAGGAGACCTAGGTTAGAGGACTTGGGGCTTACTCCTGAAAAGGAAGCCCAAGATTATGACTGAGTCTTATTTCCGGAAAAGGAGGACCCAGGTTAGGGATTAAGGTTTGGGGCTTACTCTTGAGGAGGATGCCCATATTTGAGGTTGGGGCTTATTCTTAAGAAAGATGCCCAAGATTAAAGGACCTTGATTGGGACTTACTCCTGGGGGAGGATGCCCAAGATTGGGAACTTTAAGAATTTGGGGCTTACTCCTGAGGAAGATTCCCAGATTAAAAGTTTTATAACTGGGGATTATTCCTAAAAAGGAGACCCATGTTAAGATTCTCTCATCTTAAAGAATGAGGTTGAATGAATAAACTCTCCGTATTTTAGTGACATAAGGATATTTAAATCACTAGACTTTGAGAGAGATTCCACAGAATTCCTTTCAGATAAGAAAGTCAAATCAAGAAATCATTCCATAAATGGCTTTGAAGAGTGTCTTGAAGACTGAATCTTGAAAAGGAAAGGTGAAATGGCTTAAGAGGGGTAAAAATGGGCAAGATGGGCACCCAAAAAGATAGGGGCACACAAGTCTTGCAAGGCGCGCAAGTCTCCGTGGGCGCGCAAGTGTTGGTCACGCAGGTATACCTGCGCGACACATAGTTTACTAGCGCGATTTTCAACCAACAATCAAATACTTGAGCGACTCTTTTTAAAACCGTTTAGAATGTTCTCGAGGTTCTTCCAGAAAAAGGGACGCGCAAGTTATATTAAAGGAAATAAGTCGGCATGCAAGTGTTTGATAAGTTTCAACACTTAGGCCTTCCTTCTTCTCTTTAGATCTTCCGTTCTAGGTAAAAAATTACCTTAGAAGTGTTCCGGAAGCTTTGAGAAGAGACTTGGGCATCGGGAGCTTCAATCTGATTTTCTGGAAAAAGATCCTCTCGAATGGGGGGCCCACAGGGTCTATTTATAGGCAAAAGAAGACCCCGGGTGGTTACCGGGCGGTTACCAATTAGGTCGCGCAAGTCACCTGCGCGACCAAGGTGGCCGTGCAAGTACACTTGCGCGCCAGTTAGATACCTTGCCTTGTGAGGTTGCTGTTGATCCTTTCTTCATTCCTTTGTTGATTTTTGATGTTTTCTTCAAAGGCTGAATCACTTTGAGCTCAGATATTCCCTTTTCCGATCTTTAGATTCTGTGACGAAAGGAGCGTCAACAAAAGTCCCCCCTCAGAGTTGGATCCGGAGAGAAATGAGGATTTGACTCTGAGGAAATCAAATCCATTCAAAGGAAAAGGGGGGGCGCGCAAGTCTTTCAGTGCGCAGAGGGCGGCGCGCAAGTCTGCGTCGCGCAGGCCTTAAGCATTCTGGGTGTGGCGCGCAGGTAGGCTTCCTGGCCTATAAATACACGGCCTCACCTCCGTACAAGTATCCGGATTTCTGAATTTCTCGAGCTCTCGCCGCGCAAGTCTTCCTCGCCGCGCAAGTTTCTTGTTTTCACTGTTTCCTCGCTGCCGCGCTACTCTCAAGGTAATAGGGCTTGCGCGGTAATACTTGCACGACAAAAACTTGCGCGGCACATGTATTACTTGCGCGACATCTCCATACTTGCGCGCCTTAATGCCTTATCCATTTTTCCAAATTTCTTCACAAATTTTATGAAAATAAACCCATTTAAGAGTTAGTTTATTCATCTTTTGTGCAGATTCAGTGGTTCCCAAGGGAATTGAAACGGCTGATGAACTGGATAGCAAGTGGATTGATGACATGATGAAAATTATTGGCCATGATAACTATGATATCTGCGACATCACTTTCGCAGATTTGGATATGTACTTGAAGAAATATCATCTTAATTTCCCACAGAGCATATACCTGTCTCTGTGTGTTCATGGTTATCTGCAAGGAGTCAATGTTCCAAATGAAAACAATTATACACCTGAGATGCAGCTGCACTGCTACTTCTCTATTTCGGTTATGCTGTGCATTAAGAGTAACAACAATGGTGTGAACTTTCAAATTCTTCCTCCATGTCATTCCCTTGCAGATATGAAAATGGAAAACCCATGGGCTGAAATGTTTTCCACTGCCAGTTGGTGGAGAGAAGACAAACATGGTATTAGAGCAATATCTGAAAAGAGTACTCTCTCCAAATGGCTCTTTACTTCCAATGCTCCATTCTCAAATCCATGTATCCATCTTCCAAGTCTCTTGGACAGAAACAGAGTCACTGTTTGATCAGCAGAAAATTTTCTCAAACCGCACTCAAGAACATCCTTTTACAATTGTTCCAAGAAGAGATGGTATCACTGCATCTCTTATTGTATCCAGTTGAATGAATGAATTCTAGGTGGTTGCTAATGAATATCGGGATGCCGTAAATCAAATGAAGTGTTATGTTGAAAGCCTCTTGTAATTCTTGAAAGAAAATAAGAGAATCCAGTCTGTGGATGTCCTTATAACTCTTGTGTATCAATGAAAAACACTTTTGTCTTCAATCATTTGTACCTGCATTCTTCCATTACATGTTTCAAATTTACTTTAGCCAATGGGCTTAGTAATCATAGTTTGATTTTTACTAGGATTATTACAAATAATCCTACAAACTTTGAATCTTTTATTGCTCAATATTACCTAAATCATACAAAAAATGTATATTTAGTAAGCTGGAACTTGACTTTTATTCAGAGTTCCTTTGTCTTTTGTGTGGGCAGTTTAAAGTCATGCACGCCAGACATAAAGGGGCTAATGTTTAAGGTCGAAATAGCTTTGACCGAAAATGGATTAAAAATTGATTCAATTCCTTGATAATTTATCTGAAAACATATTACCATACTCAAGTATGAGGGGAAAAAAATGTAAACTATGGCTTAAGAATATTTGAATCTGAGGAATGATATGAAAAAAGAGCTAAAAGGCAATAGAAGAAGTAGTTTCCAAGAATGAAGTTACTATTATTTAACAAAACCCGTTAGGGGGTTGAAATATGCAGGGCCACCTATGGGCATTGGCTGCATGGTCAAATAAAATAGCATCTTTTGGCTGACAAGTCTGTTATGTGGACTGTTTATGCAAGGCCACCTATGGGCACATGCTGCATAGTCAAGCAAAAGAACTCCCAGAAATTTACTTTCCTAGTGCTAAAAGCCAGTGAAAGTTTATGGAGATTCAAATTTTCTAAAGCATAGAGTTTGTTGTATGGAAAGAGGTACTTGAATATGGAGAAGATATTTCCAAACAAGAATATCGAAGAACTGGATGAATATCACTCCTACGAAGGTCTGACCCAAACATAGGGAAGAAGAATAAACCATAGACTTGAATACTTTCAGATCATAAAAAAGGATATGGGACAAATATGTTAAGGATGGCTATTTTTTTGCGGATCCCTACATATTGTTGTTTAAGACAAATAAGGACAAAAGAGGCATTCTTCCCAAGAATGAAGTTACTATTATTTAACAAAACCCGTTAGGGGGTTGAAATATGTAGGGGCCACCTATGGGCATTGGCTGCATGGTCAAATGAATAGCATCTTTTGGCTGACAAGTCTGTTATGTGGACTATTTATGCAAGGCCACCTATGGGCACGTGCTGCATAGTCAGGCAAAATAATTCTCAGAAGTTTGACATTTTTGTGACTAGAAGTCATGAAAAGGGTTATGAAGATCTGAAAATATTTAAGGTTAGGATTATAACACATAAAGATGGGTATTGTCCAATGTATATAGAGATACATAGGTCAATGAAAAACCATAATCATGTTGTGGCTGGGTCCTGAATTGAAAACTTGGACTTCACTACGTATCTCATAAGAATGAGAATCAAGCCATACGTAGTTCTTGAAATGCAGTTTAACGTCGTGCAGGACGAAAGTATGAGTGATCTTAGTTTAGGGTCATAGAATTCGGACCATAATAATGAATACACAGTGTGTGTTTTCATGAGGACTTTTCAGCCAAGGGACTGAATGTGAAATTTGGGGTTAGGCCCAAAAGACTTGGGACTGGATTCGAGGGACACTCGAATGTTCCTACGTATCCCATAAGGATGGGAATCAAGTCCATGTAGTTCTAGAACTACCCTTTGTACAAATTTGGTTCGTACATGTGAAGGGTGAAAGGGGACTTTAGTGCAATGATGGTTTTACCTGAGATAAAAAGTTAAGGCATTACCATGTATGCACGTAGTCTTTTGAAAATGAAACATGATTTTTAAAAAAAATCAATGTCAATAATGGTTCCTTCTCAAATGAGGAAATCAAAGAATATTGTAGTTTATTGTCGTACCGGACAAAAGTGTTGTATAGTTTAATGTCATATAACAAGGAAGAAAGTGAATCAATGTAAAGATATTTATTCCAGGGGCGGTTTCACAAATCAACATCATATGAGGTTGTGGTGAACCGATGTGAAGAGATTGTTTTTGGGCTTGAACCCTGGGAGGTTGCCTACATACCCAGCCTGGAGGGCGAGGATCAAAGTCCATGTAGTTCAATTAAAGAATGAATTAATGATCAAGTTGTTCTTGTGGACAATGATCTAATAAAAAATAATGTTGGGACTTACACATGGTTAGTGGCCCAAAGGGAATGTTATGGTTGATGTTCGCTCTAAGCTCACGTGAGTCATACTCGGTGTGAGAAACAAGAGGTAATAACAACCTTAACGATGCACAGTTTAATGTCATGTAGGACATAAAAAAGGGACTATGCAGTTTAAAGTCTTGTAGTTAGGACTATTGGTGCTGCACAGTTCAGTGTCATGTAGCAGGGACAAAATACAGTTTAATATCATGTAGGACCTATCAAGGATTTTCTGTACAGTTTAGCGTCTTGTAGTTAGGACGATGGGGATAAAATAGTTTAACGTCATATTGGATGAAAGGGGGACTGTGCAGTTTAATGTCATGCCATAAGGACAAAATAACACACCATTTATGTCATGTTGGACGAAAGTGTGAATAGATTAAGGTCATATGCATGGACCGTGAATGGTGCAGTTTAATGTCATGCTGGACCTTTGATGATTATATAATTTAACGTCTTTTCGGACGTGAGGGACTTTTATACAGTTTAGCGTCATGTAATTTAGGACGTCACAGTTTAACGTCTTGCTGGACATAAGGGATTTGCAAATAGTTTATGGTCATATACATGGACCAGGGATGATGCAGTTTAAGGTCATGCTGGACGGTTTAGGGAAATTTTTCACAGTTTAATGTCGTGTGGGACGAAGTTGCAGTTTAAAGTCATACTAGACCATTGCTGTATAGTTTAACGTCATATAGCAAGGACGAAATGGTGCTGTACAGTTTAAAGTCATGTAGCTAGGACTAAGGTGAACCAATATGAGGATATCAGTTCTGGGGACTTTTTACAGTTTAACGTCATGCTGGACGATGAAAGTGCCACACAGTTTAATGTCATGTTGCTAGGACACAATATAGTTTAATGTCATCTCGGAGAATTTATAGTTTAATGTCATCTCGGACATTGAAGGTGACACAGTTTAACGTCATGTTGGACGAAGTTGCAGTTTAAGGTCATACTGGACCATTGATGTATGAACCAATTGTAAGAGTCTTGGTTCTGGGAACAATATTTTGTGTTTATACAAAATAATTCTTCAGAAATCTGGCATTAGTTGGAGTCGTGATGTGTTCTCCATCCATTGAGATCAGAGAATACGCTCCATTGGAGTAGACCTTATGTATTGAATAAGGTCCTTCCCATTTTGGTTCAAGCTTGGGAGGCTTCTTTCCTGGTATCATTGGTGCTCTGAGAACCAACACCAATTCTCCCTGAATGAATGAATGAAGACAAACTTTTTTGTTAAAAGCTCGTGCTATCCGATTCTGATAGATTTCCAAGTGGTGCAAAGTGCACAATCTTTTCTCATCTAACTGTTCCAATTCATTAAACCGCTTTTGGGATTGCTCATCTGTTGATAACTGATCACAAATGGCTATTCTGAGTGAGGGAAATTGAACTTCAATTGGTAAGACTGCTTCTATTCCATATACCAATGAATATGGAGTAGACCGCGTTGCATTGCGAGTGGTAGTCCGATAAGCCCATAAAGCATGAAAGAGTTTATCAGGCCATGACCTCTTATCTTTATCCACCATCTTTTGCAGTATATTTGAAAGAGTCTTGTTGAAGGCCTCTATCTGTCCATTAGCCGCTGCATGATATCGAGATGAATGGTTGGACTTAATGTTGTATTCTTGATACAATTTCTTTACCTCAGAAGAACAGAAGTTGGTGCCGTTGTCCGTCAATATGGTATGAGGGAAACCAAATCTAGTAATGATGTTAGACTTGATGAAGCTAACAATGCATTTAGAACTGACTTCTTTGAGAGGTACTGCCTCTGCCCATTTGGAAAAGAAATCAGTAGTAGTAAGAATGTACTTAAACTGCTTGGCCGTAGCTGAAGGGTAAGGTCCCACCACATCCATTCCCCATGTGGAAAATGGCCATGAGTATTTAGCTGTATGAAGCAACTCTGGAGGTTGATGAATGAAGTTGGCATATACTTGGCATGAATGACACTTCTTTGTGAAATTAACACAATCTTGCATCATTGAAGGCCAGAAGTATCCAAGCCTTCGAATTTGATCAGACAATCTATGTCTAGACTGGTGGGCACCACAGACTCCCGCATGTACTTCTTTTATGACAGCCATTGTCTCTTCACCATAAATACATCTGAAGAGAACTCCATCAAAACCACGTTTGTAGAGAATTTTCTCGAGGTGGTTTGGACCATCATAAAGAGTAAAATTGACCACACGTCGCCGAATTTGTTCTTTCTCGGCTCTATCAGGTGGAAGTGTTCCATTTTGAAGGTATTCCTTGATAGGTGACATCCATCCTGTAGTATGACCATACGGTTCAGGAATGGGACTAATTTCATTAATTTCCTCTGTTCTGACTTGAACATAAGGTGAAATTGCACGACGGTGGGAAATACAGATGGTTGTCTCGTCCCGATTTGGATCTGCTAAAGCTGTGGCTATATTATCCAGTGCATCAGCTTGAGAATTTTGTGATCTTGGGACATAAGAAAATGTCGGTTTTGAAGGGAATTCTGACATTAACTCTCTGACGTAATCATACAAAGGGATTAATTCTTCTTTTCTGATGGCATAATCCCCATTGATTTGTTTGATTACCAGGTCTGAATCACCTTTCACCTTTAAGTGATTCACTTGTGCTTGAAGCGCTAACTCCAATCCTGTAATGAGAGCTTGGTATTCAGCTTCATTATTGGTACCACTTTCCCATAACAAAAAGGAATAAGGTAACACTGCCTTATCTAGAGAAATGAGCACAATTCCTAAACCAACTTTGTTGAATTTAGGATTTTCCATTTTCTTCCCTGTTGGACTTCTAGAAGCACCATCAAAATACATTTCCCATGTTTGAGGACTCTCTTGAATAAAGAAAACTTCCTCATCAGGGAGTTTGATATCTGAATATGTGTCTTCCACTGAAGGATGTTCAGCTAGGAAATCAGCCAGAGCTTGGCCCTTAATTGCCTTTTGAGACACATACTGGATGTCAAACTGCTGTAGAATAACCGCCCACCTTGCCAGACGTCCTGTAAGCATTGGACGACTAAGGATGAATTTGAGTGGATTATTACGAGATACCAATTGGAACTCGTGATGTTGCAGGTAGTGTCTCAGTTTCTTAACTGCAAAGATTAATGCTAGGCAGCACTTTTCAATACTCGAATACCGGGTTTCCGCTTCAAGCATAGTTCTACTGAGATAGTAGAGACTATTTTCATTCCCAGCATCATTCTTTTGAGCGAGAAAGTCACCCAATTATCGCTCTAAAGCTGTCACATAGAGGATAAGAGGCCTACCCTCAACAGGTGGCATGAGTACTGGTGGACTCAAGAGGTATTTCTTGAGAACATCAAATGCTTCTTGACATTCTTCAGTCCACTGGTAAGTGACTCCTTTCTTCAATAATTTGGTAAAGGGTAAACTTTTGCCTGCCAAATTGGCGATGAAACGCCGAATATAGGCTAAGTGTCCTTGAAGTCCTCTTAATTCTTTAAAATTCTGAGGAGGTGACATACCAAGGATTGATTTGGTCTTCTCAGGATCGACTTCAATACCACGATGGCGTACAACAAAGCCGAGGAATTTTCCTGAGGTTACCCCAAAAGAACATTTTAAGGGGTTCATCTTCAAATTATGTTGTCGAAGCTTGTGGAATACGACTTCCAAATCAGCCAAGTGATCAAAGCGTTGTTTGGATTTAACCACCAAATCATCTACATAGCATTCAACAAACTTCCCTAGAAAAGGTTTGAAGATACGATGCATGGCGCGTTGATATGTTGCACCTGCATTCTTTAAACCAAAGGGCATCACCCGATAACAAAACACACCTTGAGGAGCTCTGAAGGCTGTATATTCCTCATCTTCTGGGGCCATTCAGATCTGATTATATCCAGAATATCCATCCATGAAATAAAGTACTTCATAGCCAGCCGTCACATCAATTAAGAGTTCTGTAATCAGAACTGGGAAATCATCTTTAGGACAATACCGATTAAGATCTCTGAAATCGATGCAAACCCTAATTTTTCTGTTCTTCTTCTTTACAGGGACAATATTAGCCAACCACTTGGGATATTGAACTTCTCTGACGAAGTTAGCTTTGATAAGCTTATCCACATCAGCTTCGATTTTGGCAGCATAGGTTGGGTGTGTTCTTTTCGCAGCTTGCTTGAATCCTCGATGTTCTTTTGGCAAACCCAAATGATGGGTGGCAACATCAGGATCAAGGCCAGGCATCTCTGTATAATTCCAAGCAAAAATATCTTTATTTTGCTTTAAAAAATAAATATACATCTCTTGATCTTCAAGGGTCATGGCCGCACTAATTAAAGTGGGGCATGGATCTTTCTCTGTACCCAGATTTACTTCTCTGAGTTCATCCACAGTGGTAGAGATACCCTCTTCAAATGCTGGAGGAGCATCTCTAAGATCTTCCTCTTCCTCTTCATCATGTGTTATTTCTTCCGTTTCTACTTGCAAAGTAGATGAAAAAACGAAATTCTCATGATCATAAGAGATGTCAAAATTTTCACATTTTGAAGAAGAAGCTTCCATTTCCGACCCTATTGATGATAAAGGGTCTTCTTTGGGAAATAAAGAGGAGATGATGGATTGAGAATCGACATCAATATTCACCTCTGGTGTTGCTATAACTTCTTCTGGCCCGATTAGCGAAGTATAGACTTGTTGGATTTTAGCAGACGAAATGAAAACGTCACCACTTATGCTTTCATCACTACTTGGTAAGTTACCAATTTCTCCCATGTTGTCTGGCTCGATTGCCGTAATTGACATTATGGATCTTTCCATAAGAGTATTTTGATTTGGGCCTATTTTGTCAATTTGACTGATAGGTAACACATAATTTGTACTCACATGTGAAAATGGATTTATTGGAGTTTTTTCCAAACCATATGGAGCATTAACTTTGGTAATTTCCTTCATTGTAGATTTTTCTCTTCCCTTCATGTGATAAAATTCTGCCTCAATGTATTGAGACTCACATGTCTTGAACGGGGCCTTATCACCATACAATGTTCCAACTTGACCATTGAAACAGTATTTGAGACATTGATGGTATGATGACGGAATAGATGCATGCTGATGTAGACAGGGTCTTCCAAGCAAGATATTGAAAGCTGAGTCTTGATCAACAATCATGAAATCTGAATTGGAAACAAGATCTCCAAACTGAGTTCTGAGCGTAACTTCTCCCAGTGGTTCTTGTTCATTTTTATCATATCCTTGCAACATCATGGTAGAAGGAGATAAATCAGATTTCGTGAGGCCCAATCGACGAAGTGTGCGAATGGGCATGAGGTTGACTCCTGAACCATTGTCAATGAAATCTCTTCGAACATCTATACCATTGACTTTGCCAGATAGGTACAAAGGTTTTATGTGCCCATGCACAACATCATATTCATCTTTATCAGTAAAAGATATCACTGCATGGCATTCCGCAGGATTATTCTCTATGTGATAGATTTCAGCTGCAGCAATTTCAGCTTCAAACTCCTGAGGACTTGACAAAGCTTCGATGAGTGCTTCCCGAAGATCTCTTGACAGATTCAAAGCATCCAAAATTGATAACTTGGTTGGTACTTGGGCCAAGTGTTTCAATATATCATATTTTTGATCTAGAGGTCTGCGTTTCCCAATAGGAATATGTGGTTTAGCAGGTACCTTGGAAGCAGATGCTTTGGAAGCTGATGCATCTTGTATTGAAGTTGGCAACATCCTTGGTTTTGGAAAATTAGACTGATTAGATCCATTTACTTGCTGAGATAAAGAAGATGGAACTTTTAATCGGTCTTCCAAAATAACTGTGCCGAAAATGAGTTGGCCATTGGCAGAAGAACTTGCTTGTTCTTTTTGAGCTCGCTGAAGGGCTCTACCACGAGTTTCTGCTGCATATACAGTGCTAGCAGGGGTAGAATTAGAGTAGTGGCTTCGGAAAGATCCACGTCTTCCCCTATATCCTGAACCTCTAGAACTTCCTCGGGTTCCCTTATTTGATACAGGGAATTCAGGTTCATCAAGACTGGAATATGAATCTGTTAATTGAATCATATTAACAGAACCAAAGATTAATTCTTCGTCTGATAAAGACTCTGCCTAGTTAGCCTGTTTAGGCTGTGCCGTTTGGTGGGACGGTGCCCGTGGCTTTGAAGTAGATGGCATGAAATCTGCCAGAGTCAAAGACAATTTAGGCTTTGATACATACTCATCTTCTCCTGATTCCTCTTTCTTCTTTGAATTGCGCTGCCCTTTTGAGGATTTGTCTTTTGATGGAGGCTTTACTGCAGCTTTTGTAGGAGACACAATTGGCTTCTTCAATTGTGTTCGCAAAATGTAATGGGTCCGATTGATTGTCTTTCTGACCATCCAATCATCATATTTTTTCGCAGTTTTGCTTTTGACTTCCTGCCACTCGCCTCCTTCCTCTGGATCTGTAGCGGTAATACACGCTACATGAGCTGAAGAACCCTTCAATTTGACTTGTCCCAAGTCGACCATCTTTTACAGGAGGTCTTTAAAGACAAAACACTCCTGGATGGGATGCCCCAACATTTGATGTAAGGGACAATAATTGGGACGGTCTTCATCTCCTTCCTTGTTTGGCCTCTTCGACACTGGTAATTGAACCAAATTATTTTCCAGAGCTGAAATGAAGTAACCAGGAACATTCTCACTTCGGAAAGAGTATGTTTTACTCTTCATATCCTCAAATTGTTTTCGTTGTTGATCTTTTTGATCATTTGGACGAAACAGCCTTTGTTGTTGGCGTTCAGGAGGTGGAGCCCTTCGAGAAGATGAAGGTTTTGAAGTAGAAATAGGTACAGGTGCTTGTTTAAGCATAACTGTAGCAGTTTCTGCTTTACCCATTCTTCTTCCTGGAGCTGATGGAATTACACGAGATTTAACCTTAGCCTGTATAAGGGAATCTTCAATCTGTTGAGCGATTGAAGTATGGTCTCAAAACCCTCCTGTGTATTTCACAGGGATCAATGGCGTGCGTAATTCGTCACACAAATTTGCCACACAGATTGGCAATAATTCCTCCTGAGGGAGTGCTAAACTCAAGGAATACGTTAATCCCTTCCAACGAGCAATGAAATCAGAGACTCTTTCATTCTCCCTTTGCTTGCAGTTTGTAAGATCGAAAACTGTCGTTTTTGGAAAAGTTGAGCAAAACTGAAAAAAGGAATTTTTGACGAAGATCCTCCCATCCGATGACTGACCGGGATTGCAAGTTTGTATACCATACAAAAGGTGGTCCTTGCAAGGTTCGCACGAAGCATCTGATTTCACTGCTTCTTGCTGCTCTAGAGTTCCAATCATAGGATCACAACAAGACATGTAATGCGTCAAATGTTGTTCAGGGTCGCCTGATCCATTGAAAGTAGGGAAAATAGGGTTTCCAAAACTGGATGGAGGAGAAATTGAATCTACCCATTCAGGGTAAACATTCTTTTCAGGTTGAACCTGCGCCCGTTTCCCTTCCATAGTTTCTAACCGAGCTGTTAATGACTCAATAGTAGTTATTAACTTTTGAGAAACGTCAGGTTGAACTTGGTTTTGGGTAGGTGCAATGAATGGAGTTTGGACAGACATGGTGGTTGGTGCTGCAACTGATGGTAGTGCTGCCAACCGTTGTTGCGTTTGACCCGTAGGATTAGACCTCTGTGGGTGTACTGATAAAGGAGGATATTCTTGATCCATCTCAGTAGTTACAACAAATTCCTTCGGCTGTCGGACTTCAGAATTATTAAGAAGAAGACTACTCTGAAGTAGTTCTGCATTCAAACTTCTAAATTCTTTCATTTCTTCTTCCTGTTGTGCAAACCTTTGCTCTAATGAGAGCGATTGACCTCCTTCAGAGGAAGGGTGAGAAGTAACCTGATTCTTTCCATTCCCCTTATTGGATCCTTTTCGGAGAGGGGGAAGTGGGTTACTTGAAGGAATACCCAGATTTTGGGTAAGCCTTTGATTACGTGTGCGCACACCTTCTTCATTTAGGTCTGTGTGCGCAACTTCTTGAGCAGGAACCTCTTCGTCTGATCCCTCTGATTGAGCCTCATTTGGTGAATCAGCAGAAATGGCATTGATGACATTAATGGATGCATATTGCATGGAATCCTTTCTATCAGCATTTCTGTGATATCGTCTCCTTCCATGTCCATGATGAGACATGGCATTCCGTTGACTTGATCCCTCAGGAATTTCTTGGAGAACCGTCACTTGGAGAGAATCTCCTGACAGCTTGGCTCTTTGTTCCTCTTGAGGCTTATTCCCTAATTGAGAGAATACTGACTTTCTCTGAGGGAGGGATTGAGGATTTGAAAAAGTCCCCAGTCCGGTGGACTGGGGATGTTCCTGCTGCTTCCGCTCAACTCCTCGAATCCCATTTGTTGACTCTGAGGGTTGGGTTAGAGAAGTCCCCAGTCTAGCAAGCTGGGGTGTCTCTTGACATGCTATGTCTGAGATCTTCTTGAAATCTCTCATGATCTTGCGAATCATAGTTCGGAAATTAGCTGGATGCATTAACCTGTATCCACTTTTATCACCTGGTTCAACAGACCGTTGGATGATTTCCGAAACTTCTGTCATTTGATGACGTGTTTTCTCCAGACGAGAGGCTTGTGCAATATTCTCTCCTGCTTGATGTAGGAGCAATTCAACAACTTGTTCTCTATATACATGATTTTGAGAGGAACTAATTGAAGCTTGTTCTTGAGCAAGCTTTTGATTATGAACAAAGACCATTGACTGTGGCCGGCCATGGGTAATAACATTGCATGAGACCATTTTCGGCGGGCTTTGCAGACCGGAAAGCACTATGAAATGTAGTGCTCCGTGAACACCCCATCCTCTGATATGAAAATCAGATGGAGCATTGGCAATTAACTGACGCAATTTTCTTAGTGCGCTAAGGCATGAACATTGAAGGGTTCTCTGTTTCTTTTCAGCCTTTGGATACCGAGAGACTGATAGAGATTCCAAATCAATCTGGCGTTGTAACCCTTCTATTATCTTAAGATGATTTTCATATTCATCGTAAGATAATACCTTCTTCTTTAATTGACAAAGAGTTTTCCATATGTTGAGACGAATATCATGGATTCCATCATCCGTCAACATCTTTGGAATGTCGTACTGGGAGTCAGCCAAAGGCCAAAACATGACTGGTACTTCACCTTTTTCCAGTTTTTTTCTCATGTTCAACATTTCCTCTTTATCATTAAATGAAGATTCTTCTACCTGTTTGGACCAGAGTTGGTGTTTCCTTGTTGCTTCATAGGATTCAACAAGATTGGTAGAGAAATCACTATTCATGCTGGAAGATGAATGACCCAGGGATGGTTCGGAGAATAACCTGAACCCCAGGCTATCTTCTGATGGAGAAAGAGTTTCACCTGCCGATAGTAAAGCATCAGACATGACTGGTTTTACGTTTGCAAGTTCCTCGAGATAGGAGGGCTTTCTCGTCACTACATTTCCTTCTGAAGAATTTTCGAGACAATGTGAATCACTACTGCGGAGAGGACTTTCGTAGCGAAGTTCATCACCATGAGGAGGACCGTCATGATGGGTTACAACAAAAGATGAAATCTCTTGCTCCTTGGTCTTCTGACCACACAGAGGGTTCCTGTGGCTCTCATCTGAAGAAGAAACTTCAAGATTGACCGAATTTTCATGAAGCAAGTCTTCATGAGGAAGTGTCTGTTGAAGACCTTCAGAATTAATGTTCCCGTTATTGGGAACTGAGGGAGTAGAATCTTGAATTCCGACAGATAAATGTCTGAGGGCTTCAAGAACTCCAGCATCGAGCAAGGCCTTGTTGCAGATTGGCCTTTGATCTCCTGACTGTGCTGGGAGGATCTTTTTCTTAGATGCATTCTTACTCGCTTTAGAAACCACTTGACGATGAAAGTGATTGCTCTGAGCAGGTGTATGTGCCTGATCAGGAAATATGGTCAGGTTAGGCTGACGATCTCTACTCAAATCAGGTGTATGTGCCTGACTTGGTTGTCCGTATGATATGGGGGAGTATGCCCCATAACCCTATTGGACTGGAATAGATGTGTGTGTCTGTTCCAGAGTGAATCGTTGATGTGTCACTCCATTGCTAGGGATAGATTTATGTGTCTGTCCCTGAGATGATGCTGAAGCTGTTATGATATCCTGGCAAGCATCCAGAATATGAGCAGGAATTTGCTTCTGCTCTTTCACCATTGACAAAATATGTTTGGTGACTTCAGCCACCGGAACGGGGATATACGTCCATTCCGGGCTTGGAGTAGGTGTATGTGCCTGCTCCTGTCCTCCTTTTCCTGTCAGTGAATCCTGACAGTACTCAAGTGTGGAGGCAGAGAGTTGAGTCTGCCTCCTGTTTGTCGTCGGGACTTTCCGAATGACTTCTCCGGGCGCTACCAAGCGAGACTGTTGGTAGGCCTGATTAGTATTAGCAGGTGTATGTGCCTGCTGATTACACTTCGCCAAACGCGGTTGACGAGAACCATCATATGTAGTCAGACGAGCCTGCTGACTAACTGATGATGTATAAGCAGGTGTATGTTCCTGCCTATGGTACTCCACCGGAATTGCCTGGCGGGATAGGCTTGATGCTGTCAGACGAGTCTGCTGGACAGCGGAATTAAAACGAAAAGGTGTGTATGCCTGCTCGTTGTTTGCCACCAAGTTAGGTTGGTGGACTTCTCCGGAGATGGAAGGGATGACAACCTGCTTATTATTAACCGGATTCCGTCTCTGGCGGTTCATCTTGCCTGCTCGGGTTCGAGGAACTTGAGCTGAATGCCTGGAGTCGGTACCCTCATCATGTTGAGGGCGCACTACCGCACGAGTCTGGCGGCGATTGTTGATGGGAGCCCTTGAGAAGGACTCCTGTCTTTTTGAATTAAGGTCATGCGGGACCTGCTCATTCACTTCCTCAGAGTAAGGGAGTGAATGGAAATTGCGTTCCGGGGATAACGACCCGAAACGGTTGGAGACGGTAGTCAGCACCGCCTGCTTCTTGATTGCTGGCCGCCGTTGTCCAGACGACCATTTAGAGTTGTTAACTTGGAGGGCTTGACGAGCGGCCTCCAGAGTTGGGATAGTACCGTTGCGACGGTACTCCTTAACCAGTGCATTAGAAACACAGCGTTGAAGACGCTGAGTTGGTGATGTCATCGTCAGAGCGGATGACGTTCCAGCAGGAGTAGCAGCATTGGTTTTCACAGCAGCAGACCTCACAGTAGAGGTGTTCACAGCAGCAGTATTCACAGGGGTGAATTTAAGGAAAGCCATTTTTTGCAGAAGATCTTGAGAATAGAGTGCCTGTTCCATGTAAAAAACATAATCAAGATGAATCTGTCCACTGCATCTTTTGGATGAGCACATGTCAATGATTGCTTTGTTGGCCCAAGGGGCCTAACAAATAAGAAGAACATCACTTTCACTTGGTTAAGGATTCACATCGGGTTCACCATTTTTGTTTCACACGGAATCCGGGGATGACCTCCTGGACGGGAGATTCAAACGTTCCGATCGGTTTCTAACGGGTTTGTTCGTAGAACCTGAAACATCCAATGATTCCACATCTGTTTGGACCTACTTTCCAAAGGCAGGTGCTCATTTAGCTTGTGGACTAATGAGGCTTAGGAATTTGCATTGGTCGAGAGGATGGGAGGTCGGACTCATCACACCTTTTTGAGGGGAATTATTGTCTACTCCGGGACTCTCTTTATAGATTTAAGTTATGTTCGTGAATCCTTATTACATTACCAAGTATAAAATGTGCTTTCCTTTAGTTTTAACAATTAATGATTAAATATGCAAGAAATTTAGAGAATATTTTATATGTATTCGAGGTTCTTCATCAATAGAGAATCATCTATATCTGTTTAGAGATTCTTGGTCAATGGTATCCTTCAAAACATTTATATAAAAGTCTCTTGGTCATTATGATGACCAGGCTGGTTTTAAAGCCACTCAGTGGGGAACTTGAAGCTTATCGTCATTCAGAAGGACAGAGATTATTTCAAAGTTGGGATCGAACCCATAAATGGGCTACCTACGTATCCTTTGTTTTGGAAAAGGAATCAGAACCCACGTAGTTCAAGAAATGGAGTATGATGTTTATGATTGATGGCTCAAAGATGAATGTCATAATTACTTTTACACTCTAAGCTCACGTGAGTCATGCTCGGTGTGAGAAACAAGAGGTATTAGTAAAATTTAGACAATTGTACCATGAAAGATTCAATCATAAGAATATGTTTGGGACTTATGTATGGAAGACTGCCCAGATAGATGAAGGTTTGGGATTTACTTTTAGGGAGAAAATCCATGAACAGGGTCCATAAAGTTATATGTGCTTCATGGAGATTTGAATACTCTAATATCGGGGCTTACTCCTAAGGAGGATGCCCAAGTTAGGAGGGGACTTATGATTGGGTTTTACTCCTGAAAAGGAAACCCAAATCAAAGGTAAATTATGACTGGTTAAGAGAAATTTAAGGGGACTTGGGGCGTACTCCTGAAAAGGAAGCCCAAGGTTATCACTGAGTCTTATTCCTGAAAAGGAGACCCAAGTTAAGGGACTTGGGGCTTACTCCTGAAAAGGAAGCCCAAGGTTATGACTGAGTCTTATTCCTGAAAAGGAGACCCAGGTTAAGGGACTTGGGGCTTACTCCTGAAAAGGAAGCCCAAGGTTATGACTGAGTCTTATTCCTGAAAAGGAGACCCAGGTTAGAGGACTTGGGGCTTACTCCTGAAAAGGAAGCCCAAGATTATGACTGAGTCTTATTCCTGAAAAGGAGACCCAGGTTAGGGATTAAGGTTTGGGGCTTACTCCTGAGGAGGATGCCCATATTTGAGGTTGGGGCTTATTCTTAAGAAAGATTCCCAAGATTAAAGGACTTGATTGGGGCTTATTCCTGAGGAGGATGCCCAAGATTGGGAACTTTAAGAATTTGGGGCTTACTCCTGAGGAAGATGCCCAGATTAAAAGTTTTATAACTGGGGATTATTCTTGAAAAGGAGACCCAGGTTAAGATTCTCTCATCTTAAAGGATGAGGTTGAATGAACTAACTCTCCGTATTTTAGTGACATAAGGATATTTAAATCACTAGACTTTGAGAGAGATTCCACAGAATTCCTTTCAGATAAGAAAGTCGAATCAAGAAATCATGCCATAAATGGATTTGAAGAGTGTCTTGAAGACTGAATCTTGAAAAGGAAAGGTGAAATGTCTTAAGAGGGGTAAAAATGGGCAAGATGGGCACCCAAAAAGATAGGGGCGCGCAAGTCTTGCAAGGCGCGCAAGTCTTCCGTGGGCGCGCAAGTGTTGGTCGCGCAGGTATACCTGCGCGACACATAGTTTACTTGCGCAATTTTCAACCAACAATCAAATACTTGAGCGACTCTTTTTAAAACCCTTTAGAATGTTCTCGAGGTTCTTCCAGAAAAGGGACACGCAAGTTATATTAAAGGAAATAAGTCGGCGCGCAAGTGTTTGATAAGTTTCAACACTTAGGCCTTCCTTCTTCTCTTTAGATCTTCCGTTCTAGGTAAGAAATTACCTTAGAAGTGTTCTGGAAGCTTTGAGAAAAGACTTGGGCGTCGGGAGCTTCAATCTGAGTTTCTGAAAAAAGATCCTCTCGAATGGGGGGCCCACAGGGTCTATTTATAGGCAAAAGAAGACCCCGGGCGGTTACCGGGTGATTACCAATTAGGTCGCGCAAGTCACCTGCGCGACCAAGGTGGCCGTGCAAGTACACTTGCGCGCCAGTTAGATACCTTGCGCGGTGAGGTTGCTATTGATCCTTTCTTCCTTCCTTTGTTGATTTTTGATGTTTTCTTCAAAGGCTGAATCACTTTGAGCTCAGATATTCCCTTTTCCGATCTTTAGATTCTGTGACGAAAGGAGCGTCAACAAACCCTAAAAACCTAAAAATCCTAAAATCCCGAAAAATATAAAAACCCCTACCACCCCTAATAAAACCTAAAAACCCAAAAAACTCTAATATCCTTAAGAAAACCCTAAAAAGAAAAAAACCCTAAGAAATTCCTTAAAACCCCTAAAAACCAAAATAAACCCTTAAAACCCCTCAAGACTGAAAATAAAAAAATACCAACTAAAGGCATGAAAAAACCATAATCTATTACTAAAAATTCCGTAAATCCATAAACCCTCTAATTACCCTAAACAACCCTTAAAAATACTAAAAATCGTAAAACCACTAAAACCAAAAAACCCATAAAATACAGAAAACCCTAAAACTCTAAAAACAATACCCCCCCAAAAAAAACCATGAAAACCATGAATACCTCTGAAACCCATAAAAAACCCCCAAAACACCAAAATCCCTAAAACCTGTTATAAATTCCTAGAAATCCTAAAAAATACTAACACCCCTATAAACCTTGAAAAAAATTGAAAACCTTATGAAACCACTAAAAAAGTTTAAAAACACCAAAAACCCTAAGCCCCTTAAAGACTACTAAAAATCTTAAAAATGTTGAAAACCCCTAACAATCACTAAAAATTCTAAGACCCCTAAACACCTAAAGACACTTAAAACCATTGAAAAACTAAAATCCATAAAAACCCCTAAGACACAATTCTTAAAACAACAAAAACCATTAAAAACCCTAAACACACCATAGTAACCCCCAAATCATGCTAAAACATCTAAAATCCCTAAAACCCTAAAAGTACCAAAATACTCTAATAACACTAAACTACCATAAAACTCTATAAAAAAACTAAAGGTCCCTAAAGAACCATAAAACACTAAAAAACCTTGAAAATTATAAATTCCTAGAAACCCAAATATCCCTTAAATCCCAAAAAACACCTAAAACACATAAAAACCCTAAAACTCTTTAAACCCCTAAGAACTGTAAAATCCCTAAAACGACCATAAAAATCCTTAAATATCCTGAATACCCTAAAAAAACTAAAAACCCTAAAAATATTATAAAACCCTAAAAACCCATAAAACCACTACTAATATCCAATAAAATACTAAACCCCCCCCCCAAAACCCCCCAAAAAACAATAAAAACTCCTAAAACACCCAAAAAACTGTAAAACCCATTAAAATAAAAATATTACCTAAAAAATACTAAAAACTATAAAATTACCCTAAAACAACTAACACCCCATAAAACCCATAAAAACCCCTAAAACACTAAAAACCCTAAAAACCTGAAAAATCCCAATAACCCTAAAAACCTAATAACCCTTTAAAACCCCAAAAAGACTCTAGGAACCCCAAAACACTAAAAGAATATGAAACCCCTAAAAACCTATAAAACAGTAAGATGTCCCAAAATCACTTAACACCCTAAAAGCCCCTAAAACTCTGAAAAATTGATAACTCTAAAAATCGGAAAACCCCCTACACCCCATAAAATCTGTAAAAACACCTAAAACCCTTAAACACCCTTAAAACCATTAAAACAAAAAAGGGCACTAAAAAATAACCTAAAACATTCATAAAAACCTTAAAACCCTATAAACCATAGAAACCCCTAAAATCGATGAAAAAAATAACCCCCCTTAAAAACACTAAAACGTATATAAACCCCCCTAAATCCCTGAATACCTAAAAAAATTAAAAATACCTAAAACACCTAAAACCCTAAAATCCTCAATACTATAAAAACCAAAAAATTCATTAAAACCCATAAACTCCCCTAAAATAAAAAGCACTAAATAAACCTTAAAAGTACTAAAACACATAAAATATTGCTAAAACCCCTTAAATAATTAGAAGTTTCCACAAGTTTCACAAAATCATTGGTTTCTAGTGCTCTTAATAGGTTGAGTTCTGATATGGGGATCTCTATCCATGATACAGCATAATAGAGATCTATGTATTTGTGTAACACTAATTTTATGGAAATAAATAACACCGGTTTTCCCTAGTGTTGTGTAAGGCTTGTGGCGAGTGAGGTGTAGACCTTGTAGACAATCTCTTATGCTAGGTAGGATGGACATTAGCTGAGCCATAATACCATTGATGAGAATTATAAAAGTTGTTGGATCTTGATTGATTACTCTGTGAGTGAGGAGAAGCGGGTGGATACTGGGTATGAGGGCATCCGAATGGACCCGAGGAAATTGAACCACAATGTATGCGTGGACGTGAAAAGGGATGATCAGGATTCGTAGTTGGTCCTGGTGTTATCTTATAGAGTTTGTTGGGAAAATACCTACTATCTGGTTCTCAGAGATATGTCCATGTAAGACATCACTGTGCTACTACAGAGATAGGGGGACGATGACGATGATGACAATAAGGTTGGAGGAAAAAAAAATGAGACCCACATCACAGCCAGTGATGGAATTTTACTCAGGAAAAAGAATGTGCCTGAGGGTTTAATCTCTGCTCCCCCAAAGAGGAGGCCATTTATGGACTACTTCACTTTGGAAAATCCCAAGGCTACTAGGGATTCTTCTAATATAGTAAAAAATCTAATTATTTCAAGAGATGGTGTCCTAAAATGTTCTCTTCTCAAACCCATCATACATTGGAGAAACAATAATTCAAGGATAAGTATTTAGCACTCTTCAAGTAATAGGGGAAATTTGAGTCTTGGTGGGAGATGATGGATGTTGGAGCAGGCTCTGAATTTGAGTTTGGTGATGTTGTTGATCCTTTTGGCATGTATTTTTTTGGCTTTGGGCTATTTTGGCCCGAAATATTTTTTTTATGTTCTACCTATACTTTTTTATTAAATTTTGGGGGGCCAAGCATGCTTGGGCCTGCACCTTCTTTTCCATTAAAACCCCAAAAAATCCAAAAACCCAAAAAATCCTTAATTCCCTAAAGACCCTAAAATAAAAAAAACCCAAAGTACCAAGAAACTGTTAAACCCCCCCTAAATCACCCTAAACCCCTAAAACCCATAAAATCCATAAAAACCCTAAAATAATAAAACCTATAAACCATAAAACCCTTAAAAACCTTAAATCCCCTAAAAGACCCTGAAAACTCTAAAACCCTAAAAGAATGCTAAAAAATGTAAAAAACACTAAAGGATCCTAAAATCTATAAAAAACTAAAATAACATAAAACACTAAGAGGTACTAAGAACCATAAACTCTAAAATATCTATAAAATGCTAAAAACCAAATAATTCCCTAAAAAATAAAAGAGTTTGATAATCCCAAAACCCCCCTAAATGATAGTAAAAAACACTAATGACCTAGAAGACCAAAAAACCGTTAAAGACCCTAAAAATCATAAAAACCCCAATATGGAACTCAAAATCCTCAAAACCCTAAAATACAAGATGAATCTATATTCAATAAAAGACCCAAAATAACCCTATAAAAACCCTAAAAGACCATAAACCCTTAAACACTAAAAAAACACAAAACCCCCTTAAAAAAATTAAAACCCCTAAAAACCCAAAAACCCTTAAAAACAAAAAACCCATAAACCCCCTAAAAACCCTAACACCCTAAAAACCCTAAACCGCTAAAAACCCTAAACCCCAAATAACCATAAAATACCATAAATTACCCTATAAAACCTAAAAGACCCTAAAACCTCTTAAACACCATAAAAAGTCTACAAAAATAAAAAAACTAAATTTCCAAAAACCAAAAAAAATGAAAAAAATACCTAAAACCCATAAAACACTAAAAAGGTCCTATAAAATGCTAAAAACACAAAAAATGGTAAAAAAAATAACAACCCATAAAATTTCTAAAAACCCATGAAACCAAAAAAAATCCATAGAAATCCCAAAACCATAAAATCCCCAAAAAACACAAAAAACTATGAAAACCCATAAAAACCCTAAAAATCCTTAAAACCCCTATAACCCAAAAACCACAAAAAACCCATAAAAATCCATAAAAAACCAAAGAAACACTAAAAAACACAAAAAACACTAAATCCCAAAAAAACCCTAAAACTATAAAAACCTGAAAACTCTAAGAAACCCAAATCCCATAAATCCACTAAAAACAAGAATGACCATAAACCACTATGAAACCCCTAATGCCCGTAAAAATTATAAAATAAAAAATAACCCAAATGAACCTGAAACATAGTAAAAAAACCAAAAAACTAAAACCCTAAAAACCCTAAAAACCTAATAACCATAAAAACCCAAAAAAATTAAAACCCCAAATGGAACCTAAAACCACTAAAAACACTAAACCCTAAAAGACCCTAAAAAACCAAAAAACCCCTAAAACCCCGAAAACCCCTAAAGGATACTAAATACATCCACAAGACCATAAATACCCTAAAACACCTAAAAAGACTTTAAAAATTACATAGGGCCCTAAAACACCTGAGAAAATTAAAAATTACCCTAAAACACTAAAAAATTCAATGGACTCTAAAAACCAATGAAAACCATAAATGACCCCAAAACCCTAAAAACCCTAAAGAACCATAAGAAATAATAAAATCCCTAAGGGACCCAAATTTCCAAAAAAAAACCCTAAAGGAACAAAATAATACTACAAACCATAAAAGAGCCTAAAACCCTAAAAACCATAAAAATCCAAAAGTACCATAAAACCCCCTATATCTGTAAAAGACCCTAAAACCACTAAATCCACAATAATACCATAACACGCTGAAAAATCCTATAGGACCCTAATAATACCAGAAAACCTAATAAAATCCTTAAACCCCATAGAAGATCCCAAAAAAACTAACAAACATTCAAAGACACAAATAACATTAAAACCCTCTTAAACCCATAAAACACGCGAAGACACTACAAAACCCGAAACCCTTAGAAACCCCTAAAATTATAAAATCTCATAAAAACAATTAAAACACTAAGACATAAATACCATATAAAACCCTAAAAAATCACTAATATTCTGTAAAACAAAAAAACCCTTAAACACCCTAAAAACATAATAACACAAAACCAAAAATACCCCTATAAAACGAAAACTCACTAAAAACACAAAAATACTAAAAAAACTAAAAGACTAAAAACACCTAGAGAATCTTAGAAACCTAAAAATCCCTAAAAACCATAAAAACCATAAATAACCCCTAAAATATAAAAACCATACGAACATCTAAAACTCCTAAAACCCGTTAAAACCCGAAAACCCTCTAAAATCCTAAAATAATACCACCCCCAAAAACCATAATAACTATATAAAACCATTAAACCCCTTAAAACCTAAAATACCATGAAAAACATAAAAACCCTAAAAGACACTAAAATCCCTAAAAACACAGAAAGACCCTAAAACCTTAAAAGATTGTAAAACCTATAAAAACATAAAAAAACCCTTAAAAATATTTATACATAAAAAACACCTAAAAACCCTATAAATCCCTAAAATTCATAAAAGAAATAAAACCCCCTTAAAATATTAAACTCATAAAAACACCTAAACCCCTAAAAACAGTAAATTAACCATAAATCTTGTAAAACCATAAAATCCCAAAAGCCCCCAAAAACACAAAAGAAAACTAAAACCCTAAATCCCCATAAAAACACTAAAATGGATTTAAAATACATAATAAACCCTAAAATTACTAAAACACATAAAAGTATGAAGTATCATTAAATCCATAAACAATTATAAAAAACCCCAAAAATCACTAAAAATCACTAAAAACCCTAAAAATATAAACACCCATAAAAGTCGTAAAAACCCTAAAACACGCTAGATACAATAAAAACCCTAAAAACACTAAAAACTCAACAAACACTAAAAAATTTTAATCTCTAAAATAATCCTAAAACCCTAGAAAACCCTAAAAATCTAAAAATACCCAAAACCCCCCTAAAACCCTAAAACCCTAATAAACCCAAATAACTATAAAACTTTATGAAAATCATCAAAACCATAAAAACCCATAGAAAACAATAATAAAATCCTTCATACCCCCATAAAAACACAAGAAAACATTCTAAAACCCCAAAAAACTAAAATACTATAAAACCCCTAAAACCTAGAAAAATCCTTGAAAACCATAAAACCCATAAATCAATAAAACCCTCCAAAACCCTAAAAATCTCAAAAAACCAATAAAACACCTTAAAAAACTAAACCCACCACCCCAAAACCCCATAATAACCCTAAAAATAATCAAAAAAATATTAAAAACACCAAAAACCATCTGAAACCCCATAAATCCCTAAAAACCCAAAATCCCTAAAAACCCTGAAAAATCCAAAAACCCTAAAATCCATGGAAACCACTAAAAGTAATTAAAAATTCCTAAAATACTTAAAAACCATAAAATCTCTAAAATAACCCCCAAGACACAAAAACCCCACAAAACCATAAAAACCCTAAAAATCTTAAAAGACATTTAAACTAATAAAAACCCTAAAAACCTAAAAAACTTGAAAACCCCCTAAAACCCCTAAAATAATTAAAACCCCAAAAAACACTAAAAACCCCTAAAACACTAAAACCCCCAAAATTAGAAAAAAAAAACCAAAAAAAATAAAAAATCCTAAAACTCATGAAAACATAAAATGCTTAAAGACCCAAAAACCCAAAAACCCTCTAAGACCCATGAAACCCCTAAAATCAAAAAATGAAAAACCCCTAGAAACCTTAAACCCATAAAACCCCATAACCAACTCCCCCGGAAAATCATTAAAAACCCCACTAAATGCTAAAAATACAGAAAAAAATAACAACCCTAAAAAACATAAAACCCCATCGAAACACACTAAAAACCAAAAAACCTGAAAAAATAGTAAAAACATAATCCCTAAAAATCCAGAAAAACATTAAAATCCCCTATAAACTATTGAAAAATCCAAAATATAGAAAACCCTAAGCCTTCTAAAAACTCTAAAATATCCTAAAAATTTATAATAACCGTAAAACCCCTAGAAATTCTGAAACACCTTAAATCGCCATTTAGAATGCTAAAAACTATGAAATCCTAAAAATAGTTGAAAAACCTAAAAACAATTAAATCCCTTAAAACCCATAAAATATTAAAAACAATAAGATCCACTAAAAGACACTAAAAAAATAAATAACTGAAATCCCATAGAACCCATAAATGACCCTATGAATAAAAAAATGCAAAATGTGCCTAAATGACTTTATAAAAATCTAAAAATCATAAAAAAACCATAAAAACAATAAACACCCAAATATACAACTAAAAACCTAAATCCCCAAAAAACCCAAAACCCCCCAAAAAACCATAAAAAACATAAACAACCCTAAAACCTCTAAAAATACTAAAAACCCTAAGACACAGAAAAACTGTAAAAAATCCTAAAATCCTTAAAAACACTCAGAACCCTTAAAAACCTAAAAACCCTTAAATAACCCTAAAACCACCAAACCCCTAAAAATCCTCAAAACCCTAAACCCCCCAAAATCCCTAAAAGACAAAATAAAATCCTGAAGCACTAATAACCCAAAAACCGAAAAAAACTAAAAAGACTCAAAAACCCCATAAAAACTCAAAACACTCCTAAAAACCCAAAAAACCGAAAAAACTGAAAAAAACTAAAAAAACACTAAAATCCCATAAAACCCCTAAAAACCATAAAAAACTAAAATGCTTAGATAAATCACGAAATACCTAAAATACCCAAATACCCAAAACACTAAAAACCCTAAATACCCTAAAAATCATAAAAACCATAAAAACCATTATACTGAAATTCAAAAAAACCCCAAAACCCCTAAAACCCAAAAAACAAATTATAACCCCCAAAAAACCATTTGGGAACCTAAAAACCGCTTAAAATCCCCAAAACCTAGAAAAAAACTTAAAAATAATAAAAAACAAAAAAAAATACCGTAAAAACCCTTAAGAACAATAAAAACTTCTAAAACCCCTTTAAAAGTAAAAACCCCTTAAAAAATAAAAACTAGAAACCATAAAAAACACCGTAAAACCCTAAAAACCTTAAAATAAACCTAATACACCTAAAAACCCTAAAACCCCTGAAACTCTAAAACTATAAAAACATTACGAAATCCCAAAAATCTTAAAAATCATTGATACCTAGAAAAACTAAAAAACATAAAACCCCTAAAAATCATTAAAAACCCCAAAACCTTAAAACACTTAAAATCATTAAAAACCATAAACCCCCCAAATAATTTAAAAAATATATAAAATATATTAAAACCATATAAGACCATAAATATCCTAATATCATCTAAAAACATTAAACTACTACAACCCCTAAAAACCCAAAAACCATTAAAACCCAAACAAAACATTTAGAAACCTAAAAACCCTAAGAACCCAAAAACCCATAAAACACAAAAAAAACACTTAAATCACTAAAATATTATTAAAACCCCTAATAAATATAAATCCAATAAAAACCATATTAGTTTTGAAACCCTAAACCCCCTAAAACCCTTAACAGTATAAACACCTTAGAAAAAACATAAACCCACAACAAATCATATAACCCCTAAATTGTAAAAAAAACCTAAGACATCTATAAATCCATTAAAACCCTAAAAGGCCACAAAAATCCATAAAAGGATTTTAAAATCTATAGAACCCTAAAAACTGTGAAACCCATAAAAAACACCCAAACCCCTAAAATCCCTCAAAAACCCTAAAACCCCAAAAATACCCTAGAAATCCTAAAAAAATAAAAACTATAAAAATCACTAAAATTCACTAAAATTTCTAAAAAAACACCCTTAAAAACCTTTAAACCCCCTAAAAGTCCATGAATCCCTAAATCCCTAAAAAATTCCAAAAAAAGACTAAAACCCCTAAAATACCAAAAAAGTACCATAAAATACCCTAAAATACATTTAAAACCCTAAAAAACTTTAAAACCCCCAAAAAATAAATTACTTGAGAAACCCTAAAACATCCCTAAAAGACAAAAAAATCCCAAAAATACACTAAAGGACCCGAAACCCTCAAAACGCTTAAGTACCCTGAAATCCCTATTAACTATAAAGGAGCATAAAAACCCCTAACGGATCCAAAAAAACATTTAATAAACCATAAATAACCTCAAAAACCCTAAATGTCCCTAACAACTTTGAAAACCCTGAAATCCCCTAAAAATCTAAAAGACACTGAAATCCCAAACACCCATAAAATATACTAGAAACCCTAAAATAGTAGAATATCCTAGACAGCCCATAAAGACCCTTAAAACTAGAAAAGACCCTAAAACCATTAATAACATTATAGGAAACTAAAAATAATAAAAATCCTAAAAAATTATAAAACCCCCTAAAGAGCCTTAAAAACATTAAAAAACCTAAAACCCTAAAAATAGTAAAAACCAAAAAAAACTATAATGCCCAAAAAAATAATGATAAAAACTTTAAAAAAAATGTTAACGAACCCAAAACACCCTAAATAATGATAAAAGCTCTAAAAATAATAAAGGAACATAAAAACCTAAAAAATAACAAAACCACTAAAGTCCACAAAACCCATAAAAGACCTAAAAAATCCCAAAAAATCAATTAAATAAACAACAAACACTAAAAACCATAAAAAACCCCCAAAAACCGTAAAGACCCTAAATCCCCTCAAAAAGTATATGTACCCAGAAACCAAGAAAACACATAAAAATCCCCGAAACCCATAAAATACACAAATAAGGATAAACAAAACAAAAAAACAAAAAAACCCAAAAAAAAACCTAACAAAAACATAAAACCCTAAATTCCTTAAAACCCTAAAAAACATAGAAAAATATTAAAATTCCCAACAACACGTAAAACCCTACCTCCAACCCACAAAAACCCATAAAATCCCATAAAACCCCTAGACCCCCTAAAACATGAAAGCCCCAATAAAATCAAAAAAATCATTAAATTAACATAAAACCTTAAACACCCCCAAAAATACCTTAAAAACTTCAAAAAACACTAAACCCATAAAAAAATAAAAACCCTAGAAAACCCTAACAACCTAGAAAACCCTTCAACCCATAAAGATCCTAAAAATTCAATAAAAACTCAATAAACCCAAAACGACTCCAAAACCATAAAAATGATAAAAATATCCTAAAACCCTCAAAGAATTTAAAAAACACCAAAAACCCATAAATTACCCTTAAAACCCTAAAATTATAAAAAACATGAAAAACCTAAAAACCCATAAAAGATATTAAAATTGTATAAATCTCTAAAATACCCATAAATATTCTCACACAATCTAAAAATAAAAAAAAAATCTAAAAAACAATGAAAAACCTAACAAGCATTAAAATACCCTTAAAACCCTAAAACATCCTAAAATCCTTAAAAAATATAAAAAAACTAAATATAGTAAAACCAAAAAACCGGTGAAAACCCCTTAAATATGAAAAAAACTAAAAAAATGAAAAAACACTAAAATCCCTAATAACCCTAAAAACCAAAAAACCATAATAAACCATTAAACCCCTAACAAAAAAACAAAAACCTAAAAATTATAAAAACCATAAAACCACCTAAAATACCTAAAAGCCCCTAAAAGCCCTAAAAACCCATGAAAACCCCAAATACCATAAGAAAACTTGTAAACCCCTAAGAGAACCATTAAAATCATAAAACCCCTAAAAACATAAAATTCCTAAAAACCCAAAAATGCTAAAGAACCCTAAAGGAAACCTAAAACCCAAAGGGATACAAAATACATAAAACCCCTAATATCCCCAATAATTCTAAAAAATATATATCTAAAACCAAAATACCAACAAACCATTAAAATCCCTAAAAACCATAAAACCCCAAAAAAACAAAAAAAATCCATAAAACCCAAATAAAATACTAAAACATCCAAAAAACTATAAAAACCGTAAAACCAATAAAAACACTGAACATTCTAAGAAAAAATTAAAAAAATTAAAATAACACTAAACCCCATAAACCCCTAAAAACCCCTAAACCATATACCCTCCAACCTAAATCCAAAACGGTACACCTTGAATAAAAAACCATAGACATTAGACCCTAAACCCAACACCCAAAACTATAGCACCTAAACCATACAATAAACCCTAAACTCTAGACCCCATACCTTACACCTTACACCTTAAATCCTAAACATTACACATTAAACACAAAACCCCACACCTTAGACCCCAAAACCCACACCCTAAACCCCAAACTGTAAACCCTACACTAAACCATAAACCCCAACCCCAAAAAATTACACCCTACACTATAAACCATAAAACCTAAACCCCAAACCCAAAAACCTATACCATACAACCTAAAAATGAAATCCTACACCCTAAACCATATACCCTACACCCTAAATCCTAAACCCAACACCCTAAATCCTAAACTATACACCCTAAACCATAAACCTTACACACTAGGCCATATACCCTACATAGTAAACCCTAAAAATTACATCCTAACCCTTATATCCTACCCCATAAACTCAAAACCTTACACCCTAAAACCTATACATGAAACCATAAACCCTAAACCCGAAACCCTAAATCCTATATCCCACACCCCAAACCCTACAAACTACACCCTATACCATATACCCTATACCTTAAAACCTAAAATGTACACCCTAAACCATGTACCCTAAAACCCAAACCATAAACCTTAAACATTAAATACCACAAAAATAATGTCATAACCCCTAAAAAACCCTAAAAAGATTAAAAGATCTTTAAAACCCCAAATACCCTAAAGACCATAAAATCCGCAAACCCCCCCCCCCCACAAAAAAACACTAACAATTTCTAAAAACCCTAAAAAACCTTAAAACCCCTTTAAATTCTAATAAAACCCTAAAAGGACTAAAAACCTATCAAATACCTCAATTATATTAAAAACCATAGAAAACCCTAATAACCCCCAAACCCCTTAATATACTAAAAAACCATAAAAAACCCTATAAAACCCAAAAAACCTAAAAACTATAAACACCTATGCACACACACAAAAAAACCTAAAATCCCAAAAAAAATATAAGAAACTCCTATGAAACCCTATAAACCATAAAACCCCTTTAAACCATGAAAACCCTAAAAGAAACACAAATCCCTAAAATAACCAAAAACCCCTAAAATCTTATAAAAAACCCAAACCCCCTAGACACCCTAAAAACAGAAAAACCCTAAAGCCCCTAAAAACCTCTAAAAACAAGTAAAACAATCCAAAAAGATCAAAAATCCCCAGGAAAAGACCCTAAAACAACCTCAAAACACTAAAATCTAAAATTCATAAATAACCATAAATACAATAAAAATTCCAAAACCCAAAAACCCCATGATGGATCAAGGAAGGGGACCAGACGGTGGCAGAGATCTTGTCTGTCCTTTAGTTATCCCACCCCTGCCAGCAAGGTAGAACCGGGTCCGGCTTTGCTAGAGCTCTTTGGCCACAATGAGCTCTTCCAACTATGTAATTGATCATCCTCTGGGTTTTGTGTGATCGACGGTGCACCGAAGGCCCCGGGACTAATGATTGATTTTCCAGAGGTGGAGAAATCCAAGATCTCACTCTCCTTCTCTGATTTTGACCCCCTCCCCTGGTCGAGTCATTTGGAATGGCTGAGTGGCTCATGTCTCAGAGAATCGAGAGGCAGTGTAGAAAAGACACAATTTATGTTGTTTCTCCATTATTGCCTAGGTGATGAGCCCCAAGGGTGAGCGGCTCTGGATGTTCTCTGATCTCACCAATCAGATCAGGGAGATCTGCGACTTCTCTGAGTGGAGTATGAATTCCATGGGGAGAGGGTATTTTCATATTGTCTTACCATTGGATGAATGCAAGATACATTCTTGGATCTTAGGCTCCCTTAACATGAATCCCGACCTTTTAAGGATCCACGAGTGGGATTGGTACATCGATCTATTGATCTTCAATAACACCTCTGCACATGTATAGATTTTTATTTGTAAACTTAGATGGATTTATTGGCACCCTCGGATCCTATGGGACATTGAATCCTATGTGGGTTATCCTATACGCATTGATAAGGAGACTGAAAATCCAATGTATGGACACTATTCTCATGTTCTTGTTGAAGTTGACATGGCCTACACACTGATCGAAGAAGTGGTGCTCAAAATTGAAGAAGAAAGATTCACACTGGAGATCTAGTATGAGCACAAACCCCATTTTTTTCTCCATTGTTATCTTTTCGTGAATCTCATCACTGACTGCCGACGTCTGAAGGTGTGTACCAAGTGAAATATTAAAGTTCACACAGCTAAGTCCTGCAATAGGAAACTAGGCACTGGAGTGGGGGTGAATTCCCCCTGCCCAGCACCTGCTCCCTCTTATCCAGGTCCTAATGTGGTTCCTTGTCATGCGAAGCAGCCTTCACCAAGGAGGGCACCAGAGGTTGATGATACTCTCTACCAAGAGACGCCCTCCCACCTGTAGGGAGTCTCTTCTAGGTCTAATCCTCCTGCTGAATAGCTGGCTGCCTCAGACCATGCTACTGTCACTCCTGGACTACAGACAACCATGGTTGAGCTTGGCCAAACCTCAGAGTCTACTGGTGGTTGGGCAGTCATCGTTGAGCTCGGGTAGACTTACCTAGACCTTGACACTTTGTCAAGTGCTGCCTCCTACCAAGGTGTGTCGCCTCCCATCCAAGAGGTACATGATGGGCTAGTTTTCCTTACAACTATAGGGCCCCTACCCTCTTTCCCCTGATAATGACTGCGCACCTCTGGCCCTTATGCCAATGTTTGATGATTCCTTCATGGCTCTGTTCTCTAACAAATATTCACAATGAGACACAGCTAAAAGTTCTTCCCTAGTGTCACTCTTCCCCATGAACAGGTTCACCCCTCTTAGTAGTAGCTTCTAGGATGATGAGGCTGAAGAATAGATTGATGAGGAGGCAGAAGGGTCCTCCAAGATGGTTGACAAGAACCCGCTACATGAGGTTGGCTCTCAACCTCTCGATGACGTAGGACTAAAATATAGGGTTTCTGAAGTTGATCCTTCCACTAAGAATAATTATATGGGTAGGCCCAAGAAGAAGGGGAAAGGAAAAGGTGAAGGCAATTCCCCTAAATGCTAACACCTGCCTTATGAACGGGGTGACTTATGCTTAATTTGATGGAGATACTCTTCTCGAACATCCAGGGGATTGGGAATCCTTTCACTACCTCAACCCTTAGGTATTTCCTCACTTCCCAGAGGCCTATGATTCTTGGAATTATTGATCTGATGACCCCGTTTGACAACTGGATGGGTTTCAACTGGGGAAAACATGGTTACTCCTATGTTTCCAAGACTACTAATGAGAATGGTCTTGACACCCTTTGGGTCCTTATGCATGATTACATTCAGTTTAAATCTGTGGATGTGAGCCCCCAAGTCATCACCTTGTCTGTCATATACAACTATACCCCTCACTCTTTGTCCTTTGTGCATGTCTCCTACTCCTATTTGAAGAGACATGCTTTATGGGAAAAACTGATTACTCTATACGGTGTCATTGAGAATAGGTGTATTGTAATCAGGGACTTCAACACTTTTCTACGCTCGGATGAGAATATTGGCTCCAATTTCTCTCACTTGGCTGTTGAGGATTTCTCCTTTTGCCTTGATGATTGTTATCTCATAGAGGTCACTATTTCTGGAGCTTCCTTCACTTGGGGGCATTTCACTGTGAACGGAAGGAAGTCCAGCAAGCTGGACAGATGTTTTTATATGATAAATTATGGGATTCTTTCCCTTGATGTCTCGTGCATTACCCTCCCCATGTTCCATTCGGATCATAATACATTGATTGTAGATTGTTCCATAGGCTCTCCATCGTCATCACCATTTCCTTTCAAGTTCAATAATTATTGGCTTATGGTTCCTGGATGTATGGAAATTGTCATCAGAGGCTGGAATGATGACCTCTGGGGTAGTCATTAACATTATTTTGTATCTAGAATCAAAAACATAAAAGCCTCGCACAAAGAATAGGGTAGGGGATAATTCTATAGTCTGGATGAAGAAATTCGAGTTACTGAGCATCATCTTGCCTTCCACTAATAATCTAACCAACACTTGCCCCTGCCCTCTCGAGACGACATGCAGCTTCACTCCTAGCTTGATGATCTTCTGTCTCTTAAATAAAAGTTGGACAAGAATCAGTTCAATGTTATATGGATCAAGGATGGAGATCACAACTTGAAATTAATCCATCATTTGTACAAGGAGAAAAAGGAAAAAAAGTGTCTAAAGGCTTTCTGTATCTCGGGCTCTACCTTCATCTCGGAAGATGATATTTCTTCTTATTTTATCAATCATTTCCAAGGTAATTACTCAGATGATTGTGGGGATTATACCCTCCCCTTTATGGATTCCATCCTACCATGCATTGATGAGCACCAAAACCGGGCTCTAGCGATCCCCCTCCTTGCAGACGAAGTTAGGGCTGCCTTGTTCTCTCTAAACATTGGCACCATAGTGGGACCAGATGGTTTCACTAAAAAATATTCATGTCTTACTAGGATATCATGCATGAGGGAATCACCAGCACTATTTAGGAATTTTTTCTCTCTAGTGTGTTCCCATATGGGGTTAACACTACTTTCATTGACTTTATTCCCAAAAGAGAAGATGCTATTGTCATTGGTGACTTTCGACCAGCGTCCATTGGGAACATTGTCCCCAAAATTATCAGTAAGATTTTGGTCATGAGAATATGGATGTTTGTGGGGGATATTCTTACCCCTAACCAGTTCGGGTTCGTCCTGGGGAGGAACATCCAAGAATGCCTTTTCACGACCTCAGAGAGCATCAATGTCATGCAGAAGTAGTCCAAGAAGAAAAACCTTGCACTTAAGATTGACATCTCCAAGGATTCTAACACCATTAAGTGGAGCATTATCTCCCAAGTCATTTCCATGTATGGATTCTCGAACAATATCATCAGGATTATTATTTCCATTCTTAGCAGTCTCTGGGTCTCTGTTCTATTTAATGGTACCCAAAGGGATTCTTCCCTTGATCTCGTGGGGTCAGACAAGGTGACCCACTCTATGGAATAATCTTTGCGATTTCAGAGGATTACTTGAGCAGGTGCCTCATTGACCTTTTCCAGGCTGGTCTCTTCAATCCTATTAGGGCAGGTAGGGATCTTCATGTGCCATCTCATCTATTGCATGCTGACGATATTCTCCTATTTGGGAAAGCTGACAAACAGACCATGGAATCCATCCGGATTATCTTTCGACATTATGAATATGTGGTGGGGAAATATATCAATTGGAGAAAGTCTTTGTTAGTCTTTGGGGAGGGGATCCCACGGTCTTGTCAGATCTCCATTGAAAAATCTCTTGGTGTCAGGAGAGGGTCACTCTATTTTGACTACCTGGGTGTTCCTATTTTTTTGGGGCATGTCAAACGTTGTCACCTTGAGAACATTGCCTCCAAAATCACCCAATAGCTTGAAAAATGGAAAGGTGAATCCCTCTCGCAAGCCGGAAGGGTCTGTCTTATCAACTCGGTGATCACTTCTATGTTCACTTATGCATACTCCATCTATAGATGTCCGGTTAATCTCATTAGGGATCTACAAGAAAAGATCAGAAATGTTGTCTGGATGGGGTGTATAATTCATAGTAAACAAGTTACAGTGGCATGGAAGGATTGTAATAAACCAATTGAGCTGGGAGGGACTGATATTACAGACCTCAGACGAAACAATGACACTCTCCTTGCTAAATTTACTTGGGGGATGATAAATCCTATGAGTTGGGGCTTGGGTTTCACTCGAGAAGGATTCATGCTCAAACTTTGTGATGATTATGCTGGATAATTTCCCTCTTATGTTTGGTTAGCAATTCGTTCGTCGTAGAAGGCCATTATTTATCACTCTAAATGGATTGTTTCAAAGCACTCGGTATTCAATGATTGGTCCACACCTTGTCTTGATAGGCCCCTGCATGATTTCCGGAGCATTCCTCCTATACTTAAGAGTCTTTCCATTATGGAGTTCGTCTCGTGACTATAATAGATTGAGGCTCTCCTCCCAACTGAAGCCTTACTTCAAATCCAACGTTATGCCTTCGTCGACTCTGACATTTTGATCTAAAAACCCAACCTAGTTGGGTAACTTACTTACAAGTATTAATATTGGTATAATTGTGCCAGGGGATCCCCTCCCCCAGTCTGGCTCTCCAAATTCAAGAGGAATTTCATTCCTCCTTCCAGTCATCTTCTTCTCTAGAAAAAATCTGGAAGAATCGAATGCCTATGAAAAACCATTTGCAGATAGCTGCACACTTCCCTTAATTCATTTGTCTCCTATTCCATGGTGCAGAAGAAAATTCTCAACACACCTTCTTCCAATGCAGGTTCAGTACAGAACTCTAGGGTTACTAACAACAGATTTTTGGGTTCCTAGCTAGCCTGGACAGACCTCTTTTTGAGCTCCTGGTCGACCTGCCCAACTGGGACTACAGTGAACAGGTCTGCAACCTCCATCTGGTCATGGTTCTAGCCACTATCTATTTTATCTGGACTTATTGGAATGTAGTTTCCTTCAATAAAAAACGTATTTCCATTAATTCTGGTGTCGTGACGATCCACAGGGCAGTTTAGGTGGCTTCGCATATTCAGACAGGCCATATGATGAATGGTGTTGAAGAGCTCATTATCCTTCAGTCGCATGGAGTCTCTGGCAGGAAAAAAAACCATGATTCCCAAGTTTATTTGATGGATTCCTCCACTCCCCTATTAGATTAAGGTCAATGTGGATGGTGATTCCCTTAGTACGCCTTTCCCGACTGGATGCATTGGAGTTTTCCGCACCAATCAGGGCTTCGTCAAAGGATGCATCCATCACATCATTGGTGATGGTTGTGCCCTTGAAGTTGAAATGTGGGCCAGGATAAAGGCAATTGAGTATGCTGTCAGGTTCGAGTGGTGCTTCCTATGGCTTGAGTTTGACTCCATGCTTTCTGTGAGCACCCTAAAAAACAGATCTAGGTGCGTTCTCTAGAGGCTCCTCACCCATTGGATGGATTGCCTCTCCATGTGTCAAAAAATTTATCTCACTATGACACACTCCTATCAGGAGTCGAATGCGGTTGCTGACGTTCTCTCTAAACATGCCATTATGGAGCGGTGCTCGCCGTGGTCCTTTACCACCACTCCTGCCTGCTCTTCGTTCGTCGACTCTAACTTGAAGGGTGAGTTGCACACCTAGTCATGTAACCCCTCCTTGTAGCACTCTATTTTCTTTTGGTTTATTATTGGGGGACCAAGCTTTCCTGGCCTCAAGACATCCTTTCCAAAAACCCTGTAAAATTCCCTACACCCTAATAATACTTTAAAATCCTAAAAATAAAAAAACACATAAAATACCTAAAACCCTAAAAATCGTAGAAAACCTAAAAATACAATAAAAACAAAAATACCTAAAAGAATCCCCAAAATCCTAAAAATCCTAAAAAATGTAAATAACCCTAAAAACTATAAAAAACATAATACCCTAAACAAACCTAAAAAACCTAAAAATCCCTAAAAACCTCAAACCCACTAAAAATACCTAAGAACACTAAAACCCTAAACAAAAAACATAACCCTAAAAAACCAAAAACCCTAAAAACATTAAAACCCATAAAAACCCTAGAATAAATCTAAATGTGCCAAAACCCATAAAAATTAATAAAAAACCCTAAAACTCATAAAAACACAAAAAACCCCAAAGCTCGCTAAAAGACCCCAAAAAATCCAAAACCCTATCAAGACCCAAAAATCCATGAAACCCCCTAACCCCCCCCCCCCCCCCCAACACCTAAAATCCATAAAAATAAAAAATGCACCGAAAAAACCTAAAAGACATTAAAAATCATTAAACACCCTAAAAACACTAAAAACACTAAAACCCCTATAAAACCCTAAAAGACCCTACAAACACAACAAACCCCTAAAAACTCTAAAAATACAGAGACCATAAAAAAACCCTAAACCCCTAAACAACCAAAACATCCCTATAGACTCTAAAGAAATCTAAAACCTAAAAAAACCTAAAACAATCCAAATAAAATAAAAACCTAAGAACCCTAAAACCCATTAAAACCCTAAAACACCCAAAAACCCAAGAACCCCTAAAATTCCATGAAAATCCCTAAAACCCAAAAAAAATCATAAAACCGACATAAAAACCTAAAAAACTAAAAAAACTAACAAACCCTAAAACCCTTAAAACACTAAAATGGGGAAAAAATAACAATGACAGAAAATCTATTAAAAACCCTAAAAATCCCTATAACCCCTAAAAACAATTAAAATCCCAATAAAAACTCAAAACACCTAAAATTATTAAAATACTATAAACACCTAAAACCCCTATAAAAACACAAAATAAGACAAAAATATTAAAGGAATTTAAAAACACTAAAACCCTAACAAAAACCAAAAAACCAAAAACCCATAAAACACTAAAAACTCTAAAAACCCTTTAAAACTGTTAAAGATTATAAAAAACCTAAAAACCCCTACAAAACTATAAAACCCCTATGAACACCTAAAAGTTTATAAATAACCCTAAAAAAACTAAAAACCTTTAAACCCCCTAAAAGACCATAAAACCCTAAATAAATCATAAAATACACTAAAACCCCTAAAAACCCAAAGTGATCATATAAACACTACAAAACCCTAATAGAAACTAAAATATATTAAAAAACCTTAATGAAACTAAAAAACCTAAAACCCAATAAAGGACCATAAAAACTAAAATCCAATAAAACAACCAAAAACCATAAAAATATTAATGGCATTAAAAAATCTAAAACCCTAAGAACCCTAAAACACCCGAAAAAACCAAAAACACATTAAAATACCATAAAAAAAATAAACCACACATAAAACCCAAGAAACCCCTAAAAGACAATAAAAATATAAATAGGTAAATACCAAAAAACCCTTAAAAACACTAAAAACATTAAAACCCTAATAAATGCTTAAAACCCATAAACACTCTAGAACTCTTTAAACCCCTAAAAACACCAAAAACCCTTACAATATAAAAAATACATAAGAACCCAAAAACAATGTAAAGACATAAATATATCCCAAATACCCTGAAAAAATTAAAGATCCTAAAACCCCAAAAAACCAAAAAACAATAAAACCCCTCAAAACCCTAAAAAACTATAAAAACATAAATGTTCCTAATAAACCCTATAACCATTTAAAAACCTTAAAAATCCCTAAAATCCACAATAAATCTAACCCCCCTAAAAATATGAAAACCCTAAAAACCAAAAAGCATAAAAACACTAAAAACACTAAAAACCCAACCCCCCCCCCCATAAAAAACCCTATAACACCAAAAAATCTACAAAACCCAAAAAACCCAAAAAAAAATAAAAAACCTATAAAACACAAAAAACAATAAAAACCCCTATAAATCTCTCATACTGTCTCATAGTTCTCTTTAGAGAAAAGAGGCGGAAGATGCAGGTTTATGATCAATCTCGTTCATCAGCTTCACCTTAATTGAGTTATATAAATTCAATATTGTTTAAGGGGAGATGTGATCTAGTTCTATTGATGTATTTTATATTTCTTATGGTGTCGAATCATCTCATTGGTACTATGTTTCTTTCTGAATGTGCTGTCTAGAGTTCTTTTCTTTTTAAGATTTGTTGCTAATAGGTTCTGGTTGGTTTGGTCATGTGTTACTGTTGGTATTGTCTCTTGGGCTTGAGGAGAGATGATGAACGCTGTTTGATGATGAGGTGTAATTAATGGGCTACTGAAGTGGCTGTTTGGAGCTCTAAGGGGTGTGCGAATATGGTTGTTGCAGCTTGTTTACAAGGTGCGAAAGGAGATGTTGGTTGTCGGAATCTGTGGTGATGGTGGCTGCTTACTGCTGGGCTTGGATTTGATGAAGCTGATGCATGGGGGCTTTTTGCTAGTGGATCTTCATTGCAGGAGGTAAATTTCCTTGGTGAGAAGGTGCTGCATGCTGGAAATGGTTTGGTTGGATGCTGGTTGCTGGAATATGAGAAGTGGTATGTTGGGAGACATCTGTTTAGGTGGTATTGGATGCTGGAATTTGAGCTATTGGATACTGTTTACTGCTTGCCTGAGAGGAATACACTGGCCCTGGAAAGTTCCGAAGGATATACTGATGCAGAAGGAGATGGATGATGGAATATGTGCGGTGAGATTCTGGTTGCAGATTAGCTGGGAGGTGCTGATGGAGATGATTATGGATGTCAGCTTTGGTTGGATTTTGTGTGTTGATTTTTTGGACCTTGGGTTTTTTTATGTTTGGGTTTGTTATGTTTTTTTTGGTGTGGGTCACTTGACCCCTCTCCTCCCTTGTCTACTTGGTCTATTGTCTGTTGCGTCTTTTTTTCTAATAAATTTGGGGAGTCAGGATTAGAGTGACCCCACACTTTCCTTGCCTAAAATAAATAAGAAGTCCTAAAATCCATGAAGGCCCTAAAACCCCTAAAAGTCACTAAAACCACTAAAATTATTAAAAAAACTACAATACACTAGAACCTTTAAAAGTATCTAAAATTTCCAAAAACCTCTAAAGCACCCCAAAACCCATAAAAACCCAAAGACCTGAGAACCCCTAAAAATACTAAAGTTACCTCAAACCAACTAAAAACCATAAAAACTATATAAGGTCCTGAAAACCTTAAAAAACCATAAAACCACTTAAAAGACTTTAAAAACCATAGAAACACAAAAAACCTAAAATATTCTAAATGTCCCTGAAAAACCCATAAAACTGTAAAACCCTAAAAACTCTAAAAAAATCTAAATACCATACAATCCTTAAAACCCTAAAAATCTCTAAAAATATAGTAAACAACTTAAAAACCCTAAACCCCTAATACCCCTAAAATCACTAAAACCCCTAAAACCCCCAAAAAATCTAAAAAACCCTAATTAATAAAAAATGACCATAAAGACCATAAAATTTCCTAAAACAACAAAAAAACCCTGAAAACACCAAAATATTTTAAAACCCCATAAACCTAAAAACCCTAAAACCCCTAAAAACCCTAAAAACAACAAAACCTAAATAAATATAAGAAAACCCTAAAAACCATAAAATACCCAAAAATATGAAAAAACCCTTATGCCCAAAAAAACACAAAAAACCCTAAAACCAATAAAAACCAATAAAAATACTTAATGATAAAACAACTATAAAACCATAAAAATCCCCAAAAAACATTAAAAACCACAATAAAACACAGAAATACCAAAATAATAATAAAAATATATAAAACCCTAAGAAAATCAAACCCCCAAAATTCTGCTTAAAACACCTAAAACTGTAAAATCCTTTAAGACCCTAGAAATCCTTAAACCCCCTAGAACCCTAAAAACCATAAAAAAGTAGAAAAAAAATAAAAATTACAAAAAACACAAAAAAAAAATAAAGCATCATAAAAATAATAATTACCATTAAAATCCGTAAAACCCCCAAAAATGTAAAAAAACCTAAAAACACTAAACACTTTACCATACACCCTAAATATATACCCTGCACCCTAAACACTAAAACATTAAACTTATACCATAACCCATTAACCTAAAATCCTATAACTTTCAAGCTAAATCCAAAACCCAATACCCTAAACCCTATACCCAACACCAAAAACCATAAACCATACTCCCTTAACCCAGTACCCTACACCATAAACCTTAAAAATTAAATCTGACACCCTACACCCCAAACCCTACACCTTAAACACTAAACAATACACCATAAACACAAAAACATATAACCTATACCCTGAAAGACACTAAAAACACTAAAAACATTATACTAACATAAAACCCAAAAAAAAACTATTCAAAAATACTAAGAACCAAAAAATCCCAAAAAACACCCTAAATCCAAAAAGTTCCTAAATACCCAAAAATCCCTAAAGAACTTCTAAGAAAAGATAACAACCCAAAAAACATAAATGGACCTAAACCACCGTAAAACCCTTAAACCACACCAAGAACACAAAATACCTTAAAACCCTTAAAACAATATTAAAACCCTCAAATCTTTAAAAAAAATATTACAACCCCTAAAAACCCTAAAAACCTTTTAAACCCATAAAATGCGTAAAAAACATAAAACCCCTAAGAAGATCATAAAAAACAAAAATAAACTAAAAAAAATAAACCCCAAACAAAACACTAAAAATATCCTAAAACCATTATAAAAATATTACGAATCCTTAAAAAGGCATAAAACCTCCAAAACCACTAAAGAATTCTAAAATCCCTAAAATTCCTAATCAACCCAAAACCCCTAAAAAATTATAAAAACCCTAAAAACCTAAAAACCACTAAAAATACCCTAAACCCCTTAAAAATAACCTAATCCACCCTTAAATACCTTAAAAACACTAAAAACCCACAAAAACCATTACACCCTATGAACACTAAAAAATATAAAAACACTAAAAACACTAAAAACACAAAAGACCCTAAAAACCCTAAAAAACATAAAATACCAAAAATACCATAAAACCCCAAAGACCCTAAACCCATAAAAGAAACTAAAAACCTATAATGAATCATAAAAAACCAGAAAACTACTAAAAAAATCTTAAAAACCCTAAAAACACATTAAAAACATAAACCCCTAAAACCCTAAAAACCATAAAAATCATTAAAAATCCCAAAACCCTCTTAAAAACCAGAAAAATATAAAAATAAATAATACACTATAAATCCTAAAAACTATAAATCTCTTTGATACCCAAAAAACCGTGCTAAAAACCCCAAAACCCCCAAAACCCAAAAAAATCACTAAAACCATTTAAAATACCTAAAATTAAAAAAAGCCTCAAAAGTCCTTAAATAATTTTAAACTATTAATACCCTAAAATCTCTAACACCCTTTAAATACCCAAAAACCCCTTAACGAAAATTAAAAAAATCTAAGTGGACCCTAAAAACAAAAAATACCAAAAAATGAACTAAAACACTAAAAGACCCTTAAACCCCCCAAAAGACCCAAACTACCCTAAAAAATCCTAAATACCCTAAAAGACTCTAAAATTTCCTCAATGAACCTAAAACCCTTAAAAGTACCTACCCCCCCCCCCCACCAAAAAAAAAACTAAGAAAACTCCCTAAAACCCATTAAAATCTCCAAAATACCCTAAAACCCTGAAGACCCTAAAGACACTAATAGACACTAAAAAATCTACAAACCTCATATAAGACACTAAAAGGCAACAAATAAACCCTTAAAGCCTCTAAAAAACTAAAAACAAAGAAAAATACAATAGATACCATAAAATATGGTAAAATACTCTAAAAACCCTAAAATCCCTGAAAACCCTTTTGAACCCGTAAAATATCCAAAAAACCCTAAAACCCCTAAAATATATCAATGCCCTGAAAAATGTAAAAAAATCCTGAAAATCACGAAGCACCATAAAAACACTAGAAAACCCTAAAAATACTAAAACCCTTAAAACCATGATAAAACTCTATTAACCCAAAAAAACTAAAAAATCCATTAAAGCCCTAAAAACCGTAAAAACTATGAAAAAAACAAAACCCTAAACACACCAAAACCCCACCCAAAACTCCTTAAAACCCAAAAATCAGTAAATATTATTAAAAAAATATAAACCATAAAAAATTATAAAAATCCCTAAAACAAAAAAAACCATTAAAACCCAAAAAATCCTAGAACACCCTAAAACCCTAAAAACCCTAAAAAATCCCTAAAGCCTCTAAAAACAATATACCATATACCCTATACTCTACACCCTAAAACCATTTTCCTACACCAGATACCCTATTTCCAACCCCATAAATACAAAACCCAACACCCTAAACCCTATACCCTACACCATAAACAATAAACCAATCACCATATACCCAATTACCTACTCCCTAAAAACAAAACCCTACACCCTAAACCCTACATCCTATACCCTGCACCGTTAACCTTAAACCATACACCCTAAACCTTATATCATAATACCTAAACCTTAAAACATACACCTTAAACCCTAAACCTTACACCATAAAACATAAATTTCCTTATGAACTAAAAAACTCTAAATGTTCATAAAACCCCTAAAGCCCCTCAAAACATATAAAAACACAAAAAAACATAAAATCCCCAAATATCCATTAAAAAAATAAAAACACTAAAACAACATAAAATTCCATAAAAACATAAAAGTACCAAAACCCCCCTTTAAAACCATGAAAACCCTAAAATGTCTAAAAATGATTAAACCCCTAGAAATCTATAAAATACATAAAAACCCATAAAATCCTAATAAACATAAAAAACCTAAACACAATACCAAAACCTAAACCCTGAAAAAATCATTAAACCCCTAAATCCATAAAAACCCTAAAAACCTTAAAAACACTAAATAACCCATAAAAATATCTAAAAACCCCGAAACCCCTAAAAACCCTAAAACTCCAAAATAAACGCTAAGAATCAAAATACCCATAAAAAATAAAAAAACCAAAAATAATAATAAAACAAATACTAATACCCCATAAGACCCTAAAAATATCCAAATCCCCTACAACCCTAAAACCACAGAATTACCCTAAAGGCCCCAAAACCATAAAAGACCCTAAAGCACAGAAAATCTCAATAAAATAGAAAACCCATGTAAGTCCTCAAAAGGCCATAGAACCCCATCAAACCACTAAATAGAACATAAAACAACAAATAGAACACGAAATCCCCTAAAAGACCCTAAAACCCTAAAGTACCATTAAACACCCTAAAATGCGAAAAAACCCTAAAATAACTAAAAACCACGAAAAATAAAAAAATATAATAAAGGACCATAAAAATACTAAACCCCTAGAAAATCTAAAAAACTCTAAAAAACCCTAAAACCCATAGAAAACCTAAACCCAAAAAATCCATAAAACAATAACAATGCAAAAAATCCCCAAAACTCCCTAAAACCCTAAAAAATCCAAAAACCGAATAGACCCTAAAGACCTAAAAATACCTTAAACCCCCTAAAACCATAAATACTTTAAATCCACTTATAAAACTAGAAAACCTAAAAATCCTCAAAAGTCTAAAAACCCCATAAAAGCCTACAAAACATAAAACACCCAATACACATTAAAATACCCCAAAACACCTTAAACCCCCTAAAACACATTTCAATACAAAAAACCCTAAAAACATGTGAAAAAACTGTAATACCTAAAATCCTAGAAGAACTAAAAATATGTGAAAAATCTAAAACCCCTAAATACCATAAAACCCTTAAAATCTAAATAATAATAATAAGACCTTAAAATACACTAAATCCTTTAAAACGTTATTAGACCCCATAAAAACCCTAAAATACCCTAAACCCCTAAAAGTCCCTAACAATAAAATAAATCCCTATAGACCCTTAAACCCCAAAACATCTGAATGAGCTTAAAACACCTAAAAACCTAAAAACCATTAAATCCCTAAAACCCAAAAATTCTTGAAACTCCTAAAAATATAAAAATACTAAAACCCCTAAAAACCCTTAAAACTCCTAAAAGGCCCTAAAACCCAAAAAAAAAAAAAAAAAACCATAAGAACGATAAACCCCCTAAAATCCAGAAAATGCTTTCAAAACTTTTAGACACATAAAACCAATAACAAGCTCTAAACCCACTAAAATCCCTTAAAACCCCTAACAAGCCCTAAAACTACTATAAAACCAAAAAAACTCTTCAAAACCATAAAACCTAAAACCCTAAGAACCCAAAAAATCTAAAAAACTATAAAACAACCTTAACACTACTAAAAAATAAATCTATAATAAAAGAATCCTAAAAACTAAAAATGAAAAAAATAATTCTACAAATTTTAAATTTTCTAAAAAACAAAAAAAAAATCCTAAAAAACCTAAAAACTATAAAATTATAAAAACTGATTAATATCCAAAAATCGTAAAAAACCCCCAAAATTCATAATAATACTAAAAACCCAAAAAAAATACATAAATAAATGAAAACCATAAAAACCACTAAAAGAATATAATCTCCAAAAAATACAAAAAAATAGAAAACCCTAAAATACCATAAAACCCTAAAAGAGGCTAAAACCCCTAAAAATGCTAAAAGACCTTAAAACCTTAAAGACCCCTGATGGAACTAAATCACCATAAAACCCTAAAAAGCTAAAAGACCATGAAAACCTGAAAAATAAAATAAAATACCCTAAAACACAGAACAACACCCTAAACCCCTAAAAGAAGCATCAAAACCCCTAAAACTACCTAAAACCCCTAAAACCCATTAAAATCCTATAAAACCCTAAAAACCCAAAAAACACATGGAAACCTTAAAAACACTAAAACCCCTAAAAAACTATGAAAAACAAAAAAACTAGTAAAAAAATAAAACACTAAAAATCCTAAAAATCCTCAAAAGACCAAAAAACCCTGAAAGAAACCCAAAAATCATAAAAAGACCCTAAAATTATGAAAACCCATAAATCCACTAAAACAACTTAAAAACACCAAAAAATCACTAAAACCCCTAAAAACCCTAAATTCCCCTAAAACTCCTAAAATAGTTAAAAAAACAAAGACCCTAAAACTACAAAAAACCTGAAATCCATGAAAACCCCAGAAAACACCTAAAATCCTTAAAAACCATAAAAACCCTAATAAATCCAAATCCCCTAAAAGAATCCACAGAACAGTTAAATAACATAAAATATCCTAAAACCCTAAAAAATAACAAACCCATAAAGGATCTTAGAACCCTAAAAACAACATAAAATACTAAAAGACACTAAAACCCCTTAAACACCCTAAAAGACCAAAAAACCTATAAAAACCCCTAAAAATATAAAAAACCTAAAAAACATAAACCCATTAAAAACATAAAAACCCCAAAACTCCCCAAAAAACTAAAAAATCTAAAACCCAAAAACAATCATTGGAACCCAAAAAATTTAAAACCCCAAAACCCAATAAACAACTAAAAAACATATAACCCTAAAAACACTAAAAAGCATAAAAACCCCAAAAATCCCTAAAAATGCCTAAAACTTTCTTAACACCATAAAAAACTACTAAAAACCTTAAAATACATTAAACATAGTAAAACCCTTGAACACTATAAAATAAGGTAGAAAACCAAAAAAAACTATAAGAACCATAATACCACTAAGAATCCTAAAACCCCTAAAACACTTAAAAACCCTAAAACCCCAACAAGCTCATTAAACCCCTTTAACCCCCAAACCCTTAAAACCCCTACTACCCATTAAAGACCCCAAAACCCATAAAAACAATTAAAAATAATGTAAAAACTCTAAAGAACCTATAAACCCTATAACCCTAAACTAATAAAAACCCTAAAGGTCCCTAAAACCATACAAACACAAAAAATCTTAAAAACCTAAAAATTATAGAAATTATTAAAATCACTTAAAAAACCCAAACCCCCTCTAAATTTATTAATAATCTTATATCCCAAAAAAGTCTCTAAAAGACCGCAAAACCCAAAAAACACCTAAATGACCCTAAAATTTAGAAAAGGCCATAAAAACACCTAGAAGAGCCTAAAATCATAAAACCCATAAAAGAAACTAATATAACAAATAAAAAAACCTAAAATACCTTAAAACCCTAAATGACTCTCCAAAATACTAAAAAACTCTAAAGGACCACAAAACCTCTAAAAAATTCTGAAGGAACCTAAACCCCCCCAAAAAATAGAACCCTAAAACCCCTAGAGATTAATAAAAACCACTAGAAATCCAAATTGATCCTAAAATCCAAAAAGAACATAAAAACATAAAATAACCTAAAAATTCTAAGAATATCCTAAAACCCGAAAAAATAGGTCCTAAAATCCTATAAACCCCCCAAAATTCCCTAAAACACTTATGAACCCCTAAAATCTATAAATACCCATAAAAACATTAAAATCTCTTAAAACCCTCTTAAAACCCCTAAAAGTCCTCTAAAACTTAAAAACCATAAAATAACCTAAACCTTAAATCCCCCAGAAAACCTCTAAAACCCCAAAAAAACCGAAAAATCACTAAAAGACCATAAACCCCTAAAAATATTAAAATCCTTTAAAATCCATAAAATTAATAAATAACCATAAAACCATTAAAACCACTAAAAGACCATAGAACCCCTAAGACACCGTAATAGCCCCTAAAAACCTCAAAACCCATAAAAACTGAAAAAACCTTACAACCCCAAACCCATAAAACCCCTAAACCTATAAAAAACCCTTAAAAATTTTGAAACCCCCAAAATACTAAACACCATAAAAAACCATAAATACAGTAAAAATAGAAAAAACCGTAAAACTATTAAAACCACAAAACCCCTAAAATATTCTAAAAACACTAAAAAAACTCAAAAAACCCTAAAAATCCATAAAACCTTTTAATAAATATAAAATATAAAAACCCAAAACACCCTAAATTCCCCTAAAACCCTAAAAAACCCCTTAAAAATATTAAAAACCCAAAAAACCCCAAAAGGCCATTAAAACACATAAAAACACATGAAAACCCATTAAACGGAAAAAACCCTAAAAATACTAAAAAACTCAAAAAATAAAATAAAACCATAAAACCCCAAAAAACCCAAAACCCCTAAAAAAATAAAAACCCCTAAAAAACCTTTAAAACCCTTAGAACCATAAAAAACCTAAAACCCTTTAAAACACTTAAAACCCTACAAGACTGTAAAAACCCATAAGCCATAACAAATCCCCAAACTGCCTGAAAATCCTTAAGACACATTAAAACCACTAAAACACTTAAAAACCCTAAAACCCATAAAATTCATGAAAAAACCAAAAAATGATAAAAATCCCTAAAAACCCCAAAAAACCCCTAAAAGTTACTAAAAATATTTAAACACTAAGATTTACTAAAAAATATAAAACACCCTAAAATCCTTACATCCCTAAATGAACCTAAAACACCCTAAAAAATCTAAAGGATACTGAAACACTCTCTAAATACAAAATGATCATAAAAACCCTTAAACACCCAAAAAACAGAAAAAAAAAACAAAACACGTTTAAAATACCCTAAACCCCTAAAAGCCTAGAAACCCTATAAACCATAAAAACCCAAGAACCATAAAACTCCATATAACACCCTAAAACCATAAAAAAATTATGATCCCTAAAACCATTAAAAATACCCAAAGAAAATGAAGAAACCCTAAAACACTAAAATAATAAAAACCCTAAAAACTCCAAAAACCATTAAAAACCCAAAAAACCCATTAAAATTTATAAAACCCATAGAATCAAAAAAACCCCTAAAAAGATAGTAAAAACCCTAAAAATAAAATGACCGTAAAACCCCTAAAAACCTAAAATTCAATAAAAACTATGAAACCGCTAAACCAATAGGAAGCCCAAAAAACCAAAAAACCCCAAAAAACCAAAAAACCAAAAAACCAAAAAACCCTAAACCCCTAAAAGACCCTAGAAACCACAAAAACCTAAAAATAATTTAAACACTAAAAAATCACAAAACCCCAAAAAGTCCCCAAAAACCATAAAACCCTAAAACACTGAAAAAAACCTTGAAACATAAAACCCCCTAAAACAATAAAAGACACTAAAAACATAAAAATACCTAAAATTCCTTAATATCCTAAAAACCTCTAATATACCCTAAAACCCTTTAAACCCCTGAAAACCATACCCCCCCCCCCCCCCCGAAAAAATATAAACCACTCTAAATTATACTAAATCTCTTAAAGTCCCTAAAATAATTAAAAACACAAAAAGGAAAAAACATGAAAACCAATAAAAATCCAAAAAACCCTAAAAACTCTAAGAAACCATAAAACCCTAAGAATATTAAAACCCCAAAATACCCATAAAAGAAACTGAAATCCCAAAAAGATTAAAAGACCCTAAATCCCTAAAAACAGTAAAAACCCACAAAATACTTTAAAACTCTAAAAAATAAAAAACCCTAAAACCAATAAATATATAAAAAACCCAAAAAAACATGAAAACCCTAAAATATAAAATAAAAACCTTTAAGACTATAAGAAACCTAAAAACCCTGAAGATCCCAAAATTATACCTAAAAACAAAAATAAACCTAAACCCATAAAAACTATAAAACCCATAAAAGCCTTAGAAACATGAAAACCCTAAAACCCCCCTGAAAAGATCCCAAAAAACAATTAAAACTCTAAAACCCCTAAAATACCATATAACCCAAAAAAACCAAAAAACCCTATAAAATACAAAAACACCATAAACCCTTAAAACCCCGAAAAACACTAAGAACCCCTAAACATCCCTAAAAACTATAAAAGTCCTTTAAAAGAACTCTAAAAACACCTAAAAACCTAAAAAAATAAAAATTACTTAAAACCACTAAAAAAACAAAAACCCATAAACCCAAAACCCATAAAATCCCGTAAGGAAATGAAAAAAATACTAAAACCCCTAAAAACCCATGATCATACTAAAAAAAATCTAAAACCACACTAAAACCCTAAAAACACTAAACAACCACAAAATTCATAAACCCCTAAAGGACATAGGCACCCCTAAAATGGTAAATAACCCTAAAAACATAAAAAACTATAAAACTCTAAAAAATATAACAGTCCCTAAAACACTAAAAACCCAAAAAGATTTTAGAAACCATAAAACCTTAAAAACCAAAAAACCAAAAAAATCATAAAAAATTAAAAAAATTCCCAAAATCCTAAAAAACATTAAAACCCATAAAAAATCATTAAAAGTCCTAAAAACCCCCAAACCACTAAAATATCTAAAAAACAGTAGTTACCCTAAAAATATTAAATATCTATAAAAAATCAAAAAACCCACAAATCCTAAAATCTCTTAAGAAACCCTAGGAAAATGCTAAGAACCCCTAATAATCCCCCAAAACCCATATAATTCCTATAAAATTCTAAAAATACTAAATAATATTTAAAACACAAAACCATTAAAAACCATAACAACACTACAAAACCCTAAAAACCAATAAAATCCTAAAAACATTAAAAAACCCAAAATAACTCTAAAGGAACACTGAAAACACCTAAAATAAACCTAAAACTCCTTAAAACCCCTAAAACACCCCCATACCCTTAAAATATAAAAAACACCAAAATCCTTTAAAAAATCAAAAACCCTAAAATCCCTAATACCATAAAAATCCCAGAAACCCCATAAAAGTCTATAAACCACCCTAAATTACCGTAAAAAACCCCAAAACCCCCAAAAATACTAAAAATCCATAAAATACCAAGAAACCCCCAAAAAAATATTAAGAAACCCTAAAACTCCTATGAGAACCGTAAATACTGTTGAACCTATTAGAATCCCTAAACCCCCTAAAACCCATAAAATCCCTTAAAATCATCAAAAAACCTTGAAACACCATGAAATCCCTGAAAACACCTAAAAACTCTAAAAAATCTAAATTAAAAAAATAAACACTATAAACTAAAAAAGAACCTTAAAACACTTTAAACCCATAGAAACCCTAAAAACATTAATATCCATTTAAACCCTAAAAATACCTAAAACCCCCCCAAAACCCAAAATCCAAGAAAAATAAAATAAAACACTAAAACCCCTAAATAATTGACGCATGCCTGTCGTAGGGCATGGAAAAACAATTTTTAAATTTCCTAAGTGTAGTCTAGTGATTAATCCTAGGATGTATCCTAAAGGGGAGTGCACACAAAATTAGTTTTTCACTTTTAAACGAGGGTAAAAATGTTGTTTTTTTGGAAAGAAATTTTAAATTTAAATGATTAAAAAATAGTGATATTAAAATGGTGATTAGGTCAGGGTCGGTTTCTTAATTATAATTCTATCCTTGTTCAATTAAATCCACTTCTTCTTTATTTATTAAAGTGAGTTTCTACAATCATTTCCTCTCACTTTCTTGGTGAAATTATGATGGTGAGAGAAAACGTTACCAAGATCTGGGTTTAGTCAACTCTCCTTCCATGTGTAAAATAGATATGTTGAATATCCTTAATTGAAATGGTAAATACCCAATCGGGTTTTGTTTATCCTAAATAATAAAGAAGATTCTCTACACGTTTTACACGTACTGCCGATCGTCGAGTACTTCACCACTAATCCCTGGTCTATTCCATCATATATAAATAGGAAATTAGTGGAGGGAGATTATGATTATTTTACCAAGGAAAAAATCAATAACGGAATTAATATTAAAGAATGATCGCACTTGATAATAAAATCCTCTATATTAAATTGAAAACAACTTTGAAGAAGAAATAAATTTCATTCAATTACGTTCAAGAACTCATGCATTACAACATAGAAAACCAACCCTTTCCCAATCAATCTAAATGTTTACCCCACCATGGTAAGGGTAATCGAGATGAATGGGGAAGAAGAAGACATTAAAAAAATATAAAAAAGAAAATAAAAAAAAGGGAAATCTGAAAAGTTCTCCTCCTTGGTGTCCCAGAAGTAATGGGATGGAAATGACAGATGCTTTGAGAGGGTGGAGCTCTCCTCCTTTTATAAAAAGAATTTTTCCCCTGAATGTTGACGAGTTTTATCCCAATTAAATGACATATTCACGCATTTATCCCTTCTTGAATGTTGTTTATAATTATCTTGGGCATGTCCCTTAAAAATCTCATCGGATTTGTACATATAATCCGAGAGTTTTGGGTGTTTTACTCTAAAAATGTATTATGTCCAGTCAGACTCTCCAAATTGGAATCCTCCAGATTAGGGTGATTTAATGACCGCTTAAACAGCCAATTCACATGGCCTTTTCATCATTAAATATGCTCCAAAACTCCTTTCATGTCTATCCAGCTAATATCACAACATTTGGGCCCACCCTGAATGATTTACATACCCCACACCAAAATTTGGCAGAACTATGAACAATTTTCATACTCCCATATATAAGCTTCATTTGAGCTTCTATATGGCCGATTCGGCTTTTAGTCCAAAAATATTAAATGAAGCCCTAGATGTGTAGAATCTATAATAAAAAGAATTTTTCCATTTTGATTAGTGTATAATATGTTATGGCCAAACTACAGAAATAATTTAAAATAGTTAAAAATCCAAAATGGCCCATTTTTACTGTACAGCTCAAAACAACACCAATATCATAAAAATGGAGCATTTCATCTTAGAGTAACAATTTTGTGGGTTTAAAACAATTAAATTCAATATAAATTTAATTTAAAATATTTTATCTATCAATTCCCCCACACTTAGCACTTGGACTCCTGGACAAGTAGATATCAAATCAAATCAAATCCAAAACACATACCAATGAGATCTACCAAATCCATACTAAGAAAAAAAAGCTATCATGTCTCATAAAAAACAATTATTTCACGTTCTAAACTTTAGATTTTAATATATTTCCACTTTATATCCTATCCCATGCTCACAAAACACCTACCTCACATGAATTTTCTCTCATCTCACAAATGTAAATGCTGAACAAGGCTTTTCTCATACAAACTCACACAAGAGTCACTATAGGCTTGATAAATTCCTACTTCTCCACCCGATGTAAGTCAAGAACATGTTTTTCTCATGAGGACTTTTCAGAGTTATTCTGTGGCTTCCAGTTGGTAGGATTTAGATGTTAAAAGTTCTGAGGCCGAAAAAGGAGGACTTGGATCTTTTTGAAGAAAAATTGCAAGATCCAAATTTTCACTCAAATATGGTCTCCTTATCTTCCCCTATGCAGAAAATAGGGTCCATCATCATTCAATTAGCTCAATATTTCATGAGAAAAATTTTCAATCTTTTCAAACATGATTTTTCTTCAAAGCTTAAGATAGGCACAACTTTCTTTTTAAATTGGAAGCTCTAGAAAGGCACAACATCTCTTATCATGAAAGCTCTAGAAAAGATATAGCTTTCAACAGAATGAAATATTCATAAGCTCTTTAATATTTTATATTCCACCAAAAGTATCACCAAATGAGGTAGTACATCACAAGTCATCTTCCCCCAGACTTAATTTCAACTAGATCATGCAATTTCATTTCAAGAGTAGGTAGGATAGGGTAAATTGGAATGTAATGTGGCTAACCTAACCAACTATTCATGGATACAAGGGGATATAATGATGGATAAATTTAAAGGTGGTCCATAATGAAAAGGATTATTTTTAAAAGGGGGATTGAAACCAAATAAATGCCTCAATCATGTAAAACACATGTACCCTAAACCCTAAAGTTTTGAAAGGAATAAAACAAATTCTAGTTTAAGAAAGCATGGTTTGGTTCTCTCAAGAAATGAGGGGAATGAAAAGAATATGAAAAAAATGGTTTAGAAGCCTCACAGTAAAGTGATTTCAATGATATAGACAGTGAAATATGGCACGAGACTAAAAAATCAGTGTACTTTTCATGAAATTCCGAAATAATTGAACTCGAAACAATGTCATTTATGCATTAATTTAAGCTCAGTTTCATGGAATAGATTGGTTTACTCATTGAAATGGGTTTCAAAAATGGAAATGATAATAATTTCAGCTCAAAAGTTTCAAAAACACACCAAAAACAAAAAAAACACACAAAAATTTGAAAACACACAATTTTTTTTATTTTTGTATTTTTTTTGAAAAACAAACAAAAAATAAAAATCCTAAACTACCAAGGTTCCCTCCCCCACACCTAAATGATGCAGTGTCCTCAATTCATTCAAGTGGATTTAACATGTAATCCAATTTTCAAATAAATCACAACATCAAGAAAAAGTGAAGGAGAGGTACAATATGATGGCTCTTATTGATAGACAGGTTGGAGGAGCAGGATATATTCCACTGGTTCTGATGGAAGGGTCCCAAGGATTTTCTTCAACCTATGCACATTCACAGTGAATGGATCCTACTCTCCATCCTTCACAATTTTCACAACACTGAAAAGATACACATGAGTAACTATAAATGGACCCTCCCATCTGGAATGAAGTTTACCCGGCATCAGCATGAGTCTGGAATTGAATAGTGACACTTTATCTCTAGGATGGAATTCTTTTGGTTGGATCAGCTTTCCATGAGCCACTCTTGTTATCTCTTCATAAATCTTGGAATTTTCAAATGCTTCTCTTCTAATTTCCTCCAGCTCTTGTAACTGCAACCTTCTTTCGTTCCCAGCACTTCCAAGATCCAAATCCATCTTCCTCACATCCCAGTACGCCTTATGCTCCAGTTCCACATGTAGGGGACAACTTTTCCCATAAACCAACCTATATGGAATCATTCCAATCGGGGCCTTGTAGGCTGTCCTAGAAGCCCATAAGGTATCTTCAAACCCTTGTCTCCAATTCTTCCTATTTGTATTAATAGTCTTTTCCAAAATTCCTTTGATTTCTCTGTTGGAAACTTCAGCTTGCCCATTGGTCTGTGGATGATAGGGAGTTGATGTTTTATGATCCACCCCATACTTCTTCAGCAAAGTCTCCATTCTATAATTGCAGAAGTGAGTCCCCTGATCACTGATGATTGCTCTAGGCACTCCAAACCTACAAAATATGATAGACCTGACAAAATCACAAACAACTTTATCATCATCAGTCCTTGTGGGTTTTGCTTCCACCCATTTGGAAACATAATCAACTACAAGCAAGATATGAGAATTCCCAAATGACATTGGGAAAGGTCCCATAAAATATATCCCCCAAACTTCAAAAATTTCACAAAAATTTAATGTCTTTTGGGTCATTTCTTATATCTTTGTAATATTTCTTGAAAATTGAAATTTTTCACATATTTTGCAAAATTATTGAGCATCTTTAAAAATGGTGGGCCAATAAATTCCAGATTCTATAACCTTACTCGCTGTCCTTTGTGGTCCAAAGTGGCCTCTACAAGATAAAGTGTGACAAAAATCAAAGACAGATTTAACTTCACATTCAGGTAAACATCTTCTTATTACTTGATCATTACAAATCTTCCAAAGGAATGGATCATCCCAAATGTAATACCTAGATTCAGCTTTCAGTTTTTGAATTGGGTGAGAATTGAAGTGAGATGGGACATGAAGTGTTACCAGAAAATTGACTATGTCAGCATACCAAGGCAATTCTCCTTCAATCAAGTACAACTGCTCTCTTGGAATTTGATCATTTAGTGGGTCTCTTTCTGGAACTTCAATTTCAGCAGTGTATGGAAGTCTACTTAAGTGATCATCCACTTGGTTCTCAGATCCCTTATTATCCTTGATATCTATATTGAAATCCTACAGCAGTATCATCCATCTCACTGACCTTGTTTTAGCATCATCTCTCTTCATCATGTTCCTCAAAGCTGCATGATCAGAAAACACGGTGATTTTAGTTCCAATAAGATATGATCTAAATCTTTCTAAAGTAAAAACAACTGCTAAGAACTCTTTTTCTGTGGTTGTGTAATTGAATTGGGCCGCATCTAAAGTTCTCTAGGAATATGAAATGACTTTTTTTCTACCCTCAATCCGCTGAGAATGGACTACTCCAACTACTTGGTTGGAGTAATCAAAAAGTAGTTCAAATGGTTCTTCCCAATTTGGAGGTTGCATCACAGTTGGTGAAATCAGTCTCTTCTTTAACTCATAAAAGTATTCCCTACATGCGCTATTGAAATCAAAATCAGCATCTTTCAAAAGTAATATAGAGAGTGGGAGAGAAATCTTACTGAAATATTTTATAAACCTCATGTATAATCCTACATGTCCTAAAAATGATCTAACATGTTTCACACAAGTAGTGTGTGAAAATGAATTTATCACTTCAATTTTTGATTTATCCACTTCAATTCCATTTTGGGAAATGACATTACCAAGTAAAATTCCTCTTTGAACCATGAAATGACACTTTTAAAAATTTAAAACAAGATTGTTTTCAAACCAGGTTTTCAAAACTTTTTCAATATTTTTCAAACAATGATAAAAAGAATCTCCAAAATCTGTGAAATAATCTAAGAAAACATCCAAGAAATTTTTAATGTGATCAGAAAATATACTCACCATAAACCTCTGAAATGTACCTAGAGCATTACATAATCCAAATGATATTATTTTATATTCAAAAGTACCAAAAGGGCATGTAAATGTCATCTTCTGTTGATCTTCGGGAGAAATGGGTACTTGAAAGTAACCTAAAAATCCATCCAAAAAGCAATAATGAGTTCTCCATGCCAATATTTCTAACATCTGGTCAATGAAGGGAATTGGGAAATGATCTTTCCGAGTGACCTAGTTCAATTTCTTAAAATCAATGCACACTCTCCAACTGTTTTGAATTCTCATAGAGATTAACTCATTCTTTTCATTCCTCCCACTGGTCAGGAAAGTTTTTTTTGGAACGCCAGGAATAGAGATGACCCACTGCGAATCATAAATGGGATAGATGATCCTAGTTTCCAATAGCTTCTCGATCTCCTTCTTCACAACCTCTATCAAGGTGGGATTCAGTCTCCTTTGGGGCTGTCTAATAGGTTTGGAATCTTCCTCAAGAAAAATTCTATGTGAGCATATTTTTGGGTTTATTCCAGGGATATCACCTAAGATCCATCCTATTACCTGAAAATTCTCTCAAAAAATATCAATCAATGATTATTCATGGGTTTTAGAGATATTATTAGCAATTATCCCTGGTAGTTTCTCTCCCTCCCTAAGGTATACATATTTCAAATTGGTGGGGTGTGGTTTGAGTTCCAGATCAGGGGGATGCTCAAGGGATGAGACTAAATTTACATTTCCCACTTCAAAATTTTGGTTCTCATGCACACAAGAAATCATATCATCTTCCTCATCATTTAATGAATCATCAAAGAAATCAGATTTCACCTCTTCCTCCCACATGAAGTCAAAATCTCCAACATCTTCAATATCTACATGTTCAATGATATTTCCAAAGGGAATAAGTCTCTCCTATGTCTAAGAATTCATAGAGCATACCTGATTCTTCAATTGGTTCTACACCAACTTCATGGGAAAGTGAAAACAGGGTGTGATCATCCGATGGGTGCCTCATGGATTCAAAAATATTGAAGTGGATTGTGCTCTCTCCAAACTTCATGGTGAGTGTCCCCTCATGGATATTGATGATTATTTTGGCTATCTTCAAGAATGGCCTCCCCAAAATGATGGGTGAATGTGATGGGCCCCAATATTATTCCATATTGAGCACATAGAAGTTAGCTGGGAATAAGAGATCTTCGACTTTCACAATGAAATCCTTCAAAACTCCTGCAGGTAAAACTATGGATCTGTTTGCATGCTGGACCACCACTCTCATGGGCTTCAATTCTCCCATCTTCAAAGAAGTGTATACCGAGTGAGCCAATACATTAAGTGAAGCACCTAGATCACACGATGAATTAGGGAAATTTAATAAACCAATAGTGCATGGAATGGGAAATGTCCCTGGATCTTGACATTTGGTTGGAATCTACGGCGTGATAAGGGCTAAGATACTTCTCCCCAAGTTGATTCTTTCATTCCCATTAAGCCTTCTCTTATTGGTGCAATGGTCTTTCAAAATTTTTGCATACCTTGGAATTTTTTTAATAGATTCAAGTAGGGGGATATTGATTTCCACTTTCTGGAAGGTATCCATAATTTTTTTTGAAGTGCTTCTTCATGCAATTTCTTTGATTCGATCATCCTTGTTGGAAATGGTGGGGGTAAGTCTTTCTTCTCCCTTTGATTCCTTTGCATTGGTGTTTCTTGTTTCTTATTCTGTGTCCTATCTTTCTCATCCTCCTCTTCCTTTTCATCTTCTTGGTGTATTTTTACAAGATTTTTTGAACCATTCTCCCTCATAACAGGTTGTATAGTTTCAGGTTCAGGTTTGGATGGAGGTGGGATTTCTTTTCCACTTCTTGTTTTTCCACTTCTTGTTATGATTACACTAACATTATATTTAGTATTTAGAAATATTTCAGATTGAAGCTTCCCAAGATTCTTGGACATGATTTCAACAAGACTTCCCATTGTGTCTACTATCTTGTCAAACTTATCTGTTAGGCCCTCATACTTGGATTGTAGCTATTCCACAGAAGGATATGTGTCGGTGGATGGTTGTTCATATGTCTTTATTTTGAATGGTGGTGGTTGAAAGGATTGTTTTTTTGGAAGGTTTGTTTATAGGATTGTTGGAAGGGAGGGGGGTTCCAGTATTGCTGCTGGTGGTAAGGAGGTTGACTGGGGGTGCTGGTTAAATGATATATCTAGTTTTGTTGGTTCCAATATCCTTGTTGGGCTTGGGGTTGATTCAGTTGATTTTGTTGGAATTGTCTTGGTTGAAAGGCAACAACATAGTATTTTGTCCCCTGTATCTCAGGGAACTGGTCAGTAAAATGAGTGGAAGAATAACAAAAACCACATACCTAAGATGAATCTTGTATTCTATTTACATGAGTTATATCCATTTAACGGACTAACCTTTCAAGGTCATTAACTTTAGTTTCAATCATTTTATATGAATCAAATGTTTTTACCTCATGTATCCCCCTGGTTCCCATTCCTCTTAGTCCAAATTGTTGTTAGTTTTGAGCAATATTCTCAATTAGAACTCTGATATATATAGGTGACTTGTCAATCAGGGACCCCCCCAGATAAGGCATTTAGAAGATTTCGATCATTATCCATAATTTCGTGGTAGAAGAACACAAGGAATTGGTGTTCCTCCATTTCTTGATGCGGGAAGCTAGAACATAGCTTCTTGAAGCGCTCCCAGTACTCGTAGAGGGTTTCTCTAGTTGATTGACATATGATGTAAATCTAATTATTAATGGTAGTGCTCCTCTATGTGGTAAAGAACCTTTGCATGAAACTTCTTTTTAGGTATTCTCAATCATTGATCTCCCCAGGTTGTAGATTTTACAACCATTCTTTAGCTGCTCCTTCGAGTGAGAAAGGTAATACCCTCCACTAAAATTGGTCTTTGGGTGCTCCTCTTGGCCGGACGCTTGAGAAAGTGTATCTGAATTCTTGCATGTGCTGATTTGGATCTTCTCCTGCAAGACCATGAAACTTTGGAATCACAGGAATCATATTAACAGGTAATTCAAAATCATTTGGTTCAGTGGGTGCAATTAGTTGGTTATTTTGAATGGAAAATTGTGGTTCACATAGATCACGCAGGGTTCAGATGGGATTTCCAACTATGATTTGAAGTTTATAGTGAACACTAAGAGTTTCACCTGAATATGAGAGATCTATGTCTTAAATGATTTCTGGTGGTTTTGTTTTTCATATTTGGGTTAATGTTATGTTAATTTCTGGATCAAATTCAATTAATGGTTCTTTTGAGTTGCGGGTCATTCAATTTTGAAATTTTTTTGTTGCACTACCTCCTTAGAAATGACGCCAAGTTTAACGCACGCCTATCGTAGGGCATGACAAAACTATTTTTAAATTTCCTAAGTGTAGACTAGTGATTGACCCTAGAAAGTCTTCTAAAGAGGAGTGCATACAAAATCAGATTTTCACTTTTAAATGAGGGTAAAAATGTTATTTTTTGGGGAAGAAATTTGAATTTTAAATGATTAAAAAAACAATGATATTAAAAGGGTGATTAGGTCGGGGTCAGTTTCTTAATTTTAATGCTATCCTTGTTCAATTCAACCTCTTCTTCTATGTTGATTAAAGTGAGTTTCCACAATCGTTTTCGCTCACTTCCTTGGTGAAATTATGATGGTGATAGAAAAACTTACCAAGATCTTAGTTTGGTCAACTCTCCTTCCATTTGTAAAATATTTGTATTGAATATCTTTAATTGATATGAGATATACCCGATCGGGTTTTGTTTATCCCAAACAATCAAGAATATTCACTGCATCTTTTACACGTATTGATGATCATCGGGTACTTCACCACTAATCCCTGGTCTATTCCATTGTATATAAACCAGAAATTAGTGGAGGGAGATTATGATTATTTTACCAAGGAAAAAATCAATAACGGAATTAATATGCAAGAATGATCGCACTTGATACTAAAATCCGCTATATAAAATTGAAAACAACTTTGAATAAGAAAGAAATTTCAATCAATTGCATTCTAGAACTCAAGCATTATAACATAGAAAACCAACCCGTCCCCAATCACTCCAAATGTTTACCCCACCATAGTAAAGGTAACCGAGATTAATGGGGAAGAAGTAGGAATAAAAAAACTATAAAAAAGAAAAGAAATAAAAGAGAAATCTGAAATTTCTCCTCCTTGGTGTCCCTGAAGTTATGGGATGGAAATGAGAGATGCTTTGAGAGGCTGGAGCTCTCCTCCTTTTATAGGCAGAATTTGTCCCCCAAATGTTGATGTGTTGTAGCCACATTAAATGAAATACTCACACGTTGAACCCTTCTTGAATGTTTTTTATAATTATCTTGGTCGTGTCACCTAAAAAGATCATCAGATGTGGACATGTATTCTGAGATTTATGTCTGTTTTACTCTATGAATTTATTCAGTCCAGTCAGATTCTCCAAATCACAAACCACCATATTAGGGTGATTAAATGATCCCTTTAACGGACAATTCACACAGACTTTCCTTCATTAAAGATTCTCCAAAACTCCTTTCGCATCTCCCCACCGAATATCACAACATTTGGGCCCACCATTAATGCGTTATGGACCCCACACAAAAATTAGGCAGAACTGTGAACAGCTTTCATGCTCCCAATTGTGAGCTTCATTTGAACTTCTATATTATCAATTCAGCTTTCAGTCGAAAAATAGTAAATGAATCTCTGGATGTGTAGAATATGGAAAAAAATAACTTTTCAATTTGGATTAGTGTAGAATATGTTATGGCCAAACTACAGAAATAATTAAATAGTTTAAATTCTGAAATGGCCCATTTTTTCGGTTCAGCTCAAAACAACACCAATTTTCATAAAAATGAAGCATTTCATCTTAGAGTAACACTTTTGTGGGTTTGAAATAATTAAATTCAATGTAAATTTAATTGAAAATATTTTCTCTATCAATAACCATAAACCTTAAAAATTGTAAAAACTTCTAAACACCCCAAAATACCAAAAAACAAAAAACCCCTAAAAACCCTAAATACCTTAAAAACACTAAAACCATCCAATTCCCTAAAAAACAGAAGAATCCAAAAAAAATAAAAAAAGACTCTTAAATCTCCTAACACCATATAGAACCTTTAAAATTACAAAAAACACTCTAAATAATTAAAACCCCGAAAAAGAAAATAAAAACCCTAGAAAACGCTAAAATACTATGAACACCTTATAAAGACCCTAAAAACCCTAAACACCCTAACAAACTATAAATATCCTAAAAACATAAAAAAACCCTTTAATTCCAGTAAAAAAAATTCAAAAACCCAAAAAACCTCTAAAAACCCTAAAACAATCCTAAAACCCCTAAAATATGAAAAACCTCTAAAAACCCTAGAAAACCCCTAAACCCAAAAAAAAAACAAAAAAACCCCTTAAAAAAACTAAACACCTAAAGCCCCCATAAATATCCATGAAAACCCCTAAAAACCATAATAAAACTAAAAATATGAAATAAAACCCTTAAAAATTATTAAAACCCCCACAAAAGACCAAAAATTCACCAAACCCCTAAAAACTCTAAAAATCCATAAAACCCATAAAAATCCTTAAACCCCAAAATACGCTATGGAATGGCAGCGCTCTCCCCTGGTTTTCTCTCCCGCTCATCGCAACTTCAAGGTCTTCCTCTGGATCTTTCTTGGGGCTTTTCCTTTGGATCTTCACCCCATCCCTCTTGGTGGAGGTGCGCCATTGATGTGCTCTTCAGACCCGAGGATGCGGTGTTCTTTCTACGGCTTCAGTTTTTCAGAGTGATTCTATTTCATGAGATTTCAGCTCCATATTCAAGACTTTCCTGGCATATTTCTCCCTGTGCTTGGGATTTGGCGGCTTCATAGGTTGTGACTATCATTTTGGTTTTGGATCAGATTTTCTCAGCATATGGTGAAGTGGTCAACTCCTTGTAGTTTGGAAACCCTATAGGTCTTTAGTTGCAGATCCAGATCGTGTTTACTAAGATGGGGCCACCACGGATGGGTCAATGACTTCGACTTTTACAGCGGTGTACGATATTTTTTCGGCAGCATGAGTTATGGCCCCTTTGTCGGAGTAATGCGGGGGTCCGGCTTCCTCGGTTGTCGTTGCTTTTTTATCCCCTTGCAGCGCTATACCTGGGAGATTTGCGGTGGCCTTTCTGGCGTAGCTTCCTTTCTTGATGGATGCGGAAGGTGTGGATTCAGCTTGGTGGTGATTCTCATGTTCCAGGATTCTGGGTTTTCAATTCTACTTGCTTTCGGTCTGTGAAGAATTTATAGGTTTTTTTCTCAGTCCGATCTTTGAATCATGTTAATTCTCCTGGCCTGTTTGTGGATTGCGGCATTCTGGTTTCGATTTGGGGTTGGATTCTTCAGTTATGGATCTGCTTGTGGTGGCGGATAGTCCTGCCATGGGCTGACATTGATGTCGTTCGCTGGGATGGTTTTGAGGTGTTGCGTTATGGATATGTGTTACAATTTATGGGATGCTGGAAGGGAGTTTTGAGCTGCATACTGGTTCCTACTTTGGTTGCTGGTGTTTCTACCTCTGGTGCTGGTGGCTTTGTGTGGCTGGTGATTGAACTGCCTTACATGGTGGTACTGGTTCCGTTTCTGGGTATGGATATGGTGCTGCTGGATGGGATTTTGGTGGTGATGGTTTTCTGGTTCTTAAATTGTTGGGTGATGGCTGTTACTTGGATGGGATGTAATAAAAGTTGCAGGTGCTTGGTGATGGTTGGTGTGTTACTGTGAAATGGAAAGTTCTGTGAGGTTGGGCTGCTAAAGTTGCTGCTGATGGTATTGATGTTGCTGGATGCTGGTTGCTGAATGGCTAGTGGATGATTGCTGGTATTGGTGATGATGGATGCTTGTTGGTGATGTACTGGGAGCTGATGCTGGTTACTTTTATGTTTTACTTCATTGTGTGTTTTTTCTTCTTTTGGATTTTCTTTTTTTGCGGTCTTTGGGTGGGTGCTTGTTAAGGGTTTTTGGGTGTCGGTTGATTGACCCTTCCCCTCCCCTATCAGCAGTATCTTTGTGTCTTTTTTCTAATAAATTTTCGGGGGAGTCAGGAATAGACTGTACCCGAGCCTTACTTGCCAAAATACGCTTTTTTTAAAAACCATCAAAAATAATTTTAACCCAAAAACAATTAGAAGAACCAAAATCCCAAATAATCCTAAATACCGTTGAACAAAAAACACTTTAAACCCCTAAACCCCTAAGACCTATAAAAACCCTAAACACATTAAGAACCCCGAAAAACCAAATAAATGCTGAAAACCCCAAATAATCATAAAGTTGACCTAAAACACCCTAAAACCCACTAAAACACCTAAAAACCTAAGAACACTAAAAACTCTAAAATCCATAAAAACAATAAAAACCCTAAAATTCCTAAAACGTCTAAAAATATTAATATACCCAAAAACTAAAAAACCCAAGAATCCTAAAAACCTTAAAATACCCTAAGAACCCTAAAAGGGCATAAAAACCCTAAAAACCAAAATAAACCCTAAAAATATTAAAGATTATAAACCCTAAGACCCTAAAACCCATTAAACCCCTAAAATCCCTAAAAATCAAAAAATGTAAAAAGAACACTAAAAAACCCTAAAAACCCCACAAACCACAAAAGAACCTAAAAAAATTAAAAACTATTAAAAACCATAAGACCCTTTAAAAACCCCAAAAAACCAATAACACCCTAATGTACCCAAAAACCATAAATACCCCTAAATTATCCTAAAAACACTAAAACTCTTAAAGGAAATGTAAACCCCTAAAACCACTAATGGAACCAAAAAACCCTAAAAGGTTATAAAAACTATAAAACCACCAAAAATGCTCAAAACCACCAAGAACAAAAAAAACTAAACAAAACTAAAATTCCAAAAAACCCCAAAAGTCACTAAAAACCCTAAAATCATAAAAAGCCCTTAAAATTCCCCAACAAAATTCTAAAATTCCCTTAAAATGATAAAAAAAATACACAAAAAACTTTAATAAACCTTAATACTCTTAAAAACTCTAAAATGTTAAAAACCCTAAAAACACAAAGAACCCATAAAAATAAAAATAAATATAGATAAAACCTTAAAACCCTAAAAACCGTAAATACCAAAAAAATAATAAATACCATAAAAATCTTAAAAAACCTTTACAAACACAAAAACCCATAGAATCCCTAAAAAATCCTAAAACCCATAAAAACCATAAGACCATAAAAACCCCTAAAATAGTAAAAAATCCTAACCCCCCCCAAATCATAAAAGAACTAAAAATACTTAAAACACTAAAAAAATATCCGTTAAACCCTTAAAAACATGTAAATCCCTAAATCCCCCCCAAACCAAAAGGGTCATAAAAACCCTTATAAATACTAAATTACCCATAAAACCATAATAACTTGAAATGGTACTACAAAAAACTTAAACACCCTAAATAACCATAAAACCATTAAAATTTTTAAAAGGACCTAAAATCCCTCAATGACCTTCAAACCAATAAAACCCTTAAAGCTTTCCCAAAACCCCAAAATACATTTAAAACTAAAAAACATTAAAAGATCTTAAAACCCTAAAAATGCCTAAAAACTGCAAAACCCCCTAAAAACTCTAAATTCCACTAAAACCCCTTAAAAAGTTAAGACACGTAAAAATCCTAAAATCTAAAAACCCCCTAACCCCTAGAAACGAAAAATCACTAAAAACCCTAAAACCATAAAAAAAACTAAAACCCCTACAAACCCAAAAAACTTTTAAAGACACTAAAACTCCCTAAAACCCCATTAAGAACCTCAAAACCCCACAAAACCATAAAAAAACCTAAAATACCCTAAAAACAAAAAATATAAAAAACAAAAATAAACCCTTAAAACCTTAGAAAACCTAAAAAACAATAAAAAATAGAAAAACCTTAAAAACCTAAAAAATCACAACCCACTGCAAAAAACCCTAAAACCCCTAAAAACAAAAAAACATAAAAATCCCTAAAAAATCCATTAAAAACATAGGAACCATAAGACACAAAAAAATCCATAAAAATCCTTAAAAACCATAAAAAAATAAAAATATTAAAAGACTCTAAGAAACCCAAAAAATATTAAAATCATAAAAAATCATTAAAAACCCTAACAGAGTCATAAAAATCATAAAAAATACTAGAAAAACATAAAACCCTTAAAATCATTAAAACCCCCAATAACCGTAAAAAAGCTTAAAAATTATGAAAACAAATGAAACCCTAAAATAGAATACAAATCCAAAAAACCCTAATAACCCTAAAAAATCTAAAACCCATCAAAACCATAAAAACCCAAAAACCATAAAATCCCCCAAAACCTTAAAATCCATAAAAACCTAAAACCCATATAAACACTAAAAACCCCAAAAGGACTCTAAAACATTAAGAACCCCCAGAGACCCTAAAATGCTAAAAACTATAAAAAAATATAAAAACCTTATAATGATATAAAGGATGAATAAAAACATAATCATCATAAAAATACTTAAAACCCCCAAACCCAATAAAACTAGAAAATTGATTATAACCCCATGAACACTAGAAACCTAAAAACCCTTAAAATACCCTGAAAATCCTTAAAACCCCAAAACCACCAAAACCCCAAATAACATTAAAACTTGTTAAAATTCTAAAAACCCTAATAAATCCCCACAAAATCACAAAACACAAAACCACAAAACCCTTGAAACCCCAAAAAATACACTAAAACCATTTAAAACCCTAAAAGACTCCCAAAAACACTAAAAGACCATAAAAGACACATTAAAGATAACAAAAATCATAGATTACTGATAAAAACCCTTAAAACACTAAATCCCCAAAATCCCCAAAATCCCTAATAACTATAAAAATTACTAAAAATCCAAAAAATACACAAAAACCCTATAAAACACTAAAACCCCTAAAAATCATAAAAAACCTTAAAAACCTAAAACACCCTAAAACCCCATAAAATTCTTAAACCCCATAAAGCCTAAGAAAATCCTAAAAACACCAAAAAATTATAAGAAATCCCTAAAAATTCATATAAAACCCTAAGATTGAAAAAAAAATCCTCAAACACTAAAAACCATTACAAAACCATAAAATACCTAAAAACCACAAAAACCTAAAAACCCCTAAAAACCCAAAAAACTCTAAATAAAACTCTAAAAACCCAAAGAACGATAACATAACCCTATATATGTAGAAACCATAAAAAATATTAAATCACTAAAAATCCCAACCCCACCCCCACCCATCCTAAAAAACACTAAAACACATAAATACACATGAAAATACCCTAAATCCTTCTAAAAACCTGAAAAAACCTAAAAACCCTAAATATGCCTAGAAATCTTAAAAATTATTTGAAAACAAAAAAAAAATCGAAAAAACCTAAAAGACCCTAAAAACCCAAAAAAAACCAAAAAAAATAAAAACTCTAAAACCATAAAAACCCATACCCCCAAGATAAAATCTAGTAAAACATCTAAAATTCATAAAAAACATTAAAAAACCCAAAGATGATCTAAAACCCACAAAATAACCTAAACCCCACAAAAAATGCCTATAAACACCAAGAGAAACCATCAAAAACCCTAAAACTGGTAAAAACCCTATAGCCTTTAATAATCCTAAAAATCACTAAATAACTTATAAACACTGGAAATCCCTTGAAAATCCTATGAAAATGCTAAAAACCCCTAAACCCCTAAAACCCCCAAAAAGTACTAAAATTCCTAAAACCCCTAAAAAAACTGAAAGACATAAAAACTCTAAAAACCCTAAAACCTATAAATACCCTTCAAAACCCTGAAACCCCTAAAACCCATAAAAATTCATTAAAATCATAAAAATCATAAAAATACCTCAAACCCTTATAATCACTAAAAACCTTAAAACCCCATAAAATGCCTAAAATAAACTAAAATTAGTAAAAACCATAAAAATCTTAAAAACCTAAAGTCCTGAAAACCCCAAAGGCCCAAAAGAACCATACCAAAACAAAAAATAGTAAACCCTCTTAAAAATATTAGAAACCCAAAAAATCCTAAAACCCTGAAAAAAACTAAAAATACCTAAACAACCTAAACCCCCTAAAACCCCCTGATATCCCTAAAACCATAGAAATATTGAAACCCCTAAAAACCTAAAAACCCTAAATGAACCCTAAAACCTCTAAAAAAATCCTATATAATCCTAAATAAATATCAAAACCATTAAAAACACCAAAAATCCAAAAAAATCCTTGAAAACCCATAAGAAAAAAATCTGTAAAAACCCAAAATCCCCTAAAACTCCCCAAAATCCTTAAAATACCCAAAAACCACCAAAAACCCCTGAAACTCTAAAAACCCTAAAAACACTAAAAACCCTAAAACACTAAAAACTCTGAAAACCCTTGAAAACCATAAAACCCAGGAAAACCCTAAAACCACTAAAAACAAGGAAAATACTAAAACCAGTGAAACCCTGAAAACCCTATAAATCACTAAAAATCCTAAAAAGCGGAAAAATTCTAAACAATATAAATCTCCCTTAAATCACTAAAACTATATAATCCCAGAGGAACCTAATAAACCGTAAAACCCTAAAAACATTTAAAAACTCATAAAACCCTAAAACTCTTAGAAATATAAACCCTCCAAACCCATAATTACCATAAAAAACCAAAAATACAAAAAAACCCCAAAAATACTAAAGGACCCCAAAACTCTAAAACCCTAAAAACTATAAATGCCTCTAAAAACCCCTGAAAGACACTAAAACACCAAAACATTATAGAAAACCATAAAACCTTAAATGGACTCTAAAACCCGAAAATACTAAAGGAAAATAAATATATTAATAACCCTAAATGAAACAAAAACCCCAAAAAACCCTAAATCACACCCAAAAATTCTAAAGAACATAATAGAACACTAATGACCCTAAATTCCGAAGAAGGCCTAAATAACCCAAAAAACTAAAACCCCCTAAAATTTTCTAAATCCCCTAGAAGACCCAAAAAGACCCCAAAACCCATCAAAATTATAAAATACATCAAAATATTTAAAACCCAAAAAAATAATAAAAGATGATAAAACCCCTTAGAAACATTAAAAGATACTATAAACCTAAAAGGACCTAACAACCATAAAAAACACTAAAAAACCTAAAACCTAATAAAACCCCAAAAAAACCAACCCCCACCCCAAACCCCAAAAACCTAACCCACCAAATCATTTTAAACCCCCAAATACCCTTAAAACCACCAAATAAAACTATCCTCTAAAACCTTTGAACCCCTGAAACCAGATAAAACCAACAAAACCCCTAAAACAGAAAACTCCTAAAAATCCAGAAAACTATTATAACCCCAAAAAACCCAAAAACCCCAAAACATACTAGAATCCTTAAATACCATAAAACAAAAAAAAACAAACTTATAAAACCCTAAAATCACTAAAACCAATAACAACCCAAAAAACCCAAGATAACCTAAAACCCAAAAAATCCATAAAACAACCTAAAACCCTACAAAACTCTTAAACACTTAAAATACATAAAAAAATATAAACTAAAATACCATTAAAACCCTTAAAACCCCTAAAAACCTTAAAACCCCTAAAAACCTGTAAAAGAACCAAAAAATACCTAAAAGAACCATAAAACCATAAAAATACCCTTAAAAATCTATAACCCTAAAACATCCTAATCAATGTTAAATATCCCTAAAACCACTAAAAATCCAAAAGACCCTAAAAACCCTTAAAAATTCCCAAACCTAAAAAACCCAAAAAACAAATCCTAAGAACCCTAAAACACACTAAAAGCCTATAAAAACTAAATGACCCTAAAAACCGAAAATTCCAACAAAACCTTTAAATCCATAAACCCCTAAAGATTCTAAAATCCTTAAAACCCGAAAAGACGCTAAAAAATCTAAGACTACAAAAATACACAAAAAAACAAATAAAATACCAAAAGGAGAATAAAATCTAAAAAACCCTAAATACCCTAAAAACTCAAAAAATTTGTATGGAAACAAAAAAAACCAAAAAAATTAAAAACCCTTAAAAACAAAAAAATCTGAAAATACTATAAAATCCTAAAATACCCTAAATTTTCATAAAAAATGCTAATAACCTTTAAAATCCCTATAAAAATCCATTAAATTGTAAAAAGCCTAACAACCCTTAAAAATCCTAAAACAATAAAAAACCTAGAAAACCATAAAATTACTTAAAAACATCAACCCCTAAAGACACTGAAAACCCATAACACCCATAAAATCCCAAAAATAAACCCTAAAAACCGAAAGATCCAAAAAAAGAAACACAAAAAATACTGACAAAAAATAAAAAACACAATAAATACTTCAATCCCAATAAAATTCCTGAGAACCCCTAAAACCTATAAAAACAATAAAAACCTTAAAACCCTAAAAATCATAAACCCCTAAAAACCGTAAAAACCCCTAAACCCTTCACCCAAAACTAGAAACCCTAACTCTTACACCATAAACCCTATACCCTGCACCGTAAACCACAAAATCTACACCAGAAGCCTATGACATACACCTTAAACCAAAATCCCTACACTGTAAACCCAACATCCTACACCCTAAACCTTATACCCAAGCCCTTAAACCTTATTCCGTACACCATAAACCTTATACCCTAAACCTTAAACCCGAAACGCTATGCCATTAACCTAAAATCTTACACCCTAAACCTTTAAATACCCTAAAACTCTATAAACCCCTAAAATAACCTAAAACCCAAAACACCCAAAACATTTCAAAAACCATAAAATTCACTAAAACGTTTGAGACATAAAATAACATAAAAACTAAAAAAATCCTCTAAGGACCCTACACCACCAAAAAGATCCTAAAACCCTAAAAAATTAAAAAGTACCTAAAAACCCGTTAAACCCCCTAAAACTATGAAAAACCATTTATAGCCCTAAAACCTAAAAAATATTTAAAACTTTTAAAACTTAAAATCCAAAAAAGACATAAAACCCTAACACCACCCAAAAAAATATAAACACATTTGAAACCCTAAAAACCCTAAAAAATGATAAAACACCAAAAAATCCCATAAAAATGAATAAAACCCCTTAAAACCTAAAAAACCTGAGACCCTTAAAACCCCTAAAAAGGAACAAAATACCCAAAAAATACTAAAAACCATGAAAGACCCAATAAAACAAAAAACCTAAAAAGTCCCCAAAACCAAAAATATCAAAAATAGAATATATAATCCAATAAATCCTTAAGACCCCCTAATTTTTTTTAAAAACCATAAAACCTTTAAAAGTTCCCAAACAGCCCAAAGACCCAAAAAACCCTAATACCATAAACTACCCTAAAAACCTAAAAATACACTAAAACCCTTAAAATAACATATAAATCTAAAATTAATAAAACCCCCCAAAACAAAATAAATACCCTAAAACCCTAAAACCCATAAAAACCATAAAAGATCAAAATAACATGAGAAACCCTAAAAACAATAAAAACCCAAAAAACCTGAAAACCCTTAAATCCCATAAATTCCAAAAAAATATAAAACCCTAAAAACCATAAATCCCCTAAAAGACAATAAAACCAATAAATGATAATAAAAGTCCCTAAAATACCCAAAAATTCCCTAAAACTCCTAAAAAGCTCTAAAACACTAAAATCTTTAAAAACTGATAAAACCCTAAAAAACCTAAAACCCCTAAAACCCTAATAAACCCTATAAGTCCCATAAAACCCATAAATATCCCTAAAATATATAAAAACATGAAAACCCCTAAAATTATAAAAAACCCCATAAATCCCTAAAAACTATAAAACTACTAAAAATCCCTAAAACCCTAAAACCCAAAAAGATAGTAAAAGACCCTAAACCCCTAAAATGCCATGAACCACTACAAACCATAAAATACCCTGAAAACCTAAATGAAAAAAACCTAGAAACCCCTAAAGTTAACCTAAAAATCCTTAAAATAATATAAACCCTAAAACCCCAGATAACCTTAAAACCCCATAAAAACAAAAAAAATCTAAAGACCCCTAGAACTTCTTAAAACCACTAAAAACCCTAAAAACACCTTTAAAACCCTAAAAAACTGAAAAAAAAAATTAAGAAAACTAAAATAATAAGGTTCTTGATTTACATGAAGGATGTATGCAGCTCCAGTTATCGATGGCGGAGTTCAATGAGGCCTCTTCTCTACATAGGCTGACCTTGGTTGCTTATTTCTTAAATTGGAGACCTCCGGTGGATGTTTTTGATAGATTCATATTTGATCATTGGGACCTCCATGATTGTACCACAGTAGGACTCACCTATAGAAGGCACATCCTGATTCACTTTTCATCAGAGGAGGATATGATTCATGCCTGGTCTGAGGCCCCAAGAAGATGTAGTGGTGCCCATTTCGCTCTTTTGTGGTGGAGCTTTGATCTGCATTTAAACTGTGACTCACCGATGGTGGCATCTTGGGTTAGGTTTCCAGAACATCCCCTTCACTCTCAAAATTTCTCCATTATTTATAAGTTGGGGAATCTGGTGGGAAGGTTCTTATTCATGGACAGTAGAATGAGGGCCATTTGTCACCCTATTTCTCCAAGGGCCTTTATTGATATTGATGCTTGAAAGAACCGGTTGATTTTGTTTGGATTACTATTGGTGAGGAGCTTCGATGGAAGCAACATGCGATTTTTGAGTCGTGGACTGATTTCTGCTCCTCCTATTGGAAACTGAGGCATATTGATTAGGCTTGCTGGTGTGGCGGTTGGAATGGTGGTGCTTTGAAATGAGCATAGAAGTTGGCTGGTGAAGGGATGCAGAAGTGGGGTGAGGAACATGGGGTTTTTCACACGGTCCCTCAACTCTTGAATGTGGTTCAGGTTGAGTCTGGTTAAGATGGTCATACTCGGGTGGGAGTGCATTCTAAGGAGCTTGCAGTGGCTGTTCCAAGTGGGAATGATAAGAATGGTGCTGAGGGGGTGGAAGCTGCTTTTGTCCCTAGCTCTGGACCACTTGTCTTGAGGATTGTGCGGGCTGATCCTCCGGTTATGCTGGGGGGCCTTTGGTCTGAAATAGGTGATCATGGCTTAGGGAGGATGATTGTTCAGTGCCAGCCGGAGCCCAAGGTGAGTGATATATTCAAGAGACTGAGGAGAGACATGCATCTTCTAGATGTCGAAAGTTCTGCATGCAAGGGTGTCTCTGCTGGTAGGATGCTTACTTCCACTGAAGATAGTACGCTGAGGAGGCTGGAAGCCTTTCCAACATTCAATCACTTTCAAGGGCTGGAGACTGAGGAGGAGGTGCAAGGGTCTCCACTTGATGACTCTAGGAGTGCGAGGCATGCTGAGCAGGGGAGTGAGGTGGAGGATGTTGATGCTGGGCGTGACCGAGGGAGTGTGGACCTGAGTGCTAAAGAAGCTATGATAAGTTCGGAAACTTCTAGGCACTTGGGTAGCATGGTTCGGAAAGTGAAAAAGGACGTGCATGTGCTTGTTCATTACTGTGAGGGGGTTATTCTGGATGAGGAGAATGTATGAAAGTTTCATGGGGAGGAGGGGCTTGGGTCCTATGTTTCTAATGCTAAAATTGTGAGGTTGGATACACAGATGATGAGTGAGGTACATGTTGTTGCTGCTAGGTTTTGTGGGGAGGGTGTGTCCCACAATAATAGAGAGACTGTACCAGGATCTTCGGACCAGACTAGAGGGGCTACATTCTTGGTGGTCAATGGTGTTCTTGCAGCTCGACCCATTGGTACTGAGATGGAGGCAGTGGTAGCTACACCTAGACGTTGCTAAGTAGAGGGTGCTGGTAGAACAGGAAGAGGAGAAGGTGGAGGAGCAGGGGAAAATGGGGAAGTCAGAGGAGGTGGTTGAACAAGGGGGACTGTTGGTGAATAGGGTGGCGTGCGGGTAGGGGGAGGGATCTGAGAAGGGGGTGTTCCCAAGTAAGGGGATGCCGCTACACAGGATAAGGTGATGAGGCCGGTTCTAGAGGCACATGAGGTGAATCTAGAGGACAGTCTTGGCTGTAAGGGCTTGTATGAATTGGAGCTGCAGAATTACCAAGATGATGGAAGCAAGATGACTAGGGAGGAGGGGAATTTGCAGCTGGCCCTGGCTAGTATGGTGTCCCCTTTTTGTCTGTCTAGGTAGGAACCTACCCTTGTGGTTCCGAGAGTGATGCAGGGTGGGGTCCTTTGCTCCCTCAATCAAGAAGCCTCATTCATCCTTGACCAAGATTTCTTCCAGTAGGATTGTCGAAGGATGGGAAAAAGTAGGGATATGATCAATGAGAAGACCATGATTGAGGTGTCCTTTCCAAATGGGAATGAAAAAATTTCTATAGGGGTCTCTTTAGATCTCCAAAAAAGGAAGCCAAGGAAAGACTATTCGACTATGCCTAAGACTATGTCCACGAGAGCCTTTGGAAAAGCTTAGGAAGTTGCCTCTGGCCGGGGAGGTCATCCTGTCAAGGAGAAGTTGAATGTGTAGCAGCAATGTCTCAGAGTTTATTATACTACATTCCTAAAGCAATATGAATCATCTGAATGGGAGTCAGTGGAGTCGAATGCTTCCTCTGGATATGGTGTTGATGGGGACCCTTATTGGGATGGAGAGGTTGATTTGTAGCTCCTGATGAATGTTGGTTGCTCATTGGCTAGGTGATGATGTTGGGGACCTTTCAGTTTTTCTTCTTTGTTTGGTTTCATGTGCTTTTGGTTTTTCTCTTTTGCGGCTCTTGTGTGTCTATTTGTAAAGGGTTTTTGGGTACGGGTTGTTTGACCCCTCCCCTCCCTTGTCTGCTGCGTCTTTTTTTTCTCTAATAAATTTTGAGGCGGTCATGAATATCATGATCCTCGTATCTTCCTTGCCCCCTTCATAAACCCTAAAACCCCTAAAAACTACAAAAACCCTATAAAACCATCAAAACCCTGCAAAACCCATCAAACCCTGACAAAACCATAAAAATTCCTAACAACTCTAAAACCCCAAAAAGAACCATAAAAACCCAAAAAACTGTAAAAGAACCCTAAAATGATAAAATAACCCGAAAATCCTAAAACCCACAAAAGAATCCTACACACGCCAAATTTTATAAAAACCCTAAAATCCCTAAAACCTAAAAACCCAAAAAAAATATGAAACACCACTAAAACCATGAAAACCCTAAAAACCATAGAAAACCCTAAAAACCATAGAAAACCCGTAAAACCCTTAAAAACCTAAAAACCCTTAAACCCCCCCCCCCCAAAAAAAACTAAAAAATCCTTTAAACACCCAACACCCTAAAAATAATAAGTACACTAAAAATCCTAAAAAACATACAAACCCATTAAAACTTTAAATACAAAAAATAAACCCTAAAAACCCTAAAAACCTATATAACACTAAAAACTCTCAAAACCTGAAAAAAACTAATAAATATTAAACCATACCTTACACCCTATACACAACAACATAAACCCTATGCCCTACACCCTTAACCCTATACCCTTCACCCTAAACCCAAATACATACACATGATATCCTATACCCCACACCGTAATCCTAAAACCATACACCCTACACCCTAAAACCTAAACCATATACCCACAACATAAAACGTAAACCATACACCCTAAACCCTATACCCTAATCCATAAACCCTAATATTGACACCCTAAACCATAATGGATACACCATAAACCCTAAAGGACCCTAAAAACCTAAAATGAACTAAAAACCCAAAAGACCCAGCAAATCCTTAAAAACCCAAAACACCTAATGCATATAAAATATCATAAACACCCCTAAAAACCCTAAAATACCCAAAAAAAAACCTAAAACCTAATTGGACCAGAAAACCCAAAAGACCGCTAAATGATTCAAAAAACCCTTAAAACCATTAAAAACAATAAGAACCCTAAAAATCACAAAAACCCTTAAAACCCCAAAACCAAAAAATTTCCTTTAAACCCTTTAAAATATTAAAAATAAAAAAAACCATAAATCCCATAAAATACTTAAAAACCCTTAAAAATACTAAAACCACTTAAAACTTAACATCCCTAAAACCCTAAAAACCTAAAAAACCCAAAACCCCAAAATGCGTAAATAAAATATAAAACCCCTAAAAATCTTAAAACTCATCCCAATAACCCTAAAAATCATTATATCCCTGAAAAGAAACTAAAATCACTAAATAACTCAAAACCCCTAAAATACCCTACCCCCCCCCCCAAACCCTGGAAAAACTCAAAAAAAAAAACAAAAAAAACACAAAAAAGAACATAAAACACAATAAAACCCTCAAAACGTATAAAACATCTAAAAACCAATAAACCCTTAAAAAACCATAAAAACCCATAGAAACCCCAAAACCCCTAAAAATCAAAAAACACGTTAAACAATCCTAAAACCCTAAAACACCCTAAAAACTAAAAATACCCTAAAAACACTAAAATATTAAAAAATACCATAAATTCCCCAAACCCTTAAAAATAATAAAAATCATAAAATACCATAAAAACAATAAGAACCCTAACACTTTTAAAAACCTAAAAACCCCTAAAAACACAAAACCATTAAAAGCAATAAAAACCCATAAAAACCATAAAATCCCAAAAACAATATAATAATCATAAAACCCATAAAAAACAATAAAAATCCCAAAAGACCATCAAATCCTTAAAAGACCCTAAAGGACACTAAATACCCTAAAACCATAAAAAATTATAAAAACCAAAATAAAACCTAACACACCCTAAAACACTAAAACCCTAAACTCTATAAAATCCCATAAAACCCATAAAACCTTTAAAACCCTAAAATCATCTTAAAAACAAAAAAAACTACCCCCAAAAACCTTTAAAACCCAAAAACTATAAAAACCTAAAAGACCCTTAAAACCCCCAGAAAACCACTAAAACACCCTAAAATCAATAAAAGAACCTACCAAAACTAAAAACCCAAAAGACCATATAAAACCCTATAGACTCATACATCCCCAAAAACGTTTTAGACCCTGAAACCCTAAAGCTCCTTAAAAACCCTAATAACCACAAAATCCAAAAAAACATTAAAACCCCTAAAAACCCAAAAACACTATAGGCACTAAACACCTTAAAACCCCTGAAAACATTAGAAAACAGTAAAACACTATAAAATAACCTAACAATTCATAAAAACCATAAACCCCTTGGAAACCCCTACAAATCCCTAAAAATCCTAAAAATCTTATAAAACCCTACAAAATCCAAACAAACCCTACAAAATCCATAAAATCACTAAAAATCCTAAAACCCAAAACAACCTTAAAAACCCATAAAAATAAAAAAACATTTAAACTCTCTAAAAACCATACGAGAATCATACACCCCCCCCCCAAATTAAAACACCTCTAAAATTCCTTAGAACCATAAAAATCATTAAAATCCCTAAAAACTCATAAAACCCCCTAAAACCATAAAAATCCATAAAATGGTGAAAACCCTAGAAACCCTAAAAACTTATAAATACCCTAAAGAACCCCAAAATTGTAAAATAACATAAAAGATCCAAAACCCCTAAAAACTCAAGAAGACTGTAAAAATATGAAAAATACCATAAACGCCCAAAAAACCTAAAAGACGAAAAAAACCCTAAAAATGGAAAAAATAATAAAAATCACTAAGAACAGTAAAAAACATAAATGACCCTAAAATAAAAAAAATCCCCAAAACAACTAAAATAAAAAAAACCTATAAAATCCAACAAACCAAAAAAAAACCTCAAACAACATCAAAACCATGAAAACCCCTAAAACCCAAAAAAACCAAAAACCCCCAAAACCTTTAAAAACAAAAAAAAATCTAAAACCGATAAAACCCAAAATACCACTAAAATTCCTAAAATCCATAAAAACCCTAAAAACACGAAGAACCACTAAAAAACCTCTAAAACACGAAAAAATTCTTGAACACCCCTAAATTTCTAAAAAACTCACTAAAATGTTGAATAAACTTAAAACCCTAAAACCCCAAATCCCTTAATATCCTTCCAAATCACTAAATCCCTAAAGTATTTGATAACCGTAAAATCAATAAGATGAAAAAATAAAAAAAAAATCCCCCACGCCCAACAAAACCTTTTAAAAATCCTAAAAACTATAAAACCCCTAAGAAACCATAAAACCCCTAAATGAACCCCGAAAACCATAAAACCCATCAATGATCATAAAACCCCCTAAAACCATTAAAGACCATAAAATCCAATAAAAGACCATAAACACCCATAAAACCCTAAAAGTCCCTGAATACCATTTGAACATCCTAAAACCCTAAAAACACTAAAAAACCTGAACGCATTTTAAAACCCTAAAACACATAAAACCCAAAAAACTCTTAAAATTGTAAAAAACATTAAAACCCCTAAATTTTCCAAAAATGCTAAGAAACTTGTAAACCCAAAAAAACCTAGAAACCAAAAAAACCCAAAAACCCTTAAAACCCAAAAAATCTGTAAAAACCATAGAAACCCTAATAAATCCTTTAAACTCCTAACAGTACTAGAACCCCTATAAATCTTGTAATCCCTTAAAAATCACTACAAAACCTTAAAACCCTAAAAATAATAAAAACCTAAAACCCCCTATTAATAGTAAAACCCATTAAAACCCCTTAACAACCCTAAAACCCTAACCCCATCTCCAAATCCTTAAACCCCCTAAAACCCATAAAATTAATTAAACCAGTAAAACCCCTAAAAACATAAAAAAAACTGTCAGAACCCTAAAGAGCCAAAATAACTCTAAAAGTCATAAATACCCGCTAAAGGACCCGAAAACCCCTAAAAATGCTAAAACCCTAAAAAAACATAAAAACCCCAAACCCAAAAATCCCAAAAATCATTAAAAACTCTAAGAAGAATAAAAAACCAAAAAACCAACCCCCCCTAAAATCCACTAAAACCCCTAAATCCCCTAAAACCCAATAAACCCCCTAAAAACATCATAAAAACCTAAAGATCCTAAAACACCTAAAAGATCCTAAAAATATTTAAACCTTAAAAGACTCTATAAATACTAAAAAACATCAAAATACCCTAAATGACTCTCAAAACCCCAAGTAAAACTCTAATGGCCCTAAACCCCTAAAAATCCTAAAGGCCCCTAAAACCCCTAAAACTCCTAAAGTACACTAAAAACCCTTAGAGAACCCTAAAACCCACTATTTACCCTAAAGGACCCTTATATCAATAAAAACCCTAAAAACCCTAACAACCCAAAAGGACCTTAAAAAACCTAAAAACCCCTAAAAGACCATAAAAATACTATAACTCCTAGAATTACCCTAAAAACACCTAAAATACCCTAAACCCCCTAGAGAACTTGAAGTTTTTTAAAATTACTAAAACAACATTAGCCCCTTAACCCCCTAAAACCCTAAAACCCCTAAAATTTCTTATAAACCCAAAAAGTTCCTAAATACCCTAAATCCACCAAAAAACCATAAAACTCCTAAAAGACCCTAAAAACCTATAAAACCATAACAAAACCTAAAACCCAAAAACACATAAAATCCCTAAATGACCTGAAAACCCCAAAAGTCCCTAAAATACTTAAAAGACCCTAGGAAACCTAAAAACCCAAAAAGAATGTAGAAAACCATATTGATCATTACATCCCCAAAAAAACCTTCTATACCCTAAAAACCCTAAAACAGGTTAAAAACCCCAATAACCCTAAAATAAGAAAAATAATAAAAACCATAAAACTCAAAAAAACCGTAAAAGCACTATATCCCAAAAAAACATGAAAACCTAAATGAACCCTTAAAACCCCAAATAACATTAAAAAACTATAAAAACCATAAATACCATAAATCCCTATATAATCCCCAAACAATCTAAAAAACCATAAAACCCCTTGAAAACCCCTAACAATCACTAAAAATAAAAAACCCTATAAAACCCTAAAAAATACAAAAACACTCATATAATGCCCTAAAAACACCTAAAAATCCAAAAACCCAAAAAGAACCTTAAAAACCTTAAACCATAAAAAAACATTTAAACCCCATAAAAACAATACAAGAATATTAAAACCCCATAAAACATTATGAAAAAACACTAGGAGGAGGAGGAAAGATGTCGCCGCTCTCGCCAGGTTCTCTCTCATTTTCGCATTTTCCTAGTTTCCATCTCGGCGAATTTGCTGCTCCCTTGAAGATCTTGCGGTGTGATGTAGTTACAGTGCTTGGTGATGGAGCTTCTTGCTGGAGTGGATCGGTGCTTGCGACCTTGCTCGTGGCTCACATGGTGTTGTGTCTTTCAAGGTGCTTCCTTGACCTCTCAGACAGAGCGGTGCTCGTGTGGCTGGAGTTACAGTTGTGGGCGTCAGAGCTTCTCTTTGATGGATCTGGGCTCCAGTGGTGTTTTCCCAATTCTGGTCAGATTTTCTTTGGACAGTTGTTTGCAGCGGTGTGGTGTGGGCATGCAAGATCTGGTTTTTGCTTCTAGGGTTTCAAGGTCTGCGGATCTAGTAGTGGCGGTCCTTGATCGGGGAGACTAGCTCAGGTCTGGTTCCCCTGGCATGCGGTGGTTCGGATCCATGGAGGTGAGGGCTAGATCTAGTCCCTTCTCGACGAGGCGTTGCACTTCCATGGTGAAGCTTCTCATTGCGATGAGTTCATGGTGGTTCTCAGCTACCTTGACGACTATTCCTTCCAAGTGGTAGTATGGAGAGGCCAGGACTCTGTTATTCTTGTTGTTGTATAATGGGACATTGTCGATCCTTGATGTTGTGTGGGGATTTACTGCACTGGTTTGGCTCAGGCTATTAGGCGATGGTGCTGATTTCTCACTTCGGACCTCAGTGCAGATGCGGGTTCATTTCTGGGTTCTTTTTTGTGTTATGATCTTTTTGTTGGTCAGGATAAGTGCTGCATTCTGGGATCTCTATCGGGCTATGGTGGATGCTTCATGGATGGTGGCAGGATTGGTTTGGTGCTGGTTATTTGTTTTGTTTGGATGTATTGGTTGTTGTCTGCTCTTGGTGTGCGAGTTCTATGCTACTTGTGATTGACTTTCTTAGTTGGGAGGTGTTGGGTGATGGATATTGTGAAAAGGATGATGGTTACTGTATGGATGTGAGCTTTGGTGAATGGTTGTTGTGTGATTTCGTTGATGATGGTTGTGTGCTATTGGTGGTTGCTTGTTTTGGTGGGAACGTGATGGATTCTGGTTTTTGTGAGATTGGTTGTTGGTCGCTGATTGGTGGTGAGATGCTGAATGCGGGTGATGGATGTGATTTTGATGTTGTTGTTTCTGTGACTTTGGGTGCTGGTGGTTCTGTGATGTTGAATGCTGGCGATTCTAGATGGTGGTTGCTTCTTGGGTGGGAGGTGCTGAAGGTGCTATGTTTGATTCACTCATAGTTGCTGATTGTCTGGGAGATGTTGTCGGTGATGCATTGATTTTTCTTCTTTTTGCATACTTTTGGTTTTTCTTTTTTTACGGTCCTTTAGTGTGTGTCTGTAAAGGGTTTTTGGGTGTGGGTCATTTGATCCCTCCCCTCCCTTGTCTGATGTGTCTCTGTTTTTCTTTCTAATAAATTTTGGGGGTCGGGAATAGCCTGACCCTCACATCTTCCTTTCCCTATAACATTAAAAACCATATAAAAATCATAAAAATTCCTAAATTCCATAAAAACATCTAAAAACACCTAAAACCATAAAAACCCATATAATCATTAAATGTTGAAAACCCTAAAAACACTAAAAACATATCAATAGCCTAAATAACCCTAAAAATCATAGAAAAAACATAAAATAGCCTAAACACCTAAAAAACCCTAGAAGGACCTTAAAACCCTTAATGATAATAAAAACCTAAACACCCTAAAAACCCTAAAAATTCTCAAAGACACAAAAAACACTAGAAAACATAAATTACCCTAAAAGAACCTAAGAACCATAAAAACCTCTAAAAGGCCAAAACCCCCTAAAAAGAAAAAACCCCTAAAAACCCTCAAACACCTTAAAACGCATTAAAAATCCCCAAACACATAAAAACCCTGAATCCATAAAATCCTTAAAAATACAAAAACTCTTAAACCCTAAATACCCCTAAAACACCTAACATCCTTATAAACCCAAAATATATAAAAACCCATAAAATCCCAAAAAATACATAAACCTACTAAAAATATGTAAAAACTCTTAAATTTCAAAAAAAAAACCAATAACATTGAAAATACCTAAAACCCTAAAACCCCTAAAAAACCTTAAAATTATTTAAAATCATAAAACCCCTAAAAATCCTAAAATCCATAAAACCACTAAAAATTAAAGGGTAAGAAACATTTTTTTTTCAGCCTCTGAGAGGAATCTCTGAATCCTACAGAGGCGACTAAGGTTTTCCGTCATTATTGTATTCCTTCCCTCTCCGGCCAACCGGTCTAGAGTCTACTTCGACTGGGTTGTCTCGGCGGCGGGGTGATGGTGATGTTTCTCTACACTTCGGTGACCCTTTGAAGGCTGACGACGGAGCTGGTCAGGTCTGGGGAGGGGAGGGGTTTTCCCATCGCCGCCTCCCTCTGGTGGTGGTTTTGCTTTTGCTTCTTCTTTTCTCTATGTGATGGTTCGTGGCTTCCTCTCTTGCTGTGGAGATGAACTATGGGCTTCTATGGCACTGCTATTATAGATCTACAGGTGTAAGAATGGATGCCGAGACACTCTTCGGAGCGTTCACAGTTTTGTTCTCGGCAACTCGTTGTTGACCCATGGTGGTTTCTCAGCATTTGAAGGATGTCACCGACATGGTTGAGTGCTTTGATGGTCCGTTGAGTACTTCTTAAACAGTTAGGGTGGTGGCTTTGGAAGCTTTCTTTGGTAGCATTCATGGTGGATCTGCGTGGTCCGTGAATCACAACTGATGTTTTGTTTTTGGGATTATTTGGTTCAAGATATGATTCAGATGCATTTTAATTTTGAAATTTGTGATTCGGTGTGGATATGGGGTTTTGTTGATCCTGTTTGAATTCGGTGAGTTGTTGATTTTTCTGTGGAATGGATGGTGATTTTGTGGATGTGTCCTTTGAGGGGTCTTGCCGGTGATGTTTGGTTCTGAATCGCCGACGGTGGTGAAGACGGTGGATGGTGACCCGAGCTTCGTTTGATGTGGATGAACATGTTTTTCCTAGTGGATGGGATGAAGGTGATGGTTTTACAAGCTTCGGCAATGATGGTCCCGCCACCGTCCGAGAATGGTGGTGCGTGGTGTTGGTTTCCGGATCGAGGCGAAGGGTGTGCATTACGATGGTGGGTGCGCGGCTAGAGGTAGCTGTCTCAGTTTCAGTTTTGAATTTGAATTTTGAATTTGAACTGGATGTCTTGAAATGGTGATTGTCTGTGGTGAAGTCATGTTTTGGGTAACGTCAACCCTTAAACCAGCCTTCAGAAAATGAAAAAAAAAAGATTTTCAGTAATAAAACCACTAAAAAAATAATAATACCAAGCCCCCTAAAACCCCTAAAACCTCTAAAAACCCTAATAAACCCTAAAACCCCTAAAGGAACCCCAAAAACCATAAAATCCATCAATGAGTTTAAAAACCCCTAAAATCCTTAAAAACAAAAAAACCCATAAAAGACCATAAAACCATATAAAGATGTAAAAATCCCTAAAATCCATTTAAACAACCTAAAACTGTGAAAACAATAAAAATCTAGAAAACCCTAAACAACTTTAAATCCTTTAAAACACTTCAAACCCAAAAAACCCAAAAACTCTAAAAACCATACAAAAACTGAAAACCATAAAAATGTCCCTAATACAATTAAAACATTATAAGCATATAAAACCCTTGAAACCATAGAAACCCTAAAACCTCCTAAAACCCTAAAAATCCATAAAAATCCACAAAAAACCTAATAAATCCTTTCAACCCCTAAAAACCTTAAATTGCCTAGAAATCATGCAAAGCCCTAAAATCCTAAATACATCATAAACCACTAAAAACCAAAAAAACCAAAAACATTAAAAACCATTAAAACCCAAACACCCCATAAAAACCCTAAAACCAGAAAGTCCCCCCAATCCCTAAAACCCCCTATACACCAAAATAATTTATTAAACTATAAATCCCCTAAAATTTTTAAAACATTGTTATAATCCTGAAGAAAAAAAATAACCCTAAAAATGATAAAACTCTAAAGGACTAAAAAACCCCTAAAAACTATAAAAATCCAAAAGACCCTAAAAGGCAAAAAATCATTAAAACCTCAAAGAAGTACAAAAAATTAAAAACCCAAAAAAACCCGTAAAACATTTAAAACCCCCTAAAAACCGTAAAACCCCTAAAACATTATAAACCCCAAAAAGATCCTAAAACCCCTCAATGTACCTAATAACCTTTAAACCCTAAAAGACTATAAAAACACAGAAAACATTAAAATAAACTAAATGACTCTCAAAACCCCAAGAAAAACCCTAATAGCCCTAGACCCCTAAAACTATAAAAGGAAACTAGAAACACTAAAGTACCCTAAAACACCCATAGAACCCTAAAACCCACTAATAACCATAATGGGCCATTAAAACACTAAAAACCCAAAAGAACATTGAAATAACTTAAAACCATAAAAGACCCTAAAAAATCATATGACCCCTTGAATTACACTAAAACCATAAAACCCACTAAAAGATCCTAAAATGCCATAAGACCCTAAAAAAATTTATATTTCTATAAACCCCTAGAACCCTATAAAACCCTAAAAACCCTAAAATTCCTAAATACCTTAAAACACCCAAAAATATCTTAATTCCACCAAAAAACATAAAACCCCTATAAGACCCTAAAAACCCTATAAAACATTAAAATACCGTAAAAATATAGAAACCCTAATAATTCATAAAAACTCTAAAATACCATAAAACCCATAAAACCCTAAAACACCTAAAATATTAAAAAAAAACTAAAAACCCTAAAATCACATAAAACCCCAATGATGGAGCATGGTGTCATTTTCTCAGTACATCCGACAGGGGTGGTTCAGTCTGGAAGTCTGACACAGTGGGGATGATTTTGGCTTGTGCTGCCAAAACAGGTTTGCTCTCATGTTATGTGATGGTGTTCTTGTATTTTTCTACTCTGTCATGGTAGTTCTGTGCTCTACCCTTCTTTGGAGGATCGCAAATCTGTTCTTCATCAGATTGCATTGTTGGTTTTTATCCTTTTTTTGGTTCCCGACTATCTTCGGTTTGTTTGTTTGTTGGTGGTTTGGTCATGGAAGTTGTGGATGTGAGTTGATGATGGTGTTGGACACTGGTTTGGAGGTGAGGGGATTCTTGGTTTGGTTTCTGAACAAAATGGTTTGGGTGCTGTAGTATGGTTTGAGGCACAGAAGCTGGTGGTCCTATTTTGCTGCTGGTAGGTGTTGGTCAAGTGTTGCTTGTTGTCTGACTGGTCGGATGTGTGCTAGCCTTTGGAATCTGAGATGCTGGATGGATGATTGGATGGATTGTGAGGATACTGATGCTTATGCTTGGTTAGGTGATGTGGGTTTCTGGGATATGAGCAATGACATGCTGGGAGATGTCTGCTTTGGTAATACTGGATGCTTGTACTTATGCTGCCAAATACTGTTTGCTGGTTGGCTGGGAGGATTACCCTGGCCCTGGAATGTGTTGAAGAGGATGTTGATGTTGAAGGTGATGGATGATGGAATATGTGCTATGAGATGCGGGTTGCAGTTTGATTGGGAGGTTCTGCTGGTGATGTTTCTAGATGTCTGCCTTGGTTGGATTTTGTGTGCTTTTTGCTGCTTGGTAGGGGATATGGAGCTACTGAATGCTGGAGTGGGATGAGAAGGTGTTGAAGCTACTGTTGTGTCTGGTCTTTTGTGTATTTTCCTTTATTTGTTTTCTTTTTGGGGATTGTATTTTGGGTTGCGGTCATTGGACCCTGCCCCTCCCCGATCTGCAGTGTCTCTTTTGGTGTCTTTTTTTCTAATAAAATTTTGGAGGACAAGGAATAGCCTGGTCCTGCACCTCTTCTGCCCAATGACCAGAAAAACTAGATACTCTAAACCCCTAAAAACCGTAATAGACCATAAAACTAAAAAACCATAAAAACACATAAACCACCTAAATGACCAAAAAAACCCTAAAACCCATAAAAATACGAAATTCCATAAAATACATAAAATATCCTAAACCCCCTAAAAATATAAAAATCCCAAAGACCCTAAAAATACCAAGAAAATCCAAAAACCCAAAAACCATTAAAAACCTGAAATACTTTTAGAAAACCATGAAGGACTATAAAACCCTAAAAATCATAAAAAAAATTAAACAACCCAAAACACCCTAAAACTATAAAAAAACTCTAAAAATCACAAAAAACAATTAAAAAACCTAAATCACTTAAAATTACCAAAATCATTAAAAATACGAAAATAACAAAAAATAAAAAATACATAAAAACCATGAAAACCTGTAAATCAAAAAATTCCATAAAAATCCTATGCCCCTAAAATACTATTAAAATAAAACACTAAAATACCCTGAAAACCTTAAAAACATAAAAACCCTAAAAACCCAAACACTCTTGAAAACCATAACACCGCTAAAAACCACTAAAAACACAAAAAACTAAATCCCTAAAATCCATAAAATTTAAAAATCCCATATACCCTAAGGCCCCAAAAAAAAAATACACATAAAGACCCTAAAACTTTTTTAAAACCATTAAAAGACCCTAAAAACTCTTAAAACACCAAAAAGAAAAAAACCTAAAATCCTCAAAAAACCCTAAGAGTGTCTAACAACCATGTGAAAACCCAAAATAGTATTAATACCTTAAACACATTAGAAAACCAAAACATACTAAAAACCATTCAAATAACCTAAAAAACCTAAAATCCCCAAAAGACCCTAAAACCCATAAAACCCCAAAAATCCATAATACACCCCCAAATCCCTTAAATATATAAGGGCCCTAAAACAACCCAAAAACCCCCAAAAAGAAACCCCCCCTCAAACACTAAAAACATAAAAAAACCTAAAACTCCTTTAATTCCCCTAGAAACCATAAAAACAAAAAAACACCTAAAAAGGCATTAAAACCCACAAAACCTATAAAGTCAAAAATCCCAAAAAAAACCCTATAAAATCTAAACAATCCTTAAAACAAAAAACCCTAAAATCCTAAAAAAACCCAGAATATCTCCAAAGCCCTATAATAGACCCTAAAAACAAAAAATACCCCTTGAACCCCAAAAAACCTAAAAAACATTAAAATTCAAATAAACCCTATAAACTCCTTAAAATCCATAAAAAATCAAAAACCCAAAAATACACTAAAAAGATAAAACCCATACCCCCCCCCCAAAAAAACACCCTAAAACACTAAACAACTTTAAAACCCTAGATGACCATAAAAACCCCTAAAACCGAAAAATACCATAAAGACCATACTCATTTCCTTAAAGGACCTAAAACCCCCTTAAAACACTTAAGCCCCTAAATACCATAAAAAATATTTAGAACACTATAAAACCCTTAAAAAACCCTAACAGGCCTTCAAAACCCTAAAACCCCTTAATGACTCCAAAACCCAAAAAACCTGAAAGACCCTAAAACCCCTAAGATACCATGAAAACAATAAATACCCCTAAATCCTAAAATCCCATAAGGGCGGGTCTGGCTTGGACAGTTGATGATAGTTTCAGGCTCTTGTTTAGAAAAGAGACGAACCAGATCTATTCGGCAATAGCGTTGGAGCCCCCACAATTTGGTCAACAGCTTCAACATTTTCAATAGTGGAGGGAGATTCATCGGTGGCATGGACACTGGTCTCTTCGACGATTGGTGGAGGCCTGGAATGTCTATGGCCCGTCCTCAGTGCAGCGTTGGAGGAAAATAGTGGCGACTTTCATATCTGGGATTTCCATCGTGCGGCGCTTCGGTTCCATAGAGGTGCGGGTCAGATCTGGGCGATACGGTAAGTGGATTTGCAGATCTCGGTCTCTTTTCTGCTGTGAGGAGTGTTCTTGGTAGCGTTGGTATCCGGCTTCCTCATTTGGATTCTTAGCGCGAGATCTGTGATGTTTTGGAAAAGGCATGCATGCTTCCATGCTTGGATATGGTTTTCCATATCTGATTCTGGGAGGGTTTTGTGGGATCTCTTGGCTTTTTGATGGGTTTTGGGGGCTGTGGAAAGTGAAGGTGCAGGTTCATGCTTCTATTTCCTTAGTTTAGCTTTTGGTTTATGCTGCTGATGAGTTTCTGGACAAGTTGAGTTGCGTCCTTGCTGCTATGGTGGAATGTGGTCTTTTGAGCTATTGCTGGTTTGGTTGTGAGTCGTTGCTGAAGTTGTATTTAAGGCAAGATGAGATGGAGGTTGATTGTTGTGGTGCTGGTTTGGTTTTTAATAGCATTGGGTGCGGGATTTTTGTTCTGTGCTTGTGATGTGGTTTGATGCTGCTGATTCTGAATGGCTGTGATGTCTGGATGTGCTGCTGCTGTGTTGCTGTGATGTTTGGATGTGGTGCTCCTGATGGTTGCTGGGGCTGGTTGGTTTTGATGTGTTGTTGCTGCTGTATTGCTGTGATGATTGGATGTGGTGCTGAAGGATGCTGGAATGCACTGGATGATGGAAGTCGTGATGCTGGATGTGTGGACGCTGCTTGGCTGTGCTGCTTGGTATTGGTGCTCAATGCTGGTGTTGGCTGGATAAGATGTGTGGACATTGCTGTTGTGTTTTGTTTTGTGTCTGTTTCTCTGATTTGTTTTCTTTTTTGATTTTCTTTTTTTGGGTCTTTTGGTGTAAAGGGTTTTTGGGTGTGGGTCGTTTAACCCCTCCCCTCCCTTGTCTTTAGGTCTTTGTATCTTTTCTTTTAATAAATTTTGGGGGGTCCCAGGAATCGCGTGGACCCGAGCCTTCCTTTGCCCCCAAATCCCATAAAAGTTACTAATTTTTTTTAAAAAAGTTAAAATAATAGAAAACCCTAAAAACTATACAACCCTAAAAATCATTGAAAACTCTAAATGAAATAGAATCCCTAAAACCGAAAAAACACTAATAACCCCTAAAAAACCATGAAACCCCTAAAATCCCTAAAACCATAAGACCTCTAAAAACCAATAAAAACGAAACTCATAAAAAACCCTATAAAACTAAAAAACCCATAAAAACCCTAAAACTCCTCAAAAAAATAAACCCCAAGAATTTATAAAACACCCTAAAAATCCTAAAAACCCTAAAATATCCAAAAAACTCCTAAAAATAATAAAAGACATAACCCCCCACCAATGACCTGAAAAATCCCAAAAATACATAAACACCCCAATACCAAAATAACCCAACAAACACGAAAACCTTAAATAGCCCTCAAACCCCTAAAGCTTATTAAAAACCATGAAAATCACTAAAAACCCAAAAAAACTAAAAACATAGAAACCATAAAACACTATAAAATCCTATAAACACAAAAAAAAACCTAATACCCATAAAAACCCATAGAAACCCTAAAATCCAAAATAAACTAAAAAATCATTAAACACACTAAGGACCCTAACCCCCCCTAAAACTCCTAAAAACTTTAAACCCCTTAAAACCCATAAAATCCCTAAAACACCTAATACCCTAAAAACCCTAATGACCTAAAAATTAGTTAAAAACACTAAAACCATAATAAATACTCATGACCCTAAAAACCCCAAAATATAACCAAATTCTAAAATTCAAAAAATTGAAAAAACCTAAAAACTCTAAATAATTATAAAGGACATTAAACACTCTGATAACTTTTAAAACACCATTAAACCTATTTAAAACCCATAAAATCCCTGAATAAAACTAGTATATTTAAAATATATTAAAAATCTAAAAACCATAAAAAAATCTAAAAACCCTAAAACCCTAAAAACCCTTAATCCCTAAGAAACCCTAAGAAAATCATAAAAACAAAGAAACCCCTAAAACACTAAAACCCTTTTAAACACCTAAAGACCCATAAAAAACCCTATAAAACCTATAAAATATAAAAACTTTAAACCCACACACCACTAATAGAACTCTAAATTCTCTAAATGTACCCTAAATAACCAAAAACCCTGAAAACCTTGAAAACCCATAAAAAAACTCTAAAAACAACAAAAACTATAAAAACCCATAAAAACTATGGAAACCCCTAACCCCCCTAAAAACCCACAATAACACTAAGAACCCTAAAAACCATAAAACACCATAAAAGACCCTAAAAACTCAAAAAACATTAAAATACCCAAACTCACTAAAAACCAAAAAAAATCCTAAAAAACTCTAAAAACAATTAAATGACCCTAAAACCACCTAAAAATTTCATAAAACCACCTAAAACCCTAAATCCCTATAAAACCCCCAAATCCCATAGAACCCCTAAAAATCATTAAAAATCCTAAAAAACTACAAAATATAAAACCCTAAAAACCCTAAAACACAAAAAAAAATCCTCAAAATCCATAAAACCTCGAAAACCCTTAAACCCCCTAAAAACAATAAAAATCCCTAAAAACAATAAAACTCCCCAAGAGAAACAAAAAAATATAATGAAAAACCTAAAACCTTATAAACTCTTAAAAACTATAAATACCCTAAATGCTCCTAAAATACCTAAAACCCCTAAATACCCTTATAAATAGTAAAAACCAGGAAAACCCCTAAAACTCCAAAAGTCCTAAAAACCTAAAACCACTGAAATCTAAAAAACTCTAAAAACCTTTAAAAACCCTGAAAACTCCCAAATCCCTAAACACCCTTAAAAACCTTTTATACCACTAAATATAATTAAAAAACCCTAAAAGACCATAAAATACCTTAAAAAAATTAAAACACTAAAAAATAATGACCCTAAACCCATAAGAGACCCCCTTAAATGCTAATAAAAACCAAAAAAGTTTTTAAAAACCCATAAACACCAATAAACCCAAAAAAAATCTTAAAATTAAAAAAACTAAAACACTAAAAACTCTTGGAAACCCCTAAAAACCGTAAATCCCCTAAAAGCACAAGAAAACCTAAAAACACAAAAAATATAAAATCCACCAAAAAACAATGAAAACCCCAAAAATCTTATATTGAATCAATAAAACCCTAGAAAACCAAAAAATCATAATAGGCCAAAAAATCCAAAAAAAGCTTAAACACTCTAACAAACCAAAAATTCCTTGAAACCGAAAAACCTTAAAATCTTAAAGGCACTTAGAAACCATGAAGACCTTAAAACCCAAAATACCCCAAACCCTTAAAATCCTAAAACAATAAAATAACCTAAAAACCTAAAAAAATAAAAAACCCTAAATACATAAAAAAAATATAATTACACTAAAATCCCTAAAAACCTAAAAACCCCCCAAAACCCAAAAAACCCTAAAAATCCTAAAAACCTAAAATACCTAAAAAATCAAAAGGCTCTAAAAAACCCTGAAACCCCATAAAAACCCTAAAAACCAATAAAACACCCAAAACCCCATAAAACCCCCTAAAAGGCCATGAAAACCCCTTAAATACCTAAAATTGCTACACAACCCAAAAAAACCCTAGACCCATAAAAACCATAGCAACCATAAAATCCCTAAAAGTATAAAAAACCAAAAAAATCTAATGCACTAAAAACCATAAGATAACTTTAAAAAAACTAAAACCCTTAAATCCCATAAAAACCTAAAAATCTTAAAAACCCTAAAAAACCTAAAAAATACTCAAAACCATTACAAAACTCTAAAACCCCTTAAAACCCATTAACCACTAAAAACCATTAAACAATAAAAAACCTTTAAAACCAAAGAAATATTAACAATGATAAACCCCACTAAAACCATAAAATCCCTAAAATAATAAAAAACCCTAAAATCACTTAAAAATCCCAAAAAATATTAATACCTAAAAAAATACAAAAATCCCCAAACCCCCCAAAACTCTTTAAACACCTTAAAATGCCCTAAAATAGCCAAAAATCCATAAACCCCTAAAAACCCATAAAAGAAATAAAACACCATAGAGCCACTAGAAAACCCCTAAAAGACCCTAAAACCCTGAAAACCCTAAAAGACCATAAAACCCCAAAACCCTTATAAGGACCTCAAACCCCAAAATGAATTAAAAAACCCCAAAATCCTAAAATACCAGAAAAACCATAAAAACCCTAAAAGATAATTAAAACTCTAAAACTATAAAAGACCATATATACCTAAAAACCCATAAAACACATAAATAACCCTATAAACCCTAAAGAACCTAAAATATCCCAAAACAGGAAAAAACACTAAAAACCTTAAAAACACTAAAAATCCATAACATCTCTTAAAAACCCTAGATCAGTTTTAATGGCCCTAAAAACTGGAAAAACCCTAAAAACACTAAAACCAAAAATGACACTAAAAACCTTAAAAACAATAAATACCAAAACCCCCAAACCCAAAATCACTAAAATACCTAAAACCAAGAAAAAATTCAAAACCCTAAATTCCCTAAAACCCTAAAAACCCTAAAATTCCAAAAAAAACCCTCAAAACCCCAATCAACATAAAAACTTTAGAACCCATAAAACCCATTAGAAACCTAAAAACACCCTTCAAACCCCCAAAAAACCCTAAAACCCCTCAAAAACACTAAAGGATCCTAAAATCCCTAAAACCCTGGAAAAACAAAAAAGGACCATAAAAAAACCCCTAAAAGATCCTAAAAACCCAGAATATTATAAAACCCCTATAACCCTCAAAAACCTAAAAAAATATAAAAACCCTAAGGAACCCTAAAAATCCCAAGAATTATAAAAGGAACAAAAAAATGGCTAAAACCCCTTAACCCTTGAAAAAATCCAAAACACATAAAGCCATAAGTCCTAAAATACTGTAAAAGACCCTAAAACCATTAAACACCCAAAAATCTAAAAAAAACACCCATGAACCTAAAAGGCCAAAAACCAGAAAAACCTCAAAACCCCTAAAAACTGTAAAAATCCTAAAAAATCAAAAAAATTAATAAAAAAACATTCTAAAATCAAAGAAACCATGAAAAACCAATAAACCCCCTGAGAAACCCAAAAAACATTATAATCCATAAAAACAAGAAACCCTATAAACCATATGAACCTAAAAAATAGTAAACACCCTTGAAATATTATATACCATAAAATGCTATAAAAACATAAAAAATGTAAAAATACCATAAAACAACCAAAATTCCCTAGAAACTCATAAAAATACCTAAAACCCATAAAACTGCTAAAACCCCATAAAACCACGAAAAGGCTACTAAAATAACAAAATCCCCTAACATAATTAAACCCCACAAAAAATCAAAAAACACCTAAACCGTAAAATGCTAAAAAACTAAAAACACTAAAAACTAGAAAAACCTTAAAATCCCTAAAAAATATAAAAACATGTAAAAAATCATAAAAACCCTTAAAACCCTTAAAACCCCTAAAACCCTAAAACCCATAAATATCATGAACACCCTAAAAACACCTAATACCCTAAAAAACCCTAAAAGTCCATAAATACCATAAAACCCTACAGGACACTAAAAAACAAGAACCACATAAAAGAACCCAAAACCATAACTACACCAAAGGACACTAAAAACATCCTAAAATAACCCAAAATAAATAAATAAAATAATATCCTAAAACCCCCTAAAAACCCTCAAAGACCCCTAAAAGTCCATAAAAAACTAAAAAACATTAAAAAACCAAAAAATACCCAAAAGACCATAAAACACTAAATATAATTTAAAATACCCTAAAAACTCATAAAAACCGTAAAGACACTAAAAACCCTAAAACCCCCAAAAAAACCAAAAAAACCTAAAAACTAAAAAAACCATAAAACCATGAAACACTAAAACCCCCAAAAACACAATCCCCTAAAAGTTATAAAAACCTACAGACATTAAAAACATAAAAACCATAAAAACCCTTGAAACCCCCTAAAATCAGAAAACAAATGCAAATATTTCCCACCCTAAAACTACTGAAAACACAAAACTCTTTCAAAACCCCTCAAAATTGATAAAATTCTCCAAAAATCCAAAAAAACCCTAAAACCATTTTAAACCTCAAAACACTAAAAACTCCTAAAAAATAAAAACACCTTCACCCTATAAATTCAAAAAACCATAAAACCCCTAAAAACCATAAAAAACCCAAAGAAATAATGAACACCTTTAAAACCTAAAAACCTATAAAACACTATAAACCTATTAAAAGAAATAAAAATAAATCAAAATCATTAAATGATCAAAATACATTGAAAATTAGTTAAACCCCTTAAACCCTTAAAAACAATAAGAAACGCTAAAAACCCATTAAATTCAATAAATCCCTTAAGAACCCTAAGGACCCTAAAAACCCCCATAAAACCCTAAAACCCAATAAAATGGTTTAAAACATTAAAAAAATTTAAAAACCGAAAAACACATCAAACCCCAATAATTAATTTCAAAAACCCGTAAAACCACAAAAACCATAATAACCCTAAACACCCAAAAAAACCATTACAACACATAAACCCCATTAAACACTTAGAAAATTCTTAAAAAACACTAGACACCCTAAACCATAAAACCCCATCAAAACTCTAAAATCCTAAAACCCCCTAGAAATCCCAAAAAGCCATAAAAACACTAAAACCCCTAAAAAAACTTAAAATCCAATAAAAAAATAAAAACCCTAATAACCCTAAAACCCATAAAGGAAACTAAAAACACTTAATCCCCTAAAAAAATCTAAAAACTCTAAAGACCTAAAAGATACTAAAACCCATATAAAACCCCCAAAAGTCCCACAAATACCCTTAATGACACCAAAAACCCTAGAAACACTAAAACCCCTAAAAACCCTAAACCCCCTAAAACACAAAAAAAAAATTCCTAAAAACCATAAAAACTATGAAAACATGTGAAAACCACTAGAACCCTTAAAAGACATAGAACCCCCAAAACCATAAATTCCTTTAAACATATTTTAATTCAATAATAAAGTCCTAAAAACCATAAAACACCTTTAAACCACCTAAAATATCCTAAAACCCCTGTAAAATATTATGTGGCCCACAAAACACCTAAACACACAACAATCACTATAAAAACTCTAAACCCATAAAAAACATCTAACACCCCAAAACCCAAATAAATATAAAACACCTATAAAACCATGAATTTACTAAAACCACTAAAACATGCAAAAACCAATTCAAAACCCTAAAACAAAAACTTCCAAAAAATAACCAAAAACCCAAAAAACCACCAAAACAACCTAAAAATGAAAAAAACCTAAAAGATCCTAAAACCTATAAAACCATAAACCCTTGAAATCCCTAAAATCCAAAAAAACCATAAATACATAAAAACCATAAAAACCCCTAAAAACCCTAAAACCCCTAAACACCCCAATGAAAACTCTAAAACCCCGAAAACCCCCAAACCCCTAAAACCCAAAAAACCTTGAAATAATCTTAAAATAGTAAAAACCGTAAAACCCCTAAAACCCAAAAAACCCCTTTAGAAGCCCTAAAAACCTACCCCTAAACCATTAAATCCCTATAATAGTCCTAAAACCTGTAAACCCCTAAAAAATATCTAAAATAATACAAAACACCCTAAAATTCTTGAAGACCAAAAAATCATAAAAATCTATTTAAAACCACAAAAATCCATAAAAATCGTGAAAAACATGAATCCCATAAAGAGACCCAAAACCCCCTAAAAACCATAAAACCATTAAAACACAAAAATCTCTTCAAAAACATAAAACACTTAAAACACCCCTGAAAACCTTAAATACCATATAATAACTAAGAAGCCTAGAAAACCCCAAAAGGGGCCCTAAAATCCCATACAAACCTTAAAACACCACAAATCCATATAACCACTAAAAACTCTAATGTAAATTAGAAATCCTAATGAAGTACTATAAGCTCATAAAACCCTTGAACCCACCCCCCCCCCAAAACCTAAGAAAATCCTAAAACACATAAAAACCTTAAAATACACACGAAAAAAATAAAACCTCAGAAAAACCCTAAAAAAAATCATAAATATTTTAAACACACTTCAATACCCCAAAACCCTTAAATACGTTAAAAACCCTAAAATTCCAAAAACAAAAACTAACGAAACATAAAAGGACCAAAAAATTCTAAAAAAATCAAAAAAAACTAAAAAACTCTAACAACCCCTAAAACCACAAAAGACCCTAAAACCCCCTTTTAAAACCCAAATACCCTGAAATACCCTAAAACACCCTAAAAACCCAAAAACACTAAAAACCCAATGCCCCTAAAAACCCTAAAAACCAAAAAAACCCCTAAAAACCCTTAAAACCAAAAAAACCCCTAAAAACCCCTAAAAACTCTAAATCCCCTAAAGAAAAACCTAAAACATAGAAACCCAAAAAACACTAAAACCCCACAAAAACTAAAACCCAGAAAAAAATTAAAACCTTAAACCCATAAAAAATCCATGAAACCACTAAAATAACCAAAACTCATAAACCCCTAAAAATCCACAAAACACAAAAAGGTTATAAAATACATAAAATTCTCAAAAATTTCTTCAGACCCCAAAAAAACACAAAAATCCAAAAAACCCAAAAACCTAAAAAATACCCCAAACCAATTAAAAAAATATAAAACACTAAAACCCCATGAAACCCATAAAAACAACAGAAAAAGAAAAAAACCCAAAAAACACAAAAAACCCTTAAGAACCATAAAAATCCCTAAAAATCCTAAAATCTCTAAAAAAAATAAAAGACCCTAAAGGGCCTAAAAACACCTAAAATCCCCTAAAACCATAAAATACCATAAAAACCCATAGAATCTCCTAAAACACCCTAATATATATAAGAACTGAAAAAGAAATTAAAACCATAAAAGACCCTACACACCTAAAAACCCTTAAATATTTAAAAACATTTAAAAGACACTAAAATCCTTAAAACACAAAAAATCAAAAAATACCCCAAACCCCTAAAAATATAAATCCCCTAAAAGACCCTAAAATATCATAAAACCCCTAAATGAACCTAAACCACAAACAAATACATGAATGAAACTAAAAAAACCAAAAACTATAAAGGATCCTAAAATTCTTAAAAAACATATAGGAACCTAATAATACCTTAAACGACCATAAAAACCATAAAAGGACCTAAAACACTAAAACCCCTAAATTACCATAAAACTCCGTAAACAACCTTAAAATCGAAAAGAAACACTAAACCACACTAAAAACCCTTAAATTTTCAAAAAATAGTCAAGGAACCTAAAACCCCTAAAACATAAAAACCCTAAAAACACAAAAAAAAACATTAAAACCCATAAAAATGAAAACACCATCAAAACTGTAAAAGACCCAAAAATCCATAAAAAATGATGAAACCCTAAACACCATAAATAACCATAAAAACCCTAAAACCATAAAAAATCCCTTAAACCCTAAAATACTAAGAAAATTAAAATACCCTTGAAACATAAAATATCCTAAAAACACATAAAACACATTAGTATGTAGAAAACCATAAAATAAACGTAAAACCATAATCCTTAAAAAACCAAAAAAACCCAAAAACCAAAAAAACCCTAAAATACATTTAAAACCATTAATACACCTAAAATCCTAATAAATCCTTAAATCCCCATACTTTCAACACAGGGAGGCTCTCTCTTCCTGGTGGTATCATCAGCATCCACATAGAGATCCATGCGGTGTCTCATATCCAATCCGACCCGATGGCAAATGATGTGACAGATCTTATTCTATTGCGGTTACTTGGTGTTGATGGAAGGCTAAGGAAACCGAATATTCTCAAAGAAATAAGATGGATCCCCCCGATCTCTTCCTGGATCATGGTCAACGTGGATAGTGCGGCGTTGGGCGCACCGTGGCCCTCAGGGTGTGGAGGGGTCTTTCGTACGCACCACAGCTTCAACAAAGGCTGATTTCAACACTTCATTGGGAATGGGTGCACCCTTCAAGCTGAACTTTGGGCCATGATTAAGGCGATTGAGTTTGCTGGACAGTTTGGATGGAATCCCCTCTGGATTGAATCATACTACATACTTGCATTGGAAGTTCTCAAAGCTAAATTAGAGCGCATCCCTTGGAGGATCCTTCTGCAATGGATGGAATGACTTCGTTCCTACCAACGGCTCATCCTTCATGTCACACATGCCAACCGGGAAGCAAACTCTGCTGCAGATGCGCTATCCAAATAGGTGATTGTGGAGAGGAGCTCGATATGGTCGCATGTGGCCACACTGTGCTTCCTTTGATTTGTGGGGTCTGATATGAAGGGTGAGATGCACACCAGGGTTTGTAATCCCCCATGTAACATTTTCTTGGTGCTCTTCTTTTTTATATATTTTGGGGGGCCTGGTTCACCTGGTCCTGAGCCTTCATTGCCCTTAAATCCCCTGAACACCTAAAAAATTATGAAAACCCTAAACACCAATAAAAAACACTAATCTTATAAAAACACTAAAAAACCCCTAAAAACCTATCAAAAATAGAAAAACCCCAACTATCCCTAAAAACCAAAAAACCCTAAAAACCCAAAATCAACCCTAAAACTCATAATCCTTTAAAACCCCTATAAAAATAATAAATACCCAAAATACCAAAAAATCCTAAAAAAATCTTAAACCCCAATAAAATCCCAACCCTCGAGAAAAAACCTCCAAAGAACTCTAAAATACATTAAAACCCTGAAAACCCTAAAAACCTAAAAAACCTAAAACCTGAAAAAAAAACTAAAATCCCTAAAACACCCTAAAACCTCAAAAATCCATAGAAAAACAAAAACCAATAAAACCATAAAAACACTTAAAACCCTTTCAAACCATCTAAAATCCATAAAAACCCTAAGAAGATCTAAAAAAACCCAAAAATTCTAAACCCCCTAAGAACCCTAAAACCCATCAAAACCATATAAGAAACCATAAAAAACTAAAAAAAACTGAAATTCCATAAAAACTGTTAAAAGCACAGAAATCCCCCCAAACCCTAAGAAAATCAAAAAGACCCTTAAAACACCTAAAACCCTATAAAACAATAAAATCCCTAAAAATAATATAAAATCATAAAAACAATAAATAACCTTTAATACAAGAAAACCCCTAAAAAAATCCTAAAAACCTAAATGAAACTGAAAGACAATAAAATCCCAAAAGACCAATAATAATTATAAAAACCATAAAACACCCTAAAATACCCAAAACCCCGTAATAAACCAAAGTAACTATAAATACCATACCAAAATAATAAAAGACTCAAAACCCACTAAAACACCCTAAAATCCCTAAAAACCCTTAAACCCCCTAAAAACCCTAAAAAACCAAAAAACTCCTAAAAACTATGACGAAACTCAAAAATCATGAAAATAATTAAAACAATCACCAAAAAAATAAAAACCCAAAACCTTTAAAACACTATAATACCCTAAAAACTGTAAAATTAATAAAAATATCAAAACCCCCAAAAATGCTAAAACCCCTAAAAACAATGAAAACCGATAAACCCCCTAAAACCAGAAAAACTCTAAAACCTATATAAACCCTAAAAAATCCCTATAACACCTAAAAGACCCGTGAAACCTCTATAAATACCTAAAAACACTTAAAACTCCTAATAAACTCTAAAAACAATAAAACCCCCAAAACCCCCAAAATCCCTAAAACCCTAAAAACCCTAAACCTCTTAAAAACTCAAAAAAACAGACATAAACCAATGAAAACCAGTAAAAACCTTAAAAGCATTAAAACCCATAAAGAACACCAAAACCATAAAACCCCATAAAATCCCCCAAAACCCATTGAATACCCTAAACACCCCTAATAAACCTAAAAATACTAAAAAGGCTTAAAAATCCTAAAAACCCCTTAAGGACCCTAAAAACCATTAATACCCTAAACCCCCAAAACCCCTAAAACCACAAAAAATCTTTAAAACCCAAATCCCCTAAAACCCTAAAACCCTAAAAATTCTGATAAATCCCTAAAAACCCTAAAATATAACAAAACCCTAAAACCCCTAAAAGACCATAAACCAGAAACCCCCTAAAAACTATAAAAATCCTAAAACCCTAAAATACCATAAAGCCCCATTAAACACCGTAAAAGGCCCAAAAAACCCCTAGAGACTCTAAAAACCCTAAAAACCCTAAAATACCATAAAGTACCATAGAACCTAAAAACACTCTAAAATCCCTAAAAACAACAAAAAACAATAAAACACACATAAAATCATAGAAAACCTATACAACCCTAAGATTTCACAAAACACTTGAGAGAAACTAAAAACAATGAAACCTATAAAGGACTCCAAAATGCCCAAAAAACCCTTAAATACCCTAAACACAAAAAAAAACTCCTAAAGAACCCTAAAAAACATAAAAACCTTAAAATATCCTAAAAACCTAAATATCATAAAAGACCATAAAAACCATAAACCCAAGAAACATCTATAAACCCTTAAAGATAAAAAAAATCCAAAACCTTAAATAACTTTAAAATCCTTTAAAATCCAAAAAAACCATTCCAAACCCCCCAAAAACCCTACAAACCTATAAACACAAAAAACGCAAAAACTGTAAAACCCAATAAAATCCATGAAAACCCTAAACCACTAAAAACCATGAAAATAATCATAAAATCTCTAAAAATAGTAAAAAACATAAATCCCGTAAAACCCGTTAAACCTCTAAAACCCGTAAAAAAATAAAATATCCAAAACCCTTAAAATCCAATTAAAAAAATACCCAAAAAAACTAAAACACCATAACCCCTATCCCCCCAAACCTGAAAATCAGAAAATCCCCAAAAACCCATAAATCCTTAAAACTAAAAACAAATAAAACCACAAAAAACAATTCAATCCCAAAAAACACTAAAATCCATAAAATCCTAAAATCACTAAGAACCCTGTTAAACAGTAAAAAATGGAAAAACCTATACCCTACACCCTAAAAGCTCTATCCTACAAATAAAACTCTAAACCCTACACGTGAAACCATATTCACTACACCCTAAACTCAAAACCCTCCACACCAAACCATGTACCCTATACCTTAAACCCTAAACCATGTACCGTAAACTATAAAACCAAAACCATAAACCTTAAACCACACACCCTAAACCATGTACCCAAATTCCAAATCCTTAAACCATAAAACATAAACCCTAAACCCTAAACCTGACACCCTAAACCCTAAAATTCCATAACCACTTTGAAACCCCTAAAAGTACCTAAAAACCCTAAATAACCTAACAACCCTTAAAAACACCAAAAACCAAAAAATATCCTAAAACCCCTAAAAGATCCAAAAAAAAATCTACTTTTTTAAAGGGATCTAAAATACATATATCCTCTAAAAGACCCTAAAACAATAAAAAGATAAAAGTCCCTAGAAATTCTAAAGTACCCTAAAAACCCAAAATACCATAAAACCCCTTAAAATGCATAAAATCCTAATGCCTTAAAAAATATGAAAAACCATCAAAAACCTAAAAACCTAAAAACCCTAAAAACAAAGAAAACCCTAAAACACCATAAAAAAAATAAAAAAACCCAAAAAATCCTAAACACCTTAAAACCCCTAAAAAATTAAAACCCAAAAAGGACCCCAAAAATCTAAAACCTGTAAAAACCCTAAACCCCTTTAAAGACCCAAAAATCATTAAAAGAACTAAAAACCCCAATAAAACAATAAAAACCCTAAAAACCATAAATACCAAAAAAAACCTAAAACCCAATAAAGCCCCTAAAAACTATAAAAGACCATAAAAACCCATAAAACATGAAAAAACTAAACACCTAAAAAACCATAAACCACATAAAAACCAAAAAATCATAAAAAAATTAAAAGACCCTAAAACCATAAAAGACCCTAACAACCCTAAAAGACCCTAAAACTATAAAAACACAAAAAGCCCCAAAACCCAAAAAACCCTAAAAACTGAAACCCCTAAAAACATATAAAAACACTTAAAAACCCAAAGAACCAATAAAAACCCTAAAATCAATAAAAATCCCTGAAACACCAAAAAACACAAAGACCAATAAAAAACACCTAAAACCCCATAAAATGCATAAAAACCATAAAAACACTCAAATCCCTAAATAACCATAAATTTACCCAGAACCACAAAAAATATTGTAAAAAATCCTAAAAATCATAAAGGACCCTACAACCCTTAAAAGTACCTAAAACCCAAAAAGATCCTAGAATGACCTTAACAACACTAAATGACCTGAAAACCCCAAAAAACCATTAAAGTCCCTAAAATCCATAAAGAAACTAAAAAATCTAAAACACCCTAATAAACCTAAAAATCTTAAAAATCATTAAAACTCCAAAAAATCCATAAAAACACAAAAACATTAAAAACACTACAAAATCCAAAACCCCTAAAAACAGTAATAATCACTAAAAACCTTAAAAACTGTAACAACCCAAAAAAACATTATATCCCAAAACATGACCTAAAAATCCTAAAAACCTTTAAAACCCAGAAAATCACCCCAAAAACCTAAAAACACGTAAAAACGAAAACCCATATAAAACCCTTTAAACCCGTAAAACCCTAAAAGCCTTAAAAACCCCAAAAACCTAAATAACCTTAAAACCCTAAAGATACATAAAATAACCCAAAACCCCTTAAAAAATAAAAAAAAACTAAAAACCCTAAACTACCCCATAACCTCATAAAAACCAAAAAAACCATAAAATTCCAGAAACACCTAAAATCCTAAAGATTTAAATAACCCTAAAAACAAAAAAAGCCTTAAGAACCCTAAAATCCTTAAACCCCTAAATGACTCGTAAGAGACTCTAAAACAACCCCCCCCAAGTCCATAAACTCCAAAAATACCCTAAATCACAAAATGACCAAAAAACCCTAAAAATGATAAAAGACCCTAAAGCCCCTAAAACCCCCCTAAAAGATCCTAAAGAACTATAGAACCCCAAAAAATCATGAAAGAACAAAAAAACTAAAAATCCAAAAAAGGCTTTAAACCCTTAAATATCCAAAACCCCATTGAATCCCCTAAGAATCCTAAATTCCCTTAAACCCATAAAACCACTAAAAACCCAAAAACCTACAAAAACCCTAAAAACCTTAAAAACCTAAAAACTATAAAAAAAATATAAAACCCCCTAAAAATACTAAAACAACCCAAAACACCTAAAAATAATAGAATCTTATAAAACCCTAAGAACTATAAAAACTATTAAAACCACTCAAAACCCCAAATAAACCCATAAAAAGGACCTTAATAATCCAAACCCAATTAATCCCCTAAAACAACATAAATATTTAAAAAATAAAAATAAAATAATTTAAACCCTTAAAACTCTAAAATCCATAATGACCTCTAATTACCCCCCCCCCTAAACCCAAAAATCCCCTAAATACTCTAAAAACCACAAAAACCCTAAAAAACCTAAGAAAACCTAAAACCACGAAACACTAAAAACCCATAAAAAAATAAAACCCCTAAAGGACCCTAAAACCATAAAACCAGTAAAATTTTCTAAAACCCCTATAAAAAACTAATAATAACCTAATTAACCCATAAATACCCTAAAAACCCTAAAAACATTAAGAATATTAAAAAAAATTCACTAAAACGCTAAAACCCATAAATAATTTAAATAACCCTTAAAATATTTTATACCCTGAAATCCCCTAAAAGTCTAAAGATAATAAAAAACCCTAAAAATTATTAAAACACTAAAAACCATTTAAAACCCCTAAAAATCCTAAAATTCTAATGCCCCATAAAACCCAACACCCCTTAAAATGCCCTAAAAACTCCTAAAAATCATAAACAATTATAAACCCCTAAAAAGATTAAAAATCCCTAAAATAACTAAAAACCTATAAAAACCATAATATGCAAAAAAGACCCAAAAACCCACTATAAATTCCAAAACCCCTAAATCCCCAAAAAAATATGAAAACAATAAAAACCATTAAACCCCCCCCCCCCAAAACCCGTAAAACCTATAAAACCCTTAAAAACATAACACCCATGAAAAAAACCATAAAACTATAAAAACACTTAAAACACCAATCCACCCCCCTAAAACCCACGAAACATTAAAATTAAAAAAATAGAAAGAACCTATTAACCCCAAAACCCTCTAAAACGCTGTAAACCCCAAAAGGAACTAAATACCCCAAAACCCCAAAACCTCAAAACCTCCAAAAAACCTTATAAAACCTAAAAACCCCCCCTAAAATTCTTAAATAACTCTATGAAGCCCCTTAAAAACCCTAAAACATAAAACACCTGAAATACCTCTACAAACCATAATACCCCAAATAACAAATAAAACCCCTAAAACTGTAAAAGTCCCTAAAAGATCACAAAAAAACTAAAAACCTCAAAATACTCTAAAACACCCTAAAAACACCTAAAAGATTTTAAAATTATTTAATCCCCTAAAAACAATAAGAACACTAAAAATCCTAAAAGACACTAAACCCCTAAAAGACTCTCAAAATCACAAAAAAAACTAAATGACCATAAAACCCGGAAATATATTAAAGGCCCCTAAAAACTCTAAAATCCACTAAGGAATCATAAACATCCTGAAACCCCTATTGGACCCTAAAACCACTAAAACTCATAAATGACCCTTAAAACCATTGAAATTCCCAAAAGGATCCAAAAATACTCAAAAAAACATAAAAGTTCCTAAAAAACTAAATGAACCTTATAAATATAGAAAAATCTAAAAGAACCCAAAACACTAAAAACACTAAAACCCATAAAAATCTTAAAAACCCATAAGAAACCCATAAAATATCCTAAAATTTTTTGAAGCCCTAAAAACCCTAAAAACCCTAAAACACCATAAAAATACTAGAATATAACTAAAAGATCCTAAAACACAAGTAAAATATAAAGACCCAAAAAACAGAAAACCCATAAGACACCATAAAACCCTTAAAGGACCCTTAAAACTCTAAAAACATAAAAGACCCAAATGAACCATAAAAACTATAGAAGTCACTAAAACCCCCCAAAACTTTAAAGAAAATAAAATATCCTAAATCTCTAAAAGACCCTAAAAACACTAAAAACCCAACAGATCCTAAAAAAATAGAGAGTTTTATACTACCTTCCTCAAGAAATATGAATAATCTAAATGGGATTCGGTGGAGTTGGATGCTTCCTATGGTTATGGTGCTGATGGGGAACTATATGGGGATGAGGACATTGATTTTTAGTTTCTTTTCATTGTCTTATTATTTTTGGTTCTTTTGGGTTTTTCGATGTCTTGGGGGTCTAGGGTATTTCGGTATGGGTCATTTGACCCTTCTCCACCCTTGTCTACTTTTCTTTTATTTCTATAAATTTTTGGGGGAAAGGAATAGCCTCTACTGACGCCTTCCTTACCCTAAAAAACCCTAAAACTCTAAAAGGCAGTAAAAACCCCTAAACCCCTAATGGAACATAAAAACCCTAAACAACCCCCAAACCCCGAAAAATTATAAAGGACCCTAAAATCCCAAAAAATAATATAAGAACAAAAAATTATAAAAATAGTAAATGAAAATAAAGACATATCAAAACATAAAAACCATACAACCTTAAAATCCCCTAAGAGACCATAAAACAACTAAAAATACATAAAACCCTGAAGCCCCCTAAAACCATATAAGATCCAAGAAGACCCTTGAAAACCCTCAATGGCCCCAAAAAATCCTATAAAACTAAACAACACTAAAAAAACTAAAAATATAAAAACCCAAGAGACCCTAAAAACCTATAAAAGACCCTATATATCATAAAATAATATGTAACACTCTAAAAGGCCCAAAAAATAGTAAAAACCCATAAAAACCTAAAAAACATATAATCCATGAAAATCAGTAAAACCTCAAAACCCCCTAAAACCATAAACACCCCAAAATATCATAAAACCCCTAAATAGTCAAAAAAACCCAAAAACCCTAAAAACATTAAAACACCAAAACCACAAAATAACTACAAAAACCCTAAAAACCATAAAAACCCTTAAACCAAACAAAACACTAAAAACCCTAAAATACTTTTAAAATAATAAAACCCATAAAGGAACTAAAAAGCCTTAAAAGAACCAAGAAAACTAGAGGAACCTAAAACTCCTTAAAGACCCTAAAAACCATAACACCCCTAAAAACCCTCAAAGACCCTAAAAAATTGAAACTACCCCAAAACCCCTAAAATACACCTGAAAGACCCTAAAACAACCACAATTGTTTAGAAATATAAAAAACTCTAAAATAACATAAATACCATAGAAAACATTAAAAGAACCTAATAACTTTAAAATGTAAAACCCCTAAATGAACATTTAAAACCCTAAAACCCTAAAAACACTAAAACCCGCAAAAAATTCCAATAACCCTAAAAATAGAGAAACCCTTAAAACCCTAAAAACCCTAAGACCACTAAGATAACAAAAAAATCTTTTTAAACCCCTATATAAACCCTTAAAATCATGAAAACCATATAACCCCTAAAAAAACTAAAAACCCTAGAAACCCCTAAAAACCCTAAAAACCCTAAAACCCAAAACCCCTAAAAACGTTGAAAACCCAAAAAAATACCTAAATAAATATAAAACCCCAAAAAAGTCTTCAAGACATCTAAAAACTCTAAAACCCCACTAAACCTTAAAAAACCCCTAAAACCCAAAAACATGAAAAATAGATTAGAAACCTAAAAAATCCTTCGAACCCCCTAAAACACTAAAAAATATAAAAATCCAAAAAAGAACAAAAACCCCTTTAATTACAAAAAAAATCCTAAATAAATTAAAAAATGATATCACTAAAACACTAATAACACTATAATTAGAAAAAACACTAATAATTCTAAAAAAACTAAAACCACTAAAAACCACAAAAACCCACAAAACCGTTGAAGGTCCTTAAAAACCTAAAACCCATATGGTCTGTAAAGACCCTAAAACACCAAAATGACGACCAAACCCCTAAAACACAAAAGTCACCAAAAACCCCAAAAACCCTAAAGTGCCCTGAAACCCTAAAAGACACTAAAACACCCTAAAAACCTAAAATATACTAAAACCTTAAAAGACACTAAAAATTCATGGAAACCCTAAATGACAATAAAGGACCTGAAAAAACCCGAAAAACCAAAAAATATAGAACACCCTAAAAACATAAAAATCAATTAAAGACCCTAAAACTGTAAAATTCTTCAAAATCCAAAACCCCTTATAACCATGAAACCCCTTAAAAATAAAAAATAAAACTGAAAAACCCAAATCCATAAAAATATCAATACCTTTAAATCCCCTAAAAACAACAAAAACACAAAAAACCTTAAAACTTTTCAAAACATAAAAAACCCCTAAAACTACTAAATACCTATATACCACAAAACACTAAAAACATATAAACACTAAAAACATATAAACCCTAAAACCCCTAAAACACCTAAAAACCCATAAAAACCACTAAAACCCCACTAAAACCCCTAAAACCCCACTAAAAACCCTAACCTCTAACCCAAAAACCCCAAAATACACTTAAAAACCCTAAATACCAAAAAAAACCCTAAAAATTATAGAAACTAAAAAAACTCTGAAAACTCCTAAAGTCCATAAAAATACACAAAACACTAAAACCCCCAAAACCCTAAAAAACCAAAAAACCCCTTTAAACCCTAAAACCCCGTAAAATACCAAAATTCCTAAGAACTCTAAAAATTACCAAAAACCCTAAAAACATGAAAAAACTTAATAAAATAAAACCCTAATTACCTTAAAAACTATGGAAACCTAAAATAGTAAAAAAATTAAGAACCATTAAAAACCCCTTAAACCAGCTAAAAATTTCTAACACACTCAAAAACCCTATGACAATAAAACCCCTTTAAACCATAAGAACCCAAACAAACCTAATAACCCAAAACCATAAACAACACTAAAGATTATAAAATCCGTAAAACCCCCTTAAAATCCAAAAAAAAAACCTAAAACATTAAAAAACCCCAAACCCCAAAAAAATCCCTATATCCCAAAAAAAATTATATAAACCCTAGGAACCCACTAAAGGGATATGAAAACCCTAAAAGATACTAAATTTTATAAAATACCCTAAAATTCCGTAAAACCATATAAAAACCCTAAAAACCTGAAAACCCATAAAACCCGTGAAACCTTCAAAAACCCTAAAAACAATTAAGACACTAAAAACTCTAAAAACCGTACAAGAAATTCCAAATCCATAATAAATACCTAAAACCCGAACAAATCTTAAAGAACCCCAAACCCTAAAAGGCCATAAAACCCCTAGAATAATATAAAAACCAATAAAACCCCTAAATAACCATTATAATCAATAAACACCCTACAAAACCCTTATAAACAATAAATTAACTAAAACCCTAAAACCAAAAAAATCTAAAAATTCATAAAAACACCAAAAAATGCATAAAAATTTGAAACATCCCCTCAAAACCCAGAAACCCAAAACCACAAAAAAATCCCTAAACCCTAAAAAATATGAAAACCCCCAAAATAACCAGAAAACCCTGAAAATCATAAAAACCTTCAAAAACATGAAAAACCCAAAAAACACTAAAAATTCCAAATATATCTAAAAACCATATAAATATTAAAACTCCAAAACCCTAAAAACTATAAGAAAAAACTAAAACCCCTTAAGAAAACCGTAAAACCCCCATAACCCTAAAAACCATAAACCTCTTAAAAACCATAGAACCCCTAAAACCCTAAAAACCCTTGAAAGCCCATAAAAACCATGAAAAACCCTCAAAACATAAAACCCCCCAAAAAACCATAAAAATCTAAAAGCCACATAAAACCCTAAAAACACTATTAACCTAAAAAACTCTAAAACCATAAAAACCCTAAAAATCCCCACCAAACCTCAAAAGGCGCAAAAATACTAAAAACCCTAAAAACCCTAAGAACACCCTAAATACTCTAAAACCATAAAAACCCTAAAACCCCTTAGCCTTATAAATAATCCTAAAAACCTTAAAAATATAAAATAAATTAATAACCAAAAATCCCAAAAAAAAACCCTCGATAAAAACCCTATAAACTGTAAAAAACCGAACCCCCCTAAAAATCATAAAAACCCAAAAAACAGTAAAACCACCTAAACCCCTATATACCTCTAATAAACAAAAACCCACAAGGAATCTCTGAACCCCTAAAAACCCCTAAAAACCTTTGAAAACCCATAAAAACACTAAAACCCAAAAAAACCCAAAACCCTAAAAACATTTAAACATCCTAATAATCCCTAAAATGCCCTAAAACCCCAGAAAACCCCTAAGAACCCTATGAAAATCCAAAAAATCCATAAACCCAATAAAAAACCTAAAATCCATAAAACCCTTAAAACACTAAAAACCCTAAAAACCCTAAAAGCACTAAGTACCATTAAAACACCTAAAGACCCTAAAACTCATAATGAATCCAAAAATGCCCGAAACCTCAAAAAACATTTATAACCACAGAAACCCAAAAACCCCATAAAAAATTAATGACCATAAATACCTGAAAATTCCTAAAACCCAAAAAAACTCAAAACACCCTAAAAGACCCTAAAAGCCCTAAAAGGTCATAAATAACCCTATAAAACACATAAAAGACTATAAAAGCCCTTAAACATAATAAAACCCCTAAAACCCTATAAACATTAAAAACACTAAAAAAACAAAAAATCTTAAAAACCAAAAAAATAATAAAAAACCCAAAACCCCCATAAAAATTTCTAAATAAACTAACAGATAAAAATACTAAAAATCTTAAAACCCTAAAAAACCTAAAAAATCCAAAAAAAGAATAAAAATACAAAAAAAACCTCTTTAAACACTTAATAACCAAGAAAACCCTTAAATATCCTAAAAACCCTAAAAATCTTTAAACCCTTAAAACCTCTAAAACCCCTAAAAGCCCTTAAAGTCCCTAAAAATTTATAAAACACTTAAAACCCAAAAACACCTTAAAAACCATTAAACCCCCAAAACCCAAAAAACTGTTAGAAATCATAAAAACACTAATAACACTAAAAACCCTAAAACCCCAAAAATCATAAAAAACCCAAAAGACTAAAACCCCATAAAACACTAAAAACCCTAAACCGATAAAAAAATTCTAAACCCCTAAACCCCCATAAAACCCTAAAATATTTAAAAAACCAATTATCCCAAGAAACCCTAAAAATTCTAAAATCCCTAAAACACCCTAAAGAACACAAAGAGCCCTAAAACCCTTAAGGAACCCTAAAACCACTAAAAATTCTTAAAAGGCCTTAAAAATACTAAACCCAAACAATCCTAAGAATCCCTAAACCCTTAAAATCCCCTAACATCCCTAAAAACACAAAAAGAACATAAATACCATAAAAGACCCTAAAATCCTAAAACCACTAAGGGACCCTAAAACCCTAAAAGACTCTAAAACCCCTAAAACCCTTAAATGAAACTAAAACACTAAAAAATTGTATAAGAAACTAAAAATCTCTAAAATCCCTAGAAGACCATAAGGTACCATAAAATCCCTACAATAATCTAAAACACCAAACAATTCAAAAAGGGCCTGAAAATCCCTAATGGACTTTAAATAGCACTAAAACCTGAAAGGACCCTAAAAACCTAGAAACCCCTACAGGACCCTAAAAACACCTAAAACTGTAAAGGACACAAAAAACACTACAAATACCAAAATATACAAAAAAATTACATGAACTAAAAACCCTAAAAATCAAAAAAGGAACATAAAAACCATAGAAGCCCCAAAAGTCTTTAAAAACCCTTAACAACCCTAAAACACACAAAAACCTAGAATACCCTAAACCCCCTAAAACCCCCAAAAATCCTTAAAATACCTAAAAATCCTGAAATTGACTAAAACACCCTAAAAACCCTAAAAACTAGAACCTGCTAAATACTTTAAAACACCATATATACCCTAAAAATATAAAAAATCCTAAATGCCTTAAAATACCAAAATGACCCTAAAAGGTCTTAAAAATATTAAGAACACAAAAAATCATAAAACCCCTTAAAATTCCTTAAAAACCCCCAAAAAACTAATAACACTAAAAAACCCCATAAAACTCCTATAACCTCTAAAAACTGAAAAACAAACCCATGAAAACCCACTAAACCCATAAAAATCCACAACACCTAAAGCTCCAAGAAAACCCTAAAACCCCAAAAACCCATAAAACCCTTAAACCCCTCGAAAAAACCTTAAAACCCCAAAAAATACACAAAAATCCCCTAAAATCATTAAAAATACTAAAAACCCCTAAATACCCTAAAATCCACAAAAACCCCTAAAAACCATAAAAAAACTAAAACAAATCCTAATACAAAAATAATCCCTAAACCCCCTAAAACTCATAAATGTCATTAAAACCCCTAAAAACCAATAAAATCCATTAAAAACCCTAAAAACCCAAAAAAAAAACATATAACACCAAATGGTTCCTAAAGAATTTTTTTTCTAAGAGACCTTAAAACCCCTATGAAAAGCCTTCAATTCCATATACACTAAAAAAATACATAATAACCTACAAACCATAAGCAAATTTAAAAATCATCAAAAATACAGAAACAATAGACAAAACCCAAAACCCAAAAAAATCCATAAAATATTAAAAACCTCAAAACTGTAAAACCAACCTAAAATCATAAAATAATAAAATGTAGTAAAATACTATAAAAATAAAAAACTATAATCCATTTAAACCCAAAAAACCATTAAAACCCCTAATAAAACAAAAATCCACAAAATGCCATTAAAAATTATAAAAAACCCTAAAAAAATTTATAAAACAATCAAAACCCTAAAAATCAGTAACCCCCCACCCCCCGAAAACCTAAAAACCATAATAACCCTAAGAAAACTCTAATTTTTTTAAAATAACTTTATAAATCCCAAAAAAAACCTTAAAAAGACTAAAACCCCAAAAAAACTCTTAAACCCCCTAAAATCTACAAAAAACACTAAAACTCTAAAAAACTCTAAAAATCCCTAAAACCCCTAAAACCATAAAAAACTGTAAAACCCATAAAAACATTAAAAACATTAAAAAAACATCCTATAAACAATTAAAAACGCATAAAACCCCTAAAATCACAAAAAACAATAATAATGCATAAAAATTAAAGAAAACACTAAAGAAACCACAAACCACAAACCATACACCCTAAATCCTAAACCCGAACAGAAAACATTACACTGTACACCATATACCTGAATCCCAACACCCTAAACTCTAAATCCTACACCATAAACCCTAAACCCTAAACCCAAAATTTAAAACCATATACCCGATACCCTAAACCCAAAACCCTAAAACCTACACCATAAGCCATTCACCCTACACCCTAAACCCAACACCCTAAACAATCTACCCTACACTCTAAACAATAAACCCTACACCATATACCATAGAACATAAAACGTACACACTAAACCATATACCCTACCCCCTAAACTGTATACCCTACACCCCAATCCATGTACCTCACACCAAAAACCCTATACCCTACACCCAAAACACTATATTGTACACACTAAACACTAAAAAAATACACCCTATAAAATACACCCTACACTGTAAATTCTAAATTCTACCCCCCAAATCCTATACTCTACACCCTACACACTAAACCCTACACCCTAAACCCTATACCCTACAACTTCAACCCAATACACCACACCCTAAACCCAAAACCACACACCCTAAACCCAATACACAACACCCTAAACCCTTAAATCTAAACCCTACACCCTAAACCATAACCACTACACCATAAAACTCTAAACCTTATACCCTAAACCCTATACCCTAATCCCTAATACCTACACCCAAAACCCTATAACCTACACTATAACCCTAAACCATACATCCTAAACCTTATATCCTTCACCTTAATCTCTAAACCCTATATCTTAAACCCCATACCCCACACCCTAAAACCTATAACCTAAACCCTATACCCTTCCCCATTAACCCAAATCCCTACACCATGAACCATATACCCCAATCCTAAACTCTAAACCCTACAGAATAAGACATATACCTTACACTATCCACCCTTAACCCAACACCCTAAACCCTATGACCAATACCCTAAAACACAAAACCTATACACTAAACCCAATGCCCTACACCTAAATCCCCTAACTCTTAACACTAAACCTCATACCCTCCACCCTAAACCCTACACCCAGAACATTATACCATATACCTTAAACCCTAAATCACGCACCTTAAACCCTATACACTGCACAATAAACCTAAAACCTAAAATGTAAATCACATACCCTATACCTTAAACTATATACCCTAAACGCTAAAATCAATTCCATACAAACTGAACCCTATACCCAACACCCTAAACCTTAAAATCTAAATCTTAAACCATATAACATGAACCCTAAAACCTAAATCCAAATCCCTACACCATAAACCTTATACCCTACACCCTAAACACTATACCCTACACCATAAACGCTAAACCCTAAAAACCTAGAAAATTACAAAAAACACGTTAGAACCACTAAACATTCTAAAACCCATAGAATCCTAAAAACCATAAGGAAACCCTAATAGTCATAAATTATAGTAAAAATCTTAAAAGCCCCTAAAAACCATTTAAAACTATAAAAACCATTAAAATCCCTAAAAAACATAGAAAACCATTAAAACAGTAAAAAAATCCTAAAAACACAAAAAAACCATTAGATCCCTAAAAACCCATAAAAACCCTATTGACCCTAAAAACCGTTAAAAACCAAAAACCACAAAAAATAATTAAAAAAACCTAAAACCAATTAAAACCATTGAAAACCCCCCAAAACATAAAAAGACTATAATAATCATTAATAAAACATAAAATCCCTAAAAACCCTAAAAACCCAAAAACCCATGGAAACCATAATAAAACCATAAACCCATAAAAATCGAAATAAACTAAAACCCATACAAACCATAAAAACACCAAAAATACTAAAAAACCTAAAATCCTCCAAAAAACCTAAAAAACCCTAAAACACTGAACAATCTAAAAATCCACAAAACCCTATAAATAATGAAAAATGATAAAAGAATATAAAACCCGTAAAAACCTAAACCCAATAAATACCCTAAAAAAATAAAAACTCAAAAACTCAAAAAGACCATAAATAACCCTATAAGAACCTAAAAACCCTGAATTTCTAAAAAATCCCAAATAACCTAAAAAAAATCCAAAAAAAGCAAAGACAACACTAAAAAGCTCTAAGAACACTACACACCCTAAAGACCCTAAAACCAATAAAACACATAAAAACAACTAAAACCCCAATAATCCCATACAAACCCCTAAAATCCATGAAAACTCTTAAAACACTAAAACCACCATAAAGACCCTAAAATATCAAAAAACACAAAAACCCCTAAAAAATATCAAAAAAACTAAAAATTACCCTAAAGATATTATAATCAATAAATCACTAAAAATAATAAGAACCCTAAAAACTATAAAAATCATAAATAACTTAAAAAAAATAAAAATACCTTTAAATTACATATAATCCCCTATAACTAGTAAAAACCCTAAACCATAAAAAAAATTAAAATCCCTAAAAACTATAAAAACCTAAAAACCAAAAACCCCTAAAGACACTAAAAACTGATTAAACCCCTAAAATAACATAAAACACATAATAACCCAAAAATCCATTAAAACTCTTAAAACCATAATACCTCTTGAAATTATATAACCTAAAAATCGATCATAAAACCCATAAAAACCCTAAAAACCTATCAAAAACACCAAACCCCTAAAACACAAAACACAAAAAAGGCCCTAAAAACCCTAAAAGATCATAAAATTCCTGAAACTGAAAATTACCATAAGAACCTTGAAACATTATACGAACATATAGAAACCCTAAAGACCCCAAAAACCCTAAAAGACACTAAACCCCTAGATGACCATAAATTGACCTAAAAGACTCTAAAGAACCAAAAACACCTACAAAAAAACTAAAATTCCAAAAAATAACCTAAAACCCATAAAGGGACCAAAAAATCCTAAAATCCCTAATGAACCCTAAAACCCCTAAAAGTCCTAAAGGACCATAAAACCACTTAAGGTCCCTAAAACCCCTAAAAACCACAGATGATCCTAAAAACATGTAAAAACCCTAAAGGATCCTAAAAAACCCTAAATTCCCAAAAATACCCTAAGAACCATAAAGGACCCTAAGATCCCAAAAAACACAAAAAACCCTAAAACCCCCTAAAAACCTAAAAGAAAAAAAACACAAGAAACCTCCCAAAACACCCTAAAACCCCAAAACTCCTAAAATTATATAAAACAAAAAACACCAAAAACCTTAAAAAATAGAAAAAATTTAAAGAACCCTAAAAACTTAAGAAAAACCCGAAAACCCATAAAAACCATTCAAAAACTAAAAAAACTAAAAACATAAAAAATCATAACCCCCCTCTAATACCATAAAACCCCCAAAATTCCTAAAAGCCCCCCAAAACCTGAAAAAGTACAAAAATACCTAAAATCCCTAAAAACCCTAAAAACCCCCTAAAACCTAATTTTTTTTAATAATAGTATGTGCCTCTAAAAAAGTTAAAATCCTAAAAACCAAAAAAAGAAAAAAAAACTCGGCAACCCCCTAAATGCTTCAAAACCCCAAAAAACCCTTAATTTCTAAAAATCTAAAACAACCCAAAAATCCATAGAAAATATAAAAAACCTGATAAAACCTAAGAAACTAATGAAACTAAAAACCAAAAATCCTTAAAAACTAAAAGATTAATAAAAATAATAATAAAACCATAAAAACTAAAAAAAATTATAAAAACCCTAAAACCCCTATGAAAACCCAAAAATCTATTAAAACCCACTAAAAACATAAATTCCCTAAAAATCCTAAAAACTATAAAATTTATAAAAAAACCCTAAAAATATTTGAATCCTAAAAACCTAGGAAAAGAACCCCTAAAAACGTTGGAAAACACTAAAAATCCTAAAAACCCAATAATAACCATAAAATAACCCTAAAACATTGAAAAAAATCCAAAAATCATAAAAACCCTAAAACCTAATAAAATCCTTTACACACCTAAAATACCCTAAAAACCCTAATTACATTAAAATACCCTAAATACCTTAAAAACGTAAAACCGCTTAAAAATTCTTATAAACCAACACCCCCCCTAAAACCCCTAAAACCCAAAAAATCATGATAGACACCTAAAAAAACTAAAAATAATAAAACCCCTTAAATCCTATAAGAACAATAAAACCACCTAAAACACTAAAAACACTAAATCCCACTAAAAAATCTTGAAAATCATAAAAACCATCTAACAAATAACATTAATATTATTTTTATTATACTCGAAATAGAGTTCCAATAAGAAATCTCTAATAAAGAGTGAGAGTGAAAGTCCTTTCTTAGTTATTTTTATATGTTCTCTGCTTCAAACTTTGAATGCTCATGTAGAACTACTCTTTTATTTTCAAAAAATTAGATCTATAAAAATCAGGCTTGTAATTAAACTAAAGATATCCTTTTCTCAAAAATACATCAGCAATATGACTGAGCTTTAAATTATTCTTGTACACTTTTATTCTCTCAATACATGCAATTCTTTTATAATCGATTTTTTGATAAAAAATTTCCCCATAGATAACGAATCTAAAAAATTATTGAATTTCACATAAGCTACACCAATAGTAATAAATAGACTGTTACCAAATGACATATCTGATTTTGGATCACCACATAGGTGAATTCCAAAAATTTTAATGCATGTAGATGAATTGATCCATGTAGCCAATCTTCATGTATTCATGTTTGATTTGGTCATTCTTCACATATTCATATTTCCCAAGTAGATAATTTTTTTAGCTAAATAAATCACATTTTCATTTAAAAATGCATAGCCAATTTTACCATGTACTCAAATCATATAGCCTATTAAACCAACTAAATGATTTATGTATCAATTTTATCGATGTAGTGAACAACCATACGCAGGAATTTCATCTTTGTAACTAATTTTCTCATAGATTATTTCGTGACATAGATGATTTATATAGTCATTTCCATCATTTAGGTGATTGATGTAGCTAATTTATAGACATAACCAAATATCCATATAGTTGATGGCCATATATAACCGATTCACCAAACTTATGAAACTTTCAGAAAAATATCTATAATTATAGACTAATTGTAAAAAGACTTAAATTAGAAAAAAATGATGAATGTACTTAAAAAACATTAGAAACATATGTATGGTTTTTTTGATCATTAACACATAGAGCAAAAGGGATAATTTGTAACAGAATTAGTAGCCCAATACTAAAAACCCTACAAATCATAAAAAAACTAAAATAACCAAAAAAAATAAAAGAACCCTAAATAATACTAAAACTAAAAAGGACCCTAAAAACCCAAAATACATGAAACCCTTAAAATGACCATTAATGAGCTAAAATCCCTATAATCGGAAAAAACTCTAAAAAATAAGAAAACACCAAAAAATATGAAATTAATAATAAAACCCTAAAAACCTAAAATAAACCCAAAAAACCCCTAAAATTGTTAAAACCCTAAAATCCATAAAAAATGTAAAAACCCTAAAAAACAAAAAACACAAAAAAACATGAAAAAACACTAAAACCATGAAAATTCTAAAATAATAAAAAACCCAAATAACCAAATACCATGAAATCCATAAAAATACCGAAGACACATAAAACCCCCAAAAAACATAAAAACACTAGAACCAATTTAAACCCAAAAATCCACTATTACCCCTAAAAGCATATACAACCAAAAAATACCCAAAAAATGCTAAAAAACCTAGAACCAGAAAACTGTAAAACCATAAAAACACTAAAAACATATAAAACCATTAAAATACTAAAAAACATAAAAACACCTGAAAAACATAAAACCCTATAGCCTAACCATAAACCCAACTCCCTAAACCCTACAACCTAAACCCTAAACCATAAACCCTACACCATAAACCCAAAATTGTACACCCTACACACTAAACCCTAAACCCTAAACCCAAAACACTAGACCACACACATTAACTCTAATCCAAATAACCTAAACTTGTATCCTACAACTTAAACCCTAAAACCGACAACCTAAACTCTATAACCTACACCCTAAACCAAAAACCCTAAACCCCACACCCTAAACCCTACACCCTTCACCCTAAAACCTAAACGGTACACTCCAAACCCTATACCCTATAAACTAAACCCAAAACAATCCACACTAAACCATATAACCTACTCCCTAATCCTTAAACCCTATAATCTAAACCCTACTCCCTACTCCCTAAAAACTAAACCCTAAACCCTACAACCTAAAACCTATACCCTACATCCCAAATCCTAAAAGATAAACCCAGAAACCTATACCCTAAACCCTAAACCATATACCCTACTCCCTAAACCCTTAACTCTAGACCATAAACCTCATACCATGCACCATAAAAAAGATACAATAAACCCAAAACCCAACACCCTAAAACAATAAAAATCCAAAAAATCTATAATATTACATGAAAAACCTTAAACCCCCATAATATCTTTAAAACCCTAAAAAGCCATAAAAACCCCAAACCACTAAAAATATTTAAAACCCCTTAAAAAGAATAAAAAGGAAAAAAAATCTCTAAAACCACAAAAATGATAAAAATATCCAAACCCACTAAAATCCTATAAAACCTCTAAAAACATGAAAAACATAAAAACCGTCAAATCCATATAACCCTAAAAACCATAAAAACCATAAAAAATAATATATAACCCCTAAAAGTCTTAAAAACCCATAAAAGACCCAGAAAACCATAAAAGATCCTAACATAAAAACCCCTAACCCCCCCCCCCCCCAATTTTTCTTAAAAGAACCTAAAAACCTTATAATAACCCTAATGACCTTAAAACCCCTAAAACCATAAAAACCCATAAAGTCCCTATAAAACCATAAATCCCCAAAAACTTTATAAAATCCTAAAAACTATATTACAATCCAAAAAAAACAAAAAAACTTAATACCGTAAAACCCCTTAAAAACCCTAAAAACATAAAAATACTTAAAAAACCATTTAAATATTGAAAATCCCTAAAAATAGTAAAAACATAAAAACTAGAAAAATATCCACAAAAAAACCCAAATAAAATTTTATAACGCTAAAAAACCACAAAACACTAGACAAACTATAAAATACACATAAAGACCCTAAAAATACCTTTAAACCAAAAAACCCCAAAAAACCCTTAAAAACTAAAACAAAAAAACATAAAAATCCCTAAATAATCCAAAAAGACATTAACGACCATAAAAACCGTAAAAATACTAAAATCCCCTCAAAACTCTAAAAATCCTAAAACCCCTAAAAATTCTAGAAACCATAAAAACACTAAAAGATTCATAAAATACCCAAAACCCTAAAATACAATAAAATCCTAAACCCCCTAAAAGACCCTACAAGCCATAAAACCCCTAAAAATATTTAAATATCGCAAAATACCCAAAATAACCCAAAAATCCCAAAAATCCCCTAGAAGTCATTAAAATCCCTAAATTACCCTAAAATACCTTTAAATCCCTAATAGGTTTTGAAAACCCAAAAAATACTTAAAGGACCCCAAACCTCATAAAAATTATTAAACAACCCTAAAATTACTAAAGGATCCAAAAAACCATAAAATCCATAAAAACCCTAAAATCGTAAAAACCGTTAAAATACACTAAAACCATAAAACCCTGAAAAATACGAAAAACCCTAAAAGACGAAAATAACCCCTAAAATCCCAAAAAAAATCCCTAAATACCATTAAAATCTTGAAAACCCCTAACATAAATAAAAACCCAAAAAAATTAAATCCCCTAAAATTCAAAAAAACCATAATTACCAAAAAAAACCTAAAAACATAAAAGCCCAAAAATACTAAAAGCCCAAAATAGCCCTAAAAACCTTAAAAACATTATATGACCATAAATTTCCAAATAAAATTGAAATCGTAAGAACATGAAAAACCCTAAAACACGTAAAATCCATAAAATCCCCTTAAACCCCTAAAACCTTAATGAAACACAAAAATGATTTAGAATCACTAAAAATCCCTAAGAAACCTAAAACTATAAAGTCTCTAAAATCATTAAAAAACATTAAAAACCCCTAAAAACCATAAAAAAAATAAAAACATTCTAAAATGTCTTTAAAAATCCTAAAACCCATAAAAACACTAAAATTCCTTATTGTGTTAAAACACAAAAAAAACAACTAAAAAACCTAAAAAATCATAATAACACTTAAAACTAAAGAAACTCCAAAACCCCTAAACACCCTAAAAAATTTAAAATCCCAAAAACCCTAAAAATCATAAAACCATTAATACCCCGAAAAACAAAAAGTACTTCCAAAATCATAAAATCCCTAAAACACCTAAAAACCACTAAGACCCCATAAAACCCAGAAAAACCTAAAAACCCAAAAAACACTAAAAAATATTCAAACCCAAAAAATGATTAAAACATAAAAATTATAAAAAAAACTAAAACCACTAAAAAAATCCTAAAACACTAAAAACCCTAAAAAATTAAATACACCAAAAACCATGAAACCCATTAAAACTCTATTAAGAGATGGAGCATGGTTGGGTGTAGGGTGGTCATAGGGAGCCCTGGATACCACTGGATGTGGCCCCTGCTAATGTGAATGTTGGGGATGATCCTCCAAGGAAAATTGACGTGGTGGGGTACAAAGAGCTCTTTCAACTCTTCGGATCTACTAAATCAATGGAAACCGCTACTGGTGTGGCCTTGGAAGCATCTGGGTCCAAAAAGAATTTTGTGGATGCTGTGAAATCTGCAGCCTCTATCACCTTCACGGACTATGATGCTCCCTATCTCGGTCGGGTCATTCGGAAGGGGCAGATTGCGCATTTCTCTGCAAATCAGGAAGCGCTAGAAGAACAGGCGAGCTTATGCAGGTTTTCCATCATTGCGAGGGTGATCGTGTTGAAAGGGGAAAATATGTGGAGAAGTGGAGACCTATCCAAGCACATTGCGGAGATATGGGGATTCTCAGATTGCAATATGATGGAAATGGGCTGGGGTTTTTACCATATTATCTTTCCCTCTGATGAGTGAAAAAGGTGAGCCTAGGGATTTGGGTCTCTGCACCTTAAACCTGGGCTTATGAGGATTCAAGACTGGGACCGGAATTTTGATTCGTTCAGTGTCAAGAACACTTTTTCATAGGTATGGATCCGCATGTTTAAGTTGAATTGTTTTTACTAGCACCCTCGAATCCTTTGGGATATTTTTTCTATAGTATGATTTCCCATTAGAATTGATAAGGAAACAGAAAACCCAAGATATGGGAATTATGCAAGAGTGCTGGTTGAGGTTGACATGGATATTAATCTTGTTGAGGAGGTGTCATCAACACTCATGAAGATAGTTTTTTCTTAGAGATCCAATATGAAAGGTGCCTGAAGTTCTGTTCCTCTTGTGGTAAATTTGGACATTTGGTTTCTGAATGTAGGAGGTCACTTTCCTGTTCGACCTACCTTTTAAAGGGGCATGACACATCCCATTGTAGGAGGAATCATGGGCCTGCTGAAGCTCATACTACTATAAGGGAAGACTCTGATGAAGATAAGCCTGAGGGTGGTGTTCAGACGACTATTGAGGGTGGGAGGGATGATGTGGGTGATGCCCCTGCCTCCTATGTGGAAAGTAATCACGTACACACCTTGGTGGATTTGGAGGGCTCTTGTGGGGGTTCGCGGGTTGAGACCCTTCTTCCTGTATTCCAGCAGGCTCCCTCTTCTCCTTTGGGTGTGGAAATGAGGGTTGATGTAAGTGTCTTGGAAGGAGTCTCGGGTGAGGTGGGCTCTTTAGGGGCCGAACTTGGTGTTGTTCTGAATTCTTCAGTTGTGGCCTGCTTGGATAAGGGTGAATCAAGTTGCCCTGCGGCCCCTACAGTGGAGCCGGTCTTTTCAGTTGTTTCTTCAGGAAATGTTGTGAGGAAGGGGAAGAAGGTCCCCCAGGAGGAGGCCAACTTTACCCTAAAAAAATTCAACCCTCTTATTGGACTCTTCTAGAGTGACACGGTGGAAATGTAGCAGGCTGATGAGGAGCCCACTGACGCTCCCATTGAGCCTCACACAGTTGATGTCCAGAATTTGGTGATGAAATATCTTATGATAGCTACTGAGAATCAAGTTACTAAACACAAAAGGAAAGTGAAGAAAGGGAAGGGAAATGGAAATGGAAATACCCCCTCTCCTGTCACCCCCAATCCCCAATGAAGAACATGTTTTGGAATTTCCAGGGGCTGTGGAACACTCCCATGACAGCGACCCTTAGGCACTTTCTCGAACAGAAGCCAATGCTTATTGGGTTAGCTGAACCCATGATCAATTTTGATAGCAGGAATGGTTTTAACTGGGCTTCTCTTGGATACTCTCTCATTGCAACAAATGAGGATAGAAATTGTATGGGAACCTTATGGTTTCTGGTTCATTTTAGCTTCCAGATCGTGTCATTCGTTTCGAGCCTGCAAATGATCTCTATTACAATTCAAGGGACTGATGGGTTCCTCATCATATCATTTGTTTACTGTTATTTATCGTACACTATCAGGACGAACCATTGGAAAAGGCTTGTGCATATAAGTGAGGAAACTGATCACAATTGGATGTTTATTAGTGATTTCAACATAGTGTTGAGGTTTGAGTAAAAGATAGGTCCGAATTTTTCTCACACTACAGCAGATGATTTTTCATCTTGCCTTGACAAATGTGACCTTTTTGAGGTATCCATTACGGGGGAAGACTTATCTTGGGGGTGGTACACAATTAATGGTAGGCAGGCTAGTAAAATGGACTGGTGTTTCTCATACATGGGAGGAGGTTTTTCTCCAGTGGTTCTGTCTGGCTTCACCCTCCCAAAACTCAACTCGGATCACAACCCATTTGTTGTTGAACTAATGGAAAGTGTCTCAAGATCATATCCCCTGACATTTAGATTTAGCAATGCCTGGCTCATGGTTCTAGGGTGCAGGTAATAGGTGTTGGAGGTTTGAATAAGCACTTTCTCAGGTAGTCCCTAATTTATTGTGATTTCCATGCTAAGAGAAGTTAAGCTTCAACTGAAAGATTGGAGAAAACTTTCATTTTTAGTGCTGTATGATGAGATCAAAGTAGCTAAATCCTAGATTTTTGCATGTCAGATTATGCTCTAGAGGAAAAATGTACCTTTGGGGGAAGAGCTTAGACTACACTCTAAGCTGGACAAGTTGCTTTCCCTCAAAGAAAAGCTTGTGAAGGTGCAATTCAGTTTTAGATGGTTTCAGGATGGAGATCGAAACACTAAGTTATTTCACTGCCTACATAAGGAAAGAAGGGTCAGGAGTAATCTAAGTGCAGTTAGAGATGGAGACTCAACCTTCACTTCAGTTGGGGATATTTCTAAGGATTCGGTGGAGTACTTTCAAGGGTTGTACACTGATGACGGAAAGGCCTCCCCCATGCTTTTTTACTGTATACCGATGTGTATCACGGGCCAGAAAAATGAGGTCCTCATGTGTGCCCCTTTAGAGGGTGAAGTCAGGGCATCTCTCTTCTCTCTGAATATAGACAGTGCTGCAGGTCCAGATGGTTTTGGAAATAAGTTCTTCTTGTTCTACTAGGATATCCTCCATGAGGATGTCACAAACGTGGTCATAGTGTTTTTCCACTCGGGCTCCATTCCCCATGGTTCCAATGCCAACTTCATCTCATTGATCCTGAAGAAGGGTAATTCCATTGCGATTAGTGACATCCGACCTGTTGCCATTGGCAACAAAGTTCTAAAGATTATTAGTAATATTATCTTCCTTAGGTTGGGTAAACTCTAGGGAGACATTGTGACTCCAAATCAGTTTGGATTCGTCCCTGGGCGATGTATCCAATCCTGCCTATTCACTGCCTCGGAGGGGATTAATATTATGAGGAAGAAATCTAAAGCAGGTAGATTTGCACTTAAGTTTGACATCTCGAAGGATTTTGACATGATGAAATAGAGCTTTATCTTTAATGTCCTTGGAAGATATGGCTTCTCCAGTAGTTTCATCAAGCTGATCTCTGCAATTCTCCATAGTGTCAGAGTCTCGGTCCTGATCAATGGCTCCCCCATGGCCTTTTCCATTTCTCTCAGTGAGTGCGACAAGGTAACCCAATGTCAGGTTTTCTCTTTGAAATCATGGAGGATTACATGGGTCGATGCCTCCTTGATATTATACAAGCAGGGATGTATTCACCAATTATGGCAGGCAGTGACCTATGTGTCCCCTCTCACCTTCTCTATGCGGATGACATCTTCCTGTTTGGGCAGGCTGATAAGTAAATTTTTTCCATAGTCAAGCAGATCTTCCGTCATTATGAAATAGTGTCTAGACAATCTATAAGTTGGTTGAAATGTTCGATTTTCTTTGGAAATGGTATCTCTCCGGCTAGACAGCCCTACATCGCCAATGGGATTGGAGTTAGGCACGGATCCCTACCCTGTACTTACCTTGGTGTGCCCCTCTTCTGGGGAATAGCCAAATATGGCTACTTTGATTGCACTGATTCTAAGATTAAGCTTCAAATGTCAAAATGTAAGGGAAGGTGTCTCTCCCATGCTGGCAGGGTCTTCCTGGTTAACATGGTAATCACAACTATGTTCGTGCATGCTTTCTCCATTTACAGATGGCTGGTTTCTCTCCTCAAAATTCTGAAGGTCAAGGTAAGGAATTTTGTCTAGACTGGTTCTACCAGTGAGCAGAAATTGGTCTTGGTAGCCTGGAAACATTGCTCAAAGCCTCTAGAGTTGGGCGGGCTTGGTATCAAGGATTTATGACGTTTCAATGATGCTATGATTGGGAAGTTTACCTGGAGTCTTCTTTGGCCTCAAAGTGGTGGCCTGTATTTCCTTGGGGAAAGATTCACAAATAGGTTAGGTGATGGTTTTACTGGGTACATTTCTTCCTCCGTCTGGCCAGCTCTGCAATCCTCTTACAAGGATATTATGTCTCAATCAAAATGGATCGTGTCACGGTCCTCCACCCTGAACTGTCGGTCTACCACTTGGATGGAACAGATCATCTAGGTGGTGATGACGCCTCCTCAAAAAATGCATAATTTAAACATTTCTAGCCTCATTCAGTAGTAGAATGACCTGAGGACCCGGCTCCCAAGTAATATTGCCATGAAAATTCAGCGATATGCCTTTTCTAACACTGATACAGACATATGGCGGCCCAGCATGGTTGGTAATTTCAAAACCAGTGATTTTTACCATCAGAAGTGCCAGCATGGGATGACTCCCCCATCGTGGCTGGGAAAATTCAGGTCTCCTTTCATTCCCCCTTCACACTTTGTTCTGATCAGGAAAATCAGGCAGAATCGGCTTCCAACTCATTCTTTGCTGAAAGTGGCTGGCTGGAACCTTCCTTCTGCTTGTTTTTTTATGTAGGACGACTGAAGAGCACTATGATCACATCTTCTTGAATTGTATATTTTCCTCATAACTCTGGCGACGTCTACTTCAATGCTTCCACATAAACTGCTACATACAAGCACCGATTTTTGATTTTTTGTGTGGCCTAGTGGATATGAAACAAAGTGATCAGGTTCATAAACCACTTCTTGCTGGTTCGGCGGAAGTTATCCATTATGTAGGGGATGCTCGCAACACTTCTGCCTTTAATCGGCAACCCCTTACGCTGCATGGAGGCATGGTGGCCATTCACAAGATGATTTAGGATGCCTCACAAATTCAAAAAGGTTCGATGTGGAATGATGTTAATGAACTAATGATACTGCACTCACTTTGGGTTGCTGGAAGAAGCAGGAAACCAATGGACTTGAGGATGGTCAGATGGATTCCCCCAATTCCAACATGGTTGAAAGTCAATGTTGATGGTGTGACACTAAGAGCTCTGGGGCCCTCAGGGTGTGGTGGTGTCTTTCGTACTTCCAGAGGGTTCATCAAGGGATACTTCTTTCATTTTATTGGGGATGGATGTGCCTATGAAGCGGAGCATTGGGCCATTACTAGGGCTGTGAAATATGCGAGCCGTTTTGGGTGGCAGAGGATTTGGATTGAGTCGGACTCGATGATTGCGGTTGCGGCTCTTAAGAATTTTTCCAGGGATGTCCCGTGAAGACTACTCCTACATTGGATCGAGTGCCTTGATACCTCCCGGTCCATGAGCATTAGTGTGTCTCATGTTTACAAGGAGGCCAACTCGAGGGAGGATGCTCTCTTGAAAAGGGCGATTGATGAAACATGCTCTATGTGGTCTTTTGTGTCCCCATCTTTTTGTTCTCCCTTGGTTGATTCGAATATGAGGGGTGAGATCCACTATCACCCTTGCCGATCCATCTTGTAATTGTCTCTATATGTTTTATTGATTTTTTGGGGGCTAGGATTGCCTAGCCCTGAACCTCTTCCACCCTTAAAACTCTATGTTATATACCATGCACCATAAACCCTAAACACAACACCATAAACTCTAAAACCTACATCATATGCCCTATATCTTAAAACCAATAACCAGCACCCTAATAATAATACCCTACACTCTAAACACTCTACACCACACCATAAACCCTAAACCCTACTCCCTAAACCTTATACCCTACACCTTAAACCATATACCATATAGCCTATACCCAAACCCCGACAACCTAAACCAAATAACATATAGCCTAAAACCTAGACCATAAAACCCAAAATATTATATCATGAACCCTATAAGACCATAAAAACATTAAAAACACAAAAAGAACCTAAAATCCCATTAAAACATAAAAACTCTATAAAAAATAAAATACATGAAAACTCCAAAAACCATAAAAATCCTAAAATCGTATGAAACACCTAAAAGACCAATAAATAATAAAAAAACATAATAGCCCCTATAAATCGGAAAGAACCCCTAAAAGTCCCCAAAAAACCATACAAAACCGATAAAAACATAAAAACTCTAAATAATCATTAAAACCCTTAAAATCATAAAAAAAACCCTAAGAACCCTAAAAACCATAAAAGAGCCGAAAACTCTAAAAAGGCACCAAAACCCAAATAAAATCCAAAAAAGAATGAAAAATCCTATAAAACCTGAAAACACATGAAAAATTTCTTAAACTAAAAAAACCCCTTAAAAACCCTAAAAGCTCTAAAAATGATATAAACCTATGAAAACTCCTAAAACCCCATAAAAATGCTAAAACCCCCCAAAATACCCTAAAACCATTAAATAAAAAAACACCCTTAAATTAGCATAAAACCCTAAAAACCCAAAAAATATATATTTAAAACCCAAAAATCTGCTAGAAACAATAAAATTCCTAAAAACCCATAAAAATAGTAAAATAACACTCAAAATTTGGAAAACCTGAAATCCCTAAAAAACATAAAACCCTAAAACCCCAATTAATCCTTAAATAAACTAAAAACCATAAAACTCATAAGAGACCCTACACTCCCAAACAGACACGAAAAGGCCTTGAAAACCTAAAATACCTAATGCCCCAAAAAACCATATAACAATCCTAAAAACTAAAAAACCCAATAAAACCCATAAATACATAAAAAATTCTAAAACCCAAAATATATAAAAACCATAAAAACCAAAAAAATAGAAAAAACCTAAGACTACTAAAACTCTTAAAAAATACCTAAAAGCCCCAAAACCCTAATAACACTAAAACCCCCGAAAACCCAAAATCCACTAAAACCCTATAAAACCCAAAAAAATCCTTAAAATCCCTTAAAACCCCTAAATACCCAAAACTCCATAAAAATTATAAAACCCCAAAAAAATCATAAAAAAATTAGAAATCCCTAAAACCCCCAAAAAAACCCTAACACCACTTGAAAACCATAAAAGACAAAAAACACTAAAACCCCAAAAAAATTTAAGAACACCTTAAAATATTAATAAACACAAAAACCCTAAATGTACCAAAAACCCTAAAATCCAAGAATACAAAAAAACACCCTAAAAGACTATAAAATTATAAATTCCCCTAAAAGTCCCTAAACCCCCATAAGACCCTAAAATTCAAGAAAAACCCTAAAATCTATAAAAAAGACCCATAAAATACCTTAAAATCCATTTAAAATTATAAAAGACACTAAAAACTCTAAAAATGTAACACCCCAGGATTTCAGAGTGTGTTATTTCTTAAAAATAATTCAATAACTTGCACTACACGCAACACCGAGTTCAATCACACCATTAAAAGAGGTCATGAATAGTATTAACTACATTTTGAACTTTATATAATCCTTATAATTTTAGAATCCCTATTATGAGTTTCTTAGTCATATTGCAAGAACAGATTCATTTTCAGTATTTCACTTTTATCAACTTCTAATAGTGAAACCTTTTTAAATACAATATTTTAAACTTTTTGACTAAATGGGGACATCAAAAATTTAAAATGAAACATCCCAAGCTTCCACGGTACGCTTTCCTTTGAATAAAACAGTAGCGTGTGTTGTACGCAACTTCGAGTTCTAACACACCGTAACCAATCAAACTAGCTGTTATGAATAGTAATACCTACTTTTTGAAGTTATATATATTTTATATTTTAAAATGGACTTAATTTTTGGATTTGGAATATCAAATTTAGCCTAAGGTGAAATTTTGGTACTTTTCGGATAACTTTCATATTTTGATGAATAGTGAAAATTACTAAATTTTAATTAAAAACAACTTTTTTAATCAAAATAATTAATAGTGATAAATTGTGAATTTGAGTGGTTTTAAAGTATATTTAGAATATATTTTTACCATTTAATATAATGTTGGTCATTGGACATAATTTTACAATTAAACCGAACATAAACAAGTGTCAATCTTTTGAGAGTTATTATCTCTTAAAAACACGCTTTTTGTTTTGACAGCGGGAATTAATTTTAAATTAATTTCTGCCACTTCTGTGTTTTGAATTTAGAAAAATGGATTCCATATTTGGAATCAGGATGTTCAAATTGTGTAAATAGGTGACTTTTATTTTTAGACATTTTGAATAATTACTGCGGTAAATATTTTATTTACCATGGTTAAGGGTAAATCCGGTAAATAAGGGTTAAAAAATAATATTATAATAATACTAAATTACCCTAAAACGTGTCTTAACCCTATTGGTTGATACATGGTCGACCATGGGAATCTTTGGGTCAATTTTGGGACCCCATTGATCTACTTTTAAGTGATAATGACACTTTATTTTAATTAAGTTAAAATGAATACAAAAATGGCATAAGCTTACTTCTTTTAAAAGAACAATTTTTACATAGGGTTATACATGTTGGATTTTCGATTATAAATATTAATTAGAAAGCTAAAACGATTTCCTACATAATGATATTTTATTTATAATTTTTAGACATCAAATAATTTAAATTATTAATGACACAATAATGATGAAATGTTTACCTCATTAATAAATCATTTAAATAAATAAGATTATAATGATTAAAATATTATCTAAAACCTGTCCAATTCTTATTGGTTGATGTTATTTAGAATATTAGTCATCGTATCTTAGACCTCAATGATTTTTGGACCATTATAAACCGAATATAATTATATTATAAATTAATACTTTCACTCTTTCCTAAAGAGCCCCTCTTCTCCCTTATAAAAGGAGACCACTTCTACTCATTCCTCACACCTATCAAGCCACTTGGCTCGTCCAAACTCTGACCAACTAAGCTCCCCACATCCCTCTCCTCCTCCTTGAAGCTTCCCCTTAGGCAGAAAGCATTTCAAGAAGTCCTTTGGTTCCAACCAAAGCGAGTTACCTAAATTAAAGGTAACGATTTCTCTTAAATTATTTTCATTTATTTTGCTTCTCCAACCCCCAAAATATTTTTATTCCTTTCTTTTGTAACAACACCAGTATCCTAAATATACTAGGATGTTGTTATAAGAAGGATTCAAACTACACATACACACAACTCCATCTAATGGATGATGAACATAATGTTTCTGTGGATGGAAAACTAACGCCTCACGAAACGATGATTGTTCAAATACATCTTACCGCCTCTCATGGTGGCCATTATGATTACACTGTAATTAAATATGATATTAATGATATATATTTTATATATAAGCTTCTGTAATTCCATTTTATTTCATACCATTATTCGTTTCATGTTGTATATACATACGATAATTTCATTTGAGGAAGTGCGGACTACCGCCCCCTTAAAATGATATGACTCGTTCATACCACACATGGAACGTATAAAGGATGGTGTTAATGAACTTAAGTAACATATATAAAATATTATATTATACTGGAATATTAATATACCTATGTATCATTTGGATTCAATTCTTTTAAAATAAAAATTAAATGGAAGTAGCGTTCGTGCGTACGTACGGACTACCGTCTCCACGAACGCGGTGAGATCCATCCTCCATCGTATCCATTCAAGTCTTATTCTCATTTTAGGGTTAAAAATAATGTTAATATCATTCTTATTATGAATAAGATTTAATCTATCCATTACAAACATGTCTTACGTAACCAAACATTTAAGAAGAACGAATCGATTATCACCTGAAACGACGATAATACTAAGATATTATTAATAAAGCAATGTTAAAAGATCATATATGATATCATATTAATGTATATGATTCTTGTATAATTTAATAACAATTATTTCACCATTATACTGGAGGTTAACCGACCCCAACAAAGGAAAAGTACAAGGTAAGGATTTATTTCGCAATCTCTTCATTATCCGAGATTGTTTATACATAATTATCTACTGGGACCTTGTTATCATCCACGTCCATGTTCCTTCAAAATGTATTTCAAAACATTTATAATATTTAAAATAATATGGGTCAAAGTAATTTATACCCTTGTTTGACTTTTTATAAGAGGTTTATAAGGGAATCTTTCCGTCGTTTTCCAAACAAGGTGCTTTTAACCTTTTCGACAGAATTAAGATAAGAATGTTTTTTTAACTTATACGGCGGGTGCCGTTATTTTCCGCCGTTATAAAATCGTCAAAGCTTCCCTTACAAGCTTATAAGAACATTTTTAAGAAAATGTTTTATTTTATATGGCTCTTAAATGGTTTCAAAAATAGAAAGAGATATTTCTCTAAAAAGTGTTTTGATTTCATCTATGTCAACATCCTTTGATGGATTTTACGCTTATTTGAAGTTGATTTATTATGATACAAAACTTCCATATTGTAATAAAGTTTTGTGATATGTTTGACTGTGGATGTGCCATTTATATAGCATTCATGGTTTATGAGTAAAGTATTGAAATTTCATATGCTAGTTCCAATAATAATGTTTATGTTATATTTCAACCATTACTTCATATGAATGTGTTGGACAAGTGTGTTCCAGGTTGGGGACTGGTTAAAGTAAGCCCTCCAGGTTGGGGACTGGTAAAAGTAAGCCCTCCAGGTTAGGGACTGGTAAAAGTAAGCCCTCCGGTTTGGTCTCCGGTTATTAGAAGGACTCCGGGTTGGTGTCCGGTTATTAGAGGCACTCCAGGTTGGTGTCCGGTTATTAGAGGCACTCCGGGTTGGTGTCCGGTTATTAGAGGCACTCCGGGTTGGGTTCCGGTTACAGTTAGCCCCAAGGTCTTGGGATGAGGCCTTGACAAAGAAATTAAAGTTCAACATTATGTATTCCAACATTATGAAAGTGGTTATTGATTTTTTCATGTGATTATTCGATTAGTAGAATATCCATGTGAATAAGTAAATGGCATTATTTCATTTTATTTATGCCATACCATGTTGAAAGTTCATGTTTGAAAGGATTTTGTTTTAGTTATACATTGCCTTAAAAGTTTATTCTTATTTATGAAAGTTTCCGCTATTTTGTTATCCTTACTGGGCATTTGAGCTCACCCCTTTTATATGTTTTATTTTTCCCAGGAAGTGAAGAAGTAAATTATGAATGACCTGCAGGGATATTATGTGGGGATATGAGTGTGGATTATGGAGACTTTATGTTGTCGTAGTAGTTTTTCATTTTATGATGTAATGTAAAACCTATGAATATATCTAGTGTTTCCAAGGCTACTAAACCAATCGGTCTTTCGAGATTTGATCTTTCTTGTGATCATGCCAATGTTATGTAATAATGCACCGACTCTGGGTAGCTGGGGTCGGGGCGTTACAGTTGGTATCAGAGGAAGTTTAGTACAAACCTTGGAAGCTAGATTTAGATAAACTCTGATTAGAGCACGTAGACCTAATATGAACTTTGAGGATTAGTATAGAAGAACTTTCTAGAATTTTGGTATTGTAAAGATTTTGTGAGTTTTCCGAGCAATACATCCCTGTCTGGATATGAGCAGGTAGAGGCGGCTCTGACACAGATGTACCTAGGGGTAAAACCCGAAAACACCGATTTGAGCTAGACTCGAACGGGAACTGGTGAACGACAACGGGCCGTGCTGCACTCTTGGTTACGACACTCCCGGGGGATATGCTTAGGATAACTCTCATTTTCTTTACAAATCATTATGAAGGGTTTATGAGTATATACTTCCTCAAATAAAACATTTTTATGATTATGGATTATATCCATAAATAGTTCAATTTATGTTAAGTGTTTTATAAGTATGGGATTATGTATTTTGATTCATAAACTGATCTAGTGTATTCCATTGTTTAGAAATGGCGCCCAGTAGAAGGAATGAGAACTCCAGAAATGCACATGATCCAAAGAGAAGGAAGGATCATATCTTTCATGGTCTTAAGCTAGAATTTATAAGAGAAATAGTCTCCCATGTATTATCATCATATGAATAAATAATATCATGTGTTGATAAGATAAGTAAAGAGTTTACTGAGTTCTATGGATTTGAAGGGAAGCAAGAGAAGAAAAGGATGGAAGAGAGAAATATGGATAAAGGGAAGAGGGAAAAGAAGAATTTTCCCATATGTGGTAACTGTGGAAAGAAACACCCTGGAACTTGCCTGAAAGGAATGAGAGTTTGTTATAAGTGTGGAGGAAAAGGGCACAAAGTACGTGACTGCAAGGGTAAGAAAATGGTTTCAAATGTACAATTCTTCATTTGCAAGGAGTTTGGACACTACGCAAACCTATGTCCCAGTCATCAGTCTATGACGCAAATGATGCTATTGGATAATAATCAAGTTATGATACTACCACAGATGAAGAGGAATGATTAGAGTTGTTATGTTGATTATGTCAATTGAGTATTGTATCAACAATGTACTTGTTATAATAATTATGGAGTATATAAGGATTGTACTGCAGTACTATTTCATTAAGGACTTGAGATTTTGTGGAACAAAGAAAAGTGACTCAATAGCAGGATAAATGTTTGGAAAATATATGGTTGAGAGAATGATAAATCATAATATAGTTCTGATACGGAGGTAGTGATTTTGGAATAATATGTGATTGTTTTGGATAAATTATATTGGATATTCTTGACTACCTTGAAGCTGATTAATGATTTGTATATTCCATCATTTTTGGGGTTTAAAACATTTTTGGATTAATGAAGTATATCCAGCATTCTATATGGAATAAGGGAACATGAATGTAATCAATAAGGAATATGGTAATACATGATGAAGGTATTCATATGCTATTACGGGGTAAAAAGGATCTATATTATGTTTACCTTCCTTATAAATGTTGGACTGTGAGTTTGGATAGAAGTATTTTGGATAGTTCTAGTTTGGATTATTTTGGATTTCCATAAAAGGACAACCCGGAGGTCGGGCGGCAACCCGTCGCGTCCGGCAAGGCTGCGAGACTTGAACCCGCAACCGAATGGCGACAAGGGTGTATCACCTACCACTGGCCCACGATATGTCCTGGATTAAATAATGTAGTTTTTATTAAACGATCTTTTAGATGAATTATAAATTTGTTTATTTTGGAACCCTATACGAATAGTGTAAATAGAATTTTTTTTACATTCTATTATCTTTTAGAGTGAAAGATGAGTATGTGGTAGAAATTTATTAATGGATAAAACTCTAATTATAAAGTAAGTATATATCCATATGATCTTAGCCAATCTCATAAAAAATTCCTCAATATTAAGAAAAGCAAATTAGAACAAAAATGTTTTCCTAGATGGTACCTTAAATCATCACTAATTTATGGCTTTGGGATTGTTGGACTTTTCATAGCCATGTTCTCTACCACCCTCCATCAGGTAATTGATGGCTAGATTTTTCTTCCATATCCATATTTTCTTACATGGAACCCTAGTATGTGTTATTTTCGGTAATCTTCATACTTTCCACTCTTTATTTAAAATAGAGGCCTCATTAATTAATTTTTCGATGTGGGATTTCAACTAAGATATTTTGAAACGTCAAAAATGTGTTATCCCAATACCCTATGTTTTGTTGAACCGATGGTATTTCAAATCAACATAGATTGATGATTTTAAGGACCTAAATTTTATACTTGTTTTTGATTGATGACCTCAATCACTACCTATAAATATTTACGTTTTTCCTCCAATTATATGTCTCTAATTGCCACCAATGTTCTCCTAATAGAGATCATAATTTGGTGGTGACCCTTTCATTTATCTTTTCCTCATATTAAGACTAAATTTTAGTAACCCAATTTTCGATGTGGGTTTTCCCACAAATATATTTTCTACTTTCAACCTTTTATTTTCGAAGAACAATTTCAAATTGCGAGGACACAATTTATTGAAGGAGGGGAGAATGTAACACCCCAGGATTTCAGAGTGTGTTATTTCTTAAAAATAATTCAATAACTTGCACTACACGCAACACCGAGTTCAATCACACCATTAAAAGAGGTCATGAATAGTATTAACTACATTTTGAACTTTATATAATTCTTATAATTTTAGAATCCCTATTATGAGTTTCTTAGTCATATTGCAAGAACAGATTCATTTTCAGTATTTCACTTTTATCAAATTCTAATAGTGAAACCTTTTTAAATACAATATTTTAAACTTTTTGACTAAATGGGGACATCAAAAGTTTAAAATGAAACATCCCAAGCTTCCACGGTACGCTTTCCTTTGAATAAAACAGTAGCGTGTGTTGTACGCAACTTCGAGTTCTAACACACCGTAACCAATCAAACTAGCTGTTATGAATAGTAATACCTACTTTTTGAAGTTATATATATTTTATATTTTAAAATGGACTTCATTTTTGGATTCGGAATATCAAATTTAGCCTAAGGTGAAATTTTGGTACTTTTCGGATAACTTTCATATTTTGATGAATAGTGAAAATTACTAAATTTTAATTAAAAACAACTTTTTTAATCAAAATAATTAATAGTGATAAATTGTGAATTTGAGTGGTTTTAAAGTATATTTAGAATATATTTTTACCATTTAATATAATTTTGGTCATTGGACATAATTTTACAATTAAACCGAACATAAACAAGTGTCAATCTTTTGAGAGTTATTATCTCTTAAAAACACGCTTTTTGTTTTGACAGCGGGAATTAATTTTAAATTAATTTCTGCCACTTCTGTGTTTTGAATTTAGAAAAATGGATTCCATATTTGGAATCAGGATTTTTAAATTGTGTAAATAGGTGACTTTTATTTTTAGACATTTTGAATAATTACTGCGGTAAATATTTTATTTACCATGGTTAAGGGTAAATCCGGTAAATAAGGGTTAAAAAATAATATTATAATAATACTAAATTACCCTAAAACGTGTCTTAACCCTATTGGTTGATACATGGTCGACCATGGGCATCTTTGGGTCAATTTTGGGACCCCATTTATCCACTTGTAAGTGATAATGACACTTTATTTTAATTAAGTTAAAATGAATACAAAAATGGCATAAGCTTACTTCTTTTAAAAGAACAATTTTTACATAGGGTTATACATGTTGGATTTTCGATTATAAATATTCATTAGAAATATAAAACGATTTCCTACATAATTATATTTTATTTATAATTTTTAGACATCAAATAATTTAAATTATTAATGACACAATAATGATGCAATGTTTACCTCATTAATAAATCATTTAAATAAATAAGATTATAATGATTAAAATATTATCTAAAACCTGTCCAATTCTTATTGGTTGATGTTATTTAGAATATTAGTCATCTTATCTTCGACCTCAATTATTTTTGAACCATTATAAACCGAATATAATTATATTATAAAGTAATACTTTCACTCTTTCCTAAAGAGCCCCTCTTCTCCCTTATAAAAGGAGACCACTTCTACTCATTCCTCACACCTCTCAAGCCACTTGGCTCATCCAAACTCTGCCCAACTAAGCTCCCCACATCCCTCTCCTCCTCCTTGAAGCTTCCCCTTAGGCAGAAAGCATTTCAATAAGTCCTTTGGTTCCAACCAAAGTGAGTTACCTAAATTAAAGGTAACGATTTCTCTTAAATTATTTTTATTTATTATGCTTCTCCAACCCCCAAAATCTTTTTATTCCTTTCTTTTGTAACAACACCAGTATCCTAAATATACTAGGATGTTGTTATAAGAAGGATTCAAACTACACATACACACAACTCCATCTAATGGATGATGAACATAATGTTTCTGTGGATGGCAAACTAACGCCTCACGAAACGATGATTGTTCAAATACATCTTACCGCCTCTCATGGTGGCCATTATGATTAAACTGTAATTAAATATGATATTAATGATATATATTTTATATATAAGCTTCTGTAATTCCATTTTATTTCATACCATTATTCGTTTCATGTTGTATATACATACGATAATTTCATTTGAGGAAGTGCGGACTACCGCCCCCTTAAAATGATATGACTCGTTCATACCACACATGGAACGTATAAAGGATGGTGTTAATGAACTTAAGTAACATATATAAAATATTATGTTATACTGGAATAGTAATATACCTATGTATCATTTGGATTCAATTCTTTTAAAATAAAAATTAAATGGAAGTAGCGTTCGTGCGTACGTACGGACTACCGTCTCCACGAACGCGGTGAGATCCATCCTCCATCGTATCCATTCAAGTCTTATTCTCATTTTAGGGTTAAAAATAATGTTAATATCATTCTTATTATGAATAAGATTTAATCTATATATTACAAACATGTCTTACGTAACCAAACATTTAAGAAGAACGAATCGATTATCACCTGAAACGACGATAATACTAAGATATTATTAATAAAGCAATGTTAAAAGATCATATATGATATCATATTAATGTATATGATTCTTGTATAATTTAATAAAAATTATTTCACCATTATATAGGAGGTTAACCTACCCCAACAAAGGAAAAGTACAAGGTAAGGATTTATTTCGCAATCTCTTCATTATCCGAGATTGTTTATACATAATTATCTACTGGGACCTTGTTATCATCCACGTCCATGTTCCTTCAAAATGTATTTCAAAACATTTCTAATATTTAAAATAATATGGGTCAAAGTAATTTATACCCTTGTTTGACTTTTTATAAGAGGTTTATAAGGGAATCTTTCCGTCTTTTTCCAAACAAGGTGCTTTTAACCTTTTCGACAGAATTAAGATAAGAATGTTTTTTTAACTTATACGGCGGGTGCCGTTATTTTCCGCCGTTATAAAATCGTCAAAGCTTCCCTTACAAGCTTATAAGAACATTTTCAAGAAAATGTTTTATTTTATATGGCTCTTAAATGGTTTCAAAAATAGAAAGAGATATTTCTCTAAAAAGTGTTTTGATTTCATCTATGTCAACATCCTTTGATGGATTTTACGCTTATTTGAAGTTGATTTATTATGATACAAAACTTCCATATTGTAATAAAGTTTTGTGATATGTTTGACTGTGGATGTGCCATTTATATAGCATTCATGGTTTATGAGTAAAGTATTGACATTTCGTATGCTAGTTCCAATAATAATGTTTATGTTATATTTCAACATTTACTTCATATGAATGTGTTGGACAAGTGTGTTCCAGGTTGGGGACTGGTTAAAGTAAGCCCTCCAGGTTGGGGACTGGTAAAAGTAAGCCCTCCAGGTTAGGGACTGGTAAAATTAAGCCCTCTGGTTTGGTCTTCGGTTATTAGAAGGACTCCGGGTTGGTGTCCGGTTATTAGAGGCACTCCAGGTTGGTGTCCGATTATTAGAGGCACTCCGGGTTGGTGTCCGGTTATTAGAGGCACTCCGGGTTGGGTTCCGGTTACAGTTAGCCCCAAGGTCTTGGGATGAGGCCTTGACAAAGAAATTAAAGTTCAACATTATGCATTCCAACATTATGAAAGTGGTTATTGATTTTTTCATGTGATTATTCGATTAGTAGAATATCCATGTGAATAAGTAAATGGCATTATTTCATTTTATTTATGCCATACCATGTTGAAAGTTCATGTTTGAAAGGCTTTTGTTTTAGTTATACATTGCCTTAAAAGTTTATTCTTATTTATGAAAGTTTCCGCTATTTTGTTATCCTTACTGGGCATTTGAGCTCACCCCTTTTATATGTTTTATTTTTCCCAGGAAGTGAAGAAGTAAATTATGAATGACCTGCAGGGATATTATGTGGGGATATGAGTGTGGATTATGGAGACTTTATGTTGTTTTAGTAGTTTTTCATTTTATGATGTAATGTAAAACCTATGAATATATCTAGTGTTTCCAAGGCTACTAAACCAATCGGTCTTTCGAGATTTGATCTTTCTTGTGATCATGCCAATGTTATGTAATAATGCACCGACTCTGGGTAGCTGGGGTCGGGGCGTTACAAAAAATCCCAAAAAAACTAAAAAATCTAAAAGACACTATAAACCCAAAGAATCCTAAAAGACCCTAAAGTCCCTAAAACTATAAAATAATCTAATAACCCAAAAAACACCTAAAGAAACCTAAAAAATTAACTATCAACAAAACCCCCAAAATCCTTAGGGACCCTAAAAAAATTTAAAACCCTAAAACCATAAATGTCCCTAAAATCCATAAAAACATAAAACACACTAAAACCCATAAAACCTTAAAAACCAAAAAAACTCCAAAAATTAATAAAAACCCTCAATTTCATAAAAAATCTAAAACCCTAAAACCATAAAACACCTAAAAACACTAAAACCCCAAAATAACCAAAAAATTAAAATACCTAAAATACCTAGAAGACAACTAAAAAACCCAAATATCTTAAAAACCCAAAAAACACTAGAAACCTTAAAAAGTAAAAAACCCCATAAAGGTTGAATACACCATAAAACACCTAAAAACCCAAAACCCCCTAAATACTTCAAAAAATCCAAAAACCAAAATGAAAATTTAAAACCATAAAACACCAAAAAACACAAATCACATAAAAACATGAAAACACCCTAAAAATATTAAAAAAATCTTTAAAAACCCTAAAAACCATAAACCCTAAAAAACTCCAAAGCCCTAAAGCCCCCTAGAAACCCTAAAAACACAAAAACCTATAAAAAAACTAAAATCTATAAACTAGATACTAAACAACTTAAACCATATGTCGTACACACTAAACCCTATACCATGCACCCTAAACCCTAAAACCTAAACTAGAAACATAATACCATACACCCTAAATCGAATACCCTATAACCAAAACCCAATACCCTACTCCCTTAACCCATAACCATTCACCCTATACCCTATACCTAACACCCTAAACCATAAATCTTATACCCCAAACTTGTACCTTAAATACTATACTCTAAACCATAAACTATAAACCCTACATCCTAAACCAAAAAACCCTTAAAAAAAATTTAAAACCCTAAACAAGACTAAAACCCTACAAAAGTATAAAAACTCAAAAAATCTTTAAATCCCTTAAAACCCAAAAACACAAAATATACAAAAAACCCCAAAAATCCCTAAAAACCCAAACCTCTAAAAAACCCTAAAACCCCAAAACACAATCAAAACCCTATGAAACTTAAAAAATCTTAACAACCCCTAAATATATGTAAAACCTCTAAAAAGATCCTAAACATCCAAAGAACCACCCAAAACCCTAGAAAGACCATAAAAATTATAAAGAACCATAACAGTCCCACAAAACCTGAAAACCCCCAAAAAAGACCCTAAAAACACTATAAAATAAAAAAACCATAAAAACCCTAAAAACCCATACAAACCTGAAAACCTCGAAAAACCCATAAATCCCCTAAAAACCTAAAAATACCTTAAACCGTAAAAAGACATTAAAGACACTAAAAATACACTAAAAGAGCCTAAAAATTCCATAAAACCCCTAAAAACTAAACACCAAAAATCCCTAAAAATAATAAGAACCCTAAAACCCATAAATTTATAAAAACACTTAGAAAACCTAAAAATTCCCTAAAACCCCTTAAAACCCATAAAATACCTTTGGATACCTTAAATATCATAAAAAACTAGAAATTATTAAAACACTAAAAACCCTAAAAATTCCAAAACAATCCTAAAAACCTTAAAAATTCCCTAATACGCTTAAAAATGTTAAAACCCCTAGAAATCCTATAAACCATTAAAACTATAAAAAAATAAAAACCAAAAAAACACAAAAACCCATAAAAACCATTAAAACCCATAAAACACCTAAAATCCCCCAAACCCCAAAAACCCCCAAAAAATACCTAAAATACAGAAGAACACTAAAAACCCTAAAACCCCTAAAATCCTAAAAACACCCAAAACCCCATAAAATCCCTAAAACCCCTAAAAATAGATAAAACCTTAACCCATTAAAACCCTAAAATTGTAGACCATATACCCTACACCATATACCCTTCACACTAAACCATATACCCTATAATCTAAACCCTACACTCAATACCCTACATCCTAAACCCAAAACCGTACACCCTAAACCGTGCACCAAACAACCTAATCCCTAAAGACCCTAAAAACATTAATAACTCTAAAATAACCTAAAATACCCTAAATTTCCCTAAAAAACATAAAAACCCTTAAATAAACCCAAAATACCCTAAACCACCCTAAAACCTGGTTGACACCCCTAAATTTGTTTCACGAACCTCTCCACAAAATTGAAGATTTGATTCTCACATAGAAAACAAATTTTAATTTTGAGTGAATACATTTCACCCTGAAAGAAGAAGATGCGATCCAGATTTCTATCCTCCAAAATATTTCTCCAAAATTAGGTATAAGTGGAAAGATCTCGCCTAAAAAATTTCGCAGTGGATTTCCAGGATTGATGATGAAAAGTGTCTATTGACTAAATTTCAATTTCCTATTTTCATCTGAGAAGACTTGGTGTATTCACCATCTCAAAAATTGTATATCTCTTTGAGAGTTTTTATTTGAATGGTCACAGTTCCCAAACAGACTTACGAATCAAAAGTTATTTAACTTGGAAGACAGATAATTTTATAAAGGGATTTTCCTGTCCCACATAGAGTAGTAATGTGGAAGACCATCCTGGAGGACCTACACAGAGGACATGCATGATAGTATAATTTTTTTACCCCTACATGGAAGAGAGACACATATTACTTGCATTATAGTAGAATTTTTTCATCCCTATAAAGAAGAGATACAAATAGGACCTACACGAAGGACCTATTTAGAAAAACCCCCTTTGACCTAACCCACTCCTTATATAAAAATATAACCCTTGGGCTCCCCATTTCAGAGAGAGAAAAAGTTGGAAGAACTCCCAAAGCTCCCATTGAGTAGCACTTTTTACCATGTTCTCAAAAATTCTCCAGTAATTCTCCATAACATGAGAGAAGAGATAATTAAAGTGGGAAAGTGTTTCAAAGTCCCAATAGGGTCTAGAACACATAGAGCTATTCTAAGGGCCAGCGTGGAGTACCGTTACAGAGCACTAGTGCAGAGCACTTGTGTAGAGCGCTGGCGTAATGCACCTGTGCGGAGAACCTATGCGATGCAATTGGGTAGAGCACCTGTGCGGCCTAACTAGACGACACACCTACATGACCCCACTACTGAATACAACGGGGAATGTGCCCCCACACCCCTTTTTGGGATTATTCCCGGGTTGTGGTCTTGTACCTTCACTTTCGGAACTGACCCCCATTTAAAATTGAGATTCACGCCATGAACTTTTTGAGTTGGGTCGACGACATTTTCCATTGCACCCCAACGTCCAGCCTTGGAATACCATGATCGGAGACACTCCATCACACTCAATGAAGTTCCTTGAGTCGACTTAATCCTATTGGTTCCTTTCACATGTTTTGATTTTGGACTCTCCTTATGGATTCCTTGAGTACCTGGAGTCAATACACTCCTCAAGAAACTCCTCAAACCTCATCACGTGACTCTAATTCTATGATAAACCAATCCCCAAATGGGCATCCTCGTTAGGAGAAAGACCTAACCAATCCCCAAATTAGCATCCTCATTAGGAGTAAGAACCAAACAATTCCCAAATGGGTATCCTCATTAGGATTAATCCCCAAAAAAACCTAATTGGGCGTCCTCTTTAGGAGTAATCCCCAAACCAAAACTCAATAGTGAACTCACAATGAAGCAAGTCCCAAATATTCTATGAGTTGAGCCACGTGACCTACAATTTCATCCCATATTGAAAGGTTCATCACTTTGTGCCCGTGACCATCGTCGCCTCGACCTCTTTCACCATATGCCCACCCTCTCCCATCAGTAGAAGAGATATTGTGTGGTTTGTGGAATCTTTCACATAATCTTGTTTCTCACACTGATCATGACTCACATGGACTTATAGAACTATGATGATCATAACATATACATTATCCACCTTGAATGAACTATGAGAACTATAATTCCCATTAAAACTGGGATGCATAGGAATCTATCCTAATGCCCAGGATCCATCTCATTTCATCCATAAAAGGCATCCTTTTTAAGAAGTAATCCCAAACTCATTTCCCTCAAAGGACTACACTCTCTTATGAGACTCTCCGAACTACGTGGGCTTTGATTCCCATCCAAGTGGAATACATAGGAAGCCTCCCTAAGGTTAACACCCAACACTTCAAATCAACCCTGTTCTTTCTGGGCCACATTTCCAATAGAGTCTAATCAAACTAGGAAACTCATATCTTTTCTAGGTTCCTTGGGATGCTTAGTCATAAGTCCTACAACTATGAAACTTTCACATAGATGTCCTTACCACATTACATTAAACTGTATGGCTAGGTCCTTATCAAATGACCTTAAAATGTATGATGTGTCCCATTAAGTGGTGTAAAACTATGAGGGTTCTGATTACCTTCATAAGGATATGTAGGAAGCCCATTTATGGGTATGATCCCACAATCAAAAAAACCATTCATCTCCCTATATGATAATATAATCTAGAGTGTCCCACTGAGTGGATTAAAAACTAGTATTATCGTAATAATGGTTAAAATAATATCTAAATAGTATATGAGAGGATAACATTGATAGAGAATCCTGAATACATATGGATGATTCTGAATTTCACACATGCTAATAATTTATTATGAATTTCAAGGAAAACCTATGTTATACTTGGTAAATTAATAAGTATTAACAAAAAATATCATAAATCTTTAAGTGAGTCCTAGGGTAGGATATAATTCCTCTCAAAAGGGTGTGATGAGTCTGATCTCCCATACATTTGACCAATGTACGTTCTTATGTTCCATAGGCCCAAACCTAAAAAATGCATTCCCTTGGAAAGTAGGTCCTTGTGGATAAAGAACCATTGGATGATTCCAATTCCATAAATAAATCTAATAGAAACAACCCATAAGTAGTGATTAATAACCAGAACACACATTCCAATGGAGACGAAAAAAATGGTGAACCCAATGTGAATCCTTAACTAAGTTAATAGTGTTACCCACTTTTTAGGTCCCAATCAATTGAGAAAATAAATTTATACAAAGGAATCAATCATGCATCTATCTATTTTTTTTTATTTAATAGAGTTCATTGTTTCTCAGGTTTCTCAGAACTCCCTTCACTCCAGATAGATTCCTTCAAGTTTTCTCTTGTGAACTCCCCAACCACTACTCAAGATAGATCATGTTCTTCTGTAAGGATGACATCACCAAATCAGTGTCTTCAATTCTTGGTTTAAAATGTATTGTTATGGGAATACCATTAAAATGGTACTATCGCAACCCTGAAGGCTGCCTGGAAGGCTGTCCAAGTTAACAACAATCCTTAATTGTCCAGTTAATGATGACCAGTGGTCAAGAAGAAGATAGTTCCAACCACTGTCTTCAACTGTTTTATGTCATTATTCCCAAAACGCAATAACCAGTCCCTCCTATACTATAGGTATGTGGATAAAGAGGTCACAAATGGCATCAAATAAAAGATATAGGAGTCTTTTCAGAGGGCACCCACTAAAAATAATTTCTAGTAGAATTATGCAGCAGTAAAACCCCAACATGATAGGGGTGTGGCCTTCAGTTGTTCGAACAAGGTCCCTCGTATAAGGGCGCGCAAGACGAACCATTGGGGAAAAGAAATTGAGGATAGGATCAAGTACATACACCTACTCCATGTGTGGAATTTAATTATATTCCTTTTTCGGCCACTGATATCACCAAACACAGTTTAGAAATGGTGAAAGGAAATACACAAATTAATACCTATTATATAGAAGCATTCTAGAATATCATAAAAATAACTTCATAAATACTAGGTGAACAATCACATAACTTTTTCCCCACACCTAAATGCACACCTCTGTTTTAGTTGAGGAGGGTTATGGGTCATAATCCCCCATATCATACGGATGATGGGATCTGGAACATACACCCTTTCCATTTGAAGATAATCAGCTTATTTTAATGACCACTCCAAGGAAGGAACATATACCTACCCATGCTAACCACAACTCCCATTATGTGGCCCCAAATACGTGTAAATGAGAATCTAAAAAGAAGTCTCACCAAACAAAATTGGAAAATCAAGAGCCAGCCTATGATCTGAATCTTCTTAATGATGGAGTTCTTGAAGCCCTCAAGCATTTATCTACTGCAACTCAAGATCCTAGTCTACCATTAAAAATTTATGGGAGTAGTGTCAGTAATTCTGAATATCCTCATTGGACACTTCATCATGAATGCTTTATTCATGAAAATTCGGTCAGTCTAGAGAACATATGTCTGGATGAGAGCCAAAGTAACCCTCCGTGTGGCCAGATGACCATGGAGAAAGAGGATTTATCCCTTACTATAATCCACCATTTTGGTCCTCCACATGATGGAATTCACTACAAAAGTTCTCTCCATAGCAGTATTTCACATTGTCAATATAATTATATAATTGAAAATGTATTGATGAGAAAAACTTCTTATCTCAAGGAACTTTCCAGTATAAGGCCAGTCATATCTGATGCCTTGTTACTAATAGGTGAAATAATTTATCAACCAGAAGACATCCCAAGGTAACAGTCATTCTCTGAACGTTCCATGTGTCATTTGTCTTCTAATATAAAGGTGAAAAAAGAAACTGATTCCATTGTTTGTAATAAAATAATTGAGAATCATCCACTCTATTCAGACCAATTGGAGAAACCTATAGGAAAAGATGATGAAGATATGTTTAATATGTGAAAACAACTGGCTAAGGGTGAAATACCAATCATGTTCTGGCCTTTGTAAACCTCTCAATACAACATTCCAAAATTGATGGCAGAAGATTGCATTCAGGATATCTGCCTCAACATATGGAACAAATTTCATCATCTGAAAGTAAATGTATTACGATATGATGAATATCAAAGTCATGTAAAGGTAATAGAAGAGTTGCAATGAAAAATTTATTTGAAATCACTTTCAGTTTTAAGGTTGAAAAGAAATAGGGAACCCTTAAACGTGCATGCCTCGATGCACAAAAGATGCTACACCAGTTAATTACTGATACCACATCTGGTGTTCTTATCAGAGGATGGGGTAAACATGGAGAATTGCATTTCACTACACTCAAGAATCAATAAATCCAACCAAAAGTTGTGTCATGCAATTTTATTGGCCATGGAATGATAAAATCAACAGACTTTGTGTGTAATCAAAGATATGCTAAAGAACAGGCCTTGACTAGCTCTCATCAATGTTAGGACCAAAGAGAGAAATTTGATGAGATACTTTTTCTTCAATAATTTGAGAACATTAATCAGGCCTCCCTCTTGGAAGATGTCACCCATCAGATTGTGAAAGTTTCGGAAATATCACAATTGTCTCCCAAAATAGGCGATTTAATTGGTTTCCAGATAATTCATCCAACCAATGTTTGATCCAGAATTTGTAAGATCAGAAGAGCATCAATGCTAATATCATCCATATAGTTCAAAAGCCACCCCATACTTTAGGGTTGGGGATTTTTTAACTCAACCTTTGAATTCAATAAACAATGTTTTATGGTTTGAAGAAGAAGAATAGTAATAGCCCCAACCCATAGGGCTGGGGGATTTTTCACATCTACAATCCCCTCCTCAACAGAAGTTAGTTTTATGCCGATTAGGGAAGAATACACAAAGTGAACTCACAACTAAATTATCTAAGGATTACCTTTATGTTACTATCCTTCCAAAAGTTCATGGGAATTCAACATATAGGAGAACAAAGTCTCATAGAGAACACATAAGGATATGATCATACAAAGATACAAACCAAATGTCTTCAATATATTATGCGTCAGTGAATTTCATTAATACCATTGTAGAAGATCCTCTAGAAAATGCTTCTAGTTTAGTGGACTTAGAGTATGAATTTCTTATTCATAACAAAATACACACTAAATCAAATGAAAGAGGTGTGCTTACCCAAAATTAGAGGCTTAACTAGAATCATGGTATTCCATCAAGTAACCAACTACCACCCCTTCGAAAAGCATATTACAAGGGTAAAGGTAAAAGGCAGATCCTGTCTCACTTTTCCACTAGAGAAGTTCAATTTCTTTTACTTGAAGAAAGATTTTCCCAGCAAAAAGAGGAGATGAAGGAGTTGAAGAAACTCAATGCAAAGTTACTTCTAAGTTACATTTCTGTCAAGCATGTTCCACAAGAAGATACTCAACATGAACATCCTATATGAACTACTCATAAAAATGGGTTTTTTTGCAACTATAGATACAGATAATGAATTTCCTCTATTGGGTACACATACAATACATGATCAAACACATATTTATGGGCATTACCCCCATTGGTTATCCAATACAAATACCAACAGCACCAACACCAGTGGTTTTTCCAGTCATCAGGCCAGTTTAAGCTCTAGATATTGTATCTGTACAAGTCTTAAATCCTCTAGATATTCTTTAGATTATTATGAATACAATTGGGGAATTAACAACTCAATTGGAAGATATGGAAGAATGGGGTGCACTGGTAAAACTAGAAAATAAATATTAACCCGAGTGGGTAGATCCAATCCCTCAACCACCAATCTTTATGAATACCATATTTCCAATCAATAATGGTTTGGGAGATTCAGAGCATCAATTAACACATTTTTTCTCTCGTTGTGATCCCATGATAAGGACCCCTCAACAATAAGAAGTAGTAAAGCTCAAAAGATTTTTTCAATCAATACAAGGTCCAGAATTTTTCTAGTATATAAGTTTTCAGTCTCAATGAATTACTGGATATGAAAACCTCCATCAGAAATTCCTTCTCAAATATCTCTCAACGCTGCCAAAGAAAATAGTTTTTGATCGTAAAAATTTGAAATAAAGGGATAATGAAAGAGTTTTAGATTTCATTACCCGATGGAAGTTATTAAAATATTAATTATATCTACTACTCCCTTAAGAAGAGTTGTTAAAAATTTGTTTGGAAAATCTACGTGATGAGTTACACACAACACTAATCCCCGCGAAATACACATGAAGGTTTTGAGTCCTTTATTAAATCACCCAACATGTGGAGGATTCCATTGTGTAAACTAAAGATAAATCTTGTATAATCCCATCAACTCTGGGAAGGATAACAGGGAAATCATAAGCTACTACAGTCACACTCAAACAAGAACATGTACCTACATCTACTTCAAAACCTTCATCATACTGAAGGGCTCCATCTCTTAAGCATCAGCAACAATGGACTGCTCATTAAGATGGTCAAAAAGATCATTGGTAGATGTATATTGAGGAGTTAAATAACAAATTTTATTCTTTTTAGAATGAATAATTTCACAGTTTCTTCATTTCAACTTTGGGAAACAATTTAGGTTAGTTTCCAAGGCTAAAGAAACCGAACAAATAAAGAGATGAAGTTCTCCTGAATTATTGTCCCATTCATCAAATGTTGGGACATCTAATTCCATATTGTTTCATTTTTAAATACCTCTTGCAAAAAAATGGTATTATTTGGACAAGTGAAACTAAAAAGTTCATCAGCCCAAGTAGCATGTGTTAATGCTACTAATCTAAAGAAATAAAGTGAATGAAATGAAGTTAAAAAAATGCACAGAATTATGATGATTAGATGGTAAGAAAAACAATCATCCAAACTCATGAAATTCGACAAAAAAATAGATGAAACAACCTACAATTCCTTCTTCTACATCCACTGTATAAAATATAAATTCATCAAAATATTAGTCCTCTAAAAGGCAATCCACAAAGAAGCGATATGATCAGAAATACAAAGAGAAGTAAAAAGAAGATGAGATCATGTTAGGGACATAATTTTCCTTGACATTGGAAGATTTCATGCCATCTAACTCAAAATTACGAGCACCACCCCTCTAAATGGCACAACTAGAACAAACCTATAAAGAAGAATCTTCATCAAATAAAGACTTGATCTTTGGTTCCGTTAACAATATCCACTTAATAGAAACCTATACAAATGATGATTCTATTTATGATGAGAATGAATTCCCTATACCAGACTGGGGAACTATAGGAAGAACCCAGGTCTTGGAAACAGGGGAAGATATGGATATGCTAAAAACTATTATTTTAACTATACACATGCTCAAACTATTTATGTGGAAGAAACTCGCGGGATAACCCTTCATTGGGCTCAGTGAGAACAAGTAAATTATTCCACACATGAAAATATTGGTCCTAATATGGTCATATTGGAAGAACGATTTTACGTTACACCATCACTATTTTAGCAAATAGATAGACTTAGTCAGTCTAGTCCACCAAAAGCAGATGTATTTCTAGCTTCTACCTCGACACATGGTATATCTACATCAGGAGCATCAACTTCCAAGAAACCTACAAAACTGCAACTCCATGCTAGAAAATAAAGATATTTGGACCAAAATTATGATGTTTTGAAAAAACTATCCCAAGTACCAGACAAGTTATCAATCATAAATTCCTTGAATTTGTCAAAAGATCTTTGAGAAGCACTGATTGAGGCTTTGTCAAGTCCTCAAGAGTTTGAAACCGAAGTTGCTGCTACTGAGGTTTACCGTATAGAGAATGATACTGAAGAACTTCATGTAGTTATATCTTTCACAGATGAAGATAAGGATGATGTTGTACATGGACACTTCAATCCCTTGTATCTATCTAGAAAGGTTAATGATATAGACATCTGATGATCCTTCATTGATAATGTCTCAGGAGTCTACCTCATTTACATCCATACATTTTGTCAATTGGGTATCATTTAATATGACTTATCTCTTTCTAATTTGATGTTCTATGGTTATGACAAGAATGTACGAGAACGTCTAGGTTAGATTACACTAAAAACTCCATTTGGGTATCTTGTATCTAATTCATATTTAATGGTTTTCTATTAGGACATAGCATTTAACATTCTTTTTAGAAGGCCTTGGCTACATCAAAAAGCGGCCATTCCTTCATCATATCACCAATGTATCAATTATTAATTCAATGTTCAAATTGGGACAATGTATGGTGACAAGGCTCCTTTCAAAACATGTGAATGTAGGTTTTTTGAGGAATAATTTTATCACACAAAGGGAATGAGGTCAGTGGAAAAATTTGTAACAAGAATAAACACTCTGAATGGCCTATAAACGATCCAAGATAACCTATTAAAACACTTGATTATATATTATGTGTTAACTATCAATAAAATTGAAAGGATATACCCAAATCTAATCACCCATACAGGGAATTATATAATTTCAATTGCAACAATCGATCCTGATAGCAAGGGATAAGTTGTTGATAGTGAAAAAATAAATAGAGATGTTTTCATTTCATCCACCAAAATTCAGAAAGTCATTGCTTCATCAGTTAGTCTAAAAGATGTTTTTGCAATATTAAATGAAGACAAATATGTTTACTCCCAACCCATCATATTCTTTTCAATGCTCCAGGAAAACCCCTCATCATCAGTAGGGTCAGTAAATGATTTCTTCTTCTTCAGGATGTTCAAATACTAACTTCTCCCCTAGATCTGAATGTTTTTCTTAATCACCTACTCTACGAGAAGAAATAGAAGAAGTGACACGTAAGGAATAAGAATAATAAGATCTCAAGGATGATCCTGTAACATTTTTTGAAGGATTCTTCCCCACTATAGATGATCTTAGAGAAATAAATTCTGGTACAGAAGAAGATCCACACCCTACTTTAATTAGTGTGACCAAGACTTCTAAAGAACAAGATATGTATACTTCATTTATAAATAAAAATCATGCTATATTTCCTTGGAATTATATATAATTCCAAGAATTAATTCTGATGTGGCCACTAATCATTTGGTTTTTCCAGAAGATCGTTGAGGATTTCAGTAGGCAGTAAGAAGAACACACCCAACTCACCCCTCTAAAACTGAAGCTAAAGTCGACAAGCTTATCAAATCTAACATTACAGGGAGGTAAAATATCCCAAATGGCTGGACAATATTATCCTAGTGAAAAAGAAGAATGGTCAAATTAGAGTTTTCATTTATTTTATAGATCTTAATCGACATTGTCCCCAATATGACTTTCCAATCCTAATCACAGAACTTTTGATTGATGAAACAGCCAGCTATGAAGCTCTATCCTCCATGGATGTATACTCTGGGAACAATAAAATTTGAATCACCCCATAGGATTAGAAGTATACAACATTCAGATCCCCACATGGTGCGTGTTTCAATCGGGTAATGCCCTTTGGATTCAAGAATTCATGTGCCACATATCAGCGTGCCATAACCATACCTTCAAAACCTTCTTAGGAAATTTTTTGAATGTTATGTGGATGATTTAGTGGTCAAATTAATAAAATATTCCGATCACCGGAATGATCTAGAGACCTTATTCAATAAAATTAGACAACATAATTCGAAGATGAACCCCTTGAAATGTTCTTTTGGGGTAACCTTAAGAAAATTCCATGGCATCATTATATGCCATCATGACATTGATGTTTCTCCTAATAAGAAAAAATCAATCCTTGGAATGTCACCTCCTCAAAATTTGAAAGAAGTAATAGGACTTCAAGGACACATGGCATATAGTCGGTGCTTTATTGCCGATTTGGTACGCAAGTATTTACCCTTCGCCATATTAATGAATAGTGGAGTTACATATCAATAGACTGAAGACCACCAAGAGTCATTTGATACCCTCAATAAATTTCTCTTGAGTCCACCAGCATTAATGGCACCTATTGAAGAAAATACACTTATCCTCTATATAACAGTTTTAGAGAGATCACTCGTTTTCCAACTTGTTAAAAAGAATGATGTTGGGAATGAAAATAGCCTTTACTATCTCTATCGAACTATGCTTGACACAGTGACTCAATATTCAAGTATCAAGAAGTGATACATGACATTAATATTTGTAGTTCAAAAACTAAGGCACTAAGAGTAAAATCATGAGGTTCACTTGGTATCTTTCAATAACCTACACAAATTTATCCTCAATTGTTCGATGCTTACATGAAATTTTGCAAGGATGATAGTTATTTTGCAGTATCTAAATATCAATTTTTTTCTTCAAATAAGTAATAAAAGGACAAGAGTTGTCATACTTCTTTGTTGAACACTCATCTATAGAAGATACATCTTTTAATACTAAACTTCCGGATGTAGAAATCTTCTCTATTCATGATAATCCTCAAATGTGGGAAATTTACTTTGATGGTGCTTCCAGAAGTCCAATGGGGAAGAGAAAGGAAATATCTAAATGCAAAAAACTTGGGTTAAGAATTGTGCTTATCTGCCTCTAAAAGGAAGTGTTTCCATTTTCCGTCATGTTTTAGAAGGTTGTACCAACAATGAGGTAGAATATCAAGCTCTCATTACAGGCCTAGAATAAACACTCCATGTACTAGTGAACCACCTGAAAGTGAAAGGTAATTCAGAATCGGTAATCAAATAGATCAATGGGGAATATACTATCAGAAAAGAAGAGTTAATCCATTTTTGTTATTATGTAAGAGGGTTAATGGATGAATTTCTCTCAGATAAAACATTGTATTACTTAAAATGATCAAAAAATTCCCAAGATGATGCATTGGATAATGCATCCACAGCCCTAGAAGATTTAAATATGGATGAGACAATCATAAGTATTTCCCATCGTCGCGTGGTTTCACCTTTTTTCAAACTGTAATAGTGGAAATTAATGAAATCAACCCTATTTTTGATCCATATGTCCATACTACGGGATGGATGAAACCTATTATGGAATACCTTTAAAATGGAGTAGTTCTACTAGATAATGCTGGAAAAGAAAAGATACGATGATGACTGACCAATTTCACTCTATATGATATCCCAGATCCCCAAAAGATTCCATATAAATAAGGATTTGATGGAATCCTCTAAAGATGTATTGATGGAGAAGAAACTAAAAATATCATGAAAGAAGTACAGGTAGGACCTTATGGTACTCACCAGTCTGATAATAGTATTTCTAATCAAATATGAAGGCTTGGATAATTTTTCATTCAATGATGCAGGATTTTATAGATTTCACCAAGAAATGTCACCCCTACGAAGTGCATACCAACTTCATTCATTAACCCCCAGAGTTTCAACATTCAGCTAAATACTCCTACACATTTTCTGTATGGGGAATGGATGTACTAAGACATTATCTTCCAGTTATGTCTAAGTAGTTCAAGTATATTCTTAGTGCTACTAATTTATTCTCCAAATGGTTTAAGGAAATACCTCTCAAATAATTCAGAGCCAAAATCATTATTAGGTTTGTAAAAGCTAATATAATTACCAGATTTGGGGTCCCTCATACTATATTGATAGATAATAGCACTAGTTTATGTTTTATTGAGGTAAGGAAGTTATATCAGGAGTATAATATCAAATTCAATCATTCATCTCACTACCATGCAACATCCAATGGACAGATAAAGACTTTCAACAAGACCCTATCAAATATACTCCATAAAATGGTGGATAGAGATAATAAATCATGGCTTGATAATATTTTTCATGCTTTGTGGTCTTATCATACTATTTACTATATCCCCACTTAGGCAAATCCATATTCACTGGTGTATGAAACAGAAGATGTTTTTCTAATTGAAATTCAATTTCCTTCACTCCGAGTTGCAATCTGTGATCTATTATCTATTGATAAATAGTCTCAGAATCAATTTGATGAGTTATAATGATTATATAAAAAGATATTTCTTACTTTTCATCATTTGGAAGTCTATCAAAATATAATATCATGATATTTTAACAAAAAAGTTCCCCTCCGCTCATTTATTCAAGGAGAATTGGTATTAGTCCTTGGGACACTAATGATACTAGGAATGTAGCCTCTAATGCTTGAGACAAAGAGGGAAGAACCTTATTCAATACATAAGGCCTACTCAAATGGAGATTATTCCCTAATATCAATGGTTATAGAACTTATTACAAATCTAAACAATGTTAGATTCTTGAAGAAGTACTTTTTGTAATTACACTTTATATGTCCTCACTCTATGACTTGAAACAACATAGCATAAATTCCTAGTTGCAAGACATTAAACTGCAAAAAAACTATATGCATCCATGTTTCATGATGTTAAAATGTGTAACATCATTGTCCTTTTACCATGACGTTAAAAAAAACAACATCGTTTATCCTCTCTACACGACATTAAACTACATGGTTAATGTCTTTTTCATTAGATGTTAAGAAACCCCATAAGATAACAAAAATTAGTATTCCTTGTGATTCTTTAAAAAAATGAGTAGCTTCCATGCACAACCATTACTCACATCATTGCTACACCTTAGTGGAACATGAGTTACATTTATCCTTGTGCTTGAATCAGTTCTACAAAGAGACCTCATTTCAAGAACTACGTGTGGCTGGATTCCCACTTCTATGAGATATGTAGATATTCCTGGATCTCCAATATTGGGCCGAGCTGTAACCACAAAGAAATTTATTTCCCTTTTATCCTCCTATATATGAACCAAATCTATATAGAGTACTCTTTCAGGATACATGTTTTTATCATCATACGATCTTGTGTCTTAAGTATAACCGTTCTTATGGAATGTGTTAAAATCGCATGTCTCTCACATTAAACTCAATTGGTGTGGGAAATGATTGTTTCAAGAATTACATTTGGCATGATTCTCATTCCAATGGGATATGTAGAGACACCTAGATCTCCAATCTGGGGCCCAACCATGATAAAAAAACCCATTATTCCCTGTGTGTATGAATCAAAACTATATAGGGAATGTTTCAAGAACTATGTGTGTCTTGATTACCATCAATATGAGACACGTAGTGACACCTAGGTTTAATTCCCTGGTCTAGATGCAATATTCGTTTTTCACATTGGAATCAATTTATGTCCTCGCTGTATCACTCTAAACTACACAACATAATGTCCTTGATGCATGACATTAAAATGAAAAGCACCCAAAGAACTATGTATGTCTTGATTCTCATCCCATTGAGATGCACAGTGAAATCTAGGCCTTAGCTCCATATCCTAGCCATGGGATAAATTTTTTTCTATCTTCCACATATAATCAACAATCTATGTGGGGGTCTTCATTTTAGTTCCTCTCCTTAGAGATCCCACTATGGAAATAAGAAATGTCTCCATTTTACATATGAGTGAGATCTATGTAAGGGAATCCAAACAATTGGCCAATAATGATTCAAATATTTCTCCTATGCATTGAGCATTACCCACTTTCATATTTCACACTCCAAATCTTGAATATTTTTAGATCTTCATCATATTTTTTATGGTTTTGGGGGACAATGTTTTTTAAATATGATAACTCTTTTACCTGACTACGCAGAGTGTTCCCCAAGATGACCTTACATTAGATGCCTACATAACAGGCCTACCAGTCAAAATATGCCACTGTTTGGCTATACAGTATATGACTTAGTTAGCCCTGCATAATATAGCCCCCAAAATGGGTTTGTAAAATAATGGTAAATTTGTTCTTGGTTAAAGTGTCTTTTGTCCCCTCAAACAATGACGAAAATATACTAGAATCTGTATCGTAAAGTATTCATCCATCTATATTTGTCTCATTACCATTCTCTCAATCTAAAATTCTTCAAGACCATGGTTCACACATTTACCTCTCCATGTGTTCAAATAATTTTGAAATAAACTTTAATCATTGGACTATACATCATCTACTATTTATATTATATTTCGGTCCTAATCATATGACCTAAAACTATAGACACCATACTTCCTACGTCTGGGTCTGACCTTCCAAGAAATCCTATTCCTATGATTCTTTGGAAATCATGATTGGAAATACTCTTTTTGTATTTTGGTACCTTTCTCTATAAACCAAACCTTATGCTATGGAAAATCTAAATTTTATAAAATTTCTATGGATTTTAGCCATAAAATGTCAAATTTTTTATACCTTTTTTGTCTGACTATGTTGTACGTGCCCCCAGTGCCATTGCATAAAACTTTCCTACATATCAGTCATGTCAGTCAAAAGATACCTCTATTTGGATATGAAGCATAGTCCCTAGTCATCCCTACATAATAAAACCCTCATAATGGGGTTTTAAAATAATGGAAACATCGTTCTTAGAGAATACTTCCTCTAATGCCTTTTTACATTTTCCAATATCATTCTTCAGATCATGAAATTCCCATATCATAGTTTACAATTCATCCTTTTCATACTTGAATATGGTAGTATGTTTCCAGACAAATTATCAAGAAATTTGAGACTCAAGATCCATCGGGTTGAAGATAATTACCAGAAATTAAATCCACCCAATGTTCTCACTGCCTGACTTAATATTACACAACATAATGTCCTCACTACATGACTTTAAAACTGTATAGAATGATATCAGAAAGCCCCTTTTTGAGAAATTTAAACCATTCCTCACACACAATTTTTTTAGAAGTGGTTTTCCCATTCATGACCTATGTCAAAAAATATTTTCCTTTACTCTTAGATATATTTCTTTGAAAAAACAACCCACTGTGGTTTTAAGTCACCCACATCTTAATTTCCCTTCCATATCAATAATAAAATGTCAAATTTTTTAGATCTCTTTTTTCAAACAATGCAATATGTTCCCTTAAGTGGAAATACATAAAATTCGCCTACATAGAAGACCTATAAGTCAAAGGATACCATTGTTTAGATATACAGAAAATGCCTATATTGGCCCTATATAATACAGCCCACATAACAAGTTTTTCAAATTGTGGTAACTTTTTTCTTGGGAAAGACCTTTTTTATGTTTATAAAACATGTTATAGATTTGGTGACCATAAAAATCATAAATCAAGATTCCTCATGGAAGTACCTAAATAATATTGGAGAAATTTCTAGCCACTAAGACTTTTAAGGGATATTATTTCAAAATTTATGGTCAAAGCTATTCGACCTTAAACAATATCCTTATTTTTCCAACATGCGTGACTTCAAACTATCAATAGAAGGAGACATAGTACTAAACAGGCTAGAAACACTCAAATGGAGACCTTGAAAAATGTCTAGTCTTTGTTCACTAGACCTACTTTCTGTACAGTTTAGGAAATATCAATAAATAAAAAAAAGAAGTTAAAAGACACAAAGTTTGTAGGGTTGTACATACGACCCTAACAATAGTCAAATTATTCTCACTATGCCCCATGGATTAAATTTTTTTGATCATCCTTACCAACATTACACATATTAAATGTCTTCTAAATGATTTTGGAATCATCAAAGTACCCAATAGTTACCTTAGAAATATATTTTTTCCATTACAAATGAATCTAGTTTAAGGGGGGGGATTTTTGTGACACCACACAATTTGTTTCATATACCTATATAAAAAATTGAAGATATGATTCTCATATAGACAAAAAATTTCTAGTATGAGTAATGATATTTCACTATGAAAGAAGAAGATGCAGTTAGGATTTATATCCTCCAAAAGGATTCTCCAAAATTAGGAATAAGTGGAATGACACCCCCTCTCAAAAATTCAACTATGGATTTTGAGGATCTATGATGAAAATGTGTATATTGATTAAATTTCAATTCCATAGTTTCATCTCAGAATACTTGGTGTATTCAAAATCTCAAAAAGTGTACATCTCTTTGATATATTTGATTTGACTGGTCATGGAGACCAAATGGACTAGAGGATCAAAAGTTACGGAACTCAGAAGATGGATAAATTTTATAATAGGATTTTACTTACCTATGTGGAGTAGATATGTGAAATACCTACACATAGGACTTATGAATAGGACCTATATAGATGACTGGTGCAACAGTGTAAGTTTTTGACCACTACATGGAAGAGCTACACGAAGGACCTACACGGAGGACCAGTATGGAAGTATAAATTGTGTACCCCTACGTAGAAGATCTACGCGGAGGACCTACATGAAGGACCTATGTGGGAAAACTCCCTTCTACCCCCCTCTTTTTCTATAAATAGGACCCTTGGGGTCCCCATTTCAGAGTGAAAAAAAAGTTGAAAGAACTCTTGAAGCTCCCGTTGCGTAGCTCTTTTTCCCAGGTTCTCAAAAACTCTCAAGTAATTCTCCAAAAAATGATATAAGAGAGAGGTAAAGGGGGGAACAGGGGTTAAAAGTCCCATTCGGGTCTAGAACACATGGAATTGTTCCAAGGGAATGTGTGGAGCACCTTTACGGAGAACATCTGTGATGCACCTTGGCGGAGCACCTGCACGACCCAACTAGATGGCGCACCTACGTGACCCCACTAGTCCGTACCATGAGGGCTTCACCCCCACACCCCCACTTAGGATCATTCCTAGGCTATGGTCATGTTCCTTCACTTTGACCCCCCTATAAAAAAATAGACTCTCACAACAAAATTTTTGAGTCAGGTCAACACCATTTTCTATTACGCCCTTTATATGTCCCATCATCCAGCCATGGAATACCACGATTTGAGACACTCCATCACAATCAATGAAGTTCCTTGAGTCAACTTACTCCTCTTGGTTTCTTTCAAATGTTTTGATCTTGGACTCTCCTTATGGATTCCTCAAGTACATTGAGTTGATACATTCCTCAAGAAACTCCTCAAACCTCATCACCTCACTTATTCCCATTTAAACCAATTCCCAAATAGGCATCCTCCTTAGGAGTAATCCCCAACCAATCCCTAAATGGGAATCCTCCTTAGGAGTAAGCCCCAACCAAAACTAAAATGGGAATCCTCCTTAGGAGTAAGGCCCAAACCAAACCTCAATAGAGAACTCCCACTGAGGTAAGTCCCTAATCTTTTAAGTGATGATCCATATAACCTCCAATGTCATCCCACATTGAAGGGTTCATCACTCCATGCCATTGACCACCATTTCCTCAGCCTCTTTTGTCGCAGGCCTTCCCTCTCCCATAATCAGAAGAGAGAGTGTGTGGTTTGTTGAATCTTTCACATCCACTTGTTTCACACACTAACCATAAATTACATGTGCTTAGAGAACTATGATGATCACAAAATCCACACGTTCCACCTTGAATGAACTACATGAAATCTGATTCCCATAAAACTGGGATACGTTGGAATCCTTACTAAGGCTCGAGCTCCATATCATTTCAACATTAAAATGGAATCCTTTTTTGAAGTAAACATAAACTCATTTCTATCAAAGGACTACACTCTCCTATGAGACTCATCAAACTACGTGGAATTTGATTCCCATCTAAGTGGGATATGTAAGGATCCTCCCTAAGGTTCAAACCCAACACTTGAAATCAACTATGTTCTTCTTAGGTCGCATTCCCAATAGGGTCTAATCCAACATGAATATCATGTTTTTTCCAGGTTCCTTAGTTAGCTTAGGCATAAGTCTCACACCAATATTCGATAAATAACCATTAGCATAGATGTCTTTACCATATGAAATTAAACAGTAAAGCTAGGTCCTTATCACATGACCTTAAAACGTATTATGTGTACCATTAATTGGCACTGAACTACAAGGGTTCTGATTCCTTTCACAAGGATAAGTAGTTTTCCCATTTATGGGTATGATCCCAACATCAAAACAAACTTTCATCTGTCTTGACGACAATAAATTATAGAGTGCCCCCACTGAGTGGATTAAAAACCACTATTATCATAAATATGGTTAAAAGAATCTGTAAATAGTATATGAGAGGATACTATTGATAAACAATCTTGAATAAATATAAATCATTCTGAATTTAACACACGCTAATAATTGATTGCGAATTTCATGGGAAACCTATTTTATAATTGGTAAATTAATAAGGATTTACAATAAATATCTTAAATCTATAAGAGAGTCCCAGAGTAGGAAATAATTCCCCCAAAAATGGTGTGATGAGTATGAACTACCATCCTCTCGACCAATGTATGTTCTTATGTATCATAGGCTCAAACCTAACGAACATCTACCTTTAGAAAGCGTATCCCTTTGGTTAAAGAATCATTGGATGTTTCTGGTTCCATAAATAAATCCAATGGAAATCACCTAGAATCAGTGATTCCTAACTAGAACACACTTTCTGAGGGAGATGAAACAAAACCAAAAAAACACCTGAAAACATTAAAATATTAAAAAAAACCCATTAAACCCCTATAAGACACTAAAAACACAAAAAACCCAAAAGACACTAAAACCCCTAAAAACCCACAAAACCCTAAAAACTATAAAAACACAAAAAAACCCCTTCAAAATCTATAAAATCTAAAAACCAACAAAACCTGCAAAAAAATAATCCTAAACAGCATAAAAACCCTAAAATTCATAAAACCCTAAATCCTCACTAAGACCCCTAAAATACCATAAAATCCACAAAAACCATAAAACCCATAAAAGACCCTAAAATAGAAAAAACCCTAAAATGACCCTAAAACCAAAATAAAACCCTTAAAAGTCCCTAAAACCCCTATAAAACCCAAAAATTCCATCAAAACCCCAAAACCCCCAAAAAATCCCTAAAAACTATAAAAAATCCTAAAATTCATAAAAAGACCCTAAAACCATAAAATACTCTGAAATTTCCTCCAAATACCCTAAATCCCATTAAAAAACATGAATCCGCAAAAATAAATCCATAAAACCCATAAAAACACAGAAAACCTCATAATCCACAAAATCCATAATAGCCCTAAATACCAAAAAACTATAAATCCCTAAGACCCTAAATAAAATATTTAAAACCCAAAAAGACCATGGATAATACTAAAAACCCAAAGAGACCATAAACCCCCTAAAAGAATGAAATATACCCTAAAACCCATAAAAACACTAAAAACCCTAAAACCCTAAAACCCCTAAAACATGATAAAAATAAAAAAAACCCCTAAAAACCCATATAAATTCCTAAAAACACTACAAACCCAAAAAACCACCAAAACCATAAAATCCCTAAAATCCAAAAAAACCCTAAAATACCTAAAATCTCTAAAACACCATAATATCCATTTAAAATCCTTTCATTTCTAACCCAGAATTTTCCATGTCCACTTTCATGCTATAAGATCAGTAATGGTAAAGTGTAAAAACATCTTTACAAAGAGATTCATTTTTGAAATATTATAATTTAATAACATAATTACATTAAATTACACCATAATGTTTTAAAATTACCTTTATTTGTGAATAAATAAAATTCATTTTTCCATGATGGAGGCATATGCCTTCAACCAGCATACATAATTAGAAGGGTTACCGGTTCCTCCACAAACTCACCTAGAATATAGCCAAACAATCCTATGGAATCATCCATAGGGAACCCATAGCAGTGAAATGGGAAAACTATCTTCAGTCCATTCAGATTGAATACATTTGACCATTTCATATTTCTCTCAATAGTATCATTTTTTCCATAATTTCTAGGAAAATAGTTTGTAGTATAAAAAAGTGAAATAAAGTTGTTAATTTTAAAATTTTTACCTATAATTTTCACCCTCCAATATCCCTGAGAAGAAAAAGGAGTGATGGTCAGCTCCCTGTTTATTTAACCTACTGAATGGGGAGGCATTGGATGAGTTTTTGATGGGATGATGATAGAGGGTGTCCTAGAAGATGGAAGAATGGAGGGTTTGAGAGAAAATGTAGGGGGAATGTGGAGGGTGTCTCGGATTTTGTAGGAAGGGAGACCGATGGATCATCATCTGTCGATATAGTCAAGGGAAGATCAATTGAGAGTCATCTATGATAAGTAAAACACTTATTAATTTTCATTCATGTTATTTAATAAAATAAATCTATCTTTTGAAAATATATTTGAAAATATTCATGTATAAAAAAATTAGAAATGATTACATATGTACAATACAAACAAAAAATATATACATAGCTATGATAATGAATGAATTCAAAAATAACATAAGTGGTTGATAAATGAATGGATGAATTCATATACAATAATTTTTTACTTCAATAAGGTAATTTTTCGGCTCCATAATTACTTCATCTATTTCATCCACCCTTGCAAGACTAATATTTTCAATATCATGATGGAAAAATAATTTTTATTCTGTTTTTATGGGATTCAATGTTAGAGTTCAAATATTCAACTTCATCACCCATATCATACAAGTATACTTGTTTTACATGATCAACTATACTACACCCTTCATCCATGACATATTACACATAATATAAAATTTTTTCTTCTGATGATATGATATAGGGATTATGAAATTCATGGCCCCCGACACCCATCAAGTGAGTGAAGTTAACAGAAGTAAATTTCAAGGAATCTCTTTCAACACCCCTAATAATATTGAACCCCTTATATTTGAATAAAACAAATAAGAAAATTACCTTGGTAATTTAATTTGAAAATATCAATATACATTTTATAGTATCCCACTTTAAAAAACAAACCACTATTATGTGTTTTTAAACCCTCTCCCCAATCGACTGTATGAAATTTAAAGCCATTAAAATTGTAAGTGCTGAACTTTCTAGCATGTTTTAGAGGACCTCAAGTAAAAAACATCAAATCTTCTAAAAAATCATCTCGAGTGTCAGTATTCATGATCTAAAAAATTTAATAAACATTATTATATTTTCAAAATATACACGCCACCCCAATATCCATATTGATTTCAATATTTTTGAACTTGCACATTGAGAAAACCATTTTACAAGCTCTTTTTTAAAACATTTTGTTATATCTTTAACATTTAATGTTTGGCATATCATTCATCTCTTTTTTTGTATATTTAGATCTTTAATAAATGGATGTAAATTTTCTCTATTTAGTAGAACATATCTATGTTCATGTAATAATTACATTTTTGTTAGTGTAATATTTGATCTCCTCACAAAAAATCTGCCAATAACAGGAATTTTTTTAAATGTTCCATGTAGTTTAGATTGATTCGATGTGTCATCAACATATCCAACTCAATTGAATCCTTTCTCAATTACATCCAAGTATATTGAAAAAAATGAAAGACACTTCTATTCCAAATATCCTATAGAAATAGATCCTTTTGGTTGAGCTATATTTTTTCATGTATTATTTCAAATTCCCAATATATCTATGAAATAAAATAAATAAAACATAATTGTGTATTTGATTATGTTCCAAGAATTTTTTACATAAGATGAAAAAAATATAAATAATGTACCTTAAAATATGATACATGCATCGATAATGTATGGGGCATCCTAAGTTTTATTCCTTGACCAAATGTATAGTTAAATGCATCATGAAAGTAAAAAACTATGGAAGAAAGATCATCTTGATTTAAAAAAGATTCAATACAAATATCTCCTAAAGTTTATCAAGATAAAATTGTTGTATATTTTTCTCACATAGTTGTCTGAAGAATGTGAAAAATTTGAGTACAACTATAATAAAATTTTTAGGTAATAATGTATGTAATTCCAATGGTAGTAACTTCTATAAAAATATATGTGACTCAATAATTTTCAATCCATGTATCCTATAATTATTTAAGTCAACACACCTTGATATTTTACTTGAATAACCATCAGATAACTTTAGATGTTTTAAAATTTTAAGGAATATATATTTAACCCTATTTTTCATGCAAAATTTTCTGGATCATACTTTCCATTCTCATATGTATAGATATCATGTTTTAAATTCTTTTTTTATAAGTATTTCCAAGCATTAAAATGGTCCTTAGATGTTTTATACTCATTAAGAAATGTAAATATTATATTGTCACAAACATTCTTCTCAATATTCATAACATCAATATTATTCCGCAACAAATTAAATTCCCAATACATAAGTTGGAAGAATATAATTTTTTCTTCCATTATTACATTCTAATTTCACTAGATGATTCACTTCGAACTAGTTTCCCACTACTATTCAAATGGTTCACCTTTACTAATTCTATTTCAATATTTATAAGTTGTTCTAATATTTCAAAACCTATTAAAAAATTTATAGGTGGTCTATTATCAAAAGAGTCATTGAATTTCGACATGTATCAACATAAATCTATGAGAGGAACTGAGAAATATTTTATGACACAAGAAGCACCATTTTTTACATTGAGGTATTCATTGAGGCTAAAAATCAATGTTACAAATAGGAAAAGTCAAACTCATGTAAGTGTTCCAACTAGCTAAATTCCCATGTACAGGGAAGTTTTTAATGGTATGTATTAGAGAATATTTCATTTTGAACATTGTTCTAGAATATGATCATATGTCTCAACACTGTTTCTCTATAACTCTTGTAATTATTCAATTAGAGGCTAGAATTATACATCAATATCATTTTTGATCATGTTTTTCTAGTAATATTCATCAAAATGATAAAAGTGATTTTTTCATACACATCCATAGAGGAAAATTGTAAGGGATAAAAAAACTATCCAAATGCTATAATAGGTTGTGAAAGTCCCAAATAAGAGAAATCCATAGAAATCCAATCCCAATTGTATATTCCTAGGATTAGATTAGAAATCTGAATGTAATGAATCAAATATATCCCATGATTTTTAATCTCTTGGATGTTTCATTAATCCATCATTGGTATTATCTATTGAATTCCACTTCATGTTCTCAGTGGTTTTCGATAACATGAATAATATTTGCAATCAAGACTTCAAAAGAATGTAATGTAAAAACTTTGTAGGTTTGTTCCTTTTCTTATTATTTATATTTGTATGTTGATTCCTACATCCAACATCACCAATTTACTTTCATCTAGAATAAAATAATTTTTTTCAATCTTGTCTACTTGAATCATCTCCCCAATAAAGCATACAACCAAGGGGACATACATGTATTTTTGTTTAACTCTGACCAATCTTGTTAACATATTTTTTCATATCATAAAAATATTCAGGGATATTTTCTTCTGGAACTTTATCATGGAATAATTCCAATATCATGGACATCACCTTATTTGTAATTCCACATAGGAATTTGATATGGTACAACTTTAGTAGAAAATTTTTTTCAAATTTTTCTAGCATATACTATAAAAATGTTGATTTCCTTCGTTAACTAAACCATGAAACTCATTTGTTTACTCAGTGAAGTTTTATCTTATATTATACTCTATATAATTAAGAGTAGGATCCAATGATTTGTTAAAATCTTGATCTTGTTTTCCTATAGTCCAGAAAAATTCTATTTTCATGTTCTTAATTATAGCACCCTCAATTGGTTGTTCTGATATTCTTCTATGTTGGTGACTTGTAGTGTTGAATGCATTGTTTATAAGGTTTTTAATTTCATTTTACTTTATTGAAGAATTTGGGAGCTCATTATTTCTATTGACATTAGTTATCAAAATTTCCATAACATTCGATTCTCCATGCCAAATCGAACACAAATATTGAGTAGGGAATTGATTAAACATCAAGTGTTTATAAAATTCATATCTCTTCAACCATATTCTAAATTTACCTTTTGTAAATAGACATATTATTCTCCTATCAAAAGAACTATTCAAAATTTAAAAATCTAAAAAAAACCTCCAAACCCTTATCATACAAGGTGTGTTCCTTGGTAATGTGATCCATCTTTTATCCATATATATCAAAATGTTCCTGCACTTTATTAAAAACATTTATACACATAAGTATTTCTAAGTATGAAAAGAGAAAAATGGATGTGAAAAAACACAACACAAGTAGTTATACAAATATTTATATAAGTTGTGAAAAATTCAATGTAAATGGAGAAAATAAATCATGGATAATATTATATAAAATATATTCAAAAGAAAAATCATATAATCCTTAATTTAAAGTATGCATCATGGAAGAAACACCCTAGGGTCACTATGTAGAGGTAAACCTAGTAATTATATATCCCCATAGCAGTGGATTTAGAGTTCAAAAACATCTCCAACAAGATGGTCTATCACATAACGCTTCAATAGAATTTATAGTGGTTGATGACCTCTTCATTTTTAGGTTAGCCTACCCAAGATCCCTAGGTTTATCATAATTTTTAACAAATAATAAAATCCAATATTAGAAAAACATTTATTAAGAATTAAATGAAAAATACTCTTTATAATACATATAATCATTTATAGAACAAAATAAATAATCAAGTTTTAGGTTAAAAGTCACAATTTTCATTTTTATAACCATTTATATTTACACGTTTACGTATATAAATATATCACATTTCACAAATTCACATTTTCTCAATTGAATTTGCACACATATACACATATATGCATACTTATGTATATGTGTTTAACCTATATATATATACATATATATCAAACAAAAATTAAAAAAATGTTAATAAAAAATTTTAGGACAAGATATCCCCAAATTTCAAACCAGAACCTCTCCTAAACCATTTATCTTATTAATTAAAGGTTGTTTGAGAATTAAAAAAACATTTGGTGTTCCAAAAGAATTAAATTAGTATTTTAAAAAACATTAAATTTTATAAATAACTTATAATTGAAGTGGAAATGAAGTGAAACTTTATTTCCACGTAAAATACCTTTTGAACATAATTATTATTATAATTTGATATCCAAATGAATTATTAAAAGTACAATCAATTAAAATTATAATATTTAAAGACCCAAAAAAGGGTTACTTACTTGAAACTCATTGCCTTTGAAAGTGGTGGAATTATCCCACCGTAACAAGGTCTAAGACACTATAGAGAAAAAGTGGAACCTAAAAATCATGAAAAACCAAATTAAAATCAATCCAGCAAGGTATAAAAAAAATAGTACCTAAAATCAATACAAATTCAACAACATAAATTATTGTAGCAAGTATTAGGCTCAATCAGGGCTCATGAACCTTGGGTTCCATGAATCTACAAATGGAAAACCCAAAATAACGTTAGTATTTGGCTGGGTTTTTTGAGCAGTGACACATATGGAAAAAATTGAAACTAATGTAATTATTAGTGTTTACATAAATAATGTTAACAAGAGGGAGTAAAAATTATAAATTTGATATACACATTCTAAAATATGTTGGGAAGTTTCAAATTTAACATAATCATTTCTTTGATTGAGTAATCACAAGATACCTCTAAAAACTGGAAAAAATATTTTTTAGATATTAAACAATTTTACATGAGAATCCCTAAGTATTTTAGATGAACCTATAAATCCCAAAAATAGTTTTGGTATTAAAATAGATGATTTTTAGTATATTAATGAACTGGTATAACTAGACTAGTTAATTTCACTTTTACAGTAGATAACAAAAGAAATAAATAGCCTAGTCCCTTTTAGGAGATAATAAATTTTATAAAAAATATATAAGACAATTCAAAGCCAATAATTGTTAAACAATACTTGACCCACTCTTTCAAACAGCCCAACTGGACAACCAAACACACTTCAAGAAATCATTAACATTGTGATAAATATACACAATGCCTGACTCCTGGAAATATTGAAATTAAAAAAAAAAATATAGGGGATACTTCGATTATGTATAGCTAAATGACCCTCAATAATTTTTTATATTCAACATAATAAATACTCAAATTAATAAAAATTAAACAAAAGAAAAATAATCATGGATACATATTCAATACCCATTCTTATTATCATAGGGAGATGAGTTTAGGATCCATGATTAAAGGGGAAGGGTAGCATCGATGGGGAAGGGTAAAATATGAGGTGGATCAATAGCGAGTTGGATACTCGGGGGTTGGTGGTAGTGATAGTGAATGTTTGGGGGAGAGAGGGTTGGTGGCTTGGGCTCGGGCTTAGGGAGATCGGGAGAGAAGGGGGCTGACAATGAGGACTCGAATTCAGGGGAGTAGGGAATAAAGGGTGTTGTGGTGATAGACACTATAGAATCTGGGTAGTGAGTGGGATAGGGCTTGACGGGCTCAGGGGAGAAAGGGGGTGGGGATGTTAGGCTCGGAGATATTAGGTGAGAAGGGGGTGGAAATGGGGACTTAGATTTGGGTGAGTAAGATATAAAGGGGGATGGCGGAGACGGATGATAGAGAATCTCTATGGTAAGGGTCCTAGTCATAACAGACATATTAGTAGAGGGGGTGGGGGTTTTGAGTTTAGGGGTTCTATGAATAGGTGTTGCATTTAAAAAAATTAAATGTTATAGCATCATTTTTTTAAAAACTATTGCTAATTATTGATTTTTCTGTAGTGTGTAATTCCTGCACCAAACATTGGATAAGCACATTCCTCCTCTAAATTATTATAGTGTGATGTTAAACTTCATGTTTTAGTACCCATAAAATGACTATAAAAGGTGACGTGTCCTATTATGTGGAACAAACTATGTGGATTCTAATTCCTCTCATAAGGATATGTATGAAGCTTGTCTTGTGGGTTCGATCCCGATATCAAAAAAACATTCATCTCACTGGATGACTACAAACATCAGAGTGACTCAATAAGTGTCATAAAACTAGAATCATTCTAATTAATTACTGAGGAATATATGATCTAATAAAATGGTATCATTAATAGAGAACCTCAGGTACATACAGATCCCTATTTTTTTAGAGATCCTCATATACATACAGATAATTCCAGACACATTATTATTCATAATGGATCATTAATTCGGGGTGATCCATGCATATATAATTGGGAATGAAGAAATGATTTGTGAACATATCAGAAATCTATAATAGATTCCAAGAATAAGAAATAGATCCCTCAAAATGATTTGATGAGTATGCCCTCCCATTCTCTCAAATAATGTGAGTTCTTAAGTGTTGTTTCCCAAGTTACCCTATGAACTCCTACCTCTGGAAAGTATGTCCATGATTCTTCATGGATATAAGAGCCGTATGGCATTTCTGGATCCACGAATAAACCTACTGGAGACCATTCTAAGATGTTGTACCACAAATCAGTAATTTCTCACCATTTAACCCTTTATAATCAATCATTAGGAGCAAACTACTTTCAATGGGAAAAAATGGTGAACCGACATGAATCCTTAACAAGGTGGTAGTGTTACCCCTCTTAAATCCCATTTCACATCCAAAATGAAAGAGATACAAATAAGACTATCAATTATGCATGTTTTCATGAGATTCTACTTCGATGAGGTTTTCTTATCTTTACTTTTCACTAAAATTGCAGAAACTCTCCAGAACTCCCTTTAATCCAATGGAATCTCATCAATTTTCATGGGCACACATATCAGCCACAACACCAGGTAAGTTCTCAACCAAAATCAGGAAACCATTTCCCACCCATAGTCTTCAACACTGGGTTTCAAATGTATTTTCTAGAGAGAACCACCAGAATGGTACTCTTCCCACCCTGGAGGTAGCCTGACAGGCCCTCCCGTCCATGAAGCCCTGTCATCTTTCCACCCTTAGGGTCCCAATTGGTAATCTTTTTTGTAAACACCGTACTGCTTATTATCCTAATCATTCTAAATATACCACTCATGGGCCCCTAGTGAAGTCAAATGGACCTGGGTCCCTAGGATGACTCAATAAGGGAAACATTCAAATAATAGGGAATAAGACATATTCCTCATTCCTGATGAAGAATAACACCATGTAAAAATGACTAAGACATATGGGAAGACATATATCCACGCTTCTTATTATAAATCTCATTAGTCAAATAAAATGGAAATTTATGAGGATATACATAATAATGCTTGCAAATATGAATACATACAGTCAAATATGATAGAAAACTATGAGTCGATGAAAAAGTATTCTCATTCACATCATGGTCACCAGGAAAATATGACATAATATTATGGGCAGATGAAAATACCTACTAACACTCATGAATCCCTTCATTAAAGTACGACAAAAATAAAGAAGATGAAAATTCTTGTTCATCCATATGAATCCCTTTAGTAAAATATGATTTCAAATGAGTTGAATAAAATCCATGTTCTCCAACATGAATCCCACTATGAGAATACAAAGTAAACCAAATATGAGAAGATAAAAATTCCTAGATATTCATATCAATCCCATTAGTCAAATATTATGGAAACTAATGGGTAGATAAAAATTTATGATCATTCATATCATGACCTTCATTCAAATACGGTCATAATTGGAGAAATCCATGGTTTTATCCTAGTTGTATGCTAGGGATAAACTCATACCACTGGCCACATACATGAGAAATGTCTATACCTACTGGTAGGAAATAGGGGACCAAAGAAGGAAAATATTCCTTCTCTGGCACCAAAATGGTCATATATTCCTGTTCCTACAAAGGACTTCTCTCAACACAACTTAACCAAGATAGAGGATTATATACCATTTCTTGGTCGTATCCTACAAACTTTACATGGTATAATCATGAACACAATGACAGTAGGGAGTCAGGTACACAACTATGCATCCCTAACTAGGGTTAATCATCCCTACATTGAGGTGGTCACTCAAGAGTGGACATGAATCACTAATATGATCCATGAGGGTCATTTGTAATATTCCATTATAAATAGAAAACATAATCAGGCACAATTACCCATTAAAATTGGGGGAAACTGGTCCACATTGGTGGTCGCGCCATGGTAGGCATATATCCTTTAAAAAATTCAAGAGTCTTACTGAAATAACTCTACATCATCGAATGATCCATTCAAATAAGAACCCATATATGAAAGTTGTCACCTATAGAGAGTATCCCCATTTGAATGCAAGAGAGTGCCTAAAATGAAATCATACCAAAGGAAGGGGTGAAATGAAAAAGAAGATTCATAATACTACTCTACTAGAATATGGAGTTCTTGAAACCATCATGAATCAATCAATAGTGGCCCAATATCCTATAAATCCATTACAAAATTACATAAGTGGTTGTATTAGTTGCAAAGATCCTCCTTACAATATTGTTACCAGTAGCTATGGATTTCCTCCCTATAGTACATACTATGAAGGCCCCCTTCATGGTCCCAAGATAATCAATCATGAGATCCTATCTCCTAATGAGAATCATAGTATCCTTCATCATGGATAGAATATATATATGTATAAAAAAGGTGCTCTCTTACCATCATCGACCCTCAAGATCCTCCATAGTGTATATACTACAAAAATTATCCCTGCAGTCAGACATTGATCTATGATGGTAGTCCTTGCCATGATGGAATTTTATAGGAAGGTCCTCCCTAAATTGAAACATTATTTCAGAAAGAAGTACCTCCCCTAGTTTTAGACATGTCAAATGGTCCTCCCTAGGGTATAATCTATATATTCTCCTTGTAGCTGAACATAAATGTATAATGGTATTCATCACAATAATGGAATTCACTGTGATGTTCATCCTAGTAGTAACACCTTATTATATAAAAAGGTCCTCCCCTTGATGTTGTCCACCATTAATTTCCTCCTAGGTTATACACTATAGAAATTCTCCATATAGTCATACATCGAGATATGATGGTAGTCCTCACCATTATGTAATTACTTACAAAGTTCCTCCATATAGTGACACATTATTATAGAAAGAAGGCCCTCCCCTTGCTATCGTCTTCCCTAAAGGTTCTCCCCAGGGAATACACTGCATATATTCTCCCTAAAATTGTAAATTGATCTATGATGGTAGCCTCCACCATGATGCAATTTTCTACAAAGGTCCTCCATATAGTAACATTTCATGTCAATAAGAACGTCCACCCCTTGCTGAGTCGAATAAGAGAAATCCATTATACTCTAAGGTTTTTGTAAATATGGGGATAGACATGTTAGAGACCCTATATATAACAAGAGACATCATTTATCAACTAGGAGACAGCATAAGAAAATTCCCATCCTCCGAGCCATTCCCAAAGTTTTACCATACCAAGGAGACCCCTACCAACCCAGTTACTTATGAAGAAATAGTCAAGAAACACTCATTTATGGCCAATAAAGTAGAGGAGTCTCTCATGAAATAATGTAAGGATATGTTTCTCATGAGAATAAAATGGGTCAAGGATGATATACCAATTATTTTTTTGTCCCTCTGCCACTTCTCAGTTCGACATTCTAGATGAATTGTTAGAAGAATGTATACATAAAATCCGCCTAAATCTTTTAAAAAATCTTCATCACCTACAAACAAAACTCTAATGTTATGAAGGGTACGTATAAAATGTAAAAATATTTGTAGAGATTCATCATTAGATAGATTTATAATCCCTTATGTCTGCATGATGACTATAGTAAGAGAGGCAACTAAATTATTTTCAATCGACATTCCTCTATGCATTTGATAAGTTTAATTAGATAATTTTTTACTCCCCACATTTTGTTCATATTTGTTAATGGGTAGAACATGGATCCTTTCATTTTACCTCATTACTCATTCATAAAAAAATCATACGAAATGAAATCCTGCAATGTCATTATTCCACGGAAGCTATTTATAAAAATCCCTACTCATGAAAGAGGATCCATTCAACAAGAATCAACCATGAGAAAGTCTCAAAAGTGTCTCACCGAATGAAAAAATGAAATTGAAAAACAAATAAAAAAAGAAACTAAGAACATTTAGTAAAATTACCGTTAAAGGGAATCCAATCCTCAAGAACTGTTAATTTATTCATAAGAGTGTATTTTTCATGCAGACTCATCATTTTCTCCATCTCATGCTCCAACAAGGATGCACTAAATAAAGAGAGGGGTGATAATTAAAGCAACCACCACAATATGGTATCATTCCCAACATGCAGATCTAGGGGTATTTTCATCAAAACATTACCCCTTAAGATCGAAAAATTTGGTCCGAGGAATAATAATAATCGAATGGGAGAAACCCCAGTTCGCAAGACTAGGTGAATTTTAACCTCAACCACACCCTTAATGGAAATCAGTCTTTTCCCATTTATGGAGGATTAAAAGTGATAATTCCTCTCATTTAATCTCGTATTATGATCCATTTTATCTATAAGGGAGGCATATTACTAGGATACAAAGAGATTCCATACAATTCACTATTCACCAAGAAGCTCTAAGAGGATCCATGAAGGAAAAGGGAGAGGTCCATCAACGGATGAAAACAATCATCCTATCATTCAGTAGTTGATTCGATACCAACAATTCATTACGCATCAATGAACATCATGAATTTCAATACTAAAAGTTTCATAGAATTAATGAAAATATATAATATAATGTGAAGGATTTTTTCATTTGGGATGTGTTCTACACTGATAATGAAGGTGTGCATTCCCAGAACCATAGAATCACCCTAAATTAGGAAGATCAACTGATAAACCCAACACCACCTGCTTAGTGTATCTATACTAGAGAATATAATAAAATAAATGTAATTTATGATCCACCACCTACTTTCAATGAGGATGAGATCCCTATACTCTAAGAGTGTTTTACTCAACACAAGGAAAGAAATTATCGAGTTGAGGTGAATCAATGCTGAGTTTCTTCGATGTATCATTCCAATCAAATATGATCCTCAGGCAGAGATTCAATGCGTACTTCTAGTAGGTGTACCTCATCAACAAAGATTCATCCAGATGATTGAAAAAAGGTCTTTACATCTTCTCAATTTGGTTCCTAAGCCAATATGTTATCCATGAACCAATTGTGGATTGATATCAATATTTTCTCCCACTAAGGAGACAATTTTAATTGGTTAAAAAAATCCTCAAAATATATTAATGGCCGGATATCCACCCCAAATAGTGGCAGAACAAGTATGTCAAATTTTACCCATTTCCACACCTGTCCAAGATTAGTTTAATTTAAACACTCATCAAGGTCTTATCAACACTATCAAGTAATTTTTATCTCAACTGGAACTCATAGTGGAACGATGTACACTAGTACAACCATAATGGAAACCTTACCTCGAATTCGTGAGCGACACCCTGCCACCACCAAACATTGGGAGTCCTATGCTTCCGATATTAAATGGAATGGGGAACCCAAAATAACATCTAATTTACTATGATTCTATTTTTTATCCTGTGATGGGAACTCCTGAGCAATAAGAATCAATTAAATTTCAATGCTTCATATAAAACTTTCAAAGGCATCCTTTGAATGGTACATCATTTTTCTAGCTTAGTCGATCATAGGATGGGAGGACCTACGTCAGAAGTTCCTATTCTAGTTAATCTCAATGATAAAAAAGAGAATGACCAGTGACCTGTTTAATTATAAATATTGATAGAATGATAGAGTCTCATATTTCATTGGAAAATGGACAGGACTAGCCTACTCCCTAAACTGGCCACTTCCCTAGGAGGATATGCTTTCTCTCTGCATTGATAACCATTATGATGAGTTGTGAATGATGCCAATCCTAATTAAATATACATGTGGGATTCATGATTTCTAGACCATCTCAAAATTAATGGATGACTTTATAAAATGGACTAAGATCATGACCTTTACAACTTTACCAATCTTGGGGTAATGAGGGGTAAAGGATGAGGTGGAATCCATCACCCTTAAGCCATCCTCCATGCATGATCTAGCTCCAAAACCTAAATTGTATCGTGTATTACCCATGGTGTGTCAATATAAACCCTTGTATTGACACGAAAAGAAGAAGGGACCCAGGAAGTATCAATTAGAGGAGTGAAGGAACAAGTTTTACTTGTTCTGAGATGATCAATTTTGTGGCTATTTAATATCCTCCATTGACAATGATTTGCTCAGCTTTCAAGAGCATAAGAGGCTCTCCTAGGTATGTCTTAACGACCGACTGGATTATTGAACCTTTCAATGGATACTAGGAAACACCATTTATCAATTCTTCAAATTCATTGATATCCTATAGAAAATGGTAGATTTTAGGAAAGTCAAGCTGGGAAGGCCATTAGCATAAGGGGCGTAGGATTTCGCCACTACCCCTAAGGAAGGAAGTGAGTGGAAAGAAGTTATTAGAATAATGGAAAAAAATTATCGTATTTGGATGACTCAAAATACAATCAACTGAAATGATGAAATTCTCCAGGCATAACTAAATAAACCATAAATTCCCCCATCTACTTCCACTACAACACAACCAACATCACTGTCCCAACAAACCTCTAAAATATAGTCTTTCAAAAGGAATCATAGCAAAAAAATCATGTAGGTTGTGCAGGTGGATGAACCTGCATCATGTAAAAAAGTTTAATTTTTCTCTCTTAGATATTATTACATCATATTTGAAACAATGGGAACCACCCTCCCAAATGGAACCACAAGAAATGGCCAGCCATACAAATTCCATATTAGATGAGGAGTTGATCTTTAGTTCTATTAATGTCATTCAATTAATGGATCCATTCCCTTATAATGAGTATGGATATGAACCTTATTTCACCACACCCAGTTAGAGAACCAGAGGAAGAGACCAAAAAAACCAAGGATCTCAAGGAAGGAACAATCGTAGAAGGATCCAAACTTCTAACCACACCCCTTCTCGGACTATTGATGTTGTAGAAACTCATTAAAGATCCCTTTAATGGGTCTAGAATGAACAAGAAAATATCCATTCACATTCCAGAATCCACTTTGACTAGATCACTCTAGAATATCAATCATATGAGGAACATGTGTCCAATTTTCCTTGGTTTGTAGGCAGACCTATCCGGACCAACCCACCAAGGACATGAGCACCTCTATATCATATCTCAATTGCTGATACATCTACGTCAAATCCTCAATCCCATAAAGTTCTTGTGAAATAGAATCCTTATCCCATGAAGCATAAGTCTTTAGACCATAAGTATGAAATCATGAAATTTTTATAATTTGTATTGTTCAATCTATAAATCTTGGATGCCTTGGGTTTGTCATAGGACCTTAGGGAAGAACTCCTATATCCTTTTCTTATACCTCTAGAGTTTGATATAGAGGTTTTTGTAGCTGAGGTCTATCGAACAGAGACTGATCCTGGAAAATTTCATGAATTTATCTATTTCACTAATGAAGATGATTATTTTTTTATACAGGGAAACATCATACCAATGTATGTGTCTATAATGATAAATGGTGTCAATGTCCAAAAATAAATCATTTAAAATGGATATGGAGTTAGCCTTATTCTAGGAAGAACAATTTTTCAATTGGGTTTCAATGAGGATAAAATAACACTTTCCTCTATAACACTGCAAGACTATTATAAAATTGAGTAGAGGATATTAGTATAATTCAAGGACAAGGATCGGTTTGGAGACCTTGTAGCTGACATATAATTTCTAGTCACACCGAAAAATACAACCTTCAACCTATTTCTATGAAGGCACTGGTTTCATCAACACATTTAAATCCAATCATCATACCATCAATGGATCAAATACTGCTTTAATGGACTTATCGGGATGTTAAATACTGATAAGTCTCCATTTGAATCATACTAATCACATTATATTAATGCGGGATTCTATCAAGGATAAGGGATGAAACCCTATATTGATGGTGTTTCTTGGGTCACCGCCCTGAATAGTGTGGAAATAATCTCATCCAACCCCTTTAAAAATATCATTGAAGAGTATGTGTTACCCATCAATAGGATTGATCATATGGGTCCATGTTTGGATGTGTGTTCATCAGTATCCATGATTTCATTCATGACCCCTGAGTCTAGCAACATTAAAGAGTTTTATGACTCTCCATACAATGGTGAAATATTGAATGAAAATGCCATCATTATATATACAGAGATCCAATAAATACCTAATATTTTTTCTCACCACCCAAATTATATGATAATACTCATTATCCATCCCTTTATCCATCATATCCATAGTTTTAAGGAAATACAAAATTATCAACTGGGTCAGAGGAAGTACCTTCATATTTAGAAAACCAAGGTATTGGCTACTCCCCCAACTGTGGATAACTTATACCACTAATTTATACCCTTATATAACAAGAAGATGAAGATTAATAGGAGGAGGAAGAGGAGGAGGACCTTAGGGATTCCCCACCATCATTTGAAGAGGGAGTCTCTTCCACCAATGATGATTTTAGAGAAATAAATCTGGGTACATAGGATGACTCGCGACCCACCTTGATTAGTGAATCGATGTTCTCCAAAAATAAATAGGTATATATGTCCTACCTAAAGCAACATTGGAATTTATATGCCTAGAAATACATATAAATTTAAGGCCTTGATGCTGAGGTGGACACTTATCACCTGGGTCTTCCAAAAGACCATCGAGGCTAAAACAAATGTCCAAAAGGATGCACCCAACACATGCTACCATAATTGATTCTGAAGTTGAAAAGTTCATCAAATCCAGCTTCATTTGGGAGGTCCAATATCCCAATTTTCTAGCTAATATCATCCCTCACTACTGTAAAATGGGTTTTTACCCATTCATCTATACCCGTGGTTTTTTATTCCATGGGTATAAATATTATTTTTTGACATATTCCCACGTTTTTGTTAAACCCTTGGGAATAATAAAACTGATTTGAGACATTTATTGGGAACCGCCTCCCAATTTTTCATTTTCTTCCACCGTGTCTCCCCATTCCCTGGCCTCCTAACCTCTCCTCCCTTCCCCAACCTCGATATCTCACCCTTACCTCCACCTCCCAGACCCACCTATGTCCCTATGCTTTCTTGCCTCTGTAGACACCTCCACCTCTGCCTCTACCTCCCAAACCTCACCTCCACCTCCCATCCCTTGCTGCTACCTCTTCCTCCCATCCCTCACCTCTGCCTCTATGGCCGCCTCCATCTCCTCTTGGTTTCGGCTGCCTCTGCCTCCTCTTTTTGGCCCTCACCTCCTTCAAGGTAGCCTAAACCTCCACCTACTCCCAGTCACGGTTGCCTCAGCCTCTACCTAATTAGATCAATTTATAAAGAGAATTGTTTTCATATGGTATTATTTTGGAACCCCATCATACCATATTATAAAGAATGAAGATATTCTATATAAGGGATAAATTGTGAGAGAAGAGGTGTCTCATTCTCATGTTGTTTCACAGTCTTCTGAAATTCTAGTTTATGCTACCTGGGAACCTAAATTACCATTAGTTGTGGAATTAGTATGAGAATATGGAACTCTTAAGGGGGGAAATAAATTTCACAAATCTAGTATATTTGGGAAAAATATTACAAATTTATAATGCGATGTGTATATGGATATTGTTGTTTTAGAGAATCCACCAATCATTGAGACAGGGGATATCTGAATTTTTATTCCTCTGTATTTAGTGAAGAAACTAGTCTAGATTATGTTTAATATGATATGGGTTTATCTTCTCCTATTGATGTTTATGGAGAGAAGGATGATTAAAAAATGATAAATTGGATGATAGATTGGATGAAAAAGTTGATAAGCATGGTAAGGCAAGTGATGATAAAATATATGATGATGACGATTAATATCATCTAAATATAGAAAAAATATTTTTTATTATTTAAAGTAATGATGAATATGTTAATATAAAGTTTCATTATACTCATTTTTAGAAACACTGGTTTTACATGGATCTTATGAAGCTATATTAATGATTTTTTCCACTTTGCCATCTCCTGGAGATATTCTTGTAAGTCACTCCCAAGAATATAATATCTATGAATCTTCTCAAAAAATAGTTGTGAAATAGTAGATTCAGAATAAGAATATGAGGAATCCCGTAGAGATATTTATCAACCTACATATCATTTCCCTCCAAATGTCAAATCTTGGAGAAAGAACCTTGAGTTATGTTCTCACTATTTTGATCAGGATGATGATTCCTCTTATGATGGTTCGCCTACTCAAGCACAATCTGGTCCATCTCAACAAGATGAACCATCTTCTAGTCATCCCCCTACAATAACTTCCACATATTTTATTTAAATCAAGAATTTCCATTTGGATGTTTGGAAATAAGATCTTTTTTCAATCTGTTGGGAAAATACTCATGACAAATAATAATATATTTCATACACTATTAATTATGTTTCTCCACAAATATATCCAAGAATGTTCCTAAAAATAGATAATATAACTGAAGTGATTTAATCTTTAAAAAGATAAATTTGATGTTTTAGAATCCACATTAGAGCCCTATAATTTGAATCATAGATATTCTAGATATCATGGATATAAGATATCTTAAAGTGATGACCACTCCAACAAGACCTTTAAGAAAAACATCAACACCTTATTATACTTCTTCATTATCTATTGATGATTATTTTAATTTAATTTTCATACATGATGAAATTCAAAATATTTTAGACAATCTGAAGGATATTAGAAATTAAGTAAAAATTGAAAATTCTTCTCAAAGAGAAAACAAATATTATTTAATTAAAAATTAATCCATTTAAACTACCAAATTAATTTTTTTATTCAAGGGTGAAATTATTTATTATCTCAAATGGTTTTACATTAAATAATATCACAATAATTATTTCATATCATTGGCTAGATATTTTAAGTTGCCTCCCCAAACAACAAAATTATTTTGTATGTTAGATAAGTGATTGGTAATGATTTATCTTCTCAATCAATTCAGTTTTGTGAATGATGAGTTTCATCAATTTATGGAACATGAGACTATGGATGTGGCTAATATCACAATGATCCTAGAGCCTTTTATTTATGTTACTAATGTCCTTGTTTTAAAACCACTTTCTCTTCCTTTACCCCACATCTATACCACTCATTCCCTAGCCTCAACCTCGGATTTAATTGCTTCTACATCATTAATTCCAAACTCTACCTCACCTATAACTCTTATAGGACCTTTTGGTTTATATATATATATCATAGATAGAACCCATTGTTTCATTGTACTTAAACCATACACGTTTAATTAATTGGAAATTAAGTTTCACTCATTATATACAAGTAGTTTTTTGGTTACTTTTTAGATAACTAGGTATAGATGACGATTTAATGGGTTTATTCTCCACAAGGTTCTGGAGTATGGGATGCCTTATTTCATAGGTGTATTTTTTTGGCATATGACAGATTCAATTTAAATTTGTGGAATAATTTGTTTCTATTTATGTATTTGGTTAGTTTTATATATGTATATGGTGTATTAGTTTTTCTTATTACATTCAAATAGAAATTATTTTGTAATCATATACTAAGTACTTCCATCAAACAATTTCTTATATTAATTTTATAAGTCCTATTTTTAGTTTTCATAAATATCCAACATATGGATGATTTAATTAATTATATTCATAACATTTTTGTTTTTGGATGTACCAATTAGATGAATATGATGAATGTGTTATCATTATTTTCAACACTAGATGGAGAATTTGGAAAATAGGGAAATTGAAGACACTAGCAACGAGTTCACTAAACCAAGATTCACGACATCACTAAATTAAGATTTGTAAAAAAATAAATATCCAATTATCAATGTTTTTGTGGTTCGTTTACATCATATTAATGGTTTCCATCATATTGTTTTTTGTAAATTGTAGAAATAGAGAAGTTGAAGAAGAAATTGAATATTAGTTTCATCTTTCCTTCATTTTTTAGAACCTCTTTTTTAGATTTTCAAAAGGAGAAATGTTTTGTTTTATACTGGTTTTGTATTTTAATTATTTTATATATGAAATTATTAAAGGAGGAATATATTTCCCCGCATTTTCCAGTAGATATTGTACAGATCCCATGATCCCATCTTCCTGGAATATCCTCCTCCTGGAATTGGATCATCAAATTTTCCCTAAAATTTCTCTGTATCCAAAATCTGATCCCATTCCCCAAACATAAAGTCTTTAAATTATTGGCATTCACCTAGTTTGTACATACTAGGATAGAGTTTTGGTTTTCTATTGGTTATATATCACTATTGGCTCTGATGACTAAGTTACAAGATTTTTAATAGTCAAATTCTAGTAGCCCTATTATTAGGATAAACCTTAATTGTGAGGATCCATCAATGGGTGGTTAGGGAATGAGAATTCTCTCTTTAATTCTCAGATCCAAATATGGTTTCTTCTTTTTCTAGGAAATTTTCTCTGAACCTATACTCTAGTGAACTTACCACATAGAATTTGATAAGGTATATAGGTAACAAAGATAGAACACCAATGACCAGTGGTTATGTTGTGACTATTACCCATCCATTTAGTGAAATGAGAGGGAGTTTCCCTGGAATTTGATCTTGTCTTGCCTAAGATGGTTAAGAATCATTATTTTTCTGGGGTAGTGGTTAACAGATTCACCGAGTTGGTGCATTTCAGTACAATTTAGGTGATGAAGTCTATTATGATATAGCACTGGGGTATAACTATGAATTCTTGGACTTGTATGGTGAACTGATTACCATCATCTCTAACACAAGCCCTATTTTTCTCAAGGGGTTGGGGGTCATTTCATTAATTATTGGGAACCATATTAACCAGGATTTTAGTATACCTTCTTCTTTTTAAGGGACAATTTGAGTGATAAAAAATTGGGAAGGAGGTTCTTAGAGTTCATGTGATGAACTTTGGTAGTTCATGGGAGGACCATTTTCCTTTAATAGAGATTTCATATATCTTTAGTTACTATAAAATGATTCACATGTTCTTTATAGAATTGTACCACCCTCTATTTCAAACCCCACTATTAGGGTGGAGGTTTAGATAAGTTCTTACCATAGACCAAGTCTTGTGTCAGAAACTATTGAAGAGATAGTGTGAAGAAGCATAGATATGTCTTGGAATATTTTGGTATTTTTTTAAGATCATTGTGGTATTCACATGATTTCTGTATAGACTCCAATTGAGTTTTAAATTTTCAGCAAGCATCCCATTACCCCCATCTCATTCCCATACATCAATAAGAACGTGTTTTGCAATATTTTGATCAATGAATATTTACTTTAGCATCAACATTCTTTCACTTTTATCATTCCTAAAAACTAATCAAGTTTATTTTTCATTATAAATATTCTCACATAGTTGATCATCTTAAAAATTATGCTGTAATCGTGACAATATATGGAATTATTATATTAAAAGATCCAATAAAAAACATTAGTATATTTGTGTTTCATTTCTATTAGAATTATCAATTATAGAGACTCCATTTTGAGAATTTAACACTCTTAAACTTCTATTTCATTGATCTTATTTTCCATTTCTCATCATATTTATATTTTTTACATTATTAAGATAATTAGGTGAAACCATTATCATCATATTTCTATTTCCCTTTCTTGTAGGAACATGAACCATGGGGTGTTGTGGTTATTATATGTTGGTGGTGACTTGTATAGTCACAAAAGATATGTGTGTTCTAGTTTAGTTTTTATTTTATTTTCTTAATCTCATCGGCCACATAGGCCTTTTACTACATTCTATGGATGGAGGGTAGTTATATTCTACAAAGGGGGTACGAAGGGCACTGGAGGCGGCTATACGGGTTTCTTTAAAGGGGAGGTAGATCGAGGTAGTGGATGGATTAATTAGCGTGTTTCATTTTTTTTCTAACTTTGTACTATTTCGTTTCTGTTTATTTTTTTCCTTTAGTGTGGACGTCTGATGTACAGATGGGTCATGCCAAAATTTTATTTATTTTCTACTGCTATTTTAATTAATTTTTTGTGGGGGAAATCATTCCTGGGTGGTGATTCCTTAATGCCCAAACACTTCTGTCTCCCCATGGGCATAGACCATCCACCGTAGTCCATCCTAGTATTTCTATATCAGAGTCTTTATCTGAACCATGGGAAGGCCTAGGAAACAAGGATAATTAGGGAGGGATTGAGAATTTCTAGGAATGAATTGTGAATTCCCATGATTAAGGATCAAGGAAATTGGAATTTATAATGGGAAGATATGGGAGACTATGCAATATATATTGATTATGAAAATCCTATGGGTATAAAAGGTGGTGAAATGATAATACGTTGGGACTAATAAATGGTAATTAACATTCATAACCAATTTGATAATGTAATATCATATCATGAGATAATTTTGTTGGAGTTGATGATTAGAATCCATCCCAATGAAACTGTTGAAATACCTTGGTGCCAAAAATACTCTATTATACACTAGATAGTTTGGTTTTAAATTCCCGGTAAAACCTTTATTAACCTCAAGGAAAGGCTCAAGAATTGTTAGAAGATCACAACGAGGGGAAATGAAGTTATTACCTTATCACATACACTGAGTGGAGTTCCACACCACTTTAAATACAATAATATCCTCAAAATAAATACATATGGTTGTCTGAAGCTACATTCGTTCTCTGATACAATGTCAAGAACACAATGAATCTTCCCATCGGTTACTCTATGAATATTTCATTCATTCTTGGATCCACACCACACAATTTGTTTTCCAAGGAATTCCACTCATCTAGAAAAGGGATGGTAAATGCCTCATGATAATTGGGTTCTCTGGATTGACTTGTAAATATCTATAGGAAAAAACTAAATGCCCCTCATAATACATTAAACATTCAAAAATATCTCTCCCCAAATTAGGGTGATTAATCCCTTTTAAAAGACACCAAAGGGAGTGCCAAATAACACATATAAATGACAGTTTCCTATTTTTCTTCTTCATACTTCGGTTTTATAGGCATGAAAACCTTCACCGTGGTCAAATATGTGATCTACTAAAATATTTGAATATCAGCTTTCAAAATCTCATTTAGAACTCTTGAGAATCTAAACATTTGAATCTTTATTTAAAAATACTCATTTAAGAACCCGGTCTGCCAAGTCTTTATTAAAAACAATCCTTAAAAGCAAATATCGAATATCACAACACTGTATTCTTCATTTAAGACTCTAAATATTATGGAATATATATTACCTAAAATCATTATTCAAAACATCACTAAAATGAGACTCAAAAACTTGATTCATGCAACCATACAAACCATGTAAGAGTTTCATTTACATGCTGCATGTTTTTTCTCATGAACACTACCTATTAGGATACATGTCCACACCTACAGTTGTAGTTCCCATTCTATAACAACTTCATGGAGGATTCTGACTTCATAGGTAATAATATTTATGCAGGCCATTTAAATGTTGTGTAACCTCATCCTACTAAACAAGTTAAAAATTGATTCAGCATTCTTGTATTTTAAATCAGTTCTAGATATCAGATATTATGATCAATTCCAGCTTTAATATACTAGATACCTCGTCAATTAAACTAGTGAACATGATCCACATCCAATTTCCAACCTCTATTAACTTTCATCTATTCTCTAAACACATATCAATATCTCCAAATCAGGAATGTCATTTCACTATGAAATTCTTCCATGCATTCCTCCACCCTTGATCCTCTTCCAAGACTTCTTCTTTATGTTAACACATCGAATACACTATTCATATATATATATATATTCAACACATCTTCATGCATTAGATCTTCATGCCATTATTCTTGACAAAGACCATTCCTCTTTAATCAAACATACCTCATTCATACCTCATATATTTTCCACAAATCCAACCAATCAAGCCTTGGTTGCAACAATCCACTACTTTAGATGATTCTGTTCTTGAATTAGTTTCCTCTGGAAGAGAGGTTAGTGGCCCTATTCCCCCTTTTAAATATAAGGTGAAAAATAATATTTTATGGGTTGATATAGTAGAGGAGTATCATCCATCATATGAGGTAATTTCTTTTAAAGATTATCTATCAAGGGTCATCTTTGATGAATATCTTAGAGAAGCATCTGATTATAGTAAATATGAAATGGAAGATGATGCATAGGCTGAGGTGGATTCCAATATTGGAAAGAGAAATGAATTATTTCTTCAAATAAATAGAAAGGTAAGTCAAGATAGTGTCTACCACTTCAGGGAAATCGAAGAGAAAACCTTGAAACTTCGATTCTCACTCATATTCCCCTAATTTGGGGAAATCCCTTTCTAGTATTGCATTAGATGCTAAGGATTCCAACAAGAAAGTTGGTGAATCTAAACCTCCTGTAGCTGTTGTTTGCAGTGTTCAATCAGTACCTATGATGGAAATTTGTTCTACTGAGGGACATAATTCTAATTTTTCCTCATTTCACTCTTCATAAAACATTCTAGAAAGTACATCTCATATGGAAATTTTATGTCCAACTAGAAAACTAGTATGTTGTGAATTATTCAATGTTAATATTTTGGGTGCTATGATTTCTTCTAACTTGAAGAGCTCTGATAGAATTTGGGGATCCAATCCACCACTAACTAGTACCAGTGTTATCTTGGTTCCTAAATCACCTGCTTGGCAGCTTAAACCTATACTCCTATTAAGGTTGGACACAACAAATATTCCATTTCCATAACGCTTTATCTTAATGTATAAAGGGTTGGGAATGCTACAACCTTGTCTTACAAGCAGTTTACTAGTGAAAATACTTATTTCAGGGATAGCCATTGGGTTTCATCCTTTAAGACTCCCATGAAAAATAAGGTAGAGAGTACACCAGGCACAAAACTAGCATATCGTGTTAAGGGGACTCAAAAATTAATGGTGAGTACTTACAATTCCTTAGAATTGCTGGCATTAGAAAGTAGTGAAGAGGATGGGAAAGCAAAAAACTGGGTTTTGGGAGAAGAAGTAATGATCTAGCTAGTTTATTTGGAAATTCTAGATAATGGAGATGGTCCATGGATAGTGGCTTCTACTTAGTGGAAATAAATTTTCCTTATTACAATTTTAAAAATAATGTCTCAGTATACTCGACATTATCTTCCGTACTATTCACTAGACTACAATAACTGGGGGTAAACTATTTTACAGGTCAAGGATCTATACCCCCATTTTAATAACCTTGGGTATATTATTTCTGGGGTGATAATATATACCAAAGGTTTTGTAAACTGTGGGTATATATATATGCCCACGGTTCATATAAAATAGTTGGTATTATGGAATTTTCTAGGTATATAACGACAGTTTATATAAAACTCTGGGTATATCTTTATGTCGACCCCTTGGTAGCCCACAGTTTATGAAACTGAGGGTATAGACTATACCCATGATTTTAGGGGATATAGCCAGAGTTCCAAACCATGGGTATAGGTGATTTTTTCAGTAGTTCCTATCAAGAATAAGAATTGTCAAATTAGAGTCTGCATTGACATCAGAGATCTCAGCCGACACTTCTTAAATGATGATTTACCCGTCCTGATCACATAACTATTGATTGATATAATGGATAGATATTAGGACCTCTTCTTCATGAAAAAATATATGGGATACAATCAAATCTGATTGGCCTATGAATATAAAAAATAAACTACCAGCAGGGCCCCCATGGTGTTTTTTATCATTTTATTCCCATTATCATAAACAATATTGGCAATACATAAAATCATTCCATGCATAATATCTTTAAACTCATCATGGGAATGTTTATAGAATTCAATTTTGATGACATGATGATTTTGTATTGGAAATTCTTAGACCACCTGGAAGAACATGAAACCTTCTTTTGTAAATTATGACAGCACAACCCAAAAATGAACCTCTTAAAATGAGATTTCGATGATACCTCTAGGAAATTTATAAGTTTCATTTTATTCCATTATGAAATCAAATTTTACTCAAAAAAGACAAAGGATATCCTTGGAATGTTACCTTCATGTAACCTCATGGATTTGAGAGTAATTCAAGTACATTTTCCCTATATCTGATGCTTTCTAGTCAACCTTGTAAGAAAATTTCATCCTTTCACCAAGTTCATAAAAATGGGGTTACAGATCAATGGAATAATTATTTTCATGAATAATTCTATAGTATCAATAAATATATTTTGATCCCACAAATGTTAATGTCACATGTTGAATCAAGGAAACTTATGTTTTATGTGACAACTTTAGAGTAATCACTGGGAACCTTCCTCACACAAAAGAATGACATTGGAAGTGAAAAAAACTTCTATTATATCAGTCAAACCAAGAAAAATTCTGAGACATTACTTTGATATTGAGAATAGTTGTATGGTACTAGTATTTTTAGTCTAGAAGATAAGGAACTATCTATAGAAACATTAGGTTTGTTTGGTCTCTAGTAGAAACCCTCTCAAATACATTCTCAACCATTTGATATTGATAAACATTCTTTCATAGTGGATAGTCATCCTGTAGTAGTTTCACATCAAGTTAGTTCCTTTCAAATCATTAACAGGATAGAAATTATCATATTTTCTGGAAGAACGCCCCTTGGTAGAAATAATTTCATTAGAGTCTAAAATACCAGATGAAAATAATTTATATTTTCAAGAAGGCTCCAAGATATGGAAAATGTATTTTGATAGTGAATCTAGAAGTCTGATAAGAAATTTGTTGGAGTCTTACTAATTCCTACTGCCATAGGGGTTCATGAAAAATGAAGTAGAATATAAGTCACTCATTACAGGGATAGATCTGAAACTTCTGGTGTAATTAAATCATTTTAAGATAAAATAAGATCCATAATGGTCATCAAGTAGGTTAATGATGATTATGCTATAAAAAAGGATTATATAATCCACCTTATAAACCGGATCTGAGGACTAATGGAGAAATTCCATTTGGAACCAATATTGAAACATTTCTCATGATCAAAAAATTCCCAAGCCGACTCCCTGGGAAATATAACCATAGATCCAGCTAATCCATGTTAGGGTGAAACAGTCATCAACATTGCGCACTACTAGATAGTCTCGCCATTCAATTGAGCCAACCTGGAAGAGATCGATGAGTTTAGTCCAATCTCAGAACAATATGGTCCTACAACTAGTTGGATGACACCCATTTTGGACTACCTTCTAAAGGGAGAACTCTCATAGGACAGAGTCTGTAGAGATAAAATCTAAATATGATAAATTCAGTTTATTATATAAAATTTATAAAATCACCAAAAGGTCATCTATAAATTGATCGTTGATGGGGTACTTCTTAGGTGGATTGATGGAGAAGAGATAGTTACTAACATATAATAATTCCACACTGGGGCTTGTGGAACTCACCAAACAGGGCTCACGCATTCCCTCCAATTTTGAAGGCTTGGGTACTACTAGCCCACTATAATGGAGGAATGCACTCAATACACCAAGAAGTTTTAGTCTGACCAGGTCCATGACAACTTCATTCACCAACCCCTAAGGTTTCATTAAGCATCCAAGTACTCTTATCCATTATATTTATGGGGAATGGACATTGTGGGACCATATCCTCCCATTAGGAACAATTAGTTCATGTACGTTATAACTGCAACCATCTTCTTCTCCAAGTGTGCTGAAGCCATACCTCTCGAAGAGTTTTGGGAAAGGAACATTTATAGATTTATGAGAACCAACATTATCACTATATTTGTTGTCCATCATACAATACTAATGGGAAATGACACCAATTTATGATCTATTGAATTGGATGAGCTATATCAAGAGTATGAAATCAAGTTCAACCACTCTACCCTCTACCATTGAACAGATAAAAAATGATAGAGGCCTTCTACAAGACCCTATAAAATATAATCCAGAATATGGTAGATAATGATACAATTTACTTGTCAGGCAAGATATTACATGCCTTTTAGGCTTACCAGGAAAAAACCTGCACTTCCACACAGGAAACCCCATACTACTTAGTGTATGGGAGAGAGGTGATCCTGCCCATTGAAATTCAATTTACCTTACTCTATATTAGATTATGTGGCCAATTATCCATGGATGAGAAATCCCATAAATGGAATGATTAATTGGATAAAATGGATGATAAAAGATTACACGCCTTTCATCATTTGGAATTCCACTAAAATCAAATCACATGAGACTTTAACAAAAAGGTTCACCTATGATATTTACATGAAAGAGAGATGATGTTGGTCCTCATAAATACAATTATACCCATAAATAAACATCAGAAGTTGGAATCGAAATGAGAGGGACCTTATGTCATACAAAAGTTATACTGTAATAGAGTTTATTAACTAGTTTTTATGGATGAACAACTTACCAAAACTTCTACCAATGCAAGGTTCATGAAGAAGTATTTTGTGTAATCACAAGATACCACCTTCTTACCACATGACATTAAACATCAGGGTACATCACCTTATCCATATGATGATAAAGTATGTAGAATTCGACATGTCCTTACAACATAAATTTAAACTACATGGTATATTTTCTTATCCATGTGACAATAAACTAGATAGAATTGGGTCTTTCCAAGTTTCATGAAATAAAAATGCACACCCATCATCATCCTTGCCATACGATGTTAAACTACATGCCCACGTATCGTGAATACAATTATAAAACCATGTGAGAGCCTTCTAGGGAATGTGTGGTGCTGCACCAGGCCTCCTATGCCCTCATTAAATATTTTCTTTTGTTTCTATTCTACTCCATGTATACCCATTTTTAGAATCCTCCCTCACTCGGTCTAAAATACATAACCTTAAACTGGAAACCAAAGTACAAGAATCACATATTAAAACTATATATGAGCCTCCTATGGAATGCATATGTGGTGTGTGGTCCTCCTTTATACTCTTTCACGTCGGGTTTGTTGTGACACTGCATTACTCATATACCTTTTTGGAGTTCTCACCCCTTGGTCCAAGATCTATGACCTTAAACATGGAGTTAATATACTCAATACATAATGTTAAACTATAATACTATGATGAATATGTTCAGGATTCCTCTTAAATATACAAGGTATTATTCATGTCATATGCTCTAAATAATAGATGACTACCAATGATCATGGGATGATTCAATTCCCATACAAGAGTCGGTATCTTATCATGATGTGTTAAATTGCATAGGAATCATCGTTTCAATTGTCAATTCACCATGCATGAGATGGATATGTGCTGGAGAAATTGAAAATAAACCTACCCCCGTGTGAGAGTCAGATTCATATAAGGAGTCACTTTTTCAAGAACAACATATGGCATGATTCCTGTCATCACATGATATGTAGTGATTCCCATATTTCATGCTCTGTTCCTAGCCAAAAAATATGGAACCACCCTCCTCTGGGTATTCTCCACACCTACTTAGAGAATACCCATATAGAACTACACATGGATTTATTCCTATCATACCAGGATGCATAGTGATGCCAAAACCAATTTCAATAGTCCTAGAAACAAATTTAACTCCATTCATTGGATGACTTTCTTACCAGCCTATGGACTTAAATCCTCAGTTCACATTAAGAGTATGTTTCTCATAGGTCTACAAAATCACCCTTCTCATAAATATGAGACAAAATCATTCTGATTGTATGACCTTAAATGGCATGGTACATTATCTATGTCAAAAGACAATAAACTACATGATGCCAATGTATGTACTATATGAAGTTCAGCTGTGCAATGCCATAATATTCTCACCTGAGAGAACATTTCACCTGGTATCGGTCATCTACCATTCTACATTCAAGAAATATGTATGTATTGATTCTCATTTTGATGAGATATGTAGTGAAACTTAAATTTTACATCCTTTCTAGCAACCCAAAAAGTTAAAAATACCCCCTCCTTGCATATGAGACAGACCTACATAGGGAACATTCCATCAAGAACTACATGTGGCTTTATTCATGCTCTTGTAGGATACATAGTGATTCCCATATCTATATCCATGGGCCTGACTACGATAATACTTATTTTATTTCAAGTGACCACCATCCTTACCAAAAGATGTTAAACTGCATGGTTCAGGAAGAAATACGTGTAACATTATTATTATTCTATGGGATATATAGTTACACTCAGACCTTATGTCATGGGCCCAACCATGAAATAAAACAAATGTCCCTTTTTTGGTATAAAAAATAAATCAATATAGGGGACTCTTGATAAGGTCCTATTGACACATCCATTTCAATTAAAGAACCTCCTCCTTGCACATGATTCATATCTGTGTGCAAAATCATAATTATTACTACATGTGGATTGATTCCTACCCATACGTGATAATTAGTAATGTATGGAACTGGTATTTTGAGTCCTTATGCAACATTCCCTCTCCATCACATTGAGTCATTCTCATCCTCATCGTGTGACATTAAACTACACAGGGCCCTAAAACTACATGTGGATTGATTCCTTCCCCCAAATAATACATAGATCCAATCTCAGTTCTACCTGAAAAAATAAAAAAATCAATGGAAAAAATGTCCCTATTTATTTATGGATGAAACCTTCATAGAGAGTTCCCATTTATAACTATGAGTGTGTTGATTATTTTCATTACATGATACATAGTGATTCTCAAATATCTAATATCGGGTCTGACTATAAAGAAGGATAAATATTCCCTCCTCCCTATGTACGATTCAAATCTAAAAAAGTATTTTTCTAAGAAAAATATATAGATTTATTCTCATTTTGATGAGATACATAGAGATTCCAAGATTCTTATTCCTATTATAGCCACCACAAATGCAGAATTTCCATATCTTTCATTAGGATTCCTCTATGTTATGTAACAAACATTTTCCTCCTCTTTTTTCTCATACTGAAAATAGATTACATGGGATTATGAGTTTTGATAGTGTATCTCCATCATGATCAAGGTGTATCAATCCCCATCAGGGTTTCCAAGCTCATTGTAGAATGACCTTAAAATCCACACCATTTCTTCTAATTGTGCAATGTAAAACATCATGGATCCATGACATCCATCTTCATTCACATCAGCTGACCTAATTTTCTTATTTCATGATGATCAAATTCATTGTACAAAAATAACTATATATGGATTGATTCTAATTTTGACAAGATACAAAGTGATTCCTAAACCTCGTGTCTTAGTCACAGCCCTGAGAAATAAAAAATGCCCCCATATCTTGTGTACAATCAAATATCTATGAAAGAGATCTTAGGTTTGCGTACCACATTCATAAATCTATCAAGGAAACATAAATGAAACCCCTATTTATGAGTAAAATCTATATAGTTAATTTCAAGTTCCATGGAAAATCACAATCTAAATGTTTCATACTTACCCAGACACATTCCTTCCATTCATCATACTATGTGCCCTAAGAAATTTCAAACCTTCAAAATCATCCTCTGTCCATCGAAGATGGGAAGGGTTAGTGTCCTAAGGAAACCGTTTTTTGACTATTCCTATTATTCCACCATTGGATCTATTATTCATGACTCTCATGGGGAATGGAAGAATAAAATTATTTTCCTCATCTAGCACAGTGGCTGACCAAGGTTTTCTAACTTGAGGAGCTTCTCAGTTTTTTCAATTACTTATTATAAATAACCTAAACTAATTGTTTTGGTTGATTTATTATTTTATGAAATAAAATTAGAATACCTTTGGGGTTTTCTTATTTCAATATCATTCATAATGGAAATTAAAATTTAAACTACCATTCAACTCTAAACAAAATGAGTTAAGATAAAACAGACTTGTTTTTGGGTGTATTCTTTGGATAAATAATGATTTTCCTTTATATGTTTGATTTCAGTTTGATAATACAAACACTAAATATCTTTTTTGAACCAATAATATTTATTTATAAATTGAGGAAGTCATTTAATGTTTAAGAAATATCAATTCTATATCCTCCTTTAATCAAGGTTGATGATACGCCTTGGTCTAGGATATGTCATTTTCTACTACCCAGCTCTATCAATGTTTTTTCATAAATTTATTAGCTCAAATCCATCATGTGAATAACTAAACAATTAATATAGAGAAAATATATAAAATTAAATAATAAAAATAGATTTATTTTCATTTAATGTGGGCCAGTATATATTTTTAACATTCTCCTCACCCTAACATGCTACTCAAATCTACCTACAAACATAAAATAAACTTTTTTGAATATTCAAGAACAACTTAACCTCCCTCGGGCAAATCCTTAGGGCCAGACCCTCATTTTTTAGTTTAATATATCACTTGGTGAAATGGGAGATAAGAGAAGGAGAAATAAAATAAAATATAAAGAAGAAGAAGAATAAAAAATAAAAAAAAACAATAGGTGACAAGATAAATTATAGAATAAAATAAAAAGAATTTGGGATGAGAGAGATAGTGAATAAAAAATAATTTAAGAATAATAAGGATAGGAAATAATAATAAAAATATAAAAATAATTATGTTTAACTAATAATAACAATAATATTAATAAGAGTAAATGAATTGGAAGAAGAATATGTGATGGATATGAATGGTGGAAAAAAAATTAAAAACTTGAATGAATTAATTTAATTAACTAAATTAATAATTCAAATTAAAATTTAAAATAAAACAAAAAATAAAAATAAAAATTATGGAAGAAAAAGAAAATAGGGATTTTGGTATCTCGACCTCCTCCTTGGTGGGTTGCCTCCTTAGGGAATCAAGAGGTGGTCCTAATCATGGGTTAAGTTCTCCTTAAATAGTCTTATGGGGTTTAATCTTTTGTTATTAAAAATCATAATATTCCAAATATCACATTAAGATCTCCTCCAAATTCTATCCACGGAAATGTTTCTCATGGTTGACCCCTTTAATGACAAAATTTTGAAAATAGTTCTTATTTAATGTTTCTCAAAATTAATTTTTATATTTAATATACACATTTAAAAGTAATTGGATATGTATAGGGGATGTTATTACATAATTAATGAGTCAAAATATTTTAAGAAGAATGCTTAATAAATTTTCCCCCAATTTCATGAAACCAATGGCCTCATTAATGATGTAATATCTCCTTGATACTTAATAGTTGAATGAGTCATTTAATTATATTTCAAATACCTCTATAATCACCTAAATTGGAGGTTTTTAGCCAGATTTATGAACCAATTACTAAGGTGGGGTCAACTTTGTTGTTCAGAATAATATTTCAAATTGATAGATTTTTTAGGGCATGTGAAAGTTAGAATCATATCCCAGTCTAGACGAAGATGTTTATGTCCAAAAATCAAGGATTCTTATAAAAAATAATCACACTAATTGGATCAATATTTTAAATGTTTTTATTGAAATAAAAAACAAATACAACTCTGTTAAAATTATATATTCAATAATTTTTTTCATTATAGTGCAAAACACTCCGAAAAACCAAAATATAACAAAAATAAACTCAAATTGATAAATTGGGATGGTTTATATAATTGAAATTCATATTAAAAATGATGGAAATAATAGCTCTATAAATTCCTCCACACTTAAACTACGATTTTCCTCAAACATAAAATATCAAAATTTAATGTCAAAGGGAACCAATGTTATCATTATTAAAATTTCATGGAAATGAAATTAATGAATAATAATTTTCAAATAAAATTATCAAATATATCATAAAATATCAATTAAATTTCCCCTTTTTTGGAGAAACAAAAAATTTATATGTTTTACTTTTTCCCTTTGAAAAATGATTGAACACTCATTTCATTCATTGAAACTCCTTAATTAATTATTATTAAACATGAAAAATCAAGATATACATAACTTTTGAATCTTCTATCTCATAACACATGATAAAATTAAATTATAGTTATTCTCTTATCACAATAACATGATTCTTATCTATAATATTTAAAAGGAACAACTTTCTCTACTTTGTAAAGGAAAAGTGACATAAAATCATGAGGGATTTCATTACAGGTTCAAATTACAATGAGGTTTAAGGATGATTGGAATAGATGTTTGGATATTATGTCTTGAGGAGTAGGTTTATCTATTAAATTATGGTGCATGATATAAAAAATGAAATCTCAATGTAATTCTACCCTTAAAATTTCCAACTCTATTTTTTTTCGAAAACTCGATGTAAGGTCATGATCAAAGCAATGAATAATGAATTGTTTTCTATTACCTCTAGAAATTATCACTTATTTTATACTTTGTTTTTCAAATAACCATTTCATTTTTTTCAAAATTTATGATTAGAAAAAACCTCACATCCATCACCTAACCACATATTATAAAATTCATTAGTCTAGTAATGATGATTTTTTCCCAAATCACAACCCATTTTTCTCATTTTTGGTTCTTTTTATCATTTTCACTTTTTTTAATTAAATGGGAAAAACAATGAAGTATCATGATTTAATCTAAAACATTAATTTGTTCCCACAATAATAGACCATACACTTTTTAATTATAATATAAATAATCCCCTCTATTATGATTCCCTTAACCCCCATACATCAAATTTATAATATCATGAAAATTCTAAGAGGAGGGTTATAATGAAAAAAAATGAAATAAAACATGGATCATACCTAAAAATGTGATTCATGGTTTATATTGGTAAAGAAACGATTTATGTAAATGTGGTATTTTAAGTATAAAAGATTTTCAAGATATGCCTCATTAATTTTAAATGTGTTTTTGAAAGTTCAAATGAATGTTGTGGTTGATGAAATGTCCTAAGATCACTCTATAAATATGCTCAAGATAAAATAGGAAGTAATTAGTTTAAAAATTCTCTCAGGAATGAAAATATGATATTGAAAAATTACTCAAGGCATGATTAAAAATAAAAAATCAATTCACAAGAATTAAATAAATTCAAAGCATGAAAACTGATTCGTAAATTTTATTTACATACATAAATCAATTCCTTCAAATCATGAGTCGTCATTTTAATATCCATCCTTAACTTTAATCATTTAATTATCCATTTTAATCATTAAATTTCATTAGAATTTAAATCAAAATAATGTAATAATAGGATTACTAAGAAACTCGTGTCTCCTAAATGAGTAATATAAAAAACAATTCATGTGTGGGCATACGATTTCATCTTAAAATCTCAAAAAACAATTGGATAAAAAAATTAAGGAGCGTAAAATGTAAACAATAAAAATGAAATCCCTTTCCCATGAATCTTATTCCTATTTCCTACTTTTCTTGGGTCTTAATTATGGTTTTCTTCTATGATTGAACTTGAAAAATCAAAATAACTCATACTCATGTAAGAACCATTCCATTAATGCTCGAATGATTGATGTAGGATGTAATCGAATAATAAATCCGATAAAAAATTAAAACTAGGGTTTCCTCCCAGAAGCAACTTTCATTAATTTCATTGTCCCAAACTCACCTCATAATAAGAAATCAATAGATGGGTTTTGAAAAGTTTGATCTCCTCCACTAGTTCTTGAGGTAAACTTCCATTTGATTTTTTCATCCTTTTCCCATTTATAGTGAATGGGTTTCCTGTCCCTTATTTATCGATATGAATAGAACCAAAAGGATATAAATTAGTAATAAAAAAATTCCATCTCACCTATAATGAAGCCTACCAAGAATTAACTTAAGTCTATAATTATGGAGCATAACTTCATCTCCAGGTTAAAAGGCATTTAGTTCAATCAATATTTCATGTTATACTCTAGTTATTTCTTTGTAAATTCATGATTTTTGAAAATATTCTTTTATAATTTCCTCCATCTCCTATAATTGAAGTTTTATCTCTTTCCCAACACTCATTATATCCACATTCGCTTTTTTTAACATCCCAATATGCTTGGTGCTCTAACTAAACTGGTAGGTGAAAACTTTTTTCATAAATCAACCAGTAGGGGATCATAACTATGGGTGTCTTGTATGATATCTATTATTATAATAATGCTTATTCAATCCTTTAGATATAATCTATTAATTTTGTTTTGACTATTTTATCTAAATTGACATTAATCTCCAAATTGGACACTTTATGTTTTCCATTTGTTTGGGGATGGAAAGGTGTAGATGTTTTGTGGTGCACCGTATATTTTTTCAGAATATCCCCCATTATTCTACAATAAAAAATGTGTCCCTTGGTTTATGATGGTGAATCATGACATTCCAAACATACAACAAATATTGGCCTTGAAAAAATCACACAGAATTTTCGCATCATCAGTATTGGTGGCTTTGTATTCTACCTATACGAAGACATAATCAATAACAAGTAAAATATAATATTTTCAAAAATACTTAAAAAACATTCCCTTAAAATAAATTCCCAAAATTATAATATTTAACAAAAAATGATGGGTTATTGGAGTATCTCTTGTATCTTTCAAAATTTATCATAAAATTGACACTTTTGACATTTAGAAGAAAATTATGAGCACATTTAAACAAGGTAGGACTATATATTCCAGATTAAAATACTCTTCTAGATATTCATTATGCTCAAAAGTTTCAACCACAAAAAATTGTATGAAAAAATTGAAAAACCGATTCTATTTTACTTTTCCGCAATCATCTTCTTATTACATGGTTATTTCTAATTTTCTAGTGAAATGGATCTTCACATATAGAAAAACTAGATTCAGATTTTAGTTTATGTTTCTAATTGGAGTTAAGGGAATAAGGTACCTAATATGTGTCCAAATAATTCACTATGTCGTCATACCATTGTACTTCACCTTCTATGATGTAGAGTTGTTCTTCGAGTATGTGATCATTGACTGGGATCTGCTCTGTAATTTCTATTTCAGTAGTATTGGGTAGCCTAATGAGGTGATATGAAACTCAGTTTTCAAATCCATTTTGTATCTAATTTCTAGATTAAACTCCTATAATAGTGGTATCCATATTTCTAGAATTTGTTTGGCATCAGCCTTCTTCATCAAGTACCTAAGTGCCACATGAATAGAAAATAAAACTACTTTATTTTGAATCTAATATAACCTGAATTTATCTAATAAAAATGCAACTACCAAAGAATCATTTTTAGTGGTTATGTTATTGATCTGAGTGGTATCCAATGTTCTTTAATCAAATTTTATGACTTGGATTCTTCCATCAATTCATTCAAAAATAACAACTCATACAGCTTGGTTTGATGTATAAAAAATATATTCAAATGCATGTTCCCAATTTTATGGCCGTAATATCAGTGATCTAATAAACTTCTATTTTAGCTCACCAAATGGCTCCCTATAATTTTTATTAAAATAATCAACCTCTTTTAAGAGAGATATTGAAAGTGGAAGTGATATCATACTAAAATCCTTGATGAATCTTATATAAAATCCCATATGCCCCTAAAATGATGTGATGTGTCTCGCATTGGTGGGGTATGGAATAGTATTGATCGAATAATTTTTAGATTTATCCAACTCAATTAATTTTTGTGAAATAATATGTCCTATAACTATTTATTTTCAACCATAAATTAACACTTTATAAAGTTCAAAACCAGATTATTCTATATGAATGTTTTCAAAACAACCTCAAGATTACAAAATTAGTGATTAAATTAATTTTAAAAAATAGTAAAGATTTCAAGAACTACATCTAGGTAGTCTTCAAAGTGATCACAAGAGATTCGTAGCATACATCACTGAAATTTACCCATGGCATTTCACAATCAGAAGGAATCCTCTTACAAGAAAAGGGCCCATGGGGAAAGGTGAAGGTTTTATTTTCTTGGTCTTCCGAGGAAATTGATACTAGAAAATAACTTGAAAACCCATATAAAAAGTAATAATTTGTCCTACCTTATAGAATTGATGTCATTTTATTAATTAACTGGATTGGTAAATAATCATTTCAGGTGACTTGGTTCAAAATTCTATAATTAATAAATAGTCTACTATTATTCTAGAAACTCATGGGAATTAATTAATTAATATTATTCTACAAAATGGTTATTATTAGTTTCATGGGAACCACATGTATGGGTCCAACCCATTGGGAGTGAGAAATTTTGTACATTATTTCATCTCCCAAAAAATATTTAGTGTATTTCTTTGCTACCTCTATTATCGTGGGGTTCAGTCTTTTATGGAGATATCTAAGAGGTCAAGAGTCCTCTTATAAAAATATTATATTGGAGTTTACCTTGGTTTTTATTATATTTATATATCATAGACTCCATCCGTTGGCTCTAGAATTTCTTTTTATAATTTCAAATCATTGTTTTCTCTTGGGTCATAGATAGATTATTAGAAATGGTCACTTGAATTTTTCTACCTCAAATAGATACACATATTTTAAATCTTATAGGAGGGTATATAATTCACGAATTGGGGATCTTTTAGAGATGATAATGAATTCACATTTCCCTTTTCAAAATCATGAATTTATATAAAAAAGGGTATCATACTAGTTTCTTCTAGAAAATTATCAACAAATTAATAGGTGATTGCTTTTTTATATAAAAAAGAAATATTTTTAATACTCTTTCCTTCCATGGTGTTTAAAATATAATATTGATCTCTTATTTATAGTTTTTTTAAAATCATTCCCAAATATATTATGGTATCAACACCTTCATGATGTAAAATTACAAAGAGGGAGTGATTGTTTAAAAGGTTTCTTTTTTAGTCAAGAACATTGAAGTTCACATTTCAGCCTCCCAGATCCATGGTAAATGTTTCTTCATGCACATTGATGATTTTTTGGCTATTTTTAGGAATGGTATTACCAAAATAAAGGGTAAATTACCTAGCTAAGTTTCATCATCTATGGTGAATAAATAAAAGTCTAGTGAAAAAATTATCCCTTCAACTCCAACTAGCACATATTCAACAACTCTAGCTAGAAAAGAAGTGAATTAGTTTTCTTGTCAGACAACTACTCTTATGGGATTATGTTAACCTATTTTAAAATAATAAAGGATAAATTTATAAATTACATTAATAGAAGCACCAAGATCAAAAAAATAATCAAAAAATTCAAAGAAACCACTATATAGGGAATAAAAAATGTCATTGGACCATGAAATATTTTAGGAAATTGTGGTGTGGTCAATGGTAAGACACTTCTTAAAAATGTAATTATTTAATAACCATATTGATTCATTATCTTCGTGAATATTTTTTTGTGAAACTTTTCATATTTTGGATTTATAATATTTCCTCTAGAAAAGGAATATTGATTCTAACTTTTTTGGAAGGCTTCCTGGATAACTTTTTTAAGTTTTTATTCATTATCCTTTGATGATCAAGTTAATATAAAAGGGAATGGTTCCTTATTTTCATTTTTCTCACTTTGTTTTCTTTTCACTTGTGTTTCTGGTTTCATTTCTGGGTGGATGGGTTTATCTTTAGGTTATTTCTTAGGATCAACCAACTTAATTGGTTTAGGTGGTGGAAGCTCATTTCCTCATTGAGTTGTGATTGCTCTAACATTATCTATCAGTTTTGGGACTATCTCGTCTAGAATATTTCCTAGAGTCTTAGTTAGAATGTCTAAAATAATTTTTAACTGGTTGGATAAATCATTGAAAGTTTCCTTTATCTTGTCAACATTATACTATAGTTGTTAGTTCTCATTTTACAGTGCACTGGTTTATGGTTTATCAAAAGTATTTTATCATAAATGGGTGGTATAAAGGTTTGTTTTATTGGAAGGGATATTTGGATTTTTGTTGGAATGGTTCTGTGTTTTGATATTACTACTAGAAATGTGGATGATTAGAAAAAGGGGGTGCGGAATATTTTTTTTGAAATCATAATAGCTATTTTGATTTCCCTTTTACACATTGTTGATTCTGTGGAAACTTAATTTGCCGTAATGCTTATTCACAACTCTCTATACCCTATATCTCAACACATTTATTGGTTTAATGATTGGGAAATGAACATAATATACATACTTGTGGTGGAAATGGTTTCTCATTTACTTTCTTTATATAAATTTGTTTCACATGTCTTGTCAATTATTAAATTTTGGTTCTAAAGAGAGGTTATGGGTTACAAGTCCTTACCTCAGGTATTTCTCTTATACCAGTGCCTCCTATTTCAAATTTTTATGAATTCAGATCTATCTTCTCAATTATATTATGGGCTTCTACGGGTGATTTTTCAATCAAATCTCTTCCATATTATTCATCTAAAAGGTTTCTATAATTTTATAGAAAACTTTTTTATAATAATATGAGGAAGTGGTGATCCTCCACTATTTTGTGTGGGAATATTTCAGAATGATTTATGAATCATTCCCATTACTTGTAAAGAGTCTCATTAGTAGCTTGTCGAATGACATGCATCTCTTTTCTACTTGTTGTGATTTGGGAGGTTAGGAATAACCTATGTATGAAACTTCATTAGAGATCATAACAATATTCGATATGTTAGGGTTTTAAAGTATAAAACCACTCCTTAGCTACCCCCTCAAGTGAAACGTGGAATGCCTTCCACATGAATTGCTAATCAACTGCTCCTCTTTGTTGGAAACTTTGACAAACATAGCTTAATTATTGAATGTGTTGATTCAGATCATCACCATAAAGGCCATGAAATTTAGGTAGAACAATATCAATGTTAATATGTTACTCAAAACCTTTTTTGTGTAGGAATAGTTAAATAATTTTTTGGGTTGGAAAATTGTGGGGAAGAAAGGTCCCTTAAGGTTTTTTGTGGGTCTAGTGCCATAAATGGTGTTTTTGAATGAACAATTAATTATTATAAATTTATTTATTCAAAAAGGTTGAATTAATAATTCAGATACCAATTAAAATATTTCTCTTTTTATCAAGGTAAAAATCAAGTATTTCTTAATTAGAGGTCCTAACAATGAAAATATAAAGGGTCAGATTTATACTAGATCCCCAGAAGTGCTGCTAGTTTTGATACACACCAGTTATGGGGCATGTAAAAAAATTATTTTCCTATTGTAGCATAGTGGATAACAAGGGTCGTCTCAGTTTACGAGCTTCTCATTTTGTTCACTTAATTATTTTAAATCACCAAACCTTGTTTTTTTTTGTTTTTTTATGAAAGAAAATGAGAATGTTTTTGGGTTTTTTTATTTGAATAAAATATAGAAGAAAAAATATAATTTAAAATACCATGAAATTATAAACAAAATGATTTAAGATATAATGGACTTTGTTTTGGGTTCTGTTTTTGGTTCAATCATTATTTTTCTTTATATTTTTTGTTTCAATTTGATAATCAAAACATGAAACATCATGTTTAAACTAATATTATGTATTTATAATTTATGAAAATAATTGAATGACTAAGAAATATCAAATACACAACCTTATTTAATCATGGATGATGACACACCTTGGTTTAGGATTTACCATTTTAAAGACCCAACTCTATCGATGCCATTTCATCTATTTATTAGCTCAATTATATGATCTAAATAACTAACCAATGAAGAGAGGGAAGGAGATTAAATAAAAGGATAGAAATATATTGAGTTGTATGTCATTGGGGGTAGTCCACATTGGGTATATTCACCTCACCCATGAATTATACTAAAATATACCTACAAATATAAAACAAACATTAAGGAAAATTCAACAACACCTTGACCTCCCCCTAGGCCAATCCTTAGGGTGAGACCATTATTTTCAAGGGTAACAGATCACATGGTACAATGGGAGTCAAGAGAAAGATAAATATTTAAAATATAAATAATAATGAGAAGAATAAAAAATGAGTGATGAGAGAAAGAAGATAATAAAATAAAAAGAACTGGGGATGAGAGACATAGAATAAAAAAAATAGAAGAATGAAAATAAAACGCAAGAAGGAGAGATAAATGAAAGAATAAGAAAATAACTACATTAAATAATAATGTTAGAATTATTATTATTATTATTATTGAAGAATAATTATAAGAATAATAAAGGATGATGAAGTTTTCTGGAAATAAAATTAAAAAATGCTTGAAATAATTTAATCAATAAAAGAATAATTAAAATTAAAATTTAAAATAATACTTAAAATAAAAAAAATAAAATAAAAAAATTAATATATGTACATGTATCATCTCAACATCCTCCATTGTGGTTTCCCTCTATATGGTGTCAATATATGTCCATCATCATGGATGGAATCCTCACTATATTGTCTAAGGGGTGCCATAATTTAATATTGAAAATCAATATCTTCTAAATATCCCATTAAGAACTCCTCCATGTTTTTTCCACTAAAAGTTTGATAATCATTGATCCCTTTAATAATAGAAATTTGGATGGTTTTCTTCTCAAATGTTTCTCAAAATTAAATTTTCTATTGACTCTCCATATTTCAATGTAATTGGATGTTTATAAAGGATGTTATGATGTAATTAATGAGTCATACTCTTTTGGGAAGATTGTTTCCTAAATTTTCCCCTAATTTCACGCATCATATGAACATATTAACGATGGAATATCTTCATAATAAACAATTTTTGGATGATTCATTGAACTATATTTTAAATGTAGTTTGAATCGCCTTAATTGGATGTGTGTAGCCCGATTTCTGACTCAATTACTGAGGATGGTTCCACTTTATGGTCCAGAACAAATTTTCAACATGATTGATTTTTAGGTCCTATGGATGGTAGAATAATATCCTAGTCTAGAAGAATAAGTTTATTCCCACAAATAAAGGAATCCTTAAAAAGAGTAAATCCAATTTAATCAATATTTTAAATGTTCTTCTCAAAATACAAAAGTAATTAAAATATTGTAAAAATCCAGAATTAAGAAATTTTCTTATTTTAGCCCAAAACACACTGAAACCCCTAAATATGATGAAAATAAACTCAAATTTATAAATTTTTAGGGTTTAAATCATTTAAATACATATTAAAACTGATGAAATATTATCTCTATACCTCTTCACAAGTCACCCACAAAAAAGTACTATCAACCAAAGGCAGATTCGTACCCAGGAGAGGCTTCTTATATCCCAGTAAGCCCCAATATAATTTTATCCCCATATCATTTCTCATAATCTAAGAATCACCAAAATCATTTTTTATACAATCTTTCCCCCTCATGTGTGAGGCATGTCATAACATGCAGACCTGATAAGCCTCCTATTACTCATTATTTCCTTGACATATGGTCCTAGTCGTATAACCTAAAACTGAAAGACCCCATGTTGTTAAATGGAATGGATTATTTTCTAGTCCCATGAAACTAAAATTATCAAGAATTTAAAACTACATTTATCTTGAATCCTGTTATCACGAGACACATAGTGACATCTGAATCCTTAATTTTGGGTCCATCCAAGAGATAAAAATGTCTCCCCATTTCTTATGTATGGGTAAGACCCACACAAGAATTTACCAGACACAAAAGGAAAAAAAATCCCCCAATATCATTTTTATAAGATATACTATCATAGGAGAGTCCAATATGGGCATCACCCCATTCGTAAGCTCATATCAAAAAAATCCCTCCTTCCCTATGCACGAGTTAGACATGCATGGGGAAACCTTTCTAGAACTATGTGCTAATTGATTATCACTATGATGTGATATGTAGTGATTTTATATCCTCACATATCTAACCCTAATGTATCAAAAACCAAAATCCTTCCTATTTATTGGTTATACCTACATAAGGAAAACATTTCCTACCCATTCCCATGAAATTTTAACTTTAAATTCCCCTCCTGTGTTCCAGAACTCTCCTTCCAAAAAACCTAAATTTTTTTATAGGAAGGTCCAAATCCCACTAAACCTCCCCGAGAAGTATAAATGTGGGGCCAGTGTCTTAAGGAATCCTTTTTTTGATTGTGCACAATATTCCACAGTTGGATATGTATAAGTTTCCCACCAAAACAGCCTTTCAACCAAAGAAAAATTTATCTTCAGGAGTATATTTTATGTTCTCTATACACCCAAATGATGTTAACATAACACATAATTCCTTGGATTTAGGAACCCCATATTACCTTTTACAACATTTCTCCTTCATTCATGAAGATTATTGAACATTCTTTGCCAGATTACCAGGGAATGGGAAAATCATTTATCCATCAGTCGATATTAAATGAACATAAACTGTAACCCTCAAATTTCAATTAAATGAGGAACTAAACTACAAGTTCTATGTCCTAGTTTCATGGTGTAAAACTATAAAATTCTCCTTAAATACTTCAGAATGGATAAATTCATGTATTAGTAGTTTCTAATTCATGTTCAGTGCTAACACAGATTCCCTTTTACTTTTAATACTTCATTCCCTTGACAATCCACCCTTATTGGTCTTGAAAAATATGAATTTTAAAAAATTACCTAGCTATCAGAAATGGAGGGCTAGTGTCCTAAGGATACCTTAATTTGTCCATTCATAATATTCCCCAATTGGATCTTCATAATTCACCCACAAAAGGGGGCCTATCAACCAAAGTAAAATTCTTCCCTAGGAGAGGCTTTTCCTTCCTCCATACCCATGAAAACATCATGTTGGAAACAATTATTATGGTTACTCCTCAAATACTTTCTCTATATCATTCCTAAGGTGCTAAAATCACAAAACTATGGTCAATAAAAATCCGTCATTCATTTTTGAATCATATTGGGACATTCTCAATCAATAATCTGGATTGGGGATCACACCCCTTAATTAATGGTTAAATATGTTCAACCTGAAACATAAGTTGAATTAGTCCAATTTGAAAGACTCTAAACATCCAACAAAAAGTGACTAAATACTCACTAGATGGAAAACCTACAAATGTAACCCTAGGTAAAAGTCGTGTACTAGCTCGATAAACCAATGCTCTGTGGGGTTTAGATAAAAACCAAGAAAAATAAAATTAAAGAAACAAAAAACTCATTTGGTATAAAAAATGAAAAGGTAATCCTAAGGAAAATTCAAGTTATGACTACTAGGCCCATAAAATAGTAGACTTATGAGAAAAATAGGTTGGTAATAAAAAAGACACAATGTTATAGGGTTTTTCATATAACTCTTGCAATAGTCAAAACTACACTATTTGAGTCCCTCATCTCAGAAAAAATTAAGGCATTACATGATCATGTCAATTTAGTTATCCAAGATTGTGATTCAAATTAATGCCCAGTGATGAATCTATTCAAGTAATCAAAGGAAGTATCTTACAGAAAAAATTTCAATTTGAAATTCAGAGATATTTCAGGATAAGATAAAGGATAATCATGGGTGTAAATTAGGTATTCATTTTAATAAATGGGAATAGAAAAACATCCATACCCTTGAGTCTCTTTATATAATAATGAAATTGTTGTTACAGGGCCTAGTAAAAAAATTTAAAAACATAGATAATTTCCTAGTCCATGTCCTACATGAATTGATGAAGCTCTAATAAGGTTACCAAATCAGTATCTACACATTCCCACAATGCCTATTCCTTCAAAACCACATCCAATTATGACTTTTCCTCCTCTCTGACCAATTTTTTTCCTTTATTGATATCTACCTTAGTGCGATCCAATTATTTCTTATGACTCTCCAATTACTCTCTAAGCTTCTCCACCTCTTAGAAAAGTCACTCAACTGAGGTCCTCTACTCTGTATGCTCACCCTGTTGCCTCATGAACATCCCTACATGCCCAAAAACTTCATTAAGAAAAAGGTTCTGATCTGAAAAAAGATGAGCCATGGACTCTGTGTTTGAAAGCTGAGAATTTATCCTTCTATTATTTTCTTGAGAAAAAATCACCTACTTCACTATGTCATAAGTGACATGATAATTAATCCCCATACACAAGAAATTAAAACAGGCAAAGTAATTTGGGAAGTTTCATCGACATATTTGAAAGGGGGTTTGAGATATCATCTTCTAGATGTCTGTTGCAATTTTTTATTGGGCAACACTAAGGTTATTCAGAGCTTCCTACTCTACCTCAAAATCTACCTCGGATGGTATAATATATTCAGGAATAATCTCTACCATATAGGGTGTTGATTCAGAAACCTCAGCATGGCCTGATCCCATACCAGTTGCTTCTCTTTCAGTACTAGTAGGTGAAAGGATCACATCATCGACTACAACCATAGAAACTTATGGCTATTATTATATAATTATAATATTGAAATAGCTAACAACTATGCCATTAAATGAAAAGGAAATTATTGCAAGTCACCTCAACATGTGCGGACATAGATATCCTTAGCCACTATTGTTTCGTCATCACCTGAGAAAATAGATTTTGCATCCATGATTTTGAAGTTGACTTAAGGTTCTTCCATAGAAACATATGGTTGAGAATCATGCTAAACTAGTTCAGTGATATCTAGAAGGATTCTCCCTGATACTATAATTTAAGGAATAATCATCAAAAAATTAGGGTAAACAACTGATTCTGATTCTTCTTGAGATTTAATCACTCTCCCTTTCATGGATGTGCTCCCTAGAAGGGTAGGATCAGTATGCTCAGTTAAAGCTTCGACCTCTAATGGATCTCCCACTACTGGGACAAGGGTCGTTTGGTCATGATGGGATTCCACCTAGGGCTTAAAAACCTTCCCTAGTGGCCCCAATTTTTCTAGGTTCCCTATTCTATTCAACTACCACCGCTGGAGTTATCACATTTATCTCCAAAGAATAATGGGATATAAGACCTCGGGTGATTGTTTCTGGTTTACTCACAATATGTGTGCCAATTCATGTGAAAGATTATTAGTTATAAAATAAATATTCATTACCCAAAAAAATAAAGAAATTCAATAGTTACCTATTATCCTAGACATTAGACATATCTTCAACTGTGATTCCTACTAAATCTTTTTGATGTTCCATAGGGATGAAAGTCTATAAGGAATAGCAGGTGGGGCTAGAGGTGAAAATACTCCAACAAGATCCAGAAACACTGCCTCAGTAGTCTCCCTTATCTCGGAGATCCCTCTCCATGGACTCCCACGATCAAAAGGACCTTCTCCCCATTAGAGGTTCCCCTTGGTGTGTATTGTGAGGAAGACACTACATCTCAAATATCCTCCAGATCCTATAAGTACTAGTATTAAGGGTTTAAGGACATTATTGAAATACTAATAAGAGTTTGTAAAATAATCACATTACCTCTTCGTCGATGTTGTCTTGACCTGTCGAAATCACTTCTATATTCTCTACTCTGTCAGACCAGTAAGCTCTTTACTTGTAGGGGTGGATGCATGTATCCATTTCATTCAGATATATAGCTACCATGCTTGGATACTCATGAGCAGAGATATATATGAGAGTAGTTATTAATCCAAAACATGTAAGCTCAAGGGGATCTTCTTAAAGCATTTCCCAAATATATTAAAGGGGTTCATCTTAAATAATTTCCCAAATATATTTAGTAGATACATATTCTCTTAGAGTGTCCCATGATTTATAAGAACCTAGTAATTTTGTAAGATAATAATGGGTAATGATAGAAGATCCATCCTAGGAAGTGATACGGATTCTAATAACCGTAATTAAATTATGAGAACCGCATCTGCACTAGAACCCTTTGAATTTGTGCTCTTAGAAGACCCCAGATAGAAATGAGGAATCTCCCCAACTCCATTTCTAGTAGGGGTGACATCATAAACACCCTTTAAGTCATGGATATTGTCTTTTTCATCCTTATTAACCGTATACCTCACCACGAAAATCACTCACCTAGAATATCTATGATGGTTCTACTGGAAATGGATTGAGTCATCAAGCTCTTGATGATATGTTCCCTCACTCTCAGGGTCATCATCATAAGAGATATTGGCAGGTGTGAAACATAACCATAACCAATCAATGAAACTTCCTTCTCCTATAGAAAGCAACATAGATCACAAGTCAAGTGGGAACTCCTCAAAAACTCCCATTGTCTCTGAGATGAAGGTAAATCGACATCGGGAGGGATGGATAATTAACCTTGAGAAGAAGCACCCAAATTATGGGAGTTTGATCCCCAGGCCATCAAAACATTCTATGGGGGTTCATAAATAAAGAATTTCCTCTTATTCATTTCAGACCTAGAATGACCCACTATTTTATTTTATTTCCCTAATGCCTCTGGAACATTTTTGGCATCAATAATAGAAATTGGTTTTTCCGGCTTATCTTTAGGATATGATTAGTTCCATTTTTCAGCATAGGATATGGTAAGTGCGGGATGGAAACTCATAGAAGGATGAATCCAAATACAACATCATGTGTCCTCCCCAATGAAAATCATAAAAATCTATTGAGTTGTCATCAAGTGTTTTTTCAGTACTGCACTATTGATGGTCAGAGGAAACCTCATACGGACATAATTGAATTGACATGAAAATATGTATGGTACGTAACCCTCACATATAATATGCCTTCATTTATAGAGATAATATATCCTCATTTGGACAGGTCTTTAGATCCATCATTTACTAATGAATTAGAAGGGTTACATAAGGATCATAGGTTAAATGATAATTATATTTGAACTGATCTTTCCTTTCCTTCTCACTCTAGTTTGATGGAATTACCCTACTTATGATTCAGAGGTATGGTTAGATGGTAGATTCTATGATCATTGGGGTGTTGATATATATATAGCTTCCCTTTTAGGATGCTACCCATCCTAAGATATCTTGGAATGGACCCACTAGTCGGTATGGTAGCCTCCCTTCACTGATCTATCCCAACAAATGGTAAATCTTCACCATCATTGAGATAGAAAAGTTAATACACCTATTTATTTCCAATCAATTTTCCATAATCAAAGTCATGACTCTAACCCCGGTTCCATAGCCATCCAAAAGTGTTAGCTAGCCACTCTGAAACATGGTAGTAAAGGCTACTAGTATGAACATTTAGTCATCAATAAGAATTGTCTTCATGGTCTACTAATTGAATCAATCCCTATCAAGTGTAGGCCAGTATGTGCCAATACACTTTCTGGTCTCAATAGTTGAAAAATTACTCATCCTCTATGCATAGAGATCCTATACACATAGCTTATCAAACACAACGATCTAATAAGAAAATAGGACATCCAACATTGGATGAGGGTTACCCTTTAAAATGTCCTTCTCCTTGTCAATATACTTCTTAGAAAAGGGGGGAGTCTTTTTTACATCATCCATGTCCTAAGGGAGTGGAAGAAACTCATCATACATATCACCTATGATGGTAACCTCCAAAATCAACATAACATTCCAAAGATTATTACTGACCTACCCATGCACAATGTATATGGTGTTCGTGTTTGGGATCCACCTATTAAGGAAATGAAAGATGTGTTTTTAGTTTTGGTGGGAGTAGGTCTACAATAACCAGATCACCAAATAAATACCCACATCCTAAAATCTGTCATATATTACTTAAATGTATGGAGAACCCAAAAAGTACAACCCCAATCAATGATGAATGTGCCCTCGGGGAAAAGATCCCATATTTATGACCACCCCATTTGCTCATTTTCTATGTCCTTATGTGTAATGCTATGATAATAGTGTATTTTTTCATCTGGTGCATGTATAGTTTCCTCTAGGGACTAAGGAGTGTAGTTATGAAGAGACACAGTAGTATGGGTTACCAAGATGAATGTCCAATTTTCCAAGATATTGGGTTGGGTAATATTTCTATTTTCAAGTACCCAACCCTCTTGTTGATTTGTTGGGTGTGGTGCTAGAATCGTAACATCAGATGGTATCACGAATCCATAAATGGGAATCCTATCCAAAACTAGATAACCCCTTTGAGTGGAACTAAGAAGTCCATCCAGGAGTAGATTAAGTGGGTTGATGATTATTTTATAATTTTTTTAATGAAATTGATCATATAATTCACCCATTCTATAGTAACCAAGAGAGTAGATGAAACAATAGTGGAAGAAGCCTGGGAAGGGTCCTTCCTTTGGTATACATTAATATTCAAAAGTAAAAGAGTTGATTTTTATAAAATGTGAAAAGTAAAAATCCCTAAAAACTATTAGTTTGCAAAGCACTAACCCACAAACAAATATTTCATGAAACACCAATCCATGAAGTGTCAGCCTGTAATTTGCTGGCCCACAAATCTTTGGCCAGTGAAACATCAGCCTGTGAACCAATAGTTTTCAAAATGCCCTCCCATGAATCATTTTCCAGTGAAGTTTCGGACCATGAGATTTTATGTACATGGGAAGTTCCATTAGTGAATCCTTTGGCCTCTATGAGGGAGATTCAGAATTTTCATTCTCAATTAAGGATTTCAGTTTGTGTAAAGGGTTTCTACAATAGAGAAATGGTTTGTGAGAGAAGTATGTGATCAAGAGTCTTTAGAGAACTCAGTTCATTGAGAAATATAATATATGTAAAATTATCCCGAACCCCTATTTATATTCATTTCCCCCTATAACAGGTCCACATGAATAAAACAAACTGGTTAAAAATAGGACTGATTTTTATATTGGAACAGGATCCTCTTCATCCTGATCAAAACCCATTATGATGGGGGAATTTTTTAAATCTTGAATATTCCACATACGAAAAGAATAGATTTTTATCAAACATGGAAAAGGGTACAAATAACCCCCAAAAACTAATTTTAATATAAATTTTCAAATGGGTGAGACCACGAGGGATGGATTGATCCCACAAAGTAAAAATCATTTTATAGATCACCACTTCATGAAGCACCCCACAAAAAAATATTTTGCATGTAACACCCTAACCCCAGTTACCTAGAGTCGGTGCATTATTACATAACATTGACATGTTCACAAGGAATCAAATCTCGAAATACTGATAAGTTTAGTAGCATTTGAAGTACTAGATACATTCATAAATTTTACGTTACATTATAAAATGGAAAAAAACAATAACATTGTCTCCATTGACTACATTCATTTCCCATAGACTATCCCTATAGGTCATTCATAATATACTTATTCACATCCTAGGAAAAATAAAACATAGAAAGGGGTGAGCTCAAATGCTCAGTAAGGATAACAATATAGAGGAAACTTTAATAAATAAGCATAAACATTTAAGGCAATTTATAAGACTAAAACATAAGCCTTTTAAACATAAACACTTTCATAATATAGCGAATATAAATCAAATAATTCCATTTAAATATTCACATGGATATTATAATAGTTTAATATTCACATGTAATATCAATATCCAATTTCGTAATGATGGAATACATAATACCAGACTTCATAACCACATAGTCAAGGCCTTGTGCCAAGTCTACAAATAATATTTTTCCATGGCCTTATGCCAAGACACTAGTTCGTCTCATGATACCTACTGATTCATTGAGGAGCTATTGCGGGCTCCACCCATCACTTACTAAGCCCAATTCATTCCACATATGAAAAGGATTAAACATAACATAAACATTCATATTAAAGCTAGCATACGAAATGTCAATACTTTATCTATAATCCATGAATGGTATAAATATAACATATCCATACACAAACATATCATAAAGACTTCAATAAAATAGGGAAGATTTGTATCATAATTAATCAATTTCAAACAACTGTAAAATCCATCAAAGCATATTGACATAGATGAAATCAAAACTATTTGAGAGAAATACCTCTTTATTTTTTTAAAATCATTTAAAAGAAAATATTTATTTTGAAAATATTCTTATAAGCTTGTAAGGGAAACTTCAATGATGTTATAATGGCGGAAAATATCTTCACCCACCGTATAAGTTAAAAAAAAGACGTTCTTACCTAGATTTTGTCGAAAAGGTCATAAAGTAGCTTGTTTGGAAAAGGACGGAAAGATTCCTTTCAAAACATATATGGTCAAATAATGGTATAAATGACTTTAACCCATAGTCTAGTAAATAGTAAAAATGTTTTGAATTACATTTTTAAGAAAATAGAGATGTGGATGATAAAAATTTCTCGGTAGATACTTACCTATTAACAACCTCAGATAAATAAAGAGATTGTAGAATTAACCCTTACCTTGTATTTTTCCTTAGTCGATGGTATTCTAACCTCCAGTATAATAGTTAAAACATTGTTATTAAATTATAAAATACTATATACATAAATATGATATCATATATGATCCTATAATATTTCTTTGTTCATAATATTTCTGTAGTATCATCATTTCAGGTATTAACGGATTCATTTTACATTATATGCTTGGTTACGTAAGACATTTTTGTTATGGAGATGATGTATTTTATTCATATACAGAATTATATTATGTTCTTAAACATTATTTTAAATCATACAATGAAATTTTTTTAATGATTATGATGGGGAATTAATCTTATAGCATTTTTTTAGACGGTAATTCGTACGTATGCATGAGAAATAATATCACACTACTAGTAAAACGAGCTATACCCACGGTTTAAAACCGTGGGTATAGCCCCCAAAACTGTGGGTATAAACTATACCCACAGTTTTGGGAACCACGGGCTGGAATGGCGTAGGTATAGGGGTCTTAGCCTATACCCATGGTTTGGGAGAACCGTGGGTATAGGGGAGTCAATTATGGAACACCGCCTATTCCAATGTGGCACACAACAGACCCCACGACTTGAAAACCATGGGGAATTTAAATTCAAAAAATTTGCGCACTGGGGGAATTGAACCCACACCTCACGCATAGCCTCACAGGTGCACCACAGCAAGGGACCACCCAAGCTATCATATTTAATTGGTATATATACATATATCTATGTATATATATTAATATGAATCAGTGCGGTATTTAAATTCCAAAAACGTTGCTGGTGAGATTCGAACCTGGGTATACAGAATGCCTCACGTACGCCCATCCCCGAAGTACCACCCGATCTACCATTTTATTCTAGTAAATATACATACATCTAGGTATATATATTAATAATATTCGCGTTACAAAAAATGTAAATAGCGGAATTTGAACCCGTGACCAACATCAGTAGCAAAGAACGCTTTACCAACTAAGCTACAGAATTTTTGAAGTTATATATTTATATTTACGTAAATATATTAATCTAAACCATGAATAAATGCCTCCCCGCAAAATTATTTTCATTTCCCGCCTAATTTTATTTCCCCTCCATAATGCGGGAAATCTATACCCATTGTTATGGAGAACCGTTGGCATAGGTCTTCAAAAAAATCCCAATACCCACAGTTTTGATGAACCCTCGGTATAGGTCTTCGGAAAATACCCTATACCCACGGTTTTCTCCAAAACTGTGGATATAGGTCTTAAATGAAAACTACCCCCACGGTTTTTGGCACAACTGTGGGTATAGGTGGCCTATACCCACGGGTTGGGAAAATTGTGGGTATAGGTTCACATACTATCCCTATACCCACGGTTTTTTGCAAAACCATGGGTATAGACCTATTTTCCAGTAGTGTCATTATATTGATGGTGAAATCATATGTAATTGGATGGTATATGGTATATATGGATTCATTAAAATGTTATATTTAATTGTTTCATTATTTATACTCATTATAATACCCATCCAAATAATGAAGTGCTTGAATAACAAACTACACCACGGCGTGGAGACGGTAAGACGTACATACGCATGTATGGTGACTTTGTCATTTAAAGATGGATAGAATAATGAATATGGTTGTACCACATTTATAATAACATCACAGTATGTAGAAGTTACTTGATTTATTATTTTGGAATGGAAACAACAACGAAAGAGTAAGTGGAAGAAGAAAAGAACATGAAAGATGGTGGTGAAATTATTATCTCTTCTTTGGGTGTTTCCATTTGAGATGATCAAAAGGGCTCCATAGGTTGGATTTATGATCAAAGTAAGGCCTTTAGGTTGAAGGGAGGATAGTTTAGAGGATATTTGGGTAGGTGTTGGCCGAGCCAAATGGATTTCTATGGGTGAAATTTAGATAAGGGGAGTCACCCTTTTATAAGAGAGGTGAGAGTCACTTTAGGAAAATCTTGAAATATAATTTTATAATAATTTTTTTTCATATTTTAATGGCCCAAAAATTATTTATTTCTAGGATAAGGTGGGTATGGGTCGAAAAACTCTCAAAAAATAGGTTGTAGATAGGTTTAGGTCACTATAATAACATTATCTTTTAGATTTAACTATTAGTTAAATAGTTTGACATTTACCATGTCTCTTTGTATTTTTATATTATATGGTCAATAAACATACTATAACAACCCAAGAGAACCCCAAGTGGTTCAGTATTAATATATATATATATATACATATCTAAGTCCTTTGTAAGAACCATATATTTTTAGAAATATTATATCAATTAATAATATAGTATTTGTTTTAAAAACACATTTTTGTCAATTTTGACACTATTTAGTATTTGATATTTTTGAAATCCATAAAAAATTTATCACTTAGAATAAAATTTATTTAATCAACCCTAAAATGTCTTATTAACCTAGAAAATTAGTTTAAATCATTATAAGTCTCAATTTACATTTATTTGGATATTTATAATATCTATTATTTTAATATTTCATTATAATATAATTATTGCATCATCATTGTGTCATAAATAAATTAAATTAATTAATGTTCAAAAATTATAAATAAAATATCATTATGTAGGAAATATTTTTATATTTATAAATAATATTTATAGTGTAATTTATATTGTGTGTAACTCTATATTAATAATGGTTTAGTTATTTAACTTTGAATTTAACTCTTTTAACTATTCTTTAAATAAAATAATAAAAAATGTCCTAATCTAAACCAAGTGGACCAAAGAGGATCATATTTTCTTCCTAAGGTATTTTTTGGTCGAATTAAACTTATCCAACAGAATTATGACATGTGTTAGGGTAAATATAATATCAATTTTACCCCTAATTATCCTATTTACTTTTAACCGTGGTAAATAAAAGACAAAAGTTAGTATTCACCAACAATTATTTTCAACTTTTTAAACCATATTTTACTTACTGAGGTCAATTGTGTCTCTCAAAATTTTTAAATTCAACTCACAGAAGTTGTAAAATTATGTTTTATGCAAATTTACAAATGCTCCTAGAATGTGGGAAAAAGACGGTAAAAAGTTCAATAAAATTTTATATATCTAAAATTATTATAATTTGACTCCAATGAATTGAATTGATCAAATATAGTTATTATGAATCTATTTTTACCTTAAATAAATTAAAAAATATATATCTAATTACTTAAATAAAAATTCAGTTTTAAACAATAACGCAGTGTTTTCACTATTCATAAAAAAATTGATAGTTTTTAGAAAAATACCAAAAATTCACCCTAAGATAATTTTGATATTAAAAATTCAAAAATGAAGCCCATTTTAAAAAATAAATTTTATAAAATTTTAGGAATTGGGTATTAATATTCATAATGGCTAGTTTGATTGGTCGAGGGGTGTTAAAACTCTATGTTGCATACAACGCAAGCTACTGCATTATTCAAAGGGAAAAGTACTGTGGAAGCTTGGAGTGTTACATTATCATCTTTTAAAAATAATTTCATCCTAGAAATTTCTAAAATATTACTTCATAAAATGATTCAGGTGGTTCTTCATCATAAGTTCCTCGAGTTTCCATGTTGCCTCTTTCATCTTATGGTTTCTCCATAGAACTTTTATGAGACGAGTCGTCTGGTTTCTCAGCACCTGTTCTCTGGTATCAAGAATCTTGAAAGGCTCTTCAAAATAAGACAGATCAGGTTCCAGTTCAATTTCCTCATAGGTGAGTACATGTGTTGGTTCAGGCATATATTTTATCAATAGTGATACGTGGAACACATCATGAACTTTGGAGAGACTTGGAGGAATTTCCAAACGATAAGCCACAACTCCAATTCATTCTAGATCTTCAAAAGGTCCAATGTACCTGGGACTGAATTTACCCTTTTTACTAAATCATATAACACCCTTCCATGGAGATACCTTCAAGAAAACATGATCTCCTAGTTTAAATTCCAAATCCTTCCTCTGATTATCAGCATAGCTCTTTTGCCTACTTTGAGCTTCTTTGATGTGGGTTTGGATAATCTTTAACTTTTTCATTATTTCCTCAACATTTTCTGGGCCTACGAGTTTTCTTTCACCAACATCATCCCAAGAAGTTGGTGTGTGACATCTCTTTTCATATAACGCTTCATGTGGTGCCATCTGAATACTTGAATGGAAGCTATTGTTATAATAAAATTTTACCATAGGTAAATATTGATCCCACATACCTTGAAAGTCAAGTGAGTAAGATCCCAACATGTCTTCTAAGGTTTGAAAAGTCAATTCTAATTGTCCATAAGTTTGAGGGTGGTAGGCAGTGCTCAAATGATGTTCAGTATCCAAGGCCTTCTGAAGACTTTTCGAAAACCTTGATGTAAAATAGGGATCGCGATGAGAAACAATCGATAGGGGTACACCATGGAGTCTTAAAACTTCATTTATATATAGTCTTTCTAGATGTTCATGTGTTAAATATTCTCTTATAGATTGAAAATGTCATGAATTGTTAAGATGATCAACAATGACCCATATTGCATCATCCCTTCTAGGGGTCTTTGCTAGCCCCATGACAAAGTTCATCGTAATACTATCCCATTTACACTCAGGTATGGGATGAGGTTTCATTACTCATCAAGGTTGTTGCCTTCCAGCTTTCACTTGTTGACAAACCATATATCTTGAAAAAATAAGCAATCTTCATCTTCATGTTGTCCCACCAAAAATGTTTCTTCAAATCTCTATACATCTTGGTGCTCCTAGGGTGTATAGAGAATTTGGATCTATTAGAATCATCCAACAATTCCATTTTTAGATTGGGTATATTGGGAACACAAATTCTCTTCCCAAATTTCGAAATCTCATCTTCATATACGAAGTCACTCAATATCACATCATTTACAGCATTAAAATTATTTGGAAACTCCTCACAATTAGTCTGAGAACATTTTATTCTTTCTAGTAAATATTGTTTGGTGAACATTTGAAAAAGTATTGATATTTCACATTCTATAGTTATTCTCATATCCATCTTTACTAGATCCATGAAAATAGGATCTCTTTCAACTCTCATCTTGTTCAAAACTCCATGATTCATTCTGCTCAAAAAAATTTCCACCTTATTTTCCTTCCCCAGGTGGTAGTGTATTGTGAAATCATAATCCATGAGTAGTTCAAGTCATCATCTTTGCCTCATCTTGAGTTATTTCTGTGAGAAAATATACTTCAAACTCTTTTGATTAGTATACATCTCAAATTTTTCACCATAGATATAATTTCTCCATATTTTCAGAGCAAATATTATATCTTCTAACTCAATATCATGAGTAGGACAGTTTTGTTCATGAATTTTTAGCTGTCGTTATGCATAGTTAATAACTCAATTATTCTACATAAGAACACCACCAAGTCCTTTCTTTGAAGCATCGCTATAAATAACAAAACCCATCATTCCTCAATGGTAGAGTCAATATAGAAGCATTGAATAATAATCTCTTCAGTTATTTAAAACATTCTTCACACTCTTTTTTCCAAACAAATTTAACCCCTTTACGTGTGATCTTGGTTAATGGGTTATCCAGTTGGGCGAAATTTTGGATGAAACGTCGATAATAACCTGTTAAACCAATACAACTATGTACCTCAGTTATACTCATCAGTGATGGATATTCTTGGATTTACTTGGTCTTTGATGGATCAACATAGATTCTATCCTTATTGATAATATGACCCAAAAAGAAATTTCTTGAAGCCAGAATTTACACTTGCTAAACTTCCCTTACAATTCACTTCTTTTGAGGGTTTTCAGAATAGTTGTAATGACCCAAAGTTTCATTAATGGAAAATCCCTCTTGATCTTATTAAATGTCTCATTATATAAAATGTTTTTACAAAATGTTAACTCCATTGGTTTTATGATAAGAATTGTGACCGTTACTTTTATAGTCGTTGAACAGTGATCACATGATTAGTATAAATATTGGACTTTAACAAATCCAATTTACTCAGAAAAAGGAAGCGATGGAATCATCCAGTAGAATTTCCCCATATGAAGCCCATTTTCCAGAGCTCGGAAAAGAGGTGGCGTCTTTGGGCTTTTCCCTTGACCAAGCCCAAGCTGAGCTTATCATGTCAAGCTCGAACGTGACTGTCTACGGGAAAAATGGAAGTTGATTGAAATTACCACTCGAGTGATGTTATCCGAGCCACCCCAAGAGTTTGTCACCATCGTACACCTTACCCTTAGGTCTTATGCCAATGTTTTAAGGGGTTATGTAACAAAAAAGTAGTACTATGTTCATGTACATTATTTTTTTGTATATAATAATGAATATAATTTCTAGTCATTTTTTATACATTGAAAATAGTTTTTAAAGTAAAAATGGTGTTTTTAGTTATTAGTTAATTAAGAAATCTATTTTATTAAATTAAGGTATTTTTGAATTAAATAATATTTTAATAAAATAATAATATTATTATTAAATTATTTTTTATTAAATATAAATGATCTTATAATTTTATAAATGCAATTAAAATTTTTATTAAGGTTTGAAAGTCGATTCTGTCAAAACCCGTTAATTTTTTATAAATGTTGGTTTTTATTTTAAAAGTGAAAATTAAAATATTTAGAAAATTATTTAGTTAAAATAAATGTTATTTCAGGAATCAAGATGTCGAAATTACCCAACGGTGAATTTTTCATAATTTTCTGAGACAGTCAAATTTTTGGGTAAAAATTAAATACCGTTTAAATATATAATGTGTTTTATGACATCATAATGACCCAATATTAATGTAATAAAATACTATAATCTTTATGTTCAGCCAATATATGTTTTACCATTAAAATTATGTGATTTTGGGTTTGTTTGACTTACTTTTCAAAGCATTAATGGACCCCTCAAGACTTATTCAACACCTTGCCTTTTTAAATTAATTTCCATGGGAGTGTGACTCACCTCCACATAAGAAACCCTAATATTTAAAGAATTTAGAACTTTGGCCTTATAAAATATTGTTTTCCTTTTACCTTTTCCATAAACCATGGGCAAATACCATGGTATGGTTTGTGGTTTGTATTAATTTAATGTAAGGGGACCCAAACCTAAATAATAAAGAATTCCCTCACCTTTCCTATATAAACCCACCCAAGCTCCCACTTCCTCCTCACTAAAAGACCTTGGAGTTCGTCCAAACTCTACCCAACTCTCTCTAGAATCATCCCAAGGTTCCCCAAGCTCCCATGAAGCCTCTCACAAGCCTCTCTCTAGCCTTTGGAAGCACACTTCCATGTAAGGGTTTTTTCTTCCTTTCTCATTTTTGTCCAATTTTCTTTAAGTTGTTTTGCCTTTTTAGTTTCAATTATAAATGTTGGGGTATGGTTTAACACCTCCCTAATACTTCCCTCTTTATGTTTTAATTAAGGGAGAAACTTTCTCTCTCATTAAATTCCTCCCATGTACACCCGTTACTATAATGAAATTCCGAAAGGAACTTCTCTCTCCTCTTTTACATTCAAGCAATACTTTTGAATCCTAAATCTAAATTCCATTACAATTGTTGGGAAATGTATCTATATGACCTTATTACTTTCCATTACATGTAAATACGATGAAGAACCCCTTTCTCTTTCATCAACCATTTTTATGAATTCTTATGTCACGCCGTTACGCTGCAGAAATCGCACTGATTTTCTAAGCCAATGCCATTGTGTAGTGAATACCATGCCCATTTCATCATCAAAGGTATTCACCTTTATGCACATTTACTTATTGTTTGTAAATTTTCATGTATGAATTCCACATTTCTTTATCATGGAATAAATGGGTATGTTTTATGAACCCATGTTTTATGATCCATGTGGCACACTTATGCATGAAATGAAATGTTTAAGAAGGGTGCGCCCTTATAGCGCTCCAATGCATTGGGTAAAGTATAGTATCATGATACGTCATGTGCAATGAGTTTTGACTCATGATAATTCAAGTGCAATGAGTTTTTACTCGTGCTTCATGTGAAATGAGGATTTACTCATGCTCTATGTGCAATGAGCCTTGGCTCATGCTAATTCCATGTTAAGTGTTGTCGCCACATTTCCATGTTATGATTATCATGCTTTATCATGCCTTTATTCTCATGTTTCTTTTATGCTCTATTGATATTCCTATTTTATAACATGTATTGTATTCCTCATGTCATTCTATGTGTACTCCCTTACTGGGCTTTATAGCTCACCCCTTTCTTATGCATGTCCTCAGGTTATCCCATGCAATGCTAAGTACGAGGGAATGTAGTGGTCATGTAAAGGATGTTTTCAATAAAGATGTTGTATTTCATGTTTTATGTTTTTATGTAATGATCCTAAGACCCAAATACACTAAACCTCTCAATATTCTTTGTTGTATCAAGTTAAGTTTTATGTAATAAATCATGTCTATGTTTGTAATAAAAGCAGGGTTGTCATAGTTGGTGTCAGAGGATAGGTTTAGTTATTTTTGGGATTAGGAAACCCTAGTAAAGCCTTAGATACAAGAATAAGTATAATAAAAACATCCCTATGTTTTGGTGTGTACTGAGTAAGTGGTTTATCAAAAAAATACATCCCTATCTGGAAACGAGCAGGTAGAGGTGGCTCTGGCACAGATGTATCCTAGGGGTAAAACCCGAAAACACCGCTTTCAGCTAGACTCGAACGGGAAATGGTGCACGACAATGGGCCTTTTTGCACTCTTGGTTACGACACTCATGGGGGATATGTTTTGATAAATTCACAAGCTTAGTATGAACTCGTTTTAAGGTAATTAAAAAAAATGACCATACGAATATTTGTTAGAAAGTAGATCACGAAAATCCTAGATTGAAGCCTATAGACTCTTGAGTAAGGAAATAAAAGTTTATTTATAAGTCATCAACTTTTGTCTTTGGATTACCCTTTATGTGTTACCCCTAACTTTCCTTTTATTCCAGCCAATGGCTGGTAATAGTAGGACACGGGCTAACAACCATTGTGAAGATCAGTGTGATGACTGTACTAATGAGATACCCAATCCAATGGGAGCAGGAATCGTGAACTTTGTCACGCTTCTCTCTCATCTAAATCAAGTTTTGAATAGAATCATAGGTCAAGAGGAACGTCCAAACCCCCCTAAGAAGGAAGAGGTCTCTATCAAGAGCTTCATAAGATAAAGGCCTCATACTTTTAGTGGATCATCCGATCCCACAATCGCTGAACAATGGATCAACTCCATTGAAAAGATATTCTCAATCCTCTAATGTTCTGAACAAGAGAAGGTTATCCTAGCGGCTTATCGAATGGAGGGTGAATCTGATCAATGGTGGACGTTGATCAAAAATACAAAGCCTGAGGAGTCGATCGAGACATTGGAATGGAAGGATTTCCGGAAGATGTTTTTCAATAAATATTTTCCGCGCACCCTCTAGCTTAATATGGAAAGATATTTCCTTTCCCTAAAGAAAAAATATGAAGAATCTATTAGATCGTACGAGGGAAACATCACTAGTCTTGCATGATATACTTTCGGCTTTGTCGTTACCCCTGAATGCAGGGTTGACTGCTTCTTTGGTGGGCTGAAGCCTAGCTTGCGGATAGCATTAGCGATCCGTCACTTCAACAGCAAATTGTCTGATGTGCCCTTAAGGTCGAAATGGAGATTGGAGAATCACAGGGGTATCATGGGGACAAGCAGCGTAAGGTAGAATTCAATTCTGGTGGGCCGATGGATAAATCCAACGGTGCTAAGAAGATCCAGCACCCCACTTGCAAAAAGTGCTGAAATAAGCACCTTGGAAATTTCCTTAAGGGGACGAGAAAATGCTTCAGGTGTGGAAGAGAAGGGCACCTAGCTGTTAACTGTCAGCAAGAAAGACCTGTGGCTGCGATAGAGGAGACGAATGCTCTGTTTGAACCTAAATGTGTTGTTCAATGCTACAAATGCAAAGAACTGGGTCATTTTGAAATTAGTTCCCTAATCCAAGGGTTTTCGGAGACAACCAACAACCTCCAAGGCAGCAAGGAAGAGATTTTTTCATCACTTCTGCTGATGTGAACCCCGACAACGAAGTGGTGACAGGTACACTAGTTATTCATTCAAGAATAGAAAACAAACTTTTTGATTCAAGTTCTACACATTCTTTTATATCTCAAAAGTTTAGTAGAACAATCCCAGCACCACCACAAATCTTGGAAGTAAATATGTCGGTGAGTATGTAAAATGGGGCAATCATTGCATCCAATGGATATATGTCCTCCCCTGTTATAGTCTGTGGATTTAATTTCCCGAAGAACCTCGTCATACTCCCTCTGGTATAATTTGATGCAATTCTTGGCATGGATTGACTTTCCTTATATAGAGCCATCATAAATTGTCAGGAGAGGGAAATCACACTCCATATGGAGAATCGACCCCCGATTCTTTACAAGTGTCAGGAGGAAGAGGAATATCCTTTAGCTCCATCATCTCAAGCATCGATATTACTGCCTTATGAGCACGTGTATCTGGCTCAGATGATTGAGTCCAAGGAAGAAACCATCCATGAAGAAATGCCTATTGTGAGGGAATTCGCTGAAGTGTTTCCCGAGGAACTGACTGGTCTTCCTCCTAGAAGAGATGTTGAGTTCTCAATTGAACTTATACATGGGGTGCTACCAATATCCAAGAATCCATATAGAATGTCTATTGTTGAGCTTGAAGAGCAGAAGAAAAAACTATAGGAGAATCTGGATAAAGGGTTTATACGCCCAAGTGCTTCACCATGGGGTGCACCAGTCCTCTTCGTCAAGAAGAAGGATGGGTCAATGCGGCTTTGCATCGATTATCGTGAACTTAACAAAATCAGGAAAAAGAACAAGTATCATCTCCCAAGAATCAATGACTGGTTTGATCAGCTGTATGGAGCACAATACTTCTTCAAGGTGGATTTGCGGTCGGGATATTATCAAGTAAGGGTGAAGAAGGAAGATGTCCCCAAGACTGCTTTTCATACAAGATACGGGCACTATGAATTCATAGTAATGCCTTTAGGACTCACCAATGCTCCAGCAATATTCATGGACTTGATGAATAGATTCTTTAGAGATTACCTAGACAAATTTTTGTTAGTCTTTATAGATGATATTCTAATATACTCCAAAACCAAGGAGGATCATGAGGAGCATTTAAAAACTATACTAGAGACGTTGCGCAAGGAGAATCTCTATGAAAAGTATAAGGCCCCGACCTTAAACATTACTTAATCATGAATTAAACGATTAGTTCACATAGAGGATCTTTTCAGGTTTATAGTTTTAGAGAATTAGGACATAACTATTACATCTCAAAAGATTACATAGTATACACTTCTACTAAGTTTCCATAAAATAAAAAAACACTTAAAAAGAAGCATTTCTAGTTCCATGTTTTAGATATAATGTCTTTCCTTGATCCTATCCTTGAACCTATTGATCTTTAAGTCATGTGGAAAACATTTCAAAAACTTGGGATGAGCATAAAAAGCCCAGTAAAGGATACAAAAAGAAGGAAAACTGTTAGTTTTTCCAAAACAACAAGTAAACCATGAATACTTTACCAAAGTAATACTTTTCACCTTTATGAAGTAGTAAAAACTCTTCACTGAATAAAATACCATCACTTACCCTTTTGTAACCATAAGATTACCATAAACCCCATATAAAGAACACATAACATATAAAGGTAACTTGGAACATAAATATACTTAAATGGAATAACCATACGGTCGACTTCCACGCATACTTAATGGAATAGCCATGCGGCCAACTTCCATACCCAATGCATTGGAGGTTATAACGTAACCACCCGTCCTGGTATTCACGACACCACCCGTCATATGGTTTATCACGTAACCACCTGTAAAATTTCCAAGTACCATAATTACACATAAAATATTTAAGATATAGAAATTTCAATAACAACATTTCATTTGCAATCACAATAAGTAATTCCAAGATATTGAATTAATCAATCCATTTTCAAAAACCATTTAAAAGAGATTTGTTAATCAAAGTGTCACATACCACTATGAAGCTTTAAATGGAATTATAATTTTAAAACATTAATGTCCATATAGATAAATACTGAAAACCATTTTGAAAACATGGACATTAAAGATAATGATTTAGAATAATGAATCTTTTAAACATTTAAAAGGATATTTTTGTTAAAGAGTTTTTAACAAAATGAGAGACTCCTGAATACAAATAATTTCGAAATAAAATTTAATCCGAACTTTATAATATCATGAGAATAAAGGGATTCATGATATAATATGTCAAAGGACAGTATATACACCATATAAGAGTGAATTGGTGCATAAAAACAATGAAGTCTCAATGGAAATGTAAATTGAGAAGAAATCCATTATAAAGATGGTATCCTTAAATTAAGGATAAATATATCACATAATTATGTGTGATAAATATAAATACACCCAATATAAGTGGATATTAAGTGTGAAACAATCAGAGGTCATTCATACATATTCATAGGATGACATGTTCAAGAATTACAAGTTGAACCCAAAGAAATCGAAATTGGGTTAAGACGATCCCTTGTAAAAATTCGATAGCCTAACGGCGTCACTTTAAAATTCAGAAAATGATTTGATGAGACAAAAAGGGTATCTAATCACTTGGAAATAAATTTTACATCAATAATGATATAGAAGAACATATCCCAACATAATAAGATGTAAATTAAATGACATAACAAAAATAAGTCTTTTAAAAATGGAGGGTGAAAGGTCCCCTTACCGAGTTGGGTAACTTTCAAAACGTACACCCCATTGAAGAAGGGTAATACAATGAAGATGTAAATACCCATAAATGAAATTATACTGCAAAAAGTATATAATAATGGGCATTACATAAACCACTCAAAGGAAATAGTGGAAAACGTAACATAAATGTCACGGGAATAAAAGTGAGATGAAAAATCCCCTACGAAAAATCGGCCGCCTAACGACGCCACTTAAAACATAAAAAATGGTTTGGTGAGATAAAATAGGGTATCTCATAATATTTACATAATATTTAAATTAAGATTAATATAAAATAACATCCCAATCATAAAAAATATGAGCTTAAAAGAAATGACATAAAAGAGTGTACTTAAAAAGAAAGAGAGAGGTTGGATCCCTTACCTCGGGTCCGACTTGACTCAATCGTTCTTTAACGTCCTGAATAATAAACATGAGTTAATTTATAATTTCTTAAGAACCTTTTTCAAGTTCATTATTCCTTTCATATCACTTATTTTCATGTTGTAAACATTATGTAATCATTTAAGTTAATAATGTTTGTTTTGTCAATATTTTGTTCTTAAGTCGAAAGTGGACTTCTTACAATTACATGTTGTTCATGTGGTCAAAGGTTCATTATATCCAGAATGATATTCATGAATTGGATATCATATATATCATATATATCCAGAATAAACATGTATTTATAATATTACATAATCATTTAGAGGTAAGAAATGAAATGCATCGTTCATGGAGACGGTAGGCCGTACGTACGCATGAACGCTACTTTAATTTCTTTGTCTTATTAATGGAATTAAAAATAATTGAGAGATATATATATTATAATTACAGTATAATATATTTTTTATATAGGTCACATATTTTCATTAATTTCATTCTTTATACATTCCATGTATTGCATGAACGAGTCACATCACTGAGGGGGCGGTAGTCCACACTTCCTCGTATGAAATTATCGCATTTGCACAACATGAAAAGCATAAAGGCATGGTTTAAATATAAAATTCAGAAGCATATGGAAAAAATAAATAGCATATAAATCATATATAAAATATAATGACATCATAATGGTCACCATGAAAGGTGTTAAGAGGAGATTGAACAATCATCGTTTCGTGAGGCAGAAATTCGTCATCCACAAAAACAGTATGTTCTTTAACCATTAGACGAAGGTGTGTGTAAGTATAGCTCGAATCCTTCACGCAAAAACATACTAGTATATTGAAGATAATGGTTTTGTAACAAACTAAATAAATAAAAAGAGTTTATGGGTTTGGAGAAGCAAAATAAAACAAAAGAACAAAAGAGAAGACATTACCTTTAATTGGGTAACTCTTTTTATTTGAGCTCAAAGGATTCCTTGGAAAAGATTCTGCACTAAGGTGAGGCTTCAATGATGAAGAGAGGGATGTGGATAGATGAAATGGGCAGGGGTTGGCCAAGAAAAAGTCTTTAGAGTTGTGGGTAAGGTGGTAGAGGTGGGGGCCTTTTATAAGAGGAGAGGAGGGGCACTCTTGGAAAGTTATAAAATATTACTTTATTATATAATGCTTTTCGGATTTTAAAGGTCCCAAAAGGATATATATTGAGGATAAGGTGATTAGGTTTCGAAATACACCCATTAAATAGTTTTGTGACAAGTTTACGTCTTAGTGTTTATATTATCTTTTCATTTTATTTAAATCGTTAAATAATGAGGTAATCACTGCATCATCATGGTGTCGTAAATAATTTAATTTATTTAGTGTCTCAAAATTAAAAAAAAATAATGATGTAGGAAATCGTTTTTAGCTTTCTAATGAATATTTATAGTAAAAAATATGACTTGTATAACTCCATGTAAAAATTGTTTTAGTAAAACAACACATGTTTGTGACATTTTAACTTTAAATTTAAATAAAAAGGTATTATTGTCATTTTCCTACCCATGTGGCTCCATGGGGTCCCCAAGTTGACCCATGGATTTTCATGGTCGGCCATGACACATCCAATGAGGGTAAGACATTTTTCTAGGTCATTTCATATTATTAAAACATTATTTTTACCTTAAATTACACTAATTAACTCTAATCGCGATTAATAAACATAAAAGTTACTATTCACCAAAAAATTATTTTAATCCCATTGAACCACATTTTACTTCTTAATGAAAACCATGTATGTCTGATTTTTGAAATTCAAATCACAGAAGTGGTAAGGTTTCATTTAAACGAAAAATCAGTTTCATTAACTACCACTTAGTGGTTTCACTATTCATCAAAAATTGAAGTTTTTCATAAAATTACCAAAAATTTACCCTAGGATATATTTGATATTCCAAATTCAAAAATGATGTATATTTTACAAAATTCAAAACATATAAGTTAAATTAATTAATTTAATAATTAATTCCCACTGTCAGAGAAAATAGTGTGTTTTTCTGAAACAATAAGTATCAAAAGATTGACACTAGTTTAAGTCCAATTTCAAGATGAAATTAATTCCAACGACCACTATTGGATTAAATGGTAAAAATATATTCTATTTTCACATTGAAACCAATTCAAAAGACAATATAATCATATAAATAAATTAGATTATAAAGAGGTTTTGAATTAAAATAAAACATTTTTCACTATTCATTAAAAAATGAACATTATCGGAAAAATACCAAAAAATTACACAAAGTAAATTTTGATGTCCCTATTCTAAAGAAGAATTTTATTTTGTCAAATATAACACATAAAATTTTCAAAAAGTGGAATTAGAGGAGGTTCTTCATCAAAAGGCAGTTAATCGACCTTTTAAAGAATATTAGAATGTTTACGCCTAAAATTGGATTCATTCGCATTTTTAATCCTCTATAATTTATTGTAAAAAGTAAAAATATTTGAAATATATATATAATCATTTTTTAGTTAGTTCTGTTCATTCCCACCATTACAACGGCTAGGCGTTAACTACAATTTAAAATAATATTATTTTATTATTAGAGTGCAATGTAAGATTCCCAAGAAACTCGTTGTTGCGTATTGGGTACACCATCGAGCATAGCGTCCCCTTTAAAGTTATATTAATATTTTATTCACAAATATGGATAAATGTGAAAATGTCATATTCTTTATTTACCTGGGGTGTTACATCCTTCCCCCCTTTTGGGAATTGCGTCCTTGCAATTTTATAATTGGGCTTGAAAACTTCATTGGAAATCCCACATCGGAAAAAGAGTTAGTAAAACTATCACTTTAAAATAAAGAAATAGAAGTAAAAAGGTCACCTGAGTTAACCCATACTAGGATTCCAAGTATGAAAAATGGATATGGAGGAGAAAACAAAGGGTTATGTTCTGATGGAGTGTGATATTAAACATGTTTAGAAGAAAGTTAACCATAAGAAAATCACAAACTTGTGGTGGGTTAAACGGTATTCAATTCTCTAGTAGGAAAAGTTAACAGACAAAATTTTTGTTTTAAGTTACTATTCATTGAGAAATTTATTTTTGAGCTTAACTAAATCATAATGAAACATACTTACTGGTCATGTAGACTTTCAACTTTTACTAGATTCCTTAATCAAACTCATATTTTCTCCAAAAGATGAGTTTTTAGGAAGACTTGTTCGCATTAAGAGTACTATAATCAACTTCTTGAGAATCACCTAATCCACAAAAGAGAACTATATATTTCCCATGTATTTAGACAAAATCCAAAACCAAAATTGTTAGTATGAGATCAAATAATCCAAAAAAGTATAATTCTTTATAAAAAGAAAATCTATTCTTATTCTCCAAAATTTGTCCCAAAAAAACCAAAGTTCAACAAAGACCATTCGATAAACAATTATTCCATAATATTATTCAAAGTAAACCAAACTAATATTGAAACCCAAATATTTGAATGATTTAATCACATATTCTTCCATGGTACAAATTAACTTTTATCTCCAAATAACATTAGTTGCTCTAAAATTATCATATTGAAAAGTAATTAACCAAATCACATATCCTCGATGATAGGTTAATCATTTCCATAGATAACACAAAATAAACTTACTCTTGATTCCTAAAATCATCTAACTAAAAAGAATTAGTCAAACTAACCAGGGACTTCACGTAGTCCAGTGGTAGGCGATAAATACCAGTCACACTTTGGTTATGGGTTCGATTCCCACAGCTTTGTCCGACGCGACGGGTTGTCACACGGTCTGCGTGTTGTCCTTTTTCCAAAACTATATAATTCTTAAAACATTCCCCAAAATGAGATAAAATATTCAAAAATAATCATAACATAATATACCCTCAATTTTTTTCTTATGCCTTTCACTTTCCATCATAACATATAGTAACCCATAATTACCTCAAAAGTAAGAATCATATAAACCCAAATGGTTCTTTATAACTATGTCCACAAAAGAACAGATAACTATTCCTTGAATAAAATTTTCATATATCAAACATCAGGGTTACACATACTATAAAAAAGTCTTCTAATGTAACCCTATCATCAAAAGAGACTTATTACTCTTAAGAATTTCACCATAACTCTTGAAGCCCTTATATGTTGACTTCTTACTCATTCAACATTCATCAATATCCATTAACCATTCCTTTCCAACTTATTCTGAAATACTTATTTCCTACAAACAAAATCATGAATCATATCCCAAGATTCCACAATAGGAAAACAAAAGATAAGAAATAATCCATACCTTTGATAGGTCATTGTCAGTTTCTTCATCCTCAATTGGAATGGAATTAGGTATTGGTAAATGAATATTTGTACGATATTGGTGATCCCATTACCAAAACTTCTTTATAGGACATGTGTTTTCATAATGACCATGCACACCACATTTAAAACATTCAATTGATCCCTCAGAGAGAACTTATTTCCCTTTCCTCAAGTCAACTGGATGCTTCCTTTTTTCATGGCAGGTTCTTGCTTTATGACCTTCATTTCCACATCTATAGCATATTTCTGTCCCATTGAAACATTTTCCTAGGTGTTTCTTTCCACATATTTGACACATAGGTTTTTGAACACACTTACCTTTATGATTATTACCTATAGTTCCGTAGGGATTTGTTTCTCGCATATATGATGCCTTATAGAAATCACTAAGGTTTAGGTGGTCAATCATGACTCCAGATAGTTGGTTGAGGATAAACACAAGAGTTCTCATTACAGCTCCCATATCATTCAGTTGCTCACTTAGAAAACTGTCACAGTTTCCTTCACATCCACTGTTACTTTGGTGCCTGCTAGATCCATCCATTTACTAAAACCAAAAAGGTCAGTGTGAGTATATCAACAAAACCATCATGTACTAATGAAGAAGATAAACATTAAGATATACTTAATCATTCACTTTATCTAAAACTACCACTCTTTCGGAAATCCTACCCATTATGGTAATGTCACTTATGCTTAGAGAATACCATAACCTCTAAAGTTATCTAAACCAACCTCTGATACCAACTATAAGGCCCCGACCTTAAACATTACTTAATCATGAATTAAACGAATAATTCACATAGAAGATCTTTTCAGGTTTAGAGTTTTAGAGAATTAGGACATAACTATTACATCTCAAAAGATTACATAGTAGACACTTATACTAAGTTTCCATAATATAAAAAAACATTTAAAAAGAAACATGTCTAGTTCCATGTTTTAGATAGAATGTCTTTCCTTGATCCCATCCTTGACCCTATTGATCTTTAAGTCCTGTGGATAACATTTCAAAAACTTGGTATGAGCATCAAAAGCCCAGTAAAGGATGCACAAAGAAGGAAAACTGTTAGTTTTTTCAAAACAACAAGTAAACCATGAATGCTTTACCAATGTAATACTTTTCACCTTTATGAATTAGTAAAAACTATTCACTGAATAAAATACCATTACTTACCCTTTTGTAACAAAAATATTACCATAAACCCCATATAAAGAACACATAACATATAAAGGTAACTTGGAACATAAACATACTTAAATGGAATAACCATACGGTCGACTTCCACGCATACTTAATGGAATAGCCATGAGGCCAACATCCATACCCAATGCATTGGAGGTTATAACGTAACCACCCGTCCTGGTATTCACGACACCACCCGTCATATGGTTTATCACGTAACCACCTGTAAAATGTCCAAGTACCATAATTACACCTAAAATATTTAAGATATAAACATTTCAATAACAACATTTCATTTGCAATCACAATAAGTAATTCCAAGATATTGAATTAATCAATCCATTTTCAAAAACCATTTAAAAGAGATTTGTTAATCAAAGTGTCACATATGTTCATTAATTTCATTCTTTATACATTCCATGTATTGCATGAACGAGTCACATCACTTGAGGGGGAGGTAGTCCACACTTCCTCGTATGAAATTATCGCATTTGTACAACATGAAAAGCATAAAGGCATGATTTAAATATAAAATTCAGAAGCATATTGAAAACATAAATAGCATATAAATCATATATAAAATATAGTGACATCACAATGGCCACCATGAAAGGTGTTAAAAAATGAACATTATCGGAAAAATACCAAAAATTTACACAAAGTAAATTTTGATGTCCCGATTCTAAATAAGAATTTTATTTTGTCAAATATAACACATAAAATTGTCAAAAAGTGGAATTAGAGGAGGTTCGTCATCAATAGTCGGTTAATTGACCTTTTAAAGAATATTAGAATGTTTACGCTTAAAATTGGATTCATTCACATTTTTAATCCTTTAACATTTATTGTAAAAAGTAAAAATATTTGACAAACATATATAATCCTTTTGTAGTTATTTCTGTTCATTCCCACCATTACAATGGCTAGGCATTAACTACAATTTAAAATAATATTATTTTACTATTAGAGTGCAACGTAAGATTCCCAAGAAACTCGTTGTTGCGTATTGGGTACGCCATCGAGCATAGCGTCCCCTTTAAAGTTATATTAATATTTTATTCACAAATATGGATAATTTTGAAAATGTCATATTCTTTATTTACCTGGGGTGTTAGAAAAATTATAGCAAGTGTGAGTTCTGGTTGAAGTATGTCTCATTCTTGGGCCATATCATCACAAGCAATGGGATATCTGTGGACCCCTCCAAAACAGATGCAATTGAGGGATGGCCGAGGCCAACATCGGTAACAGATATCCATAGCTTCTTGGGGTTAGCTGGATATTATCGATTATTTGTGAGAAAATTCTCATGATTGTCCAACCCTCTTACCAAGCTAACTCAAAAGGGAGTAAAGTTTGCATGGAGTGATGAATGCGAAGAAAGCTTCAAGGAGTTGAAAAGAAGGCTTATCACTACGCTCATGCTCACTTTACCCACAAGTGGGGATCTTTTTGTTGTTTTCAGTGATGCTTCAAAGAAGGGCTTAGGCTGTGTGCTGATGTAGAATGATAAAGTTATATCCTATGCCTCAAGGCAGTTGAAAATCCATGAGTGAAATTATCAAACGCATGATCTGGAGTTGGCGGCGGTGATCTTTGCCTTGAAAAACATGGCAGCATTATCTCTATGGAGAGAAATGTGAGATATATACTGACCACAAGAGTCTTAAATATATATTCACACAGAAAGAGCTTAATATGCACAAGAGAAGATGGATAGAGCTCATCAAGGATTATGACTATTCAATACATTACCACCCTGGGAAAGGAAACAAGGTGGAAGATGCCCTAAGTAGAAAGGAACCAACAATTATATCAATGATGATAATTGAGAAGGATCCAATCTTCTTAGACTTGATGAAGATGGACGTGGGAATCATAAATAAGGGAACATCATCAATCCTTTCACAAATTATTGCTCAACCATCTCTTTTTGAAAGGTTAAAGGATGCTCAAAAGGATGATGTGGGAATTCAAGAAAAGGTGGAAGCTATCAAAAAAAGGAAATCCTCAGAGTTTAATGTTAATGAAGAAGGAATTGTGCAGTTTGGAAAAATACTATGTGTTCCATCACGTCCGGAGCTGAAGAAGGAACTTTTGGATGATGCACATAGTTAAAATTTCTCTATTCACCCAGGGAGCACAAAGATGTATCGAGATCTCCGAGAAAACATTTGGTTGGATAATATGAAGAAGGATATTGCTGAATATACATCAAATTGCCTGATGTGTCAGAAAGTGAAGGAAGAGAGGCAGAAGTCTAAGGGGATGATGCAACCATTGCCCATACCAGAATGGATATGGGAGAACATCACCATGGACTTTGTCATCGGACTTCCAAGGACATCCAAAGGCAAAAATGCAATCTGGGTTGTTGTGGATCGTCTTACAAAGACTGAAAACTTCATTGCTATTCAGGAGGATTTATCTTTGGATCAACTGGAACAGATATATATCAGGGAAGTTGTAAGGTTGCACGGAGTACCACAATCTATTGTGTATGACCGAGATCCAAGATTCACCCCTATGTTTTGGAAGTGTCTTTAACACGCTCTGAATACTGAACTGAACTTCAGTAAGGACTATCATCCTCAAACTGATGGCCAATCCGAGCAGACTATCCCAACACTTGAGGATATGTTGAGAGCATGCTCAATGTACTTTAAAGGAGGATGGGATCAACATCATCCCTTGATTGAGTTCTCTTATAATAATAGTTTCCACTCGAGCATCCAAATGGCACCATATGAAGCCCTGTATGGGAAAAGGTTTAGAACACCAGCATGTTGGGATGAGGTTGGTGAACGTAAGATGGTTGGACCAGAAATGGTCGAGGAAATGGTGGAGAAGGTGAAAACCATTCAGCAGCATATCAAGGCAGCCCAGATTCAACAGAAGAGTTATGCAGATAATCGTCAACGAGACCTTGAGTTTAAAGTTGGAGACATGGTGTTTCTACGCATATCTGCATGGAAGAAGTCCATGAGGTATGGAAGGAAAGGGAAGTTAAGTCCAAGGTACATCGGCCCCTTTCAGATTCTTGATCGTGTCGGGGCTGTGGCCTATCGACTAGCACTTCCACCTTCCATGGCCAAAGTACATGATGTCTTTCATATATCCCTCTTAAAGAAGTACATACCGGACCCTTCACATGTACTCTCTTCTGAGGTGGTACAATTGGAAGATGATCTTTCTTATGAGGAGAAACCAGTGAAGATCTCAGATCGTAGAGAAAAAGTTCTACGAAATAAGACAATTCCCCTCGTTAAGGTGTTGTGGAGAAACCACAAGTTTGAAGAAGCGACTTGGGAATCGAAGGATATGAGGAAGCTGAGTTACCCACATTTGTTTTAGTGTGGGAAAAATAAAAATTTTGAGGGCGAAATTTCTTAAGGGGGGAATATTGTAACGACCAAAAGATTCATTAATGGAAAATCCCTCTTGATCTTATTAAATGTCTCTTTATATAAAATGTTTTTATAAAATTTCAACTCCATTGGTTTTATGATAAGAATTGTGACTGTTACTTTTATAGCCATTGAACATTGATCACATGATTAGTATAAATATAGGACTTTAACAAATCCAATTTACTCAGACAAAGGAAGCGGTGGCCTCATCCAGTAGAATTGCCCCATAAGAAGCCCATTTGTTGGTGCTCGAAAAATAGGTGGCATCTTTTTGATTCCCCCTTGACCAAGCCCAAGATGAGCTTCATTATGTCAAGCTCGAACGTGACCGTCTACGGGAAAATTGGAAGTTGATTGTAATTACCACTCGAGCGATATTATCCGAGCCACCCTAAGAGTCTTTCACCATCACACACCTTACCCTTAGGTCTTATGCAGCTGTTTTAAGGGGTTATTTAACAAATAAGTAGTACTATGTTCGTGTACATTATTTTTTGTATATAATAATGAATATAATTTCTAGTCATTTTTGATACATTGTAAATAGTTCTTAAAGTACATATGCTGTTTTTAGTTATTAGTTAATTAAAAAATATATTTTATTAAATTAATGGATTTTTGAATTAAATAATATTTTAATAAAATAATATTATTATTATTAAATTAATTTTTATTAAATATAAATGATCTTATAATTTTATGAATGCAATTAAATTTTTTATTAATGTTTGAAAGTCGTTTCTGTCAAAACCCATGAATTTTAGATAAATATTGTTTTTTATTTTAAAAGTGTAAATTCAAATATTTAGAAAATTATTTAGATAAAATAAATTTTATTTCTGGAATCAGGACGTCCAAATTACCCAATTGTGAATTTTTCATTATTTTCTGAGACAGTTAAATTTTTGGGTAAAAATTAAATATTGTTTAAATATATAATGTGTTTTATGACATCATAATGACCCAATAGTGATGTAATAAAATACTATAATCTTTATGTTCGGCCAATATATGTTTTACCACTAAAATAATGTGATTTTGGGCTTGTTTGACATACTTTGAAAAGCATTAATGGACCCCTCAAGACTTATCCAACACCTTGCCTTTTTTAATTAATTTCCATGGGAGTGTGACTCACCTCCACATAAGCAACCATAATATTTTAAGATGTTCAGACTTTGGCCATTTAAAATATTTTTTTTCCTCTTCCCTTTTCCAAAAACCATGGGCAAAAACCATGGGATGGTTTGTGGTTTTGATTAATGTAATGTAAGGGGACCCAAACCAAAATAATAAAGAATTCCCTCACCTTTCTTATATAAACCCACCCAATGTCCCACTTCCTCCTCACTCAAATCCCTTGGAGTTCTTCCAAAATATGAACTTATCTATCTAGAATCCTCCCAAGGTTCCCCATGCTCCCAAGAAGCCTCTCACAAGCCTCTCTCTAGTTTTTGGAAGCACACTTCCAAGTAAGGGTTTTTTCTTCCTTTCTTATTTTTGTCCAATTTTCTTTAAGTTGTTTTTCCATTTTAGTTTCAATTATAAATGTTGGGGTATGGTTTTCCACCTCCCACATACTTCCGTCTTTATGTTTGAATGAAGGGAGACCCTTTCTCTCTCATTAAATGCCTGCCATGTACACCCTTTACTATGTCAAAATTCTGAAAGGAACTTCTCTCTCCACTTTTACATTCAAGCAATACATTTGTATCATGAATCTAAATTACATTAAAATTGCAGGGACATTTATCTATATGAACTCATTACTATCCATTACATGTAAATATTATGAGGAACCCCTTTCTCTCTCATCAACCATTTTTATGAATTCTTATGTCACGCCGTTACACTGCCAAAATCGCCCTGATTATCTAAGCCAATGCCATTTGGTAGTGAATACCATGCCCATTTCATCATCAAGGGTATTCACCTTTATACACATTTACTTATTGATTGTAAAGATTCATGTATGAATACCACATTCCTTTATCGTGGCATAAATGGTTATGTTTTATGAATCCATGTTTTATGATCCATCTGGCACACTTATGCGTGAAATGAAATGTTTAAGAAGGGTGCACCCTTATTGCTCCAATGCATTGGGTAAAGTATAGTATCATGATACATCATGTGTAATGAGTGTTAAATCATGCTAATTCAAGTGCAATGAGGGTTTACTCGTGCTTCATATGCAATGAGGATTTACTCATGCTCTATGTGCAATGAGCCTTGGCTCATGCTAATTCCATGTTAAGTGTTGTTGCCACGTTTCCATGTTATGATTATCATGATTTATCATGCCGTTATGATCATGTTTCTTTTATGCTCTATTGATATGCCTATTGTTTAACATGTATTGTACTCGTCATTTTATTCCATATGTACTCCCTTACTGGGCTTTATAGCTCACCCTTTTCTTATGCATGTCCTCAGGTTATCCCATGCAATGCTAAGTACGAGGGAATGTAGTGGTCATGTAAAGGAATATTTCTATAAAGATGTTGTATTTCATGTTTTAAGTTTTTCTGTAATTATCCTAATCCCCAAATACACTAAACCTCTCGATCTTATTTTTTGTATCAAGTGATGTTTTATGTAATAAATCATGTTTAAGTTTGTAATAAAAGCAGGGTTGTCATAATAGCGCACAAGTGATTTTCAGGATCTTCCTAGATTTTTTAGTATACCAAGATATCATCAATAAATACCACTAAAAAGACATAAAGATATTCCTTGAAAACTCTATTCATTAGATCCATGATGATAGAGGGTGAATTAGTCAATCCCAAAGGCGTTACTGTAAACTCGTAATGCCCGTACATGGTTCAAAATCCTATTTTCAAAATGTATTCCTTCTTCACACACAACTGATGATATCCAAATAGAAGTTCAATCATTGAAAAATTTTGAGCTCCATGAAGTTGGTCGAATAAATCATCAATGCGAGGACGGGGATACTTGTTCTTTATTATTGTAGCATTGATATCTCTCTAGTCAATGCACAACCTCAAAGATTCGTCTTTCTTCTTAACAAAAAGGATAGGGGCTCCCCATGGAGAGACACTAGGGAGAATAAATCCCTTATTACTCAAATCCTCTAGTTGTTTCTTTAGTTTCACTAATTCTATAGTGGACATTCTATAAGGGGTCTTAAATATGGACCTTGATCCAGGAATTAAATCAATGGAAAAATCAATTTCTCATTCTGGAGGATGTCCAGGTAAATCCTCTGGAAACAAATCAACATATTCTTGCACAATATGTAAGTCCCCTATTTTAACATTCCTTTCATCACCCCCAGTTATTTCATTCTCTTATTACCTGATATTTTAATTTAGTACAGATAGTTGGGGTGGATCTAAATAAGAATCGGATGGTGATGTTTCCGCTCTAAAAATAAGGTGCTTCTTATCATCATCGAAAATTGTAACCTCCTTCTTCTTAAAATAAATTTTCACATCATGGTATGAAAGCCATTCCATACCAACGATAATATCAAATTCAATCCTGGATGTGATTATGTGATCAGCGGATAAAGAACATTTATATCCCTTAATGGGAACTGATTGATAAAAATTTGTTGTAATGATACTTCCCATAGGAGTTTTGACTAACAACTCCCTTATTAAGTAAAATTGAAAATATCTAATTTTATTTGCAAACTGGGAATATATAAAACAATTCAATGATCCATAATCAAATAAAGCAATGGATAAGCATGTGGAAACCATTAAATTACCCACCATCACATCTTTTGGAGCTTCAACCTCAATAGTAGTGACCGCATAATCTTGGCCTTTCTCCCTTGGCCTTTTCTGAGGTAAGTTTCTTTGGCACTTAAGACATTCATTTTCATAATGCCCCCTTTCTCTACAACTATAGCATTCAACATTGATAGCCTCTTTCATTCCCTTGAAATCACGAGCATGGTGTACTTTTTCACCACACTTGAAATAGACTCACATTCCCTTCAAGCAAGTATCGGGGTGTTTATTACCACATTTACTATAGGATGGATATTCAACATTTTTCCTTCTTCCCCTTATTTCGATTTCCATAGTGTTCAGTAGATATCTTCTTCTCTTTCTTTACATTAAAGTCGTAAGACTTAGAGAATTATTTTTCAGTCTTGATAGAACATGAGACAATATTATCGTATGATGATAAGGATTGTGAGACTAATTCTAGATGGATAAATGGTTTTAACCCATCAAATAATCTATCAATATTACTCCTTGGGTTATTTATATAATCTACTTCATGCCTTGCAAACCTTTTAATGTTATCCTCATTCTTTGCTACATTCTCATCCTCTTTTTTTCTCATACTCAAAAAATTTATTTCCATATCCTCTCGATGGTCACAAGGAAAATATTTTTCTCATAAAATCTTTTTAAAATTCCTCCATTAAATGTTTAATACTTCTTCATCTTCCTTTTTGTTTTGGATTAATGACCACCATTGATTTGTATCTCCTGTGAGGGGATAAATTTCCATGAAAACTTTTTCCCTTTCACTACTCCCCAAAGAATGAAATATTTTCTATAAGGAACTTATCCATTGCTCAGATACTAATGGATATTTACTCCCATTGAATGTTGGTGGTTGTTTCCTCATGAAGCATTCTAACATTGATCCTCCACATTGTGGATCATGGTTCTCTATATAGGCAAGGTTCTTATTCATAATATGAGTGAGTTTTCCCAGTATGGTGATAAGATGATTAGCACCAGTTGCATCACCAGCTCCACTTAAATTATCTTGGATAGGAGGGAAATCCCTACATGGATTACATGAGTTTATATTATTTATATTCCTTCCACTAGGCACCATTTCTAAAAAATGGCATACACTATATTAGTTTATGAATCACAATACATAATTCCAAATTTGTAAAACACTTAACATAAATTGAGAAGTTTATGGATATAATCCATAATCATAAAAATGTGTTCTATGAGGAGGTAAATACTCATAAATCCTTTATAATGGGTTTTAAAGAAAATGTTAATTTTCTTAAACATATCCCCTAAGAGTGTCGTAACCAAGAGTGAAACAAGGCCTGTTGTCATGTACCCAGATACCCCGGGTCAAGCCTGAAATTCCTTTTAGGTGTTTGCACTATTAGGTACATCTTTTCCAGAGCCTCCTCTAGCTAGTCGTATCCATATAGGGATGTATTACTTGGAAAATACACAAAATCTCAACATTACCAAAATTCTTGGATGTTCTTCTATACTAATCCTCAAATTCTATCTTAGGGTACTGTTCTCTAATTAGATTTTATCTAAATATAATTTCTATGGTTGGTTCTAAACTTCCTCTAATACCAACTGTAACGCCTCTAACCCATTTACCCAGAGTTGATGCATTATTAAATAATATTGGAATGATCACAAGGGATTAAATCTGGAAAGACTGATCAGTTTAGTAGCCTTGGAAGTACTAGATACATTCATAAGTTTTACATTACATTATGAAATGAAAAACAACAAAAACTTTTTCTCCATTGACTACATCCATATCCCTCAGACTATCCCTAGAGGTCACTCATAATATATTTCTTTGCATCCTGGGAAAAATAAAACAAAGAAATGGGTGAGCTCAGATGCTCAGTAAGGATACCAATATAGCAAAAACATTCTTAAATAAGCATAAACATTTAAGGGAATTTATAAGACTAAAACATAAGCCTTTTAAACATAAACTTATGAATAATATGGCCAATTTAAATCAAATAATTCTATTTACATATTCACATGGATATTCTTCTAGTCGAATATTCACAAACAATATCAATAACCAATTTCATAATGATGGAATGCATAATGCCAGACTTCACAACCACATTGTCAGGGCTTTATTCCAAGACTACAAAAAAGATTGTTTCAAGGACTTGTGCTAAGACACTAGTTTGTCTCGTGAGACCTACTAATGCATCGAGGATCTATAGCTAGCTCCACCCATCACTTACTAAGTCCAATGCATTCCTCATATGAAAAGGTTTAAACATAAAAAAAAATTCATATTAAAACTAGCATACGAAATATCAATACTTTATCCATAAACCATGAATGGTATAAAAATAAAACATCCATATTCAAACATATCACAAAACCTTTTATACAATATGGAAGATTTGTATCATAATGAATCAATTTCAAACAAGTGTAAAATCCATCAAAGGATGTTACATAGATGAAATCAAAAATATTTGAGAGAAATATCTCATTATTATTTTTTGAAATCCTTTAAAAGAAAACATTTATTTTGAAAATATTCTTATAAGAATGTAAGGGAAAATTAAATGATGTTATAATGGTGGAAAATAGCCTCACCCACTGTATAAGTTAAAAAAAGTCATTTATACATTAATTTTGTCGAAAAGGTCATAAAGTACCTTGTTTGGAAAACGACGTAAAGATTCCATTGAAAACATATATGGTCAAATAAGGGTATAAATGACTTTAACCCAAAGTCTAGTATATATTATAATATTTTTAGTAACATTTTTATGAAAACACGGATGTGGATGATAAAGAGGTCCTAGTAGATACTTACGTATTAAGAAACTCAGATAAGTAAAGAGATTATAGAATTAACCCTTAACTTGTAATTTTCCTTATTAAATGGTATTTTAACATCTTGTATAATATTTAAAACATTTTTATTAAATTATATAATAACTATATACAAAAATATGATATCATATATGATCCTATAAAACTTCTTTGTTAATAATATTTCAGTAATATCATCATTTCAGGTGTTAACTAATTCGTTTTTCTTTATATGCTTGGTTACATAAGCCATGCTTGTTATGGATAAGATGTATTTGATTAATATGAATAATTATATTATTTTAATAAGAAATATTTTTAATCATAAAATTAAAATTATTCTTGAATGATTATGATGGGGAATGAATCTCATCGCGTTTGTGGAGACCGTAGTCCGTACGTACGCACGAGCAGCAATATCATTATATTGACGGTGAAATCGTATATAATTGGATGTTATATAATATATAAAGAATAATTAACATGTTATATTTATTATTTACATTAGTTATAATCATTATTATACCCATAAAATTAATGAAGTGTTTTAAGAACAAATTACACCATGACGTGGAGACGGTAAGCCGTACGTGCGTACGTATGGTGACTTTGTCATTTGTAGGATTGATAGAATAACGAATATGATTGTACCATATTTATAATAAAATAACAGTATGTAGAAGGTACTAAAGTTATTATTTTTGTATGAAAAAAACAAAGAAAGACTATGTTGAATAAGAAAAGAACTTGAAAGAGGGCGGTGAAATTATTAGCTCTTCTTCGGGTGTTTCCTTTTGAGTTGATCAAAAGGGATTCTTAAGATGGCTCTATAATCAAAGTAAGGCCTATAGGTTTAAGGGAGGATATTTTTGTAGGGATTATCCAATACAAATGGTTTTGGAGGTGTGAAATTAAGAGAAGAGTAAGTACCCTTTTATAAGAGAGGTGAGGGTCACTTTTGGAAAAGCTTGAAATATTATTTTATAATAAAAACATTGTCAGTTTATAATAGATAAAAATGATTTATTTGAAGGATAAGGTGGGGATGGGTCTAAAATACTTCAACCAACATATTTTAGATAGGTTTAGGTCACCATATTAACCTTATCCTTTAGATTTAACTCTTAGTTAAATAGTTTGACATTTACCATGTCTATTTGTATTTGTATATTATAAGGTTAATAAACTTATTATAACAAACCAAGAGAACCAAAAGAGGTTCAGTATTAATATATATAAAATTAGTTATGTCCTTTGGAAGAACCTTATATTTTTAGGAATATTATATAAATTAATAATATAGTATTTGTTTTAAAAACTCAATTATGTCAATTTTGACACTATTTAGTATTTGATTTTTTTGAAAGCCATAAAAACTTTATCACTTAGAATAAAATTTATTTAATCAACCCTAAAATGTCATATGAACCTAGAATTTTTTTTAATTCATCCGATGTATCAATTTACATTTATTTGGAAATTTATAATATCAATTATTTTAATATTTCATTATTGAGGTAATTACTTCATCATCATTATGTCATAAATAAATTAAATTATATAATGTCAAAAAATTATATATAAAATATCATAGTTTGTGAAATATTTTTATCTTTATAATTAATATTTATAATCTAATTTATATTTTGTGTAACCCTATATTAAAAATGGTTTAGTGATTAAACATTGAATTTAACTCTTTTAAATTTTCTTTATATAAAATAATAATAAATGTCCTAATCTAATAAAAGTGGACCAAAAAGTATCATATTTTATTCCTAAGGTTGTTTTTCTTCGAATTACACATATAAAATATAATTAGGACATGTGTTAGGGTAATTATAATATCATTTTTAAACATAATTTCTATATTTACTTTAAACTATGGTAAATAAAAGTCAAAAGTTACTATTAACCAAAAATTATTTTCATCTTATTGAACCACCTTTTAATTATTGATGTAAACTATGTCTCTCGGATTTTTGAAATTCAACTCACAGAATCCATACAATTAAGTTTTATGCAAATTTTCAAATGCTCCTAGAAGGTGGGTAAAAGACGGTAACAAGTTCAATAAGTTTTTATATATCTAAACTTATTATAAAATTACTAATAATGAATTGAATTAAAAATATATAGGTATTATTTATCTTTTTTACCGAAAATAAATTAAAATAAAATAACTAATTACTAAAATAAAAAGTCATTTTTAAACAATAACGCAGTGTTTTTCACTATTCATCAAAAATTGAAATTTTTCAGAAAAATACCAAAAAATCACACTAAGCTATTTTTGATATTCCGAATTCAAAAATGAAGTCCATTTTGAAAAATAAAATTTATAAAATTTCAAAAGGTAGGTATTACTATTCATAACGGATAGTTTGATTGGTCATGGTGTGTTAAAACTCCATGTTGCGTACAACGCAAGGTACTGCATTATTTAAAGGGAAACATACCATGGATGCTTGGGGGTTACATTGTGGGACAAGATGGACAATCAACACCCATGAACAAAACCAAAAAGTTTTTTGTGGGGAAGATGGTGATTTCTACCCCTATGAATGACCATCTCCATGGATAAAATATTTTAGAAGATGAGATGGAACCTCAATGCCTAGGAACAGAACCATATTAAATTTTGGGACTGGATGATGATTTCCACCCCACAAATGATTTCTCCCCACTAACTAAGTCATTCATAAGTTGGGGAATCTTCCTTGGGCTCCAACAAAATAATCCCCATGACCCACCATATAAAATCAGTCATGCTTTAACTTGGTCCCTCTTCCTTTCTATAAAAAGACACTAAGGGGGATAAAAAGGAAGACTAAATGGAAGAGTGTTGAATCAGACAAACGAAGAGGATCCACCAAAATTAGAGCCTCCAAGATGAATCAAGAGATATTTTTTTATTCCTATTAGGTAAAAATATACCACATAGTAGTAAGAAGGAAATAGTAAATCATCCAACCATTAACAAACAAAAATAACCATTTAGGAAACCATTATAGAGGACATAAATGGATAACCCCTTTGAAGAAAAGTATCCTGTAAAGAAAAACATTTTGTGGGTGAAACTCTTCCCTATGTGGAAAAATGATATGCAGAAGAGTCTCATATTCTCATATGAACATTCTATGCAGATGGAACCCTGACCTACGTAGAAACATGCTATGAAGGTAGAAGCCAGGTCTACGTAGCACAACACTAATTAGATGATTCTCTCATTCACATAAAAATATTATACGTAGAGAGAACCCCATCCCACCTAAGAACCTGCTAAATAGAATGGGGAATCCTAGGGCTTCGTACTCTCCACCTCCCATAACTATGTTCTATCATTTCATTGGGTCCTATATTGACCCATCCTCAAACCAGTCCACTGGAATTAGGTCAAGTCCTCTTCCAAATCCACCTAACATGGATCATCAGGTCATCCGTCACATCATCATGCCCTTTCTATTCTACATACCCATGGTAAGCACATTCATGTGTATAACATCCACAAAAGTCAGATCCTTAGAATGTATTCTGGTCCACATTCCCATAGTAACAAGGATTTTGATCATGGGGTAATAACATGAACCTGCCAGTTCAAGGCAGGGAGGGTGAGGATCATACTTTTTTTTTCCATTTGACAGGGAATGAGATCCTCCCCCAGAACCAATTTTAGGGAATCCCACCTAGATTAATCCCCTAGCCTGTCTTACAAAAGGGGACACTCTTGGTCCTCTTATCCTCATCTCTTGGATGTATCGCATATATCCCCATATGTCACTATCCTAGTTACCAAAATAGAAGAGGATTTGGCTACACTAAAATCCTCTATCTCACCCTTTAGGATTAAACATCTCATCCTCTGGAAGATAGAGTGGATCATGTGGTCTTTAGATCTATTTCATCCTCTTTTTTCTCATGTTCAGCATGACTCATGTGGGCTTAGAGGTTAGTGGAGATCATGACATCCACATAACCCTAAACCTTGAAATGGGAAAATTTCATCCATAACCTCTAACAAAACTGGACTTTTACATAGATGTAATCCCCAACTACACAAACCACTTATTAGGTATAATACCCAACCATACCCAAATCCATACAGGCCTTCTCCATAGAGGTAATATCTAACCACTCTTCAAATGGGAAGAATCCATGCATAATCATCAATACACATGGGACTTCTCCATGGATGTAATCTCCAATACACATGACAACTCATGGGTATCCCTTTGATTGTAAGCCCCAATCCAATCATGTTCTATCATAAGGGATGCTTCCATGCATAATCCCCAACCACAAGGTCCTTCTCTGCATATGTAATCTCCAACCTCTATTCAAATGGGAAGGTTCCATGTATAAACCCTAAACACATGTGCCTTCTCTATAGATATAATCCCCAACAAAATGGGCCTCTTATTTTGTATAATCCCAAATCATACACTGACTGAAAATTATTTTTTATTATAAATAAAGACACTTTTGAGGTCAAAGTGAGAAACCGTAAGTTCCAACAATAACCCAACAACGACAAACAAAAGATCAGAAACAACCTCATCCAAGACAAAGTAGCCACCACTAACTCCAAAGAAGGACCACTCGACGATCCCATGCAGGCATGGTCCCTCCCGATGGCAAACCATCCCTCCATATCCACCACATCCCAAATGGCCTGCAGAGGAAGAAGCAGCACACTCTAGCCCATCTGAGCCGAACTGACCCTTCCACGTTCCTCACACAACAAGATTGGTGACTCAACAAAGCATAAGCTAGGAAATAAGTAAAATAGTGTCATTGAAAACTAGTTGAATCTTACCAGAGTCAGAGTCTCTAACCAGCCTCCAGGATAAATTAGACACCTGCAGAAGAGGATCCCCCCTTATCATGTCTTCAAAGGCAGAAGTCAGATTGTTCCAGACCTGCATATACTCCTCATGTCCGATCAACCCCTCATACAAAAATCCAAATGGGACCTCTCTATAGATGTAAGCCCCAATATCTCTTAAAATGGACAACTTACATGAATTATCCCCAACCACATAGTCATCCTTATAGGTATAATCCCCATGACTTACCAAACTATGTGGGCTTTGATAACCAACTAACTAGGGTATGTAGAAAGCCTCCCCGAGGTCCAAAACAAAAAACCAAATTCACCATAATGTTCTCCTGGACACATTGATTAATGTTTTATATACCCTAGGAGACCTCAACTCTTTTTGGTCCCTTGGGCCACCTCACCATAATTCCCACAAGAAACATTGACTACGAACCTTATGCCTAGATAAAATTTCCTCATGACGTTAAACTTCATGGTATGGTCATCATCATACAACCTTAAAAGGTGATGTTTCATGTTATTTGGAATTGAACTATCCGTGTTCTAATTCCTCTCATGTGGATATGTAAGAATCCAATCTTACGATTTTGATATCGACATCAAAGAAACTTCGGTCTCTATGTATGACATCAAACTATAGAGCGCCTCACCAAGTGGATTAAAACCATCATCATCCTAATGAACGGACGATGAATCTATGAACTTTCCATAAAATGTTATCATTTATGGAGAACCTCATATACATATAGAACCCTCCATTTATGGAGAACCTCAAATACATACAGATGATTCTGTACCCATTCTTATTCTTAATGAATTGTTAATTTTGGGTGATCCATGCATACAAACTTGGGAATGAACAAAGTATTCATTAAGAAAACTTAAATACATAATAGAGTCTCTTAATAGACAGTAGTCTCCCCCAAATGGGTGTGATGAGAACTAATCCCCATATTCTCAACCAATGTGAGTTCTTAAGTGACATTTCCCAAGTTACCCAGTAAACACCTGCCTTTGGAAAGTAGGTTCATGATTATTTGTGGATATGAGAGAAGTTGAGAATTTCTATCACCATGAATAAACCCATTAGAGACTGTTTGAAGACGTTGTACCTGATGTTAGTGATTACACACCATTAAACCCCTTGAAATCAATCATCAGGTTCAAATTGATTTCATTAGAAACAAACACTAAAAACTTCAAAATCCCTAAAAACCATTAAAACCCCCTAAACCCCCTAATAAACCCATAAAACCTTAAAACCCAGTAAAATACGATAAAATCCCTTAAAATACCTAAAACCCCTAAAACATATAACCCCTTAAAAATGTTAAAAATCCTAAAATTCCATAAGAATGATAAGAAATCCATAAAACCCCTTAAAATAATGAAACCCCTCAAAGCCCCTAAAAATCCCTAAAACCCCTCAAAATCATACAATATCTAAAAATCAATAAAAATAACAAATCCATAAAAACCCTCAAAGAACCCTAGAAAACAATAAACAAACCCAATAAAACCTCAAAACCTAAAAAACTCAAACATCCCTAACAATACCTAACAACCCTAAAATCTCTAAAAGCCAATGAAAACCCAAAAAACTATAAAAATCATAAAAACCATAAAACCCCATGAACACCTTAAAAACAATAAAATCATAATACCCTTTAAAAACCTAAAAAACCTAAAACACTATACAACCTAAACCTTGTACCTTACATGCCAAAACAAAAACTGTACACCCTAAACACTATACCCTACAACCTAAACCCAAAACCCTACACCAAAAAACTTAAACCTTAAACCCTATACCCTGTACTATAAACCCTAAAACCTATACCCGAAACCTGATACCCTACTCCCAAAACCCTAAACCCGACACCCTAAGTCTGATACCTTGTGGAATAAACCCTAAATCCAATGACCTAAACCCTATACCCTACACCATAACCCAATACAATACATTGTAAACAATAAATACTAAACCTTATACATGACACCCAAAATCCTAACCATATAAAAGAAACCTTATAAACTACCCCCTAAACCCTATAACCTTGACCCTAAACCCTAAACCATACACTATAAAACTATACAATAAACCCTAAATCCAAAAACCTAAACCCTTCCCACTAAACCATATACACTACACCCTATTCAATAATACGCACACCCAAAAACATATACACTACACCATAAACACTAAAAACTACACCTTAAAACCTACACATTACACCCTACACCCTAAACCCTATACCTTACACCATAAACCCGAAATGCTACACCCTATACCCTATACTCTAAACCTTATACCATGTACCATAAACACTAAACCCTACACCAAAAACCCTATACCTAACACCCTAAATCCTAAACACTATGCCTGATACCCTACACCCTACAACCAACTCCCTACACCTAAATCCATATAGCATACACTATAAACCCTAAACCCTACACCCTAGACCATATACCATGAACCGTAATATCTAAACCCCACAAACCAAACCCTAAACCTTACCCCCTAAACCCTATACACATCCCCATAAATGTTGAACCATAAACCCTGCATCGAAAACTCCACACCCTATAGCCTATACCCCATAGAGTACAAGCAGAAGTAAAACACTAAGTAAAAAAGAAAGTGATGAAAAGTAAATGGGACAGAATACAAACCCAACTGAAAGTACAACTACAACTGAATGAAAGTACAACAGAAAAGACAAAAGCTGGAAGAAAGGAATCAGCTCCTGGGTCATCCTCCTCGGATCCTACCTGAAGGGTAGGTACAGATAGCACAGCTCCTGGATCATCCACCACGGATCCTACATGAAGGGTAGATACAGATAGCCTCCACAACGCTCTTGCACGTCAACCTCCTCCAAGTATCATCTTTCCGTGAATTCCACCTCCTGATACTGACTCGTCGCGAGGTCCACCTCCGGGTACTGTCCAGTCCTCGAACACTCAGCCTCTTTTAGCACTGCCCGTCGTCTCCAACCAACACAACGAGGTGCGGGCATATCCCGTGCAGGGGGGAGTATAACGATACTCAGTAGAGACCCCGAGACCCTCAAGGTCTCACTAAATCCAACAAGGATAACCACAAATAAGATCTCAACAGATAACCTCTACTTAGGTATATGCCCATACATATACCTATGTTATCAAGTAACCCATCTCAATCATGAGGAAACACAAAGATTAAGAAATCAACGGATAACCAATACCCAGTTATATGCCCATAAATATACCTAAGTTATCAAGTGACCCATCTCAATCATGAGGTAAACACAAAGTTCATAGACTCAGCTCAAACCAGGATTTTTCATTATCGAAACCGTAACTGCTGAAGAGCCCTATCTCTGAAGTGTACAGTGGTCCTGTCACGACTCTGAGGTACTATTCACTAACCTAATACTGCTGAGGTACTCCTCCTTTCGAGTACCGCAGGTCTGCCACATCACATAGTAGTGCTCCTACACCATGGGTCTGCCACCTCACACAGTAGTGCTCCCCCTCATAGCCTACAGAGGTACTCCTCCTGTCAAGTACCACGAGTCTGCCACATCACACAGTAGTGCTCCTCCTCCATGATTCTACCACCTCACACAGTAGTGCTCCCCACTGGGCTATGCTAGTCACTCCGAATCGAATCGGACAAGCAGTCATCGGTCACAACCAGCTACACGGTCTCCATACTCTGTATGCTCGTCTCTGAGAGGGTCCGCTCCACGAGCTACAGTTCGATACTCCATGTATCAAAAGTCCCAAGAAGAAGTATCTCAAAGGACTTCCTCGTCATAGGGGTCTCAACGAAACAGACGGTGCGTCAATCAGACGCCCAGTCTGTGAGTTATTAGCCTTTTCGTCCTAGGGGCCCGGTTGGTTTCGTGAGCGAACCAACCCGGCCGTATATCAACTGTACCCCTAACTCTCTTAGGGTAAACTCATAGGGACCATTTCTCAATGTGATCACCAACGCCGCTGACGGTTTGTCAAACGGACGTCCGGTCTGTGAGTTATTGGCTTTTTCGTTCTAGGGGCCTGGTTGGTTTCGTGAGCGAACCAACCTGACTGCACTCCGACGGTTTCCAAACCTCGAGCGAAGTAAGCCAAAAGTTCTGTTTCATCACGATGAAACCAACAAAGTCGACGACACGTCAATCGGACGTCCAGAGCTCAAGATATAAGCATTTCCGTTCCGAGGGCCCGGTTGGTTTTGTATCCGAACCAACCCGTCCGAACCCAAAGTTCTCCGAAATCTTAAGTGTAATATACCGAAGCGACCGCATCGATCCAAGGATCGCATCGCAACTGACGGTGCGTCGATCGTAGGTCTGTAGAATATGTTATGGGCGAAAGACCGAAAGAGGTCTGAAAACGGGGGGTTTGGGCCCGGACCAACCCGGCCCAACCACCCACGGGTCGGCCTGAACCGGGTCGACCCGACCCGGGTCCGGGTCCGACCCGGCAGGGCGCGACCCGGCCCGACTGGGTTAGGCCTGGCCCGGTCCACCCAAGCCGGCCCGGCTCGGCCGGGTGGCTCGCTGGATCGGCCAGCTCGCTGGGGCTCCGCAGACGCGGCGCGCGCCGCGTCACCCTGGATCCCGCGCAGCCGGGGGATCCACACGCTCGCCGCCTCGGTGCTTTCTCTAGGCGGCGCACTGACAACCCGCACTTCTAGTGGTCCATTTTCAATTCTGTCTGCATCAAAGCTCATCCCGGGTCCCGTTCTTCACTGTGGAATCAAAAAATCATCTCTGAGGCCCGTTCCGTCAATGCTCGTCGATCCGCACGTCAAAAGAACAAACTGCGGAGTCTTCGAATCGCCTCCAGGGCCCCAACTCCACCCGCGGTTTTGTTTGGCCTCAACGGTGCGGTGTGACGGCGCCACGCTTCTTCACCACGTTCTTTCTCGTTTCCGCGCGGTGCAACGGCACCGCGCTGCCTTTCACGTGCCACAACAAATTCAAAAAAAGGGGGGAGGATGGTCAGCCGTGTTCGTGCACTCCGACCTCCTCCCGTTATTATGATAACAGGCAGCCCAATTGAAACCAAGAAAGGCGACAGATGAGATCATGATCAACAATAAAATAATCCCCCATAACTTCCCGTAATAGAAATTCCCAACACGAAAGGAAAACGTTCGCAGATCAACTAGATAATAAGTTGATCTTTGTTTCTTTGTTTTCTTTAGAATGAATGAATCAAGGGAATAAAAATCGTTCTCAAATAATTCCCTACCTCAAGCGTTTTCGTCGAATGAGATTTGTCGCGGAAAGGGACGTCGTGGAAGAAGACGTCGCGGAAGGGGGATCGTCGCATCGTGAAAGGAGCGTCGCGGAAGAAGCATCGTTGATTTCCGAGGATTAGGCATTCTTTGTCGGAGATCGGTGCGTTCTTCACGTTCTTCGCGTTCTTCGCCGAAGAAGAACGCTTTCCTCCAAATCCTCTCCACACAACAAGTTCCAACAGAAATAAAATAAGAACAGTTATATTTTATTAACACACAAGTCAACCTTTGAAATTCAAAAAGAAACAATCAATTCAATGAATTAAATATAATGATTTAACATTCGAATTTAACGATAAGTTTATTAAAAGTTTAAATTCAAGAGTTGACTTCGTTTAATAGGGGGTACGGGTGTGTTACTTAAGAAGAAAAGAAATGGTGAGGCTCATGTGGGCCCCAGCTCACAAATATCCTACCAAGTGGGTAGGATATTTTGGGTTCCACCTCATCCGCTTAACTTAGCTTAAGTGGCTTTAAGTGAAATAAAATAAAGTGTGGCACCACTTTTATTTTATTTCTTAACTTAACCCCAAAAATTAAAAACCACACCCGAGAAAACGAAACTCTGGAAAAAGTGATTCTAAGCAATTACCAGCGCTACGGTTCCATTGGTGCCCTCGGAATTCGATTCCGAGCACCGGTTCAAAAGTTAGAAAAACCTGCCCGTTCGTTCACTGAACGTACCCAAGCCAAACATCAGAAAAAGATTCCCGGAACATCGGGCCTCAGAATCAGGTGCCGTCAGAAACTGCATTCTTGTAAAATCCCAAAGACAATTTAGGAAAATATTTCCCTTGAATTTTACGGGACTTTACATTACTCCCACCTCAGGGATTTACGTCCTCGTAAAACTTTAACACAAACTAGGGTCAAAAAAGCGGTACAGAGCATGCATCTGAGCCTTCCGCTCCCAGGTGCTTACCTGGAGGTTCCTGTGCTTCCAAAGAAAATGTGCACAAGAGGAGTCGACCATCCTCATAGGACCTCACCTGTCGATCCTTGATCCCCACTAGAATCTCTGTGTAAGTCATCCTGTCATCAATGTCCAACTCCCTGAGGTTGATGAAGTGTGAAGGATCATGCACGTATCTCCTCAGTTGAGATTCATGGAAGTCGTTGTGCACCTAGTGAAACTGAGGTGGATGGGTCAAGCGGTAAACCACCTAGCCTTCCCAGCTAAGGACCTAGAAAGGTCTGTTGAACCTCGAAGATAAATTGCCGCCTTGGCCACATCTCCGTAAACCTCATCGAGGTGAGACCCGTATAAAGACGTGATCATCATCCTCGAACTCTAGAGGTCTGAAATTCCTGATAGAACTGAAACTCAAAACGACGACTACCATGAGGGTAAGGTTGACCGACTCAAGAGTGATCGGTCGCACCCACCTGTGCATGAGTTTAACCTGTGCTGCCTGGGGTTTTCCTTTTTTCCGACTAAGGAAAACCCATCACGATGTCGTAGTTAAACCACAAACCTTTTGCCTAATACTGTCAATTTGTGTATGAACTGTGATTGCCCATTCCATGCTAAAACCAATGTCATAAGGCCTCGACGCTGCCCCCAAGAGATTACAACTGAAACTCTCGCCTAGAGGGTCTTACCACACCGTCGGCGTAAGTGTGATTATCGAGTCTTATCCCAAGGTATCTCCAGACGTGAGGGTCAAGTCCACGGCTTATCAGAAACTCTAGGTCTGGGACTAGATTCGTGGAAGGAATGAATGATTCATATCAACGTCTATTTTTACGGCAGCTAGTAGTGGACACAAACTATCCCTTGAATCATTCTTAGAGTCATTGGGTCACTCTCCCTGACCGCAAGCATCTGCTCTCTTCCCATGGCCTCCAGTTCCCTTATCCTGGCGGGGACAACTAAGGTGGGTGGTTGTAGTATGTCAAAACACACACCACCACATGCTGCTCTCCTAGCTCTACCTCCACTCCTACTGCTTCATAGACTCATCTCTCCTTTAATCTTCCTCTTATGGAAACATTTAACACGCCCGAGTCTCTAAGACTGGGGTCAGTTTCCTGTTTCTACTGCACTGTGCAGTATTCATCCGCTCCTGGATGATTTTCACCTTCTTTTCCTACGCTTTGAAAGAGAAGCTAAAATTTCTCCTTTTCCGAAAAGAGAAACTCGGTCTCGTCCCCTGGATGAACCACGCCCATTGCCTAATACAGTCAATCCTGATATAAATGATGCATTCATGCCATGGATGACGTCGTATGGCCTCGACATAACTACCAAGAGATCCAACCGTCACTCTCGCCTCTAAGGGTCGAGTCACGCTGTCAGCATCAGTGTGAGGTCACTAGGTATCCTCCATTAGAAATCTCGAATGTTAGGGTCAAGCAAACAGTTTTAACCAGGACCTCTCAGTATCAACCAAACAAAAGGATAGGAAAGAAAACATCACAAAGATAAGTTTCTTTTTATTATTGCATCTCATAGTACAAAGACACGAATACAACAGCAATATGGAACTAGAAGTACAAGGGACATATCCACTAGTTCCGCTTCTGTCCACCTGCTCCTGGAGCTCTACTTCCTTTTCTACTGCTCGGCTGTTTCTCAAGAACATGTCGCTGCTTCTGTCTCGGTGGCTCCTCCAACGCCTGCGGATCAACTGTGCGAGGAGTCGGACAGTCACGTGCCAGGTGACCCTTCCTACCGCATTCATAACACTTCCTGCTACTCGTACGGCTAGCTCTGGTCCTCTTGGACCTCTGCATCATCTGTCTACTGCCCACAGATGACTCAGATACTGATCGAAAACCGTGTGGCAAAGGCAGAAGCTCTTATACACGCTCGGGGTGTAGAGCTACTGGCACAAACTCCACCCTGAAGAAGGTATCGAAGTCATCCCATGTGAAGGTAATCCCGTTGCAAAACTAGAACAAGTGGCTCCACCACTTGCCTACTGCTGCCTGAAGAAGGCTGGTTGCAAAGATCACCATGAAGTATGCAGGCATGCCCACTAGCCTGAAGACTCTCACCACTGCCTCCAGCCAATCCTCAGCCACCTGCGGGTCCGTCTCTCCCCGGAACCTGGGTGGCCTCTGGCGCTGGAACTCGTGTAGCGTGCTCAAATGGCATGCATCGCCTACTGCTGGGACTGGTGGCATTGGTGGCCCAATGTATGGTAGTACCGCTGGTACCTACGCTGGTGCCTCAACTGAAAAAGGGCCATGTTCCGAAACCTCGTCGCTCGGCAGGCTGTCAGTACGCACACCCCTCTGGGCTCTACCTGGTCGTCCATGAAAAGGCATCCTGAAAGAAACATACGTGACACGGTCAAAACATTTATACCTGGTGAGCTGACATGGTTTGAGCTAACTTTTAAAAACTTCTGGAAACACACACTCAATCAGTGTTTTCGTGCACAAAGTCGGAAATCAGTTGTTAGGGTCCTGGTGTATGGATACGTCGGCCGCCTGCACCAACACTGGACTCCCTGAACTGAAAACCACACTCAGTACTCTTAACACTATTGCTTCATAGAAAGAAAATATCAGAGTTATAAGTTCTACGGTAGAACCGACTCCTTTGATACCAACTGTGACAACTGGGCCCCACCCACCAGTTGCCCCGCAAACACGTGGGCCCCACCCTAGGTCTCACCCACATGCCCGAACGTGTTATCTGACTGATGATAGTACCCACAGGCCAACACATGTCCTTTCCAGTGTGTTTTTTCCCCACTCACACACACCCTGGGAAATGTCTCAGAAGGTCACACATCATGATCACTACTCCAGGCCAAGCACGCTTAACTGTGGAGTTCTAATCAGACAGGCTCCCGAAAAGGAAGGTGCACCTTGTTGACATGAGTCATATCATTTAGTCATTTAACCCTATATCATTTGGGGATGTTACAATCACCCCCCCCTTTAGAGAACAACGTCCTCGTTGTGGGCCTTACATCTCAACCCAGGCAGTGCACCGCACTTAAAGCCGGGTTGCTCCTCTGATACCAAATGTGACAACTGGGCCCTTCCCACCAGTTGCCCCGCAAACATGTGGGCCCCACCCTTGGTCTCACCCACATGCCCGAACGGGTTATCTGACTAATGATAGTCCCCACAGGCCAACACATGTGGGCCCCACCATAAAGTATATAACCACTTTAAAGGAATAAAAATTGTAACTCAATTTTTATTTTATCTTCCACAAATTTTTAACAACTCCTCCCGTGAAAACGCTACTCCGAAAAAGATCTTCTTAAGCAATTACCGGCGCTGTGAATCCATCGGTGCCCTCAGAATTCGATTTCAAGCACCGGTTCAAAAGTTAGAAAAACCCGCTCGTTCGTTCACTGAACGTACCCGAGATAAAATTTGGAAATTGATTCCGGGCCCACTGGACCTCGGAATCAGGCGCCGTCCGAATCTGCGTTCTTGTAAAATTCCAAAGAAAATTAAGAAAAAAATTTCCTTGAAATTTCCGGGTCTTTACATTACTCCCACCTCAGGGCTTTACATCCTCGTAAAGCTTTAACACAAACAAGGGTTACAAAAGCGGCACTGAGCACGCATCTAAGCCTTCCGCTCCCATGTGCTTACCTGGAGGTTCCCGTATTTCTAGTGAAAGTGCTCCTGAGGAATCGACCGTCCTCGTAGGACCCGCTCCTTTCAATCCTTGATCCCCACTGGAACCTCTGTGAAATACACCCCATTTCCATCATCTAGATCTCCATGGTCGATGATATGTGAAGGATCCCGCACGTATCTCCTCAATTGAGATACGTGGAAGTCGTCGTGCACCTGGTGCAACTGAGGTCGATGGTTCAAGCGGTAAACCACCCCGCCTACCCAGCTGAGGACCTTGGAATGGTCCGCTAAACCTCGGAGATAACTTGTCCCCTTGGCCACATCTCCGTAATCCTCATCAAGGTGATACCCGTATAAGGACGTGATCATCATCCACGAACTCTAGAGGTCTCCAATTCATGTTTAGAACTGGAACTCAAAACGACTGCTGCCACAAGGGTATGTTTGACCGACTCAAGAGTGATCGGTCGCACCCTCCTGTGCATGAGTTTATCCTGTGCTATCTGGGGTTTCCTTTTCGCCGACCAAGGAGAACCCATTCCGACGTCGTAGCTAAACCACAACCTTTTTTCCTAATACCTTCAATTTGTTTATGAACTGTGATTGCCCAGTCCATACTCAAACCAACATCGTAAGGCCTCGACGCTGCCACCAAGAGATTCCAATAGAAACTCTCACCTCGAGGGTTTGACCACACTGTCGGCAGAAGTGTGATTATCGAGTCCTCTCCCAAGGTATCTCCAGACGTGAGGGTCAAGTCTATGGCTTACCGGAAACTCTAGGTCAGGGACAAGATTCGTGGAAGGAAGGAATGATTCATATCGACGTCTGTTACTACGACAGCTAGTAGTGGATAAAGACTATACCTTGAATAATTCTTAGAGCCATTGGGTTACTCTCCCTGACTGCAAGCAGCTACTCTATTCCCCTTCCCTCCATCTCCCTGAGCGTGGCGGGGACAACTAAGGTGGGTGGTTGTAGTATGTTAAAACGTACACCACCACATGCTACTCTCCTAGCTCTGCCTCCACGTCTGCTGCTTCGCAGACTCATATCTCCTTAAAGATTACACTTCTTGAAACATTTAACATGCCTGAGTCTCTATGAATTGTGTCAGTTTCCTATTTCTTACTGCACTGTGCAGTCTTCATCCTCTCCTGGATGATCTTCACCTTCTTTGCCTACGATATGAAAGAGTTGCTAAAATTTATCCTTTGCTGAAAGGAGAAACTCGGTCTCATCCCCTGGACGAACCACACCCATTGCCTAATACAGTCAATCCTGACATGAATGATGCATTAATGCCATGGATGACGTCGTAAGACCTCGACGTAACAACAAGAGTTACAACTATCACTATTGCCTGCAAGGGTCGATTCACACTGTCGGCATCAGAGTGAGTTAACTGGGTCTCCTCCAGTAGCAATCTCGTATGTGAGGGTCAAGTCAGCAGTCTTAACCGGGACCACTCAGTATCAACCAAACAAAAGGACTGGAAAGAAAAAATCACAAAGATAAGTGTCTTTTCATTATTGCAGCTCATAGTACAAAGACGCAAATACAATAACAACATGGAACTAGAAGTACAAGGGACGTATCCACTAGTTCCGCTCCTGTCCACCTACTCCCGGAGCTCTACTGCCTTGTCCACTGCTCGGAAGTTGCTCAAGCACTCGCCGCTGCTTCTGCCTCGGTGGCTCCTCCAACGCCTGTGGATCGACTGTACGGGGGGTCGGACAGTCACGTGCCAGGTGACCCTTCCTGCCGCATTCATAAAACTTCCTGCTCCTCGTACGGCTTGCTCTGGTCCTCTTGGACCTCTACATCATCTGTCTACTGACCACTGATGACTCGGCTACTGATCGAAAATCCTGCGGAAAAGGCAGCAACTCTTGTACACGCTCGGGGTGTAGAGCTACGAGCACAAACTCCACCCTAAAGAAGGTCTCAAAGTCTTCCCATGTGAAGGTCATCCCGTCGCAAAACTGGAACAAGTGGCTCCACCACCTGCCTGCTACTGCCTGAATAAGGCTGGCAACAAAGATCACCATGAAGTCTGCTGGCGTCCCCACTAGCCTGAAGACTCTCAACACAGCCTCCATCCAATCCTCATCCGCCTACGGGTCCATATCTCCCCGGAACCTGGGTGGACTCTGGCGTTGGAACTCATGCAGCGTGCTCAAGTGGCGTGCATCCCCTACTGCTGGGGATGGTGGAATCGGTGGCCCAATGTATGGTAGTACCGCTAGTGCCTCCATTGGTGCCTATACTGCAAGAGGGCCTTATACCGAAGCCTCATCGCTCGGCAGGCTGTCAATGTGCACATCCCTATGGGATCTAGCTGGTCGTCCGTGAAAAGGCATCCTGAAAAGAACATACGTGACACGGTAAAACAATTTATACCCGGTGAGCTGACCTGGTTTGAGATGTTTTAAGGGAAAACCTTTGAAAACACACACGCAATCAGTGTTTTTGTGCACAAAGTCGGAAATCAGTTGTCAAGGTCCTGGTGTATGGATACGTCGGCCGCCCGCACCAATACTAGACTCCCTGAACTGAAAACCACACTCGGTACTCTTAACAATGTCGCTTCACAGAAAGAAAATATCAGAGTTATAAGTTCTGCGGTAGAACCGAACTCCTCTGATACCAATTTGTCATGACCCATCCTCGGGGCCCGTGCCGTGACTACCCCAAGCCTACCTTCCAAAGCCCAGGGGATGGCGACTAGCACCAAAGATGTAAATCCCGATGACTAGGAAGGCATTGCCTTTATAAAAGTAAACAAAACACCATAGAGTACAAGAAGAAGTAAAACACTAAGTACAAAGAGAAGTGCTGAAAAGTAAATGGGCTAGAATACAAACCCAACTAAGAGTACAACTACAACTGAACAAAGGTACAACAGAAAAAGACAATAGCTGGAAGAACGGAAGCGGCTCCTAGGACGTCCTCCTCGGATCCTACCTGAAGGGTAGGTACAGATGGCACAACTCTTGGATCGTCCACTACGGATCCTACCTGAAGGGTTGGTACATATAGCCTCCACATCGCTCTTGCCTGTCAACCTGCTCCGAGTGTCGTCTCACCATGAAGTCCACCTCCGGATACTAACTCGTCGTGTAGTCCACCTCCGGGTACCGTCCAGTCCTCGAACACTCGGACTCTGTCAGCACTGCCTGTCGTCTGCAACCAATACAACGAGGTACGGGCATAGCCCATGCAAGGGTGAGTCTAACGATACTCAGTAGGGACCTCGAGACTCTCATGGTCTCACTAAAACCAACATGTATAACCACAAAGAAGATCTCAATAGATAACCTCTACTTAGGTATATTCCCATACATATACCTAAGTTATCATGTAACCCATATCAATCATGAAGAAACACAATGATTATGAAATCAACGGATAACCACTACCCAGGTATATGCCCATACATATACCTAAGTTATCATGTGACACATCTCAATCAAGAGGTAAACACAAAGGTCATAGACTCAGCTCAAACCAGGATTTTTCATTATCGAAACCGTAGCTGCTGAAGAACCTCGTCTCTGGAGTGTACAGTGGTCCTGTCACGACTCCGAGATACTTCTCACTAACCTAATACTGCTGAGGTACTCCTCCTGTCGAGTACTGCGGGTCTTCCACCTCACACAGTAGTGCTCCTCCGCCATGGGTCTGCCACCTCACACAGTAGTGCTCCCGCTCATAGCCTACAGAGGTACTCCTCCTGTCGAGTACCGCGGGCCTACCACCCCACACAGTAGTGCTCCTCCGCCATTGTTCTACCACCTCACAAAGTAGTGCTCCCCACTGGGCTGTGCTAGTCACTCCGAATCGAATCAGACAAGCAGTCATCGGTCACAACCATTACACAGTCTCCGTACTCTATATACTCATCTCCGGGAGGGTCCGATCCATGAGCTACAGGTCGATACTCCAAGTATCACAAGTCCCATGAAGAAGTATCTCAATGGACCGCATCGTCATAGGGGTCTCAACGCAACAGACGGTGCGTCAATCGGACGCCCGGTCTGTGAGTTATTAGCATTTTCATCCTAGGGGCCCGATTGGTTTCGTGTGCGAACCAACCTGGCCGTATCTCAACTGTACCCCGAATTCTAATAGGGTATACTCATAGGTACTGTTTCTCAATATGATCACCAATTCTACTGACGGTTCGTCAAACATACGTCTGGTCTGAAAGATATCAGCTTTTCCGTTCTAGGGGCCCGGTTGGATTTCGGGTACAATCCAACCCGGCCATACTCCAACTGCATCCAAACCTTGGGTAAAGAATGCCAAATGTTCCGCCTTCTCAAGAGGAATCCAACAAAGTCAACGGCACGTCAATCGGACGTCCGAAGCTCAAGATATAAGCGTTTCCGCTTCGAGGGCCCGTTTGGTTTCATGTACGAACCAACCCGGCCGAACCCAATGTTCTCCGAAACCTTGAGTGCGATATACTGAAACGACTGTCTCGATCCAAGGATCGTATCTCAACTGACGGTGCATCGATCAGAGGACCATAGCTCATGTTATGGACAACCGAACGGAAGAGGTTCGGTATTACGGGGTTCGGGCCCGGTCCGACCCGGCCCAATACCCCCTAAACCCTATACCCAAAACCCAAAACCCTATACCCGATACACTACACCCTATACCCTATACCCTACAAGCTCAACCCTATACCCTGTACACTAAACCCAAACCCCAACACCTAACACCCTATACCCTACACCATAAACCCTAAACCAATCACCATAAACCCTATAATCTACACCTTAAACACTAAACCCTAAACCCTAACCCTAACCCTATAACCTATACCATACACCCTATATATTATAACCTACAACCCAAAACCCATTCCCTAAATCCTAAACCCAATACTCTCTACCCTGAACCCTGAACCCTAAACCCCACACCCTAAATCCTAAACCCTAAACCATATACCCTAAACCATAAACCCTAGAGCCTAAACCCTAAAAACTAAACCCTAAACCATAAAACCTACACCCTATACCTTATACCCTGATCCCTAAACCCAAAACCTAACAACCTAAACCCTATACTATACACCCTAAACAAGACACCCTAAATCCTATATCCTACACCCAAAACTCTAAACCATACACCCCAAACCCCATACCCAACACTATAAACACTAAGAACCATACAAACAATAAAAGCCCAAAAATCCTATGAAAACCATAAAAACCTAAAAAACTAAAAACACCTAAAACCCTTTAAACACTAAAAACCTTAAACACCTAAAAAACAACCCTATAAAACTTTTAAACTCTAGAAACTATAAAAACCATAAAACACCTAAAAACCTAAAACAAAACACTTAAAACCCCTAAACCCCCTAAAAACCATAAAAACCACAAAATGCACTGAAAATATAATACCCTAAAAACCCAAGAAACCTTAAAAGATCCTAAAAACCTAAAACTCCTTAAAGACCCTAAAAATTGAAAAAAACATGTTAAGACCCTAAATCCCTAAAATATGTAAAAAACCATAAAGAGAATTAAACCGTTAAAACCCCTAAAAACCTTTAAAACCCTAAAAATCCCTAAAAAGCATAAAAACTTATAAAACCCTAAAACCACTAAAACAACAAAGAAAGCTTTAAAACCTCTAAAAATCCATGAAAATCCTTAAAAATCATAAAAATCCAAAACCCTAAAAACTCTAAACCCCCAATAACCCTAAAAATCCCAAAAAACTATAAAAATCCTAAAAAATCATAAAACACCAAAAAATCCAAAAAACTCTAAAAAACCCACACAAACCCAAAAAACAAGAAAGCATTAAAACCCCATAAAACCATATAAAACATAAAAACCATAAAATACCATAATAACACTAAAACATGTAAATATTCCAAAACCCCCAAACCCCTAAAAACCCTAAAAACCCTAAAAACCCTAAAAAACTAAAACTCCTAAAAGACCCAAAATACCATATAAAAACACTTGAATCCTCTAAAAAACCTTAAAACCCCTAAAAACCAAAAAATTGAAAAAACCCTAAAACCCACAAAAACACTAAAAACCCAAAAATCCACTTAAAACCACTAGAAACTCCAAAAACCAAAAAAAATTAAAAACCCTAAGAAAACATAAACATCCTAAAAAACTCTAAAATCCCTAAAAATAAATCTTTATAAAAAGTCTAAAATCACTAAATACCCCAAAAAAATAAAATACACTAAATTGTATAAAAAATATGAATAAAACATAAAACCCCGAAATAGCCTAAAAATCCCTAATAATCCTAAAATACCCTAACATATAAAAATTCTAAAAACCATACAAATCATAAAAACCATAAAACCATAAAAATACCTTAAAAAATCTAAAAATTAATAAAACCCTTAAATACAAATACCCCCCAAAAATCCAAAAATCCTAAAACCATAAAAACTCTAAATCCCCTAAAAACCCGAAAACCTCTAAATTACCGAAAACCCATAAAGGGCCATAAAAAGATATACCTAAAACCCCTAAAACCCTTAAAAACCTAATTCCATTTAAATCCTAATACAATAAAAACCCATAAATGACCCTAAAACCCCTAAAAATTTTTAAAGGACACTAAAATCCCTAAACCCCCAAAAGACCCAAAAATCTAAAAGACCCTTAAAAAAATGACCATAAAACCCCTAAAATTCACTAAAACATTAAAAACCTAAAATACTATTAAATACCATTAAAACACTAAAGGACCCTAAAAACCATAAAAACCCCTAAAATACCCTTAATACCCTAAAAAACAAAAATACCCTAAAAACCTAAAAACCCTAAAGGACCCAAAATACCCCTCAAACCCCTAAAAACATAATATACTCTAAATGAAACTAAAAAAAATAAAAACCTTAAATGACCCCAAATCCCCTAAAACCCCCAAAGGAAACTAAAAATCCTAAAAACCAAAAGGACTCTAAAAACCTTATAAACCATAAAAACCCTAAAAGTCACTAAAAATCCAAAAAAACATAAAACCCGTTAAATTTCCTAAATGTCCAAAAAAGTCATAAATCCTCCAAAAGTACCTAACACCCCTAGAAAACCTATAAACCTAAAAAGTCCCTAAAACAATAAAAATGTTTATAAGACCCAATAAATCGAAAAAACCCAACAAAAACCCAAAAAATCATAAAACCTTAAAAAACCCTAGAAACCCTAAAACCCCTAAAACCCCATTAAATCCATAAAAATGCTATAAAGTATAAAAATACATAAAAACCTAAAATCCCCAAAACCCTAAAATCCCTAAAAAATTAAAAAACCTTAAAAGACCCAAAAACCCAAAACCCCCTAAAAAACCAAAATGTATGTAAAAACCCTAAAACTCTATAAAACCCCTATAAAACCCTAAAAGACCCTAAAAACCATTAAACATAATAAAAAACAAAAAAACCCAAAATACATAAAAAAACATTAAAGCCTAAAAACTAATAAAACCCTAAAAACAATAAAAACCCTAAGACAATGGCAGACATGATCTCAACGGCAGCAGGAGTTTGTGCTTCATCGACGAATTCCTTCTAGTGGTCCGATTACTGCGGTGACTGGTTTCAGCGGAGGTGTAGAAGGATGTTTTGGCTCTCTTGGACTTCGATGATGTGGATGATTGTAGATCTGAGATCTGGAGTGATTTGGTGGATCTTCTGGTTTCACAATAAAAGATGGTGGTTTCAGAAGTCTTTGTGTCTAACTGCTGGTGGCATCTTTGGTTCAGTGGTTTGGGCTCTCTGTTCACCAACAGTTTGTACTGATGATGCAGGTATTTTTTTATAGTTTCTCTACTTTGTCTTCTTTTCATGCTGTTGATGTGGATTGGATTAAGTTGTGTTGCGATCATGTTAATTTGTTGGTCTGTGGTATTTTGGGGTTCAAATGCGGTCTTTTGGGTTCTGTGTATGGACATACTGGTTGTGATCCACTGTTAGTGCTGGATGGTGGATTTTCTGCAAGGTGTGGGGCGTTGATTGGTCATGTTACTGGTCTTTGGATGGTTTGTTTGGAGTTGGAAGCCGATAGGCAAGATAGGCAAGGAGGCTCTAGTTGCTTGGAACTGGGCTGCTGGGTGATGGCCACTGCTTGGAGGGGATCTCCTGAAGGAGATTTTGGTCGTTGGTTGTGTGCTACTGCTTGTTTCCAAGGATGTATTTATAAGTGTGGTTGGCTGGAAGCTGTCAGGAGAGGAGGTTCTGGATGCTAGAAACTGAGATGACGGTGGATGGATGCTGCTTGGTTGGGTATGATTGAAGAGGGTGCTAGCTTCCGGGAATTGAGGTGTGGGATTTTGGATAATGCTTGGCTAGGAAATGGTGAAGCTTATGTCTATTTCTTTGGTGTTGGAGGTTCTATGTTACTGGAAGTTGTTCTGACTGGCGAGGAGGTGATGGGGGCTGGAGACAGTGAAGCTGGATGATGGTTGCTGCTTGGATGGGAGGTGCTGAAGGTGCTAATTTTTCATTACTACTGGTTGCTATTTGGTTGGGAGATGTTGTTGGAGATGCTTTGGTTTTCCTTCTTTTTATGGTTTTTTTGTGTCTTTTGGTTTTTTTCGGGAACTTTTGGGTTTTGTTGGAGTGTCCAGGTTTTTTGGGTGTGGGTTGATTGGCCTCTCCCCTCCCTTGTCTATTTTGTCTTTTTTATAATATATTTGTGGGGGACAGGAATTGCCTGGCCTCGAGTCGTCCTTTGCCCTAAAAATCTTAAAAACGCTAAAAACCCAAAAACACCCCAAAACCCCCAAAAAACCCAGACCATAAAAACCATAAAACCCTAAAAACCCCTCAAACACCAACACCCCTAAATATTTTAAAACCCTAAATCACTAAAAACCCATTAAAACACTAAAAATCACATAATTCCTATAAAACCCTAAAAACCCTAAAAACAATAAAAACCCTAAAAACCTATAGAATACCCTAAAAAACCAAAACCATAAAATACCTAAAATATCTAAAAGATTATAAAATATTCTAAAAACACTAAAATACCATAAAAAACCAAAATCCTAGAGATCCCTAAAAACCATTAAACACCCTGAAACCACAAAACCCCTAAAACTCTAAAATACCCTAAACCCCTTAAACTATAAAATCCGATAAACCCCTTAAAACCCATAAAACCATTACAATACTAGAAACACATAAAAGCACTAACAATCTCTAACAAACCCTAACATATTCCAAAAACATCTAAAAACCCTAAAACTGCTAAAACCCTAAAACCACATAAAATCCCTTAAAAAACATAAAATCCATAAAGGTTGAAAAAACCCTTAAAACCCTAAAATATCTACAAAACCTCGAAAAAATAAAACCTTGCAATCCTGAAAACAATAATAACTCAAGAAAATGAAAAAACCCCAAAAAACCCAAAAAACTCAAAAAACCCTAAAACCCATAAAAACACTTCAAAACCCATAAAAAAATAAAACCCCAACATAATACTCTAAAACTCTAAACCTACTAAATAATGTAAATATAATAAAAACAATTTAATACACTATAACACCTAAAAACCCTAAAATCCCACAAAACCCCATAAATATCTCAAAGGACCCTAATAACATTAAAAAATCCTAAAATCCATAAAAACTGCTAAAACCGATGAAAACTTATAAAAAACCTAAAACCCCTTAAAACCCCTAAAAACCCCTAAAACCCGCAAAATAATCATAGAATTACTTTAAAACATAACAAAACAAAAATAATTCTAGAAGCCCAAAATGATTCAAAAACTCTAAATGACCATAAAACCCTTAATGATACAACCCCCCAACCCTAGACGACCATAGAATACACTAAAAGAACCTAAAACCCCTAAATACCCTCAAAGACCTTAAAAATAATATTCCCCCTAAAAGAAACTAAAATAATAAAAAACCTAAAGGACCCTAATAACCTAAAAAAACTCACCAGGACCCCAAAACCCTAAAAAATTGTAATGGGCCTTAAAACCCCAAAGGAGCTCAAGAAACCCTAGAAAACCCAAAAATAACATGAAAACCCCTAAATCCACTAAATGAACCTAAAAATTATAAAACCACTAAATGACACTAAAAACCCATAAAACCGCTAAATGATACTAAAAACCCTAAAAACCAAAAAGGACCCTAAAAACATAAAACCCCTTAAAATACCATAAAAACCCTAAAACCCTATAAAGACCTAAAACCCTTAAAATTTAATAAAACCGCATAATAACTTTTAAAGACCCCAAAACCCATAAAAATGAAAAAAACCATAAAATGGCATAAAAACCCTAAAACCATTAACATAACCGTAAAACCCCAACAAACACTAAAAACAATAAGTAACCCTAAAAACCATAAACAAACCTTAAAAACGTCAAAAAAAATTTAAAACCTTCTAGAGCCCATTAAACACCATAGAACCGCTGAGAAACCTAAAAAATCCATAAAGTACTCTAAAACCAAAAAAACCCTGAAAGACCCTGAAAACCCTAAATACCGCAAAAGGCTATAAAACCTAAAAAACATAATACCCCCAGGAAATCCTTAAAATACACATAAAGACAATAAAAATCTTAAAAGACCCTAAAAAACCCTAAAACAATTAGAATAACAAAAATAACTAAAAAAATTAAATGACCTGAAAAACCCGTAAAAACACTAAAACCCTAAAACCCCTATCAACCCAAAAAAAACAAAACTAATATTTAAAACCCAAAAAATGAAAAACCTCCCAAAATTACAGAAAAATCTATAAAAACTCTGAAACAATTATAAAACTCATAAATCCCCCTAAAAACGCGAAAAACCCAAAAGAATCTAATAACACCTAAATACCCTACAAAACCGTAAAAACTCCTAAACACACAAAAAACCCCAAACACCCTAAAAATTATAAAAAATAATTATAAATAAAAAACTCTAAGAAAAATAAAAATATAAATATCTAAAAGACCTAAAATCCCAATAACCACAAAACCCTAAAAACAATAAATACCTTAAAAACCATTGAAATACTATAAAACACCTAAAACCCCTAAAACCCCTGTAAACCCCTAAAACCCCTAAAAACATAAAAAAATAAAACAAAAAATACACCTAAAAAACTATAAACCCTAAAAAGATCATAAAAACATTTAAAAAATCCTAAAATTCCCCCAACCCTAAAAGACCCTAAAAACCCTAAATCCACTAAAAACCCTTAAAGCACTTTAATGCCCCTAAAAGACCCTAAAAACTCATCAAACACCATGAAAAACTCTAAAAATATAAAAAAACACCTTAAAAACCTAAAAACACTAAAAAAACTATAACACACAAACCCCTATAAAATACCCCACAAATCTAAAAAACCCTAAAAACATAAAACCCAAAAAATCATTAGAAATGCCTAAAAACCATAAAAAATATGAAAACCCTGAAAAATCAAAAAAACCATAAAATCCTTATAAAAAATATAAAATCCCTAATAAATCATAAAAACCACAAAATCCCTAAAACACCTAAAATCCATGACCCCCTAGTTGAAATTCTCTAAAACCCTACGAAAACACTAAAAGCTTTAAAACCCCCTAAAACCCCTTAAAAACCAAAAAACAATGTAAACCCATAAAAACTAAAAAAAATATAAATACATTAAAACCCTAAAAACCTTCTAGAACCCCCAAAGACCCTAACAATGTTAGAGAACTGTAAAAATATAAAAAACAATTAAAACACCAAAAAAATCTTGAAACCATAAAACTCCTAAAAATCCTAAAATCTATACCCTACAACCAAAACCCTAAACCAAAAAAACCTAAATCTTATATCCTACACCATAAACCCTAAACCCATATAACTGAAACCATAAACCCAACACCATAAACCTTAAAACCGATATCTTAAACCCTGTACCCTACACCGTAAACCCTATGACCAACACCCTATACCCAATACTCTACACACAAAACCCCAATCCTATAACCTATAACCTATTCCCTAAACCCATAATCCTAAATGATAAACCCATACCCTACACCCTAAACTCTAAACCCACATCTGAAACCATATACCCAACACCATAATTCCAAAACTAAACACCATAAATCCAACAACCTAAACCCATAACCCTAAACCTGACACTCTAAAACTTATACCCTATAAACTAAATCCTAAACACACACCCTAACCGATATTAAATACACCCTAAAACCTAACCCTTACACCCTAAACCTTGTACCCTACACCCTAAATCATATACATGTCACCCTAAACTCGATAACCTACACTATAAACCCTATACCTAACACCATAAACCCTATACCTTACACACTAAACTCTAAACCAAAAAAACAAAAACCCTAATACCTACACCCTAAACCCAACACACTAAACCATCAAAGACCCAAAAAATTATAAAAATCCCAAAAGAACCTAAAAACCCTAAAAGACACTAAAAACCTGAAAACCACAAAAACCATAAAGTACCCTAAAACTCCCAAAACATCGAAAAGAATCAAATAAACCATAAAAACACAAAAAAAACCAAAAATACAGATAAATGTTCCTAAAATTAATAAAAAAATATAAAAGATCATAAAAAACCCAAATACACCCAAATCCTTAAAACCCCTAAAAACAATCAAAACCCCTAAAAATCGAAATCCCCAAAAAAATTTAAAAAATCCAAAAACACTAAAAATAAAAAAACAATAAAAATTATAAAATCCATAAAAATCACTAAACCCATAAAAACAATATAAAATAGTAAAAAAAACTAAACAATATACCTTACACCCCAAACCATACCCCCGAAACCCCATACCCAATACCCTAAACCAAAGAAACCTACAACTAAAACCTAAAACCAACACCCTACAAAATAAACCCTAATCCCTACACTGTAAACTCGACAAACTACACCCTAAACCCTAAACTATACATTGTAAACCCTACAAAAAACATTAAAACCCCTACAACTAACACCCTAAACCCCAAAACCTACTTCCTTAACACTATAACTCGAACGAAAATCCTAAAACCTACACTATAATCCCTAAACACTTTACCATTAATCCTAAACCCTAAACCCGGAACCCTATACCCTACAACATAAACCCGAAAATCTAGACCCTAAACCCTATACACTTCACCATTAACCCTTAACCTTAATCCCTATAAACTACACCCTAAACCCAATACACTACAACCTAAAACCTAACCCTTCACCCTAATCCCTATATAACAAACCCTATACCGTAAACCCTAAACCCTACAACGTAAATCCAATACCCTTACCCTGAACTCAAAATCCTACACCCTAAACCCTATACCCTAAACATTAAACGCTAAACCATACACCCTAAAACCTAAACTCTACACCTTATACCCTAAACTGAAAAACCTAAACCCAAAAACAAACACACTACACCTTAAACACTTTACCCTATACCTTAATCAATAAACCATAAACCCAACACCTTAAACCCTATACCTTATACCCTACAATCAAAACCCAAAACACTAAAAAATTTACCAAAAATCCTAAACCGTACACCCTAAAACCTAAATAGTAAATCCTAAACCTTATACCTTACACCCTATCCCTAAACCACACACCTTAAACCCTTACCATACACCCTAAACTCTAAACCCTATAACCGACACTGGAAACCCTAAACCCTATATCCTAAAACATTTACCCAAGACCATAAACCCTAATCCTCATACCTTAAAATCTATACCCTACACTCTAAAATCTAATCACTATACCCTACACCCATAACCCTAAACCCCACTCCTGAAACCCAATATATTGCACCAAATCTCTAAACTGTAAAGTAAAACCCTTTATCTTTCATCTTAAACCATAAACCTTACACCATAAACCCTATACCCTACACTCTAAACTGTAAACACAACATTCTAAACACAATTTCCCCACCCTAAACCACACACCCTATTTCCTATACCCTACTCCATAAAACTAAAACCGTAGACCCTAAACCCCATACTCTTCACCTTAAACCCTTAACCCTGCAAAAAAAAAACCCTATACCCTATACCTTAATCATTACAACCTACACCATATACCCTATATCATGTACCCAAATCCCTAAACCCTGCACCCTAAGCCATATACCACAAACACTAAAACCTATCCCTAAACCCTACACCATGTATTATACATCCTAATCCTTATACCCCACACCATAATCCTAAACCCCCAAAACCGTAAGGAAACCCTAAATAACCCTAAATAGCCCTAAAAATCATAAACACCTAGAAATCCTCAAAAATAACATCAAAACCCTAAAATCCATAAAACCCTTAAAACCCATAAAACATTAAAACCATAAAAAACACTAAAACCCTAAGTGCCATAAAACCCAAGGAAATACGAAAAAAACCCAATTTGTTTTTCAAAAAACCCTAAAAAACCATTAAAAACTAAAAACCTCAGAATCCCTAAAAAACCTAAAACCCCTAAAAATTATAAAAACCCATAAAACCCCTAAAAACTCTTAAAACAAATAACAAACCATGAAAAAACAAAACAAAATGTTACAAAATCCTAAAAACCCTAGAACCCCTATAAAACCCTAAAAACCTCAATAAACCCAACAAAACCCTAAAACCCCCATAAACACTATAACCACCCTAACATCCTTAAAAGAACCCTAAAACCCAAAAATAACCCTAAATCATAAAATAACCCAAAAAACCCCTAATACCAAAAATACACTAAATCTATTAAAACCACTAAACACCCCATAAAACACACAAAACCCCGAAAATGCCTAAAACCCCTATAGACATTAACACCCCTTAAAACCCTTATAACCCAAAATACCCTAAAACCATAAATCCCCTAAAACCCTAAAAACCCTAAAAAATAAATAAATTCCTAAAAGAACCTAAATCCCTAAAAATCCTTATAAGGTGAAAAAACCCTTTGCGATGGCACTGCTCAATCTCTCTCTCTCTTTCGCGATGGAGATTCTCAGTTCCCTTGAAGACGATGTCACCGTAATTGATCGATGAAGTGGTGCCACCCCTCCCTGGGATTGGAGTGGAGGCAGATGGGATCCCCCTACAAGTAGAGCAGGAGTTCCCCCTATTTTTCCTGAGATAGCACATTGCCCGAAGGTCCCTCAGTGCCAGAACGGTGTGCCCTTGGTTTCGATTACTACTCAAGAGCTGTCTTCGGCCTCTACTCTTCTGGATTTGATGCTGGTGGTTCAGTTTGGGAGGATTCGTCCTCCTATCAACGTTTTTGATAGGTTTGTTTCCTCTTCTTGGAATCTCCGTGAAAGAGATATTGTAGGGTTACTTGATGCTCGACACTTTTTGGTGCGTTTTGGGAATGAGGATGATTTGATCTCGGCCTGGGTCGTGGTGCCATGTATTGTTTCTAGTTTTCGGTTCTACTTGTTCCAGTGGAGCTTTGATTTACACTTAAATCGTGATCCCCCAAGCGCGGCTTTGTGGGTACTCTTCCTAGACCTGCGCTTGCCTTCTAGAATCTGGCTATCCTTCGGGTCATAGGTAATCTCGTTGGACGATTTCTGTGTATAGATACGCGGATGAGCACTACATGTCATCCCTTTACACCTCGGATTTGCATAGAGGTGGATGTATCCAAACCCCCGGTCAATTTGGTCTATGTCGAGATTGAAGATCAACTCCTGTTGTAGCAGCAGGTTTGGTTTGAATCCTAGGTCTTCTTCTGCTCGACTTGCGGAAAGTTAGACCACATTGCATCGGTGTGCCGGCGTGGAAGCGGCCCCTCAGTGCTTGGGACACCTGTTGTGGCTCCATCATCATTTTCTAAGATAGTGGTCGGGGGATCACCCAATATGGGAGTTTTGGCTCCAGATACTGGTGTGGCTGAATACCCTATGTGTCATGCTGCTTCTGAGGAACAGGAGGCTATCACGGTTGAGGATGTTTTGATGCAGGTTGATGGAGGGGGTCAGGCTTGGGTCGAGGCCTATGCCCAGGAGGTTTCTATGGATTTCTCAACTGGGAGTGAGAGGACTCTTGCTGAGAGGGTGGAATCCACTCCTGGTTTTGGCTCTGGACCACTGAACTCACAGATTGTGCATGCTAGTCCTCTGGTTGCGCTTGGGAAAATGGCCATCCAGTGCCAACCGGAACACAAGTTACATGATATCTACAAGCTCTTGAGGAGTGATCTGCAATTTCCGAATGCTGGAAGTTCTCTTGGCATGGAGGCCTCGGTTGGGATGGAGGTTGAGGAGGAGGTGCAGGGGCCCCTGGACAATGCGGGAGGCGAGATGTCTGCTGAACAGATACAGAATAAGGTGAAGGCCGATGCTGCTGGGCATGGTGGAGGGAGCGTGTCCCAGAACCCTCTGGTGGCTGATGCTAGGAGCGCAAAGTCTCCTTCTCAGGTTCTGGGTAATGTGCCTGCTACTGGGCAGGGGGAGGGAGTTTGGAGAAATTTTCTAGTGAATCCGAGATGATTTTGAGCACTTTTGGGAGCTTTGATAATGCAGGTGAATGGGAGAATAAGGCGAGGTCCGATCTGAAGACTGATAATGGTGTGAATGCTGCCCAGGTTGGGGGTAATGGGGGTATCCTCACCAGTTATTTAATGAATTCTTTGAAATTCTTTGAACCTGTTCTGATCACAGTGGATGCTTCGGAGGTGTTCATTTCCTTCGAAGAAAATGATGTTAATTTTGTTAAAGATGGGATGATTAGGGACAATGTGGATGAGAACTCCAAATGTTTGGTTCTGAAAGATCGGGCTTTGCAGCCTCATATTTTGCAGGAGGGAATGGAATCCGAGTGCTCGATGTGCTGGGAGAGTGGCTCAGATGATGGCTCTAAGATGAAATCCAACATGGCCCAGATTTTAAAGTACAAGGCCATACTCGCTGGGAAAGAGAATTTTGCTGGGGGCCTGTCCAGGGAGTGTTTTCCACCTCCCACCTCTTGTTTTCTCAACCAGGAGGACTCTGTTATACCTTTCCAGGGGAATCATGGTGATCTTTGCACAGCTTCTCTGAAAGTAAGGAGGCCAAGGAAGGACTACTCCTCCATTCAAGAACGGTTTCTACGAGGGCTTCTAGCAAGGCTTCGAAGAACTCCTCTGGGAAGGCGGGGCAGTCTTCTAAAAAGAAGTTGAATGTGGAGGAGGTGAAGTTAATGGAATACTACATCAACTTTTTGAAGCAGTATGATTCTTCGGAATGGGAGTCAGTAGACACTGATGCGGCCTCTAGCTATGGTGCCGAGGGAGACCCCCCCCCCCGGTGCAGATGATGATGATGGTGGTGTATATGGATGGTAGACCCTGTTCTGGATGCTGGTTGCGGGTTGGCTAGGAGATGCTGTTGGTTTTGCTTTTGTTTTTCTTTCTTTTCTCATTTTGTGTGTCTTTTTTATTTTTCTTTTCTTTTGTGTGTTTTGTATGGGGTTTTCGGGTGTGGGTCATTTGACCCCTACCCTCCCTTTTCTGATGTGTCTCCTTTTCATTACTAATAAATTTGGGGGGGGGGCCAGGAATAGCTCGACCCTCGAATCTTCCTTGCCTAAAAACCCATATAAAACACTAACAACCAATAGAATCTAGAAAAACTCTAAAAGGCCATGAAAACACTAAAACATATTAAAATCCTAAAAATCCTAAAAGACATTCAAAAAATATTCTAAAACCCCTAAAGACCTTAACATCCCAAAAACCTAAAAAATCCATAAAAACCTGAAAAACCATAAAATAATCTGAAAAATCCTAAAAACCCTAAAAACTCTTACAACCTCTAAAAAATCTAAAAGCCTTAAAAACCCCAAAAACCAAAAAATCCTAAAACTATAAAACACTAAAAATCATAAGAAACCTAAAAAAAATCAGTAAAACCCTTAAATACACCATAAAACATCTAAAATATAAAAAAAATTATAAAAACCCTAAAACCTTTTAAAACATAACTAGATCCTAAAAGCCTGAAAACATTTACAAACTTAGGGAGACCCTAATGTCCCTAAAACCCCTAAAAGAACAAAAAAGAAAAAAAACCCCTAAAAATACCAAGAAACACCATAAAAACCTAATGTCCCTAAAACCCCTAAAAGAACATAAAAATAAAAAAACCCAAAAAATAACAAGATACACAATAAAACCCTATAAACCACTGTACAACCATAAAAATATAAAAAAACAAAAAATACCTAAAAATCCTAGCAAACACAAAAACCCCTGAAAATTGTAGAAAACCTTAATACCCTAAAAGACCCCAAAAACCATAATAGACCAAAAACACTGAAAACCCATCTAAAATCACTAAAAAAACATAAACCCCTTTAAACCCTAAAAACCCATAAAAAACCCAATTACACCATAAGAGTACTAAAAACCCTAAAACACTAAAATACCATAAAACCCACTAAATGACAATTAAACCCCTAGGAACACTTTAAAACCCAGAAAATAGAAAAAACCCTAATAACCTTAGAAACTAAAAAACCATAAAACCCTTAAAGACTCTTAAAACCCCTAAAAGATCTTAAAGAAGCCCCAAAAATACTAAAAGGCCCTAAAAACCATAAAACCTTAAAAACTATAAACATCTTAAACCCCCTAAAATCCTAAAAATCCAAAATTCCCTTTAACCCCTCCCCATAGTAAAACCCAAAACCCCTAAATCACAAAATACATTACGGATCAAAGAAACCGCAAAATACCTAAAACCAATAAAAATGAAAAACCATTAAAGACCTTAAAATCACCTAAAGCCCCTAAAACCATAAAACCCCGAAAACCCACTAAAATCTCTAAAATAATTAAAAAAGGGATGAACCCCCAAAAATGTTTAAAAACCCTAAAACCCTAACAAAACTCTAAAAACCATAAAAACTATAACAAACCCTAAAACCCTAAATAATAGTAAAAACCCTAAAACCCCAAAAACCTATATCCTACACTATAGACCCCAAGACAAGAACCCTAAATTTTATACCAATCACCCTAAACTCTAATCCCAAAACCTTACATATGAAACACTATACCCTACACCCTAAACCCAAAAACCTACCACTTAAAACATATATTGTACATCATAAACCTAATACCCTACACCCTAAACCCTAGACCCTACATCCTAAACCTTAAAACCAATGCCCTTAACTCTAAACCCTACAACTTAAACCATCTATACTATACCCTAATCACAAAACCATATACCCTAAACCTTAAAACCCTAAAAACTAAAAAATCTATAACCCCCTAAATACCTCAAATATTTCTCAAGTCCTTAAACCACCTAAAAGACCTGAAATACCCAAAAAAACATCAAAACCTTGAATAACTATAAAAAATCCATAAAATTGTAGTAAACCCTAAAACCCCTAATAACCCTAAAAATCTAAAACCCCTAAGTCCCTAAAACCCCTAAATATACCCTAAAACCCATAAATATCCTAAAAAACTAAAAAAATCTTAAACCCCCTAAAAATACCATACTACCCCCAATCCAAAGAACCCCAAGAAAGACCAAAAAAGAAATAAAACCCTAAAAGACCCTAAAATCAATAAAACCCCCAAAAACCATGAAAAAACTAAAGGCACAAAAAGACATAAGAAATCCAAAAATACCATAAAATGACTAAAATACCCTAAAAAAGTGCATTAAACTACTATAACGATAGTAAAATACCCTAAAAACCCTAAAACCCTAAAACCCTAAAAACCATAAAACCCTAAAACCCATAGAAATACTAAAAACAAAAAAAAATATATAAAAAATATATAAAACCCCAAAAAACACATAAATACACCATAAAACCCCTTTAAAAACACAAGAAAATCTAAAACCCTAAAAACTAAAAAACCCAGAAAAGACCCTAAAAACCTTAAAAGATGCTCAAGACCCTAGAAACCCTAAAGACCCTAAAAATAGTAAAAAATACTAAACAAAACCAAATAACTATAAATTAATCCTAAAATAACTAAAACCCATAAAACCCCTAAAAACTCTAAAATCCAAAAATTCGTAAAAAACCCTAAAATCCCTAATAACCCCTAAAACCCTGAGAACCCCTAAATCCGAAAAACCCCCAAATACTTAAATCCCCTAAATCCTTAAAAACCATAAAAAAACTAAAAAATAGAAGCTGTAAAAATACCTAAAACCTCTAAAAGTCCCTAAAAATATTTAAAAACCATAAAAACCCTAAAACCCTAAAACCACAAAAAAAACCTAATAACCTAAAAAACATTAAAATCCCTAAAAGACCCTTGAAAGATCTAAAGACCACCAAAATCATAACAAGATCCTAAAACCATTAAAAATAACTTAAAACCCTAAAACCCTAAAAATAATGAAAAATCACTAAAAACCCCTAGACCCTAAATTTCCTTAATAACCCCCAAAATCCCCAAAAAAACCTAAAACCCTAAAAACCCAAAAAAAACCCCTCAAAACCCAAAAACCACTAAAAGTCCATAAAATCCCTAAAACATCTATAAAAGACCCTAAAACCCCAATAAATACCTAAAAACATGAAAAACATTGAAAAACATTTAAAAACCCTGAAACCCCTAAAAATCCATAAAAACATTAAAACCCTAAAACCTTAAAAAAATAATAAAACCCTAAAACCCATAAAAACCATAAAACCCCATAAAAAAATAAATCCATTATAAAACCCCAAAAACCCCATAAAATCACAAAACCCTAAATAAATATAAAACCAAAAAACCCAAAAACGATCCTAAAACAGATAGAAAGTCTATAAATAATTCTAAAATCACAAAAACCCTCAAACCCTTAAAAATACGAAAAAACCCCAAAACCCTAAAACTCACAAAGTCTATAAAAATTCTTAAAAATCATAAAAATTCCTAAAACCCCCAAAAAACATTAAAAAAACTTAACCCCCTAACAAACATAAATCCTTAAAAGGTCAGAAAAACATAAAAATCAATAAAAACCCTAAAATCCCCTAAAACAAAAAATACACTAAAACCCCATTAAAGCCTAAAAACCAATATAAAACCCAAATAAACCTAAAAATACACAATTTCTCGAAAAATTTGAAATTTATTAAATACTTTAATAACATTAAATTCCCCTAAAAGACATAGAAAACCTCATATATCCTAAAACCCTAAAAACTATCAAATGACCTTAACCCCTAAATATCCTTAAATCACCCTAAAAACCTTAAAAAATCCTATAGGTCCCTAAAAATCCATAAAAAATATATAAAATACTAAAACCTATAAAAAATCCTAAAAAAAGAAAACTCTAAAACCCCCAAAACCCACTAAAACTCCATATACCTCTTAAACACACTAAAATACCTAAAAATCCCAAAACAATGAACCCTCTAAAAAAATAAAAAGGTCTTTAAACACCTAGAAAATCTAGAAACCCTTAAAAACTACGAAAACCCCAAAATTGTTCAAATTCCCCAAAAACACTAAAATGTCAAAAAACCCATTAAAACCCATAAAATCAATTAAAAACCTAAATGAAGATTAAAACCCAAAATAAATCCAAATAAACCCTAAAATCCATTTAAAACCTAAAATTCCCTACAAAATAGTAAAACCCCAAAAAACCCAAAAACCCAAAAAACCCTAGATGGCCCTAAAAACCAAAAAACCCCTAAAAACCATAGAAACACCCAAAAACCCAAAAAATAAACATATAATACACCATTAAAACAAAAAAAGAAAGAAACTATAAAAACCAATATATACCATAAAAACCCTAAAGCATCCTTAATGTTCCTTGAAACCTAAAAGACACAAAAACCATAAAAAACTAAAACACACTAAAACCCCTAAAATTCCATAAAATACCCTAAATCACCTAAAAGAATCTAAAACCCATAAAATAAATAATATAACCAAAATATTTTGAAATCCATAAAATAATATAAAAACCACTAATACCCTAGTAGACCCATAAAATTACTAAAAACCCTAAAGGAAAAATCACCCAAAAAATCCCAAAAATCCCCTAAAGGACACTAAAAAATCCCTAAACCTCCTAAAATACCCTAAAACCCAAAAACTCTATAAGACCCAAAAAATACCAAAAAAAATTCTAAAAACCCCTAAAACAGAAAAATACCCTAAAAACCATAAAACCCCAAAAACCCAAACATGTCCTAAAAAATCTAAAAAACCTAAATCCCTAAACCCCCAACCTCCCAACTATAAAAACTTGAAAACCCTTTAAAACCCCCAAAAAACTTAAACCAACTAAAACCCAAAAACACCAAAAAATATCCTAAAAAATAGAAAAAACACTAAAGTACCCTAAAAACTCTAAAAGACCCAAAACCCTTAGAAATATGAAAAAAATCGTCTAAAACATAGAAACACCATAAAACCATGAAACTGCACAAAAAAACCTAAAACCCTAAAACCCTCAAAGTTCCTAAAACCCTTAAAAACCCAAAAGAACCTTATAAATATTGAGGTGATGTGTGCTGGTGGTGCTTTTCATTATCCGGATTGTCGAAAAGGCTGTTTGGGTTGTGGATTGCCTTTGGTAATGGATGTTGGTTGCTATATGCCCCTGGATGTGCTGCTGGGTGAGATATGCTGAATTTTTGGTTGTTATTTGGATGAGATGTGATGAATATGATGCTCTTATTTCTGGTGTTGGTGGTTCTGTATTGATGGATATGGACCTGTCTGGTGTGGCATTGCTACCGGAGGTGGGTGATGGTGATTATGGGGTTGGTGATGGATTGACTGTGAACCGGGGTGGCAGTTGGATTTTAGTACTATTTACTGGTTCTAGATTTTTTCTTGCTTTTGGTTGTTGTGGATGTGTTCTTGGAGGTGGGTGTGAAGAAAGATGCTAGTATTTGGTGCTGGGTGCGGCTTCGCCGCGAGGTGGTGAAGGTGATACTTATGGCGTTGATACTGGTGGCTCTATGATACTAGAGGTGTATGTGATTGGAAAGGGAGTAATGGTTGATTAAAATGGTGTTGCGAGATGCTAGTTGCTGTTTTGATGGGAGATGCTGGTGGATATGCTTCTATTTTTCCTCTTTTTTTTGGATTTGTGAGTCTTTTGGTTTTTTTGGGGTCTTTTGCGTTTTGTGGGGGAATCTATGGTTTTTGGGTGTGGGTTCATTAACCATGCCCTCTCTTTTCTGCAGTGTCTTTTTTCTAATAAACTTTGGGGGGGGACAGGAATAGCCTGGTCTCGCACCTCTTCTTCCCTAAAAATCATAAAATACCCTAAAATTGAAACATCCTAACCCTAGTAGCCCAGAGTCGATGTCTTTATTTATTAAATTAGAATGATTACAAGGAATAATATACCAAAGCACCTAATAGTTTAGTCGTCTTGGTAAACTACGTGCATACCTGAAATTAATTATACCCTGAGAATATAAAATGAAACATAATAAATAGAAAAATAAACTACTCATCCTTGAAATTCATTCTAATAATTCATCTCCATATCATGGGGAAAGGAAACATAATTATGGTGAGATAAGATACTCAGTAAGGTTCAAGTATAGTGTAAAATAACATGAATTAATGATTATAAATAATAGGGAAAAGTTGGTAACTGAACACACATTCCATTTAATATTTAAATTAATAGTGAAACACATCCATCAATTTTTTTTATTGAAAACAATATAGATAATAATAACTGAATTATGAATGTATCCCACGTTTAATTATTAGACTCTGTGTATTTTAAACATGATCCACTACCATCAATACCTTTCACAACATGTTTTATGTTTGTGGGTATAAACTCATATAATTCTTCTAGGAAATAAACATGATGGGTTTATTGCCAACAGATTTATATCATGAGACCTATAGATTCATTGATGTGAAATATATAAATGAGACCCCCACATTTTTTCTATTCCAAAAAATTCCTAATATATTGAATAATATATATAATTCCTAAATCAATATTCCTTAACATAAAATATTTCTATTGAGAAAAGGATAGAGATTTATCAGTATTTCCCCAGTTAATCCAATAGCATTCAAAGTAAATACCGTATGTAAAAAGTTTATATAGTTTAGAAAATAATTATATCAATGTTATAAATAATATGGATATTAAATGAAAAATTATATCAAATGATTATTAGATACACCCAAAAAAATGATTATGTGAATGATACCAAGTCTCAATGAAATAGAAATTGAGACGATGTCCCTTACCTTGCACTTTAAATTAGTTGAATAATTCAACCTATTGTGTAATAGTTTAAATAATTTTATTAATTTATAACATAACCATATAAATACTAATGAAATCATATATGATCCTTTTATTTAATTTAATCACCTATTTTTTTAATAATACTTTGTTATTACCCTTGTTTTGGGTGTTAACTGCTTCATTTTCATATGAATATTTCATCATGTAACTCATGGTTCTTGTGAATAAGATATATTTAATTCATCTCCATAATGTTATTAAGGTCATGTATATTATATTTATTCATTTTATACATTTTTTATAATCATTCATGAATGTTGAACATGAAAAATGTATCGCATTGCGTCTAACAGATGGTAGGTCGTACGTACGCACAGACGATGGTATCATTCCCTTAATTTTGAAAGGGTAAGGAAGTGGATGATATATTAATTATACATAATCAAGATCATTTCATAATTACTATATATACCTATTATTTCCGTCATTATTCCCATCCAACTAATGTGGTGATGAAGGATAAGTTACACCACGATTTGGTGATGGTAAGTCATATGTACGCATGCATAGTGATTCTGTTTTTTATAGGACGGATAGAGGGGGTAATTTAGTTTTTAAATTATCATAATAACATATTATTATATATATTATACTGGAGTTATTACTTATATGTAATAAAAACTTAGAGATGTAGTGGAAGAAGAAACAAATTTCAACGTTTCGAAGAAGATGATTACCCCTTCTTTAAAAGACTTCAATTAATCTATTTTTTTGTGACTAGTATAGGTATTTTAGGAGGACCAGAACCTATAAAACTCATTTAAGGATGTTTAAAAGATATATTATTAGGCTTTCATATAACTATATTGCTAAAATTTGTGTGAGGTAGTTAGGAGGAAGGTTCCCCTTTATAAATGAGGTGAGGGGTACTTTCGAGAATCCTCAAAATATTAAAATGTTTTGTGGATTTTCTAGGTCCAAATACATAAAATTGAATATAAATGAATATAGTAATAAATTTTATACCACATATTATCCCCTTTGTGATTATTTAACATTTTTGTGAGTTTTAAATAATTTAATAATATATTTACGGAATAGAAAATCAATATTGTTTAATTTTCTAACATTCATTCAATTTTACATTAAATACATAAAGAAAAATGGAAATTCTAATATATTTATTTAAAACAACTCAAATATATCCTATAGATCTATAAAATTTTTAATACACATAAGATATTATAGATATATCAACATTGACACATTTGAAATCAATTGTTATATTTTAATGTTAATTAAATAAATATTGTTTTATCATTATAGAAGCATTTAAATAAATAATAATATTTATAAAAAATTAAATTAAATTTATATAATTATTTTTTTCATTGATATAAAAATTGATATTTTTTATTTTCATATATTTAATTTTCCCTTATGTATACACATGAGAGATATTAAATACCAAGAGAGTGACATTTTGTATCTATCTTTGATTTAAATAATATAAAAGTTATTTTTATGGAAAAGCATCAATTAAACTACTAAAATTAATCATTATGGTTATAAGGGTCTAGTAATTTTCTTACAATAATATTTTACAGGATTATGTCATGGTTATACCCTTATATTTAGGTTTTAACCCCTTTTTCACCCCTTTACCTCTTGTCGTGACAACATATATTATTAATCTTTGATGGTCAAAATTGTTACTATAAAATGAAAAAATAATAATTAATGAATAATGGATGAAATTTTAAACATTATAACAATATTTTTTTAATATTTTATATTTTTATGAATTTTATATCATTTAGAAAAATATTATTTATGTTAATATAACATTAATGTCAATTTTGACACTATTAATTACACGAGTCTTTAAAAATATCATAAAAACATGATATATTAAAAAAAATTTAACACATAAATAACATATCAATTTAAATTATAACATTTTTATATGACATTAAGTATATCATATTATATTTATTTTAATATTTTTAATATTTCATTAATAATTTTATTAATTAAACAGTTAATGTATTATAATTATGATTGCATTTAATGTAACTATTTTATCAATTAAAATTATAAATAAATTACAATGATTTGTATAAATATTTTATCTTCTGATAACTATTTATTGTTAAATAAATGTTCTAAACAAGACTATATCAAAAAATTTATAGTTATTAAAACAAAATTATTACATCATTGACTTTTCTTTAAAATAAAATACTATAAATGGATTAAAGTCATGAAAGTGGATATAAAAATTTATAAAATATTATAGAGGATTATTTTGGTATAAATGCACTCATTCATAAATATTTAAAAATGATTTAGGGTAATTTTCTCATATTTATAATATTATTTTTACCATTAATTACTCAATTTACACTTTACCGTGTTAATTAAAATTACTAAGTTTAATATTCATATTTTCAAAAAATAAAAGGAATAAATTTACTAAATATTTAAATTATTATTAAAAAAATGTAATCCATTATTTAAAATTTAAAATATATAGTTGGATACAATTAATTTAAAATTAATCTCACTCAAGGAGGGAGAAAACATGTTTTTAAAGTGAAAACGTTAAAATGTTACAAAGTTTGAAATGGTTTTATAAAAAAATCAATATAAAAAAGAATCCAATGATCTTAATTTAATTAATTGATGTATTATTTATAAAATTTTACATTATAGGTAATTTAAAATATAATTTAACATCATAAATTATTTAGATGAAATGTTTGTTTTCAATTAAAATGCTGTATTATTTATTATTTATCAAAAAATGAAACAGATCAAAAATATACCAAACATTCATCCAATTTAAATATTAATATTAATATTTCTAAAATTAATTTTTTTTCAAATATAATTTATGAAATTGTAAAAAAATTAGTTTTAATACAAGTGTGACATTAAAAGAATGCAAAACAGCCTTTAAAAAAATATTGCTTTTTATGTGTAAAAGTGGAATTATTTTTATATAATTTATAGAAAACACATAATTTGATTTTTAAAAATTATATTGAATATATAATATATAAATTTCATAATGTGATTAATACTATTCACTCTTTCCTACTTAACTGCTAGGTTATAATAATATTCCATTGTTCGTTTTAGTTGGGTGTTACGTGCAACGTAAGCTATCAAATAGATTATCTTTAAAGAGAGACATACCATAAAATCATGGTGTGTCACATTATCCTATCATATAATAAATTTTATCTTCACAATTTTAAATTTCACTTTAAAAAACAATGTTTGATAGTTGAAAATTCTTTTGAGGGAAACCCACATCAGAAATAGGATTAATAAAACATCCTCTTAATAAGAGGTAAAGGAAAATGTGATGGCCAACATAAAATTATGATTTTGAAATTGATAACATTATCAAGAATTGAATAAATTGACATAGAATATAAATATGATTATCATCTTCTTAAAGAGTATAATAGAGAACATGGTTATTATAAAGTTAAACATCACAAAAACATAAATATTTGATCAATAAAAAGACCAATGATTTCTTAGAAATAAATGTGGATGGATAACATTTTTCTCTAAAATAATTTTCCTAGAGTTGGGGGATTCCATTATTATCTTCATATGAAATTGAGAAAACAAACTTAATTTATTATTTTCCATGTCCTATGAATAATTTCATCCTTTGGTTGTGCTTCAATCAATTTCCACTTTATTTCTTACATATGGTAATGGTTATTCAAGATAAGTTTTTATGCCTAAAGCACTTTTAATGTATCCTAAGGTCCAAAAGTAATTCCTTCACCGTCTAAATATTTACTAAAACAAAAACTGTTAGCACATAATTTCTAATAAATCAAACCATAACCTCAAATAATAACATACAATATTCAAATTAATCCATTTTATAAGATGTTAGTTTTAAGAGTCTCCCTAATTATTTATGTCCAAATTCAAAGACCAAAAACTTATAAGAAAGGTAACTAAATTTCAAAAATCAAATTAACATTATATTTTCCTCAAAAAATATAATTCATATACTATTGGAACTTACCATATATATGAATACCTTTATCATTGTAAAACCTTAATGAAAGCATGCATTCTCCCAAAAATAAAATCCTAGGTCATTGAATATGTTCCTTAAATATAAACATATAGTAAATCCAAGAAAGATAACATAATCCATCAAACCAATAAAAACATTCATGGTCACCAATAATATCCCAAAAACATATCTTTATCATTATTATCATCAAGAAATATTAAGGGATATCTTCCCTTCAACATGTGTTTTCCAATTGATCAAATTTCCATAGAATCAATTCTCTTGGTTATTGATACTACTCATTATGTGATTATAAATCCTAAAAGAATAAGTAATACAGTAAAATCCTTATATATTGAGAGAATATTTGATAAAATAATTATTCAATCCAAATACCCATGAACTTATATCATTTCAATTCATTTTTAAACCATTAACTACACTTCATCATATTATTCCTTAATACCTTATTCCTTTAATATGTCATTTGCAGTTTATTCATAATCAGTAATATAAACTTTCTAGTAAACTTCATGAAATTTTAACCTAGGAAAAGTATTTTCATACCATTAAATCCTTGATAATACATCATCCCATTATTTTCATCTACATCATAAAATAAACTTTTCATTTTTCATAAGTAATTACTAAATTTGTGTCCTTATATCACATACCTAGAAAATCATCATGTTCCTCAATGAAATTAAATAGGGTGTTCCTTCTCACATTATCAACATATAGAAACCTAATTAATCTTTCTTCAACTGTTTCCACCTCCTGATCTCTCAACGATCTTAGTCCTACTCTTATTTGGTGAGTTTGAGAATTAGTTAAGGTGGGTGTGGATAATCATATATCATGATAACTTTTTAAGAATAATCACAATATTCATCACTCTAATCACAATATCATTACATCTATTATAAAAAAAATTATATCACATTCATCATTAAAAAAGTTCCTTATGGTTCTATAAATTGACTAAAACCAAATAGAATTGTGTGATCGATATTAATCATAGTGATAATCATGAATAATCGTTTATAGGTTGTCTAAAGATTTCCATCTTCTTATCAATATATAAGTACATAAGTTTAACTGAGGTTATCCATGGACATTAACAATTATAGAGGATGTTATCCTATACCTATACGTATCATATAATTTAATCATATAGTTGTGTCCCCTAGTCAATTTTTCTCTAAATCTAGTTCCCAATGTTTCTACTAAACATCCTCTGATACCAAATTTAATGCCTTGAACTGAGTATACCATAGTCAATTGATTAATTTATTGAATTTGAATGATTAAATGTAATCATATCTTGAATGACCAAATTTTTTAGTTTTCTTTGTAAACATGATACATATGTGAAATAAATTTTACATTGGTAATATAAAATGAAACATAATATATAACAAAATAAACTGCTCAACATGCTTGAAATTAATTCCAAGAATTCAACTTCATATCTCGGGGAAAGAAAACATAATAATGATGAGATAAAATTTATATTAAGGTTTAAGTATAGTTAAAACTACCATGAATCAATTATCATAATCTATATGGAAATGTAGGTAACTGAACAAACATTTCATTTAATCAATAAACAAATAATGAAATGCATCCATAGATATTTCCATAGTGAATATCCTAGATAATAATAACTGAATTTTTAATTTAGGAAATTATTAATTATTATAAATAATTTATCTAGAACATGAACCACTACTATCAAGACCTTTCAGAATATGGCTGAATTATGTGTCTAGAAACCCATGTGATTCTTATTAGAAACAAATGTTAAGGGTTTGGCACCAAAAAATGGTCTCATGAGACCTGTTGATGCATCGAGGGGATATCTATAATCGGTTCCCATGCATGTCTTCCAATATAAATCATTCCTTATATATCTAATATTATATTTAATTTGTGAGTTAATATTCCTTAACATTGAATAACCATATTGAGTATAGGATACAGATTTATCAATATTTCCCATGTTAATCAAATAACATTCAAATTAAATACCATATGTAAAAATGGAATATGGATTAGAAAATACTTATATAAATGATATAGTTAATATGGATATTAAATGAAAAATGATATCAAGGGAGTAGTATATACAAAACATAAAAAATTTTAGGAGAATAATACCAAGAAAGTCTCAATGGAATAGAAATTAGGATGAAGTCCCTTACCTTGCACATTTCTTTAGTTGAACATGATTTAACCTATTATATAATCGTTTAAATAAAGTTAATAATTTATACCAGAACCATATCCATATTTATGAAATCATATATGGTCCTCTTATTTCATTTTATCACCCATTTATTAAAAATATTTCGTTATTACTTTTGTTTTGGGTGTTACTTACTTCATTTTCCTACAGTAGTTTTTTTGTATAAGTTCTGATTCTTGTGCATAGGATATTGCTAAATAATATCTAGAATTATTTTTGGTTTATAGATATAATATTTACTCATTATATTCAATTTTTATAATCATTTTTTACTGGTGAACATGTAAAATGAATCGCACTGCGTCCTGAAGACGGTACTCAAGACATACGCCTGAGTGAAAATACCATTTTCTTAATGGTAAAAGGGTTAGGGAGTGGATGTTATATTAAGTATCAATAATAAATATAATGTTTTAGTACCATATATATCAATTATTACCATCATTATACCCATCCAGTTGAAGTGTTTAGGATAAACAAATTACACCATGGCGTGGAGAAGGTAAGTCGTACATACGCACGTGTGGTGCTTTTATTTTTTATAGGATAGATAAAATGTGGAATATGGTTGTCACCTAATCTTTATAATATATCAAAATATATATTATACTGTATTTATTACTTTATCATGGAGACAACACATGGAGAGGATGTTTAAGTAGAAACAAACTTGAATGAGTCGATAAAGACGATTACCTCTTATTCGGTGGACTTTCTTTAATATCTTCTTATGTGATAAAGTTTAGGTATTTAGGAAGGACCAAAACATATTAAAATTAAATAAAAATGTTTAGAAGATAAATTGGAAGGTTTTGGTCGAGCTCAATGGCTCAAATTGGTGCGAGGAAGAGAGGAAGGAGGAGAACTTTTATAATAAAGGTAAGGGGTACTTTTAGAAATCCCCAAAATATTCAAAATATATTAAATCTATTATATAGCCAAATACATCCAAAAATAATATTAATGAATAGTATATGATATTTTAGAAAATATATTATCATAGTTGTAATTATTTAATATTTAGTGATTTTTAAATAATTTAATAATATATTAATTCAATGAAATGTCATTATTGTCAAATCTTATAATATTCATTTAATTTAACATTAAATACATCTAAAAAAAGTGGTAATTATAATTTAATGCTTTAAGACAACTCTAATATATATATAGATCTGTAAAAAATTTGTACACATTAAATTATCCCAAATATATAAAAATTAATACTTTTAAAATAAATTATTTTATTTATCTGTTAATTAAATAAATATTGTTCTTGCATTATATAAACATTTAAGGTAATTATATAATTTATAAAAATATAAATTTATATAATTATTTTTTTCATCAATATAAAAATATACCTTTGGTTTATTCATATCTTGATTTATTCCTATGTGGACAAATAAAAGATATTAAATACAAAGAGAGTGACATTTTATAACTACCATTGATTTAGCTAATATATAAGTAATTTTCAAGGGAAAGTGTCCATTAAATATATAAAAAACCATATTAATTGATAGGGGTATAATTATCTTCATAAAATAATATTTTCACAATTTTATGGCATGGTTATACCCTTATCTTTTGGGTTTAACCCTTTTTTATCTCTGTTAACTCTTATCGTGACAACATTGATTTTTACACTTTTAGGGTCAACATTGTTACTATAAAATGAAAAATGAATAATGAATAAAATTTTAAACATTATCCCATACATTTTTCATAATTTTAGTATCTTTTGAATTTTATATCATTTAATGAAATATATTTTTTAATATAATATTAATTTAGATTTTGACACTATTCAATATTTGATTTTTTAAAAATATCATAAAAACATGCTATCTTAGAACAAGATATTTTAACATATAAATAACACATAAAAGTCTTATATAAAATTTTTGAGGACATTAATTGTCTCAAATTATTTTTATTTTTGTATTTATAATATCATTTATTTGATATTTAATTTAATAAAACAATTACAGCATCATCATTGTGTCAACATTTAAAGAGATTATTTTATAACTTAAAATGACAAATTAATTACCATGATGTATATAAATCATTTATTTTTCCAATGAATTTTTATATCCAATTAAAAATTATAAATAAAATTATATTAAAAATTATATAATTATTAAAACATAAGTATAATGTCTTTGACTTTTCATTAATATAAAATACTATAAAGGGACTGAGGTCATACAAGTATATAAAATTGGTCATAAAATCATCCTGAGGATGATTTTGTTTAACAAAAACATATCAAGTAAAATAAGGACAAGTATTTGCATACTTTTATAATATTTATAATATTATTTTTACCGCTCATTACTTTATTTAACCTTAACCGTGGTGAAAAAAATTACTATGATTACTATTCATAATGAATAAAATAAAAGGATACTATTTAAAAAATTTGGACCTTATGATTCAAAATACAGAATATATTTCTAAAAATTCATAACCCAAAATTTTCTTAAATTAACTTAAAATTAATCCCATTGATGGGGTGAGAAAATGAGTTTTTGAAGTGAAAACATCGAAAAAGATTGAAAATTTTTATATCCAAATTAAATATAAAAAATATTATGATGAACTTAATTGAATTAATAATGGTTTTATTTATCTTGTTTTACATTAAAAAAAATTTGAAATATAATTTAACATAATATATTATTTAAATGAAAATCTAGTTTCCATTTAAAATAGAGTATTTTTTACTATTCATTAAAAAATGAAACATACCATAAAAACACCAAAAAATTAAACCAAAGTAAATTATGATATTCTAATTTCAAAAATTGATTTTTTTTGATAAATTAAATTCATAGCAGTGTAAAAATTTAGTTTTAAAACAAGAGCTCCATTAAAAGGAAAAAAACTGCCTTTAAAAAATATAGATTTTATCAGTAAATGTGGATTTATATTGATATCATGTATATAAAACACTTAATATGAATTTTAAACATTATATTGAATATATAATATAGAAATTTCATAATGTTGTTAATAATTTAAATTCCTGATAATTTAAAGGATAAGATGTAATAATATTTTATTGTTCATTTAAGTTGGGTATTAGGTGAAATGTAATCTATCAAAGAGATTAACTTTAAATAGATACATACTATAAAATCATATGGTGTTACAAAAATTCCATAAAAACTATAAATGACCCTAAAAACCATAAAAACTCTAAAATGACGTGAAACCCTTAAAACCCCCATAAACCCTAGAAACCTAAAAAAGGCCTAAAAACCCTAAAAAATCAAAAAAAAAACCCAAAACCCTAAAAAACATTAAAACATTAAAACATTAAAAACCATTAAAAATATTAAAAACTACTAAAAACATTAAAACACAATAACCCCTGAAAAACTATAAAACCCCTAAAAACCCTAAAACCTCTAAAAGACCCCAGAACCCTAAAAACCATATATAAATTAAAAACACTAAAAGACCAAAAAAACCCTAAATACCCCTAAATGACCCCTAAACCCTTTAAACACCTCAAAAACCCTTAAATCTTTTAAAATCCTAAAATCATAAAAAACCAAAAAATTCCGTAAAAACAAAAACTGCTAAAACTCCAGAAAACCCTATAAAATAAAAAAAATACTAAATCCATAGAAACCCTAAAACAACCCTAAAACCTATAAAACCCTAAAAAACTGAAAAAATCCATAACAAACCCCCAAACAACTAAAAATACCTTAAAAGGGATAAAAAACTAAAAAACAGAAATTCATAAAAAAAATATAACCCATAAAAACACTAACAAAATATTAAAACCCCTAAAAATCATTTATAAACCATAAAACCCAAAAAATCATTAAAAACCAAAAAACCAAAAAAAAACACAAAAAACCCAAGAAAACCCCTAAAACCCCAAAAACCCTAAACCCTTTAAACAACTCTAAAACTATAAATAAACCCAAAAAACCTAAACCACTAAAAACCCCAAAATCCCAAAAATAATAAACAAATCTAAAATTAATAAAAACTCTTTAAAAAACATAAGAAAAACTAAAAACTACAAAAACCCCCTAAACCCCTAAAAATAAAAAAAAATTATATTAACCCTAAAACTATAGAAACCCTAATCCTTATAACTTACACCTTTAACCATAAACCATACACCTCAAACCCAATACCACATAACTTAAATCCCAAACCCTACATACTAAACCCTAAACCCTAAAATCTATACCATAAACCAAAAACCCCAAACCCCAAACCCTAAACCCTAAACCCTATACCCCAAACCCTACACCCTAAACCCTATACCCAACACCCTAAATACTAAAACATCAATCTTAAACCCAATATTCTACTCCCTAAACCATAATCCCTATACCCTAAACCTTATACCCTACACTCTAAACCCTAAAAAGTACATTCAAATCCCTACACCCAACACCATAAACCCTAAACCCACACCCTAAACCATATACCCTACACCCTAAACCCCTCACATTAAACCCTATACCCTACACCCTAAACAATAAAAAAATAATTCTACACCTTATACACCATAACATAAACCCTAAAACCTAAACCCAAAATCATGTACCTTAAACCCAAAACCCTATACCATACACCTGAAACCCTATACCCTACACCCTAACCATTATACCCCACACCCTAAACCCTAAATCCTACTCTCTAAACTGTTAGTAGAATTTAAACACTATACCCTACAACCTAACCCCTAAAACCTAAACCCTACACCATATACAATATATCCTACACCTTAAGCACTATACCTTATACCTAAAACCCTATACTATACGATACACCCAAAACCTTATACCCTAAACTCTAAATCCAATAATTTAAACCCTAAAACATAAACCATAAACTGAAAACCCTATACCCTAAACCCTATACCTCGAACCCTACATTGTAAACAATATACCCTAAACCCTAAACCCTAAACCCTAAACCTTATTACATACACCAAAAAACCCTAAAACCTAAACCATACACCCTAAACCTTATACCATACATGAAAAACCCAAAACCCTAGGCTAAACCCTAAAACCTACACCCTAGACCCTATACCTTACACAGTAAAACATATACCCTACACCCTAAACCATATACCCTATACCCCTAACCCTAAAACATAGACCCAAAAACTTATACAATATACACTATGATAACACCAAAAAACCTAAGAAAACACTAATAATATATAAAACACAAAGAAAACCCTTCAAATCCCTACCCTAAAACCCTAAAAACCCAAAACACCCCTAAAAATATAAAAATAATCTATAGAAAACACTAAAAACAACTTATGACCATAAAAAACAATAAAATTAATAAAATAACTATAATCCATAAAAATTATAAAAACAACAAAAATCCCCCAAAACACTAAAAGCCCTAAAACGAGTTTGGAATCCCTAAAATGGTAATAGAACCCAAGGAACCCTAAAAGAACACTAACACCCATAAAACCCTAAAAGAACAGTAAAACCACCACAACCCCTAAAAGAACCCAAAATCCCAAAAAACCCCTAAAAACTATAAAAATCTATAAAACCCCCAAAAATTAAAAAAACCATAAAAACCCTAATAACCCCTCAAACCGATAAAAATATTTAAAAATATTGACAACTGTAAAAATAAACTAAAACCCCTAATAATATGTAAAAAATCTAAAAAACCTATAAATCCCTAAAAACCTCTAAAAGACCTTAAACCCCATAAATACCCCGGATGAGGAGGATGAAGCACGGTCGGGAGCAGGGCGACTAGGGGGTGCTCGCGTTTCCTCTGAAGGCTACCCCTGTAGAGGTGAAGGATGGGGAAGATCCTCCAAGGCAGCCTGATTTGGTGGGGAACAAAGAGATTTTTCAGCTCTGTGGTACTATGAAATCGAGGGCAACAGCTAATTGCAAGGTCTTGGAAGCGTCTGGGTCCTAAAAGAACTTTGCGGAAGCTGTGAAATCTGCGACCTCTCTCACCTTCACATACTTTTGTAACACCCCGATATTTTCTGTAAAATATTCTTTTTAATTTCATTAATGTCTTGTGTTGTATGCTACACCAAAAGAAGCTTGCACAACACGCATCCTTGACTTTCCTTGCATTACATGAAAGCACGACCTTCTGTGATAGCGTGTGTTGTACGCAATACCGAGTTTCGCTAAACAATGATATGCTATTAAAATATTATTAAAACTAGCCATTATGAATAGTAATATCCACTTTTTGAAATTTTTTAAAATTTATTTTTCAAAATGGACTTCATTTTTGGATTTGGAATATTGAAATTAGCTTAGGGTGAAATTTTGGTACTTTTCGGATAACTTTCATTTTCTGATGAATAGTGAAAATTACTAAATTTTAATTAAAAACAACCTTTTTAATCGAAATAATTAATAGTGATAAATTATTAATTTGAGTGGTTTTAAAGTATATTTAGAATATATTTTTACAATTTAATAAAATTTTGGTCATTGGATGTAATTTCACATTTAAACCAGACATAAACAAATGTCAATCTTTTGATAGTTATTATCTCTTAAGAACACGCTATTTGTTTTGACGATGGGAATTAATTTTTAAATTAATTAATGAAACTGATATGTTTTGAATTTGGTAAAATAGACATCATTTTTTAATTCATAATATCAAATATATCTTAGGCCTAATTTTTGGTAATTTTCTGGAAACTTTCATTTTTTGATGAATAGTGAAACCACTAAGTGGTTGTTAAAAAAAATGAATTTTTCATAAATCTTAATTTTACCGCTTCTGTGAGTGGAATTTCAAAACTTCAAGAGACAAATTTTATGTCATTATGTAAAATTTGGTTCAATGAGATGAAAATAATTTTTGGTGAATAATAACTTTTTACTTTTGTTTTACCACGGTTAAAAGTAAATAGGGTAATTAAGGGTAAAAATGATATTATTATTACCATAACACATGTACTAATTCTATTGGATAAGTTTAATTCGAACAAAAACAACCTTACGAATAAAATATGACCATTTAGGCCCACATGGATTAGATTAGGACATTTATTATTATTTAATTCATAGAAGAGTTAAAAGAGTTAAAATCAAAGTTTATTTACTACGACATTTTTAATATAGGTTTATACATAAGATAAATTCTATTGTAAATATTCATTATAAATCTAATAAGATTCCCTAAATAATGATATTTTACTTATAATTTTTAGACATTAAATAAATTAATTTATTTATGACACAATGATGATGCATTAATTACCATAATAGTGACAAATTAGAATAATTGATATTATAAATACCCAAATAAATATAATTAGAGACTTTTTATGAATTCCACTAATTTTATAGGTTAATATGACATGTTAGTATTGATTTAATTAATTTTTTAGAACTAATCATTCTGTTATGATTTTCCCAAAAATCAATTACTAAATAGTGTCAAAATTGACATAAAATAGTTTTTAAAACAAATATTATATTATTAATTGTTATTTTATTACTAAAAATATGTGGTTCGGCCAAATTACTTATATAAGGTTATATATATTAATAATAAACAACTTGGGGTTCTTTTGGCTGCTTATAGTAAGTTTATTAACCTTATTGTATAAGAACACAAGAAGACACGGTAAAAGTAAAATTATTTTACTTAATGTTAAATCTAAATGATAAGGTTAAAATAGGAACCTAAACATGTCTAAATTCTATTTGATGAGATTATTTCGACCCATACCCACCTTATATTTGAAATAAATCAATTTAGAGCTATTTATAACCGAATTTTTCTTTATAATAAAATAATATTTTTTGTTTTTCCAAAGGAGCCCCTCTCCTCCCTTATAAAAGGGCACCTCCTCCCTCTCTTCCTCAAACCACTTTGAGCCTTAACGCTCGGCCAAAACCTGAAAAAATCCATTCTACACTTCCATAGAAACATCCTATAGTTTCTAGTCTTCCTCAAAGACTAATTTTAGTGCCCTAAAAAGAGATCTCAAAGAGGCGCTTCAAAGAAAAGGTAATGTCCGTTACCGATTCTTTCAACTTTATTTCTTCTTCCACTTCTTCTTCTTAGGTTGTTTCTTTATGAAATAATAACATCAGTATCACTAATATACTTATATGTTATTATAAGTATGAAACAACCCTATTTCACCATCTATCCATCCCACGAAAAACGAAATCACCGCGCGTGCCTACGTACGGAATACCGTCTCCACGCCGCGGTGTAATCTATTTTACACCACCACCTTACTTGGATGGGTATAATGGAGTAAATAATAACTATATATGATTATTGTAAAGTGATATTGCTTCTGATATAGTATACATACACTCCAATACAATTCCACGATCCTGAGAACGATATCATCGCTCGTGCGTACTTACGGACTACCGTCTCCACGAAGCGATGAGATACATTCTCCACGTTAACCATTCATGAATGATTATAAATTATATATAATTAGTAATCATGAAATATATGACATAATAATGATACTGGATTTATGTGTATATATATGTATGTCATCTACTTAATTCCATTCAACTCAATAAGGAAACGAAAACAGCGTTCATGCATACGTACGACCTACCGTCTCCATGAACAGTGTATTTCTTTATGTTTACTAATCTATTATATATATATATTCTGAATATATATTATATATAAATCAAGTTTTATATTCTGGAATTAAGTAATCATGATCTAAGTAATCATATGAATAATTACAAGTCAAAACACGAACGAAAAATGAAACGATTTTACCCAAAACGCTCTTTAACATGGAATTTACAAAAGAATGGGTAATATAAAGTCATAAGTGAACCATATATGATATCATAACAATGAGTATGATTCTGGAATAAGTCAATGACATTATTTAAATTATTATACAGGAGGTTCAGACACTTACGAAGCAAATCGGACCTAAGGTAAGGGAAATATCACAATCTCATTTTTATCCGAGATTGTTTATACTTTGGCATTTACTGGGGTGTATTTTATCATCCACATCCATGTTTCCTCAATATGTAATATTATTTAAATCCACCTACAATTTTTTAAATCCAATTTTCCCTTTCGATGAGTTTTTATTAAAGGATATGAAAGGAATCTTTTGTCATTTTTCATACGAGGTACTTTTTGACTTTTCCGACAAAAGTACGAAGAATGTTTTTTTAACTTATACGGAATGAATGGATTTTTAAAATATTATTTCCAAGAAGATTCCTTTAAAATTTTTCAAGTTTATTTTTAATCAACTTCTTTTAGTTTAAAATTGTATGACAAGTTAAGAAAGGAAAAATGTTTTTTTAAGTAGAAATGATATTTTCCTCAAGAATGGAGTTCACGTGTTTTATCAAAATTATTTTCCATCTAAGATAATATAGGGTTCTGTTTCTAACCCTATTATTACATTGATTTGATTATGTTATGATGGAATTATTTTTATGAATTCTTTTATCTTATATGAATTGTTTTATGATTTCACTATGTTTAAGATTCCCATTTTTTTTACATGGGTAATGCTATGATGTATGGTTTATGATTTTGTGGCACACATAAGAATGGTATAATTATGAGATGGGTGTGACCTATATCTCCCTCCAATGCATTGGGTAAATATTTTATATCTCATGAGATAGACATGGCTGGAACAGCAGGTTAAACCGGTTCAGTGAAAGAGGACTAAAACGAGGAGTGAACTCAGTTCAGAAATGGACTTTGTCCACTAAGATAGTCTTGGCAATGAGTCTTGACTAACAAGAAAAGATTCTCTATGATTATGTGTGTATGCCACAAAGTTTCATGTTTTAAGTTAAGATTATTGGGATTACATTTCACTACTATTATTTATTCCATGTTATGATATTACGATCTCTTTTGCAGGTAATGATTTCCAAAATGTTATGTTCTTATGAATATGATGTGATTGATATTTCTTTTGTTTATCCTTACTGAGCATTTGAGCTCACCCTTTTATGTTTTCTTTTCCCCAGGATATAAAGAAAGGTTTTGGGTATAAAAAAAGGAAGATCTTTATGGGAGATGTTGAAGAACTTTCACCATGATCAGAAGATTATATTCCGAGTTTCCAATGACACTAAACTATTACGGTCCTTGTGTGTGTGTTTTTGTTATTTACTAAGTATTCCGCAAAAGTAATGTAATGTCAATGTACGTTAAGCTTAGGGTCTCTATAGTTGGTATCAGAGGAAAGGTTTAGTCAACCTTTGGAAACTAGGATGCGAGAACTTTAGTGAGATCCCTAGATATATTTCTAAGGTATGTCTAGGGATGTCCCTAAGGATAAGTATACGTATAGGATATAGTCCTAGAACTATGATAACGATATTAGATTAAACCAAAGATGTTAGATATTGAAGTTACTCCCCCTTTATTATGATTTTTACCTCTCACACTATTCTTTTTGGGTTTTAGATGATGGCTGGAACCCGTAGGAAACGTATTGATCAATGTAATGGACAATGCAATGATTTTACTCCTGAACAAACAAATGTTATAGGAGATGGAGTGAAAAATTGTACTTCTATACTTACACAAGCTATGAATCATTCTGGACTTCCAAATGAACAGAGAAGGGAACAATATTTTATTGAGTCCTTTATGAGGCAATGTCCACCTTCTTTCAGTGGGTCTTCTGATCCACTTTTGATGAACAGTGGATCAGTACTAATGAAAAGATATTTTCAGTTCTTCAATGTTCTGAACATGATAAAGTCATCTTAGTAGTGTATCGTTTGGAAGGTGATGCTGATCAATGGCAGAATATTATCAAGAATATGAGGTCAAGAGATGAAATTGAGTCCATGGAATGAGACAAGTTCAAGAACTTATTTTTCAATAAGTACTTCCCTCGTATTCTTCGAACAAAGATGGAGAAGGAGTTTCTTGAACTAGAGAAAAAGGATGATGAATCTGTTGGTATATACGAAGCGAATTTTACAAGGCTTGCAAGGTATGCATCTGGATTTATCATCTAACCTGAAAGTAAAGTTGATCGACTATTCAGGGGCTTAAAACCAAATCTTCGAAGGGAATTATCTATTAGAGACTTCAGTAGCTATGAAGATATTGTGCATTGTTCTATCAATGTAGAAATGGAAGTTGGTGTTACTTATCCATCCCATAGTTTTGACAAGAAACGAAAGATGGAGTTCAAGGAGAAATCTTAGACTAATGGTGAAAAGAAGATGAATGTTTTATTATGATCAAAGTGTGGAAAGAAGCATGGTGGAGATTTTCTTAAAGGTACTAGAAAATGTTTTATGTGTGGAAAAGAAGGTCATCGAGCTGCTGAGTGTCGAAGTAATGGAAAAAGGGTTTCTAAGGATGTGAATAAAGAAAAGACTGCAGAGAACGCACCACCAACACTTCAATGCTTCAAGTGCATGTAAATGAGGCATTATTCTAATAAATTCCCTAATCCAAGGGTTAGTGATGATCGACAGGAGCAACCACTTAAGGAAAAGGACAAAGGGAAGTCACATGCGATCACTATTGGAGAGGTTGAATTTGACAACGATGTGGTCGAATGATTAAGTGTTTATGTAATGGGATTCCAAAATGATGTTGTATATAGTATCGTGGAATGTTGGAATATTTATGTATTGGTCTATTGTGGTTTTCAATGGTACCGGTAACCGTAGAATGTGATTGAGATATTTTGGGAAAAAAAGATGATATGCGCATAATGAAAGGAAAACGAGAAAATGAAATGTTTGACCGTATTCATGAGCTCATGACTGATATAAGGAGAAGGTTATATCATGGTTTGAGTATATAGAATTTTTGGATTTTGGTATGTGGAAAGAGTTAACTTTTGACTGCATTCATGTTTTCACTATGGTTCAATTAATGGGTATTCATTCTTCAAGAGAATACATGATTAAGGTATTCACATGTTTTTAATTTGACCAACAAGATATATCTTATGATATATGGTGGATAAATGATAGCATTCATGTGATTGTTATGTGACATTTCAAGTAATCATTTTCTTTATACTATGAGATTGGACCGAATTATTTTAGATAAGCCAAAATATTGGAATGGATTATGTTGGACATAAGTTAGGATAGAACTTTTTTCGATATTATTGATGGGATGTTATAGTAATATAGCTTTAGAAAAAGACAATCTACAGGACGGGCGACAGCCCATCGCGTCGGACAAGGCTGTGGGAATCGAACCTAAAACCGAAGTACGACTGGCCTTTATCGCTTACCACTGGCCTAAAGAAAGTCCCTGGTTATTAGAAACTAGTTTTATTTTATTACGCGGTATGATATATGAAGTACAAGTTCGTTTTTGGAATTGTATACGATTAACCTCACCATAGATAGACTTATGTATATTTGATAACTTTTTCTAACCTTTTGTTTGAAACAGATGGAATGACCCATAATTCTATCACATGATCTATTAAAACTTCATGAATAACAAATTCAAATTCATTTATTTAAGAGATGAAGTGGAAATTGTTCAAAGCATGAACAACAGTGAAATTGTACCAAATTCATGTAAGTATTTCTTTTAATTCACCATCTTTAGGGAAATGATCTTGAAAACCAAAAATGTTGTCCTAGTGCCCTTATATCTGATGAATTAGATAGTACCTTAGATCATTGCAAATCTATGGCTTTGTGATTGTTGGCTATTTCATAGCCATGTTCTCTACCACTCTCCATCAGAACTTGACGGTTAGATTTTTCTACAATATCCATATTTTCACCTATGTTCTCCTTCGTGGAAACCCAATGATTAGTTAATTTGGGTAACCATTACATTTCATACATTAGTTTTTATAGCCAAGTTTGGGTATTCCTTTTTTACGATGTGGGTTTTCATTAGACAGACTTTCGAGTAGTAAACCATTTATAACCCTGACGAATTTCGAGGGAGAAATTTATTTTAAGGGGGTAGAATGTAACACTCCAAGATTTTATGAAAAATATTCTTTTTAATTTCATTAATGTCTTGTGTTGTATGCTACACAAAAAGAAGCTTGCACAACACGCATCCTTGACTTTCCTTGCATTACATGCAAGCACGACCTTCCGTGATTGCGTGTGTTGTACGTAATACCGAGTTTCGCTAAACAATGATATGGTATTATAATATTATTAAAAATAGCCACTATGAATAGTAATAACAACTTTTTGAAATTTTTTAAATTTTATTTTTTAAAATGGACTTCATTTTTGGATTTGGAATATCGAAATTAGCTTAGGGTGAAATTTTGGTACCTTTCGGATAACTTTCATTTTCTGATGAATAGTGAAAATTACTAAATTTTAATTAAAAACAACCTTTTTAATAGAAATAATTAATAGTGATAAATTATTAATTTGAGTGGTTTTAAAGTATATTTAGAATATATTTTTACAATTTAATACAATTTTGGTCATTGGATGTAATTTCATATTTAAACCAGACAAAAACAAATGTCAATCTTTTGATAGTTATTATCTCTTAAGAACACGCTATTTGTTTTGACGACGGGAATTAATTTTTAAAATAATTAATGCAACTGATATGTTTTGAATTTGGTAAAATAGACATCATTTTTGAATTAATAATATCAAATATATCTTAGGCCTAATTTTTGGTATTTTTTTGGAAACTGTCATTTTTTGATGAATAGTGAAACCACTAAGTAGTAGTTAAAAAAATGAATTTTTCATAAAACATAATTTTACCGCTTCTATGAGTGGAATTCCAAAATTCCGAGAGACACGGTTGATGTCAGTAAGTAAAATGTGGTTCAATTAGATGAAAATAATTTTTGGTGAATAATAACTTTTTACTTTTTTTTACCACGGTTAAAAGTAAATAGGGTAATTAAGGGTAAAAATGATATTATTATTACCCTAACACATGTAATAATTCTATTGTATAAGTGTTATTCGACCAAAAACAACCTTAGGAATAAAATATGACCATTTAGGCCGACTTGGATTAGATTAGGACATTTATTATTATTTAATTCAAAGAAGAGTTAAAAGAGTTAAAATCAATGTTTATTTACTACAACATTTTTAATATAGGGTTATACATAAGATAAATTCAATTGTAAATATTCATTAGAAAGATAATAAGATTTAATAAATAATGATATTTTATTTATAATTTTTAGACATTAAATAAATTAATTAATTTATGACACAATGATGATGCAGTTTTTACCATAATAGTGAACAATTAGAATATTTGATATTATAAATACCCAAATAAATATAATTTGAGACTTTTTATGAATTACACTAATTTTTTAGGTTAATATTACATGTTATTATTGATTAAATTAACTTTTATCTAACTAATCATTCTGTTAGGATTTTCACAAAAATCAATTACTAAATAGTGTCAAAATTGATATAAAATAGTTTTTAAAAAAAATATTATATTAGTAATTGTTATTTTATTAATAAAATTCTAAGGTTAGGACAAATGGATTAGAGAAGTTATATATATTAATAATAAACAACTTTGGGTTCGTTTGGCTGCTTATAGTAAGTTTATTAACCTTATTGTATAAGAACACAAGAAGACACGGTAAAAGTAAAATTATTTTACTTAATGTTAAATCTAAATGTTAAGGTTCAAATAGGACCCTAAACTAGTATAAATTATATTGGATGAGAGGATTTCGACCCATCCCCACCTTAGCTTCGAAATAAATCAATTTGGAGCTATTTAAAACCGAATTTGTCTTTATAATAAAATAATATTTTTAGTTTTTCCAAAGGAGCCCCTCTCCTCCCTTATAAAAGGGCACCTCCTCCCTCTCTTCCTCACACCACTTTGAGCCTTAAAGCTCGGACAAAACCTGCCAAATTCCATTATACACTTCCATATAAACATCCTAGAGGTTTTTTTCTTCCTCAAAGACCAATTTTAGTTCCCTAAAAGGATATCTCAAAGAGGTGCTTCAAAGAAGAGGTAATGTCCGTTACCGATTCATTCAACTTTATTTATTCTTCCACTTCTTCTTATTAGGTTGTTTCATTATGAAGTAATAACATCAGTATCACTCATATATGGATATGTTATTATAAGTATGAAACAACCCTATTTCACCATCTATCCATCCTACGGAAATCGAAATCACCGCGCGTGCGTACGTACGGAATACCGTCTCCATGCCGTGGTGTAATCTATTTTCCACCACCACCTTACATGGATGGGTATAATGGTGTAAATAATAACTATATATGATTATTGTAAAATGATATTGATTCTTATATAGTATACATACACTCCAATACAATTCCACGATCATGAGAACGATATCATCGCTCGTGCGTACATACGGACTACCGTCTCCACGATGCGATGAGAAACATTCTCCACGTTAACCATTCATGAATGATTATAAAGTATATATAATAAGTAATAATGAAATATATGACATAATAATTATACTGGATTTATGTGTATATATATGTATGTCATCTACTTAATTTCATTCAACTCAAAAATGAAACAAAAATAGCGTTCATGCGTACGTACGACCTACCGTCTCCATGAAAAGTGTATTTCTTTCCATTTACTAATCTATTATATATATATATATATTCTGAATATATATTATATATAAATCATGTTTTATATTCTGGAATTAAGTAATCATTATCTAAGTAATAATATGAAAAATTACAAGTCATAACACGGACGAAAAATGAAACGATTTCACCCAAAATGCTCTTTAACATGGAATTTACAAAAGAACGGGTAATATAAAGTCATAAGTGAACCATATATGATATAATAACAATGAGTATGATTCTGGAATAAGTCAATGACATTATGTAAATCATTATACAAGAGTTTCGGACACTTACGAAGCAAATCAGACCTAAGGTAAGGGAAATATCACAATCTCATTTTTATCATAGATTGTTTATACTTTGGCATTTAATGGGGTGTATTTTATCATCCACATCCATGTTTCCTCAATATGTAATATTATTTCCATCCACCTACAATTGTTTAAATCCAATTTTACCCTTCTGTGAGTTTTTAGTAAAGGATATGAAAGGAATCTTTTATCGTTTTTCGTACGAGGTAGTTTTTGACTTTTCCGACAAAAGCACGAGGAATGTTTTTTTTAACTTATACGGCATGAATGGATTTTTAAAACATTATTTCAAAGAAGCTTCCTTTAAAGGTTTTCAAGTTTATTTTTAATAAACTTCTTTTAGTTTAAAATTGTATGACATGTTAAGAAAGGAAAAATGTTTTTTAAGTAGAAAGGATATTTTCCTCAAGAATGGAGTTCAAGTGTTTTATCAAAATTATTTTCCATCTAAGATAATATAGGGTTCTGTTTCTATACCTATTCTTACATTGATTTGATTATGTTATTATGGAATTAATTTTATGAATTCCTTTATCTTATATGAATTGTTTTATGATGTCACGATGTTTAAGATTCCCATTTTTATTACATGGGTTATGCTACGATGTATGGTTTATGATTTTGTGGCACACATAAGAATGGTATCATTATGAGATGGGTGGGACCTATATCTCCCTCCAATTCATTGGGTAAAGATTTTATATCACATGAGATAGACATGGCTGGAACGGAAGGTCAAACCGGTTCAGTGAAACAGGACTGAAATAAGGAGTGAACTCGGTTCAGAAATGGACTTTTCCCACTAAGATAGTCTTGGAAATGAGTTTTGACTAACAAGAAATGATTCTCTATGATTATGTGTGTATGCCACAAAGTTTCATATTTTATGTTATGATTATTGGGATTACATTTCACTACTATGATTTATCCCATGTTATGATATTATGATCTCTTTTGCAGGTTAAGATTTCCAAAATGTTATGTTCTTATGAATATGATATGATTGATATTTCTTTTTTTTACCCTTACTGAGCATTTGAGCTCACTGTTTTATTTTTTCTTTTCCCCAGGATATAAAGAGAGGTTTTAGGTATAAAAAAAAGGAAGATCTTTATGGGAGATGTTGAAGATCTTTCACCATGATTATAAGATTATATTCCGAGTTTCCAAAGACACTAAACTATTACGGTCCTTGTGTGCGTGTTTTTGTTATGTACTAAGTATTCTACAAAAGTAATGTAATGTCAATGTACGATAAGCTTAGGGTCACTATAGTTGGTATCAGAGGAAAGGTTTAGTCAACCTTTGGAAACTAGGATGCGAGAACTTTAGTGAGATCCCTAGATATATTTCTAAGGTATGTCTAGGGATGTCCCTAAGGATAAGTATACATATAGGATATAGTCCTAGAACTATGGTAACGATATTAGATTAAACTAAATATGTTAGATATTGAAGTTACTCCCCCTTTATTATGATTTTTACCTCTCACACAATTCTTTTTTGGTTTTAGACGATGGCTGTAACCCGAAGGAACCGTGTTGATCAATGTAATGGACAATGCAATGATTGTCCTCCTGAACATACAAATGTTATGGGAGATGGAGTGCAAAAAATTATTTCTATACATACACAAGCTATGAATCATTCTGGACTTCCAAATGAGCAGAGAAGGGAACAATATTCTATTGAGTCCTTCATGAGGCAACGTCCACCTTCTTTCAGTGGGTCTTCTGATCAACTTGTTGCTGAACAATGGATCAGTACTACTGAAAAGATATTTTCAGTTCTTCAATGTTCTGAACATGATAAAGTCATCTTAGCAGTGTATCGTTTGGAAGGTGATGCTGATCAATGTGAATCTTATCAAGAATACAAGGCCAAGAGATGAAATTGAGTCCATGGAATGGGACGAGTTCAAGAACTTATTTTTCAATAAGTACTTCCCTCGTATTCTTCGAACAAAGATGGAGAAGGAGTTTCTTGAACTAAAGCAAAAGGATGATGAATCGGTTGGTATATATGAAGTGATTTTTACAAGGCTTGCATGGTATGCATCTGGATTTATCATCCAACCTAAAAGTAAAGTTGATCGATTCTTTAGTGCCTTAAAACCAAATCTTCGAAGGGCATTAGCTATAAGAGACTTCAGTAGCTATGAAGAAATTGTGCGTTGTGTTATCAAGGTAGAAATGGACGTTGGTGTTACTTATCCATCTCATAGTTTTGACAAGAAACAAAAGATGGAGTTCAAGGAGAAATCTCAGAATAATGGTGAAAAAAAGATGAATGTTTTCTTATGCTCAAAGTGTTGAAAGAATCATGGTGGAGATTGTCTTAAAGGGACTAGAAAATGTTTTAAGTGTGGAAAAGAAGTTCATCAAGCAGCTGAGTGTCGAAGTAATGGAAAAAGGGTTTCTAACGATGTGAATAAAGAAAAGACTGCAGAGAACGCACCACCAACACTTCAATGCTTCAAGTGCAAGGAAATGGGGCATTATGCTAATAAATTCCCAAATCCAAGGGTTAGTGGTGATCGACATGAGCAACCACTTAAGGCAAAGGACAAAGGGAAGTCATATGCGATCACTATTGGCGATGTTGAATATGACAACGATGTGGTGGAATGATTAAGTGTTTATGTAATGGGATTCCAAAATAATGTTGTATATAGTATCATGGAATATTGAAATATTTATGTATTGGTCTACTGTGGTTTTCAATGGTACCGGTAACCATATAATGTGATTGAGATATTTTTGGGAAAAAAGATGATATGCGCATAATGAAAGGAAAACGAGAAAATTAAATGTTTAACCGTATTCATGAGCTCATGACTGATATAAGGAGAAGGTTATATCATGGTTTGAGTATATAGAATTTTTGGATTTTGGTATGTGGAAAGAGTTAACTTTTGACTGAATTCATGTTTTCACTATGGTTCAATTAATGGGTATTCATTCTTTAAGAGAATACATGATTAAGGTATTCACATGTTTGTAATTTGACCAACAAGATATATCTTATGATATATGGGGGATAAATGATGGCATTCACGTGATTGTAATGTGACATTTCAAGTAATCATTTTCTTTATACTATGAGCTTGGACCGAAGTATTTTAGATAAGCCAAAAGATTGGAATGGATTATGTTGGACATAAGTTAGGAAAGAACTCTTTTCGATATTATTGATGGGATGTTATAGTAATATAGCTTTAGAAAAAGGACAACCTGCAGGATGGGTGACCGCCCATCGCGTCGGACAAGGATGTGGGAATCGAACTCACAACCGAAGTACGACTGGCCTTTATCACCTACCACTGGACTACAGGAAGTCCCTGGTTAGTAGAAACAAGTTTTATTTTATTACGCGGTATGATATATGATGTATAAGTTCATTTTTTGAATCGTATACAATTAACCTCACCGTAGATGGACTTATGTATATTTGATAACTTTTGCTAACCTTTTGTTTGAAACAGATGGAATAACCCATCATTCTATAACATGATCTATTAACACTTCATGAATAACAAATTCAAATTCATTTCTTTAAGAGATGAAGTGGAAATTGTTCAAAGCACGAACAACAGTGAAATTGTACCAAAATCATGTAAGTATTTCTTTTAATTCACCAACTTTAGGGAAATGATCTTGAAAACCAAAAATGTTGTCCTAGTGCCCTTATATCTAATGAATTAGATGGTACCTTAGATCATTGCAAATCTATGGCTTTGTGATTGTTGGATATTTCATAGCCATGTTCTCTACCACTCTCCATCAGAACTTGATGGTTTGATTTTTCTTCCATATCCATATTTTCACCTATGTTCTCCTACGTGGAAACCTAGTGATGAGTTAATTTGGGTAACCGTTACATTTCATACTTTAGTTTTTAAGGCAAAGTTTGGGTTTTACTTTTTACGATGTGGGTTTCTATTAGACAAACTTTCAAGTAGTAAACCATTTATAACCCCGACGAATTTCGAGGGCGAAATTCATTTTTAGGGGGATAGAATGTAACACCCTGAGATTTTATGAAAAATATTATTTTTAATTTCATCAATGTATTTTGTTGTATGTTACCCCAAAAGATGCTTTCACAACACGCATCCTTTACTTGCCTTGCATTACACGCAAGCGCGTCCTTCCGCGATAGCGTGTGTTGTACGCAATACCGAGTTTCGCTAAACAATGATATGCTATTAAAATATTATTAAAACTAGCCGTTATGAATAGTAATAACCACTTTTTGAAATTTTGTAAATTTTATTTTTCAAATGGATTTCATTTTTGGATTCAGAATATCAAAATTAGCTTAGGGTGAAATTTTGGTACTTTTCGGATAACATTCATTTTCTGATGAATAGTGAAAATTACTAAATTTTAAGTAAAAACAACCTTTTTAATCGAAATAATTAATAGTGATAAATTAATAATTTGATTGGTTTTAAAGTATATTTAGAATATATTTTTACAATTTAATGCAATGTTCGTCATTGGATGTAATTTCACATTTTAACCAGACATAAACAAATGTCAATCTTTTGATAGTTATTATCTCTTAAGAACACGCTATTTATTTTGACGACGGGAATTAATTTTTAAATTAATTAATGCAACTGATATGTTTTGAATTTGTTAAAATAGACATCATTTTTGAATTCATAATATCAAATATATCCTAGGCCTAATTTTTGGTATTTTTTTGGAAACTTTCATTTTTTGATGAATAGTGAAACCACTAAGTGGTAGTTTAAAAAATGAATTTTTCATAAAACTTAATTTTACCGCTTCTGTGAGTGGAATTTCAAAACTCCGAGAGACATGGTTGATGGCAGTAAGTAAAATGTGGTTCAATGAGATGAAAATAATTTTTGGTGAATAGTAACTTTTTACTTTTTTTTACCACGGTTAAAAGTAAATAGGGTAATTAAGGGTAAAAATGATATTATTATTACCATAACACATGTCCTAATTCTATTTTATAAGTGTAATTCGACCAAAAACAACCTTAGGAATAAAATATGACCATTTAGGCCCACATGGATTAGATTAGGACATTCATTATTATTTAATTCAAAGAAGAGTTAAAAGAGTTAAAATCAATGTTTATTTACTACAACATTTTTAATATAGGGTTATACATAAGATAAATTAGATTGTAATTATTAATTAGAAATCTAATATGATTTCCTAAATAATGATATTTTATTTATAATTTTTAGACATTAAATAAATTAATTTATTTATGACACAATGATGATGCAGTAATTACCATAATACTGAACAATTAGAATAATTGATATTATAAATACCCAAATAAATATAATTTGAGACTTTTTATGAATTCCACTAATTTTTTAGGTTAATATGACATGTCATTATTGATTTAAGTAACTTTTTTCTAACTAATCATTCTGTTATTATTTTCACAAAAACCAATTACTAAATAGTGTCAAAATTGACATAAAATAGTTTTTAAAACAAATATTATATTAGTAATTGTTATTTTATTACTAAAAATCTATGTTTTGGCCACATGACTTATATAAGGTTATATATATTAATAATAAACATCTTTGGGTTCATTTGGATGCATATAGTAAGTTTATTAACCTTATAGCATAAGAACACTAGAAGACACGGTAAAAGTAAAATTATTTTACTTAATGTTAAATCTAAATGATAAGGTTCAAATAGGAACCTAAACTTGTCTAAATTCTATTGGATGAGAGGATTTCGACCCATACCCACCTTAGCGTCTAAATAAATCAATTTGAAGCTATTTAAAACCGAATTTGTCTTTATAATAAAATAATATTTTTAGTTTTTCCAAAGGAGCCCCTCTCCTCCCTTATAAAAGGGCACCTCCTCCCTCTCTTCCTCACACCACTTTGAGCCTTCAATCACGGCAAAAACCTGAAAAATTCCATTCTCCACTTCCATAGAAACATCCTAGAGGTTCTGGTCTTCCTCAAATACCAATTTTAGTGCCCTAAAAGGAGATCTCAAAGAGGTGCTTCAAAGAAGAGGTAATGTCTGTTACCGATTCTTTCAACTTTATTTCTTTATCCACTTATTCTTATTAGGTTGTTTCATTATGAAGTAATAACATCAGTATCAATCATATACTTATATGTTATTATAATTATGAAACAACCCTATTTCACCATCTATCCATCCTACGGAAAACGAAATCACCACGCATGCATACGTACAGAATATCGTCTCCACACCGTGGTGTAATCTATTTTCCACCACCACCTTACTTGTATGGGTATAATGGTGTAAATAATTACTATATATGATTATTGTAAACTGATATTGATTCTTATATAGTATTCATACACTCCAATACAATTCCATGATCATGAGAATGATATCATCGCTCGTGCGTACGTACGGACTACCGTCTCCACGACGCGATGAGATACATTCTCCACGTTAACCATTCATGAATGATTATAATGTATATATAATAAGTAATCATGAAACATATGTGATAATAATGATACTGGATTTATGTTTATATATATGTATGTCATCTACTTAATTCCATTCAACTCAATAAGGAAACAAAAACAGCGTTCATGCGTACGTACGGCCTACCGTCTCCATGAACAGTGTATTTCTTTCCATTTACTAATCTATTATATATATATATATATATTCTAAATATATATTATATATAAATCATGTTTTATATTATGGAATTAAGTAATCATGATCTAAGTAATCATATGAATAATTACAAGTCAAAACGCGGACGAAAAATGAAACGATTTTACCCAAAACACTCTTTAACATGGAATTTACAAAAGAACGGGTAATATAAAGTCATAAGTGAACCATATATGATATAATAATAATTATTATGATTCTTGAATAAAACAATGACATTGTTTAAATCATTATACAGGAGTTTCAGACACTTACGAAGCAAATCGAACCTAAGGTAAGGGAAATATCACAATCTCATTTTTATCCGAGATTGTTTATACTTTGGCATTTACTAGGGTGTATTTTATCATCCACATCCATGTTTCCTCAATATGTAATATTATTTATATCCACCTACAATAGTTTAAATCCAATTTTACCCTTCGGTGAGTTTTTAGTAAATGATATGAAATGAATCTTTTGTCATTTTTCGTATGAGGTACTTTTTTACTTTTCCAACAAAAGTACGAAGAATGTTTTTTTAACTTATATGGCATGAATGTATTTTTAAAACATTATTTCCAAGAATATTCCTTTACAAGTTTTCATCTTTATTTTTAATCAACTTCTTTTATTTTAAAATTGTATGACATGTTAAGAGAGGAAAAATGTTTTTGAAGTAGAAAGGATATTTTCCTCAAGAATGGAGTTCAAGTGTTTTATCAAAATTATTTTCCATCTAAGATAATATAGGGTTCTTTTTCTATCCCTATTATTAAATTGATTTGATTATGTTATGATGGAATTATTTTTATGAATTCCTTTATCTTATATGAATTGTTTTATGATGTCACGATGTTTAAGATTCCCATTTTTATTACATGGGTTATGCTATGATGTATGGTTTATGATTTTGTGGCACACATAAGAATGGTATCATTCTGAGATGGGTGGGACATATATCTCCCTCCAATGCATTGGGTAAAGATTTTATATCTCATGAGATAGACATGGCTGGAACGGTAGGTTAAACCGGTTCAGTGAAACAGGACTGTAACGAGGAGCGAACTCGGTTCAGAAATGGACTTTGTCCACTAAGATAGTCTTGGCAATGAGTCTTGACTAACGAGAAATGATTCTCTATGATTATGTGTGTATGCCAAAAAGTTTCATGTTTTAAGTTATGATTATTGGGATTACATTTCACTACTATGATTTATCCCACGTTATGATATTATGATCTCTTTTGCAGGTTAAGATTTCCAAAATGTTATGTTCTTTTGAATATGATGTGATTGATATTTCTTTTGTTTACCCATACTAAGAATTTGAGCTCACCCATTTATGTTTTTCTTTTCGATAGGATATAAATAAAGGTTTTAGGTATTAAAAAAAGGAAGATCATTATGGGAGATGTTGAGGGTCTTTCACCATGATTAGAAGATTATATTCAGAGTTTCCAAAGACACTAAACTATTACGGTCCTTGTGTCTGTGTTTTTGTTATGTACTAAGTATTCCGCAAAAGTAATTTAATGTCAATGTACGTTAAGCTTAAGGTCTCTACAACTTTGATGCTCCCTTCCCCGGCCATGTCATTCAGAAGGGGAGGATTGCACATGTCTTAGAAAATCGGGAAGCGTTGGAAGAACATGCGAGCCTATGCCGGTTTTCCATCATTGCAAGGGTGATTGTGTCAGAAGGAGAAAACTTGTGGAAAAGTGGGGAGCTTTCCATGAATATTGTAGAGATATGGGGGATCTCAGATTGGAAGATGACAGTAATGGGCCGGGGGTTCTTCCATATTATCTTCCCCTTCAATGGGTCCAAAAGGAGAGCCTCGGGCTTCGGGTCTCTGCACCTCAAACCCGAGCTTCTGAGGATCCATTATTAGGACCAGAATTTTGATTCGTTCAGTGTCAAGAACACTTTTGCACAGGTCTGGATCCACATTTTCAATTTGAATTGGTTTTATTGGAACCCGTGAATCCTGTGGGATATTACCTCTGCAGTTGGATTTCCTATCAGAATTGATAAAGAAACCGATAAACCAAGATATGGTAATTACGCAAGAGTGTTGGTTGACGTTGACATGGCCAACCCTGTTGTTGAAGAGGTGTTCTTCAACACTCTTGAAGATAGCATGTCATTTGAGATCCAATATGAGAGGCGCTCAGAATTCTGCTCCTCTTCTGGGATTTTTGGCCATCTGGTTTCCGAATTCCGAAGGTCGATTTCCTACTTGACCTTCCTCTTAATGGGGTAATGATGCACCCAATTGAAGGAGGAACCGTGGGCTAGTCCCTCTGGCTGAAACTACTCATGATGTTAAGGATGACCCCATTGTGGCCAAGCCTCTGGATGGGGCTTAGACGATTGTGGAGGGTGGGAATGCGAATGTGGGTGATTCCTCTACCCTCCCTATGGATGTTACCCACACACCCACCCAGGTGGACTCGGAGGGCTCTTGTGGGGGTTTTGATGTGACCCCCTTGCTTCAGCAGGCTCCCTCCTCTCCATTAAGAGCTGAAATGGGGGCTAGAGTTTGTTGATCAGGAGGTGATTTGGGTGAGGTGGGCACCCCAGAGGCGGTGACTGGCGCCGTTCCGGACACCCCAGTTGTGGCCTGCTTAGATAAAGGTGAATCAAACTGCCCCATAGCCCCTACAGCAGAACCAGACTTCTTAGTTGTGGCCTCAGATAAGGCTATGCGGAAGGTGAGGAAGGCTCCCCTGGAGGAGTCCATCTACACTCTCAACAAATTTAACCCAATTAGTGGAGTCTTCTGGAGTGACGTGGTGGAAGAAGAGCAAGTGGATGAGGGGATCACCAATGCCCCCACTGAATCTCATGAAGTTGATGCCTAGGCATCACCAGAGAAATACATCTTGCCAACTACCAAGAAGCAGGCTACTGAACCCAAAAGGAAAGGATGGAATGGGAAGGGAAAGAGAAAGGGTAATAACCCCTCTCCTATTACCTCCAAGCCCCAATGAATATTTTGTTCTGGAACTTCCAAGGGCTTGGGAAGACAGCTATGGATGCAGCCCTCGGGCACTTCCTCACGCACAATCCAATGCTGATTGGGTTAGCTGAAACCATGATCATGTTTGATAGTAGGAAAGGTTTTAACTGGGATTCTCTTGGTTACTCACTCGTTTCAATGAATGAGGATGAAAATGGAATCCAAACCTTATGGGTCTTGATGCATCATAGTGTCCAGATTGCCTCATTCGTCTCAAGCCCGCATATGATTTCTACTACCATCCATGGATTAGAGGGGATTCTCACAATATCTTTTGTCTATTCTTCTTGCTCATACACTACCCGCAGGAACCTCTGGAGAGGGCTGGTGCAGACAAGTAACGACATTGATCACAGCTGGATGGTTATCAGTGATTTCAATATGATCCTGAGGCCTGAATAAAAGCTTTGGCCACATTTTTACCACGCTGCAGCAGATGATTTTGCATCCTGCATTGGCCAATGTGATCTTTCGGAAGTCTCTATTGCTGGGGCAGACTTCACTTGGGGGTGGCACACCATCAATGGTAGGCAAGACAGCAAACAGGACAAGTGTTTTTCACACATGGGAGGAGGTGGTTCGCCAGTGTTGTCTGGTTTCACTCTCCCATAACTCAACTCAGATCACAATCCTCTTGTTATTGAACTAAGGGAGAGAGTCCCAAGATCTTCCCCTATACCGTTTAGATTCAGCAACGCTTGGCTCACTGTCCCAGGATGCAGAAAAGAGTTGTTGGGAGCATGGAGTAATACCTTCTCTGGTAGTCACCACTTTATCTTAATGTCCAAGATGAGGGAACTTAAGCGCCGGTTGAAATATTGGAGCAAAAAGTCCTTCTCAAGGTTGGATGGGGAGATCAATGTGGCTAAATCTCATCTTTCTGAGTTTCAAATTAGAAACCAGAGGTTAAATGTTCCATCGGAGGAAGTTCATAGATTGAATTTTATGCTGGATGAGCTGCTTTCACTCAAAAAGAAAATTTCTAAGGCGCAATTCAATTTTAGATGGCTTTAGAAGGGGGATTGTAATTCCATGTTCTTTCACCGCTTACATAATGAAAGACGAGTTAGGAGTAATCTAGTTGCTCAAAGAGTTGGGGACTCAACTCTCACATCGATGGGGGATATTGTGAAGACTACGATGGAGTACTTCCAGGGGTTGTACACTGATGACGGGCAGGCCTCCCATGTGCTTTTTGACTCTATCCCAACGTGCATCACATGACAACAAAATGAGACCCTAACGACGACCCCTTCTGAATGTGAAGTTAGAGCTGCTCTATTTTCTTTAAATATGGACAGCGCTGCAGGTCCAGACAGCTTTGGCAATAAGTTCATTATGTTCTACTAGGACATCCTCCATGAGGATGTCACAAATGCGGTCAGGGAGTTTTTACACTCAGGCTCCATCCCCCATGGTGCAAATGCCAACTTCATCTTTTTGATCCCGAAGAAATATAATGCCATCGCTATTTGTGACTTCCGACCGGTTTCTATTGGCAAAACTGTTCCGAAGATTATCGGCAAGATTATAGTCCTTAGGTTAGGTAAGATTCTGGGTGACATAGCGACCCCAAACTAGTTTGGTTTTGTTCCTGGGTGATCCATCCAATCAAGCTTATTCACTGCCTCGGAGGGGATTCATATTATGAGGAGGAAATCGAAAAAAGGTAGTTTTGTGCTTAATCTTGAAATCTCGAAGGCTTTTGAAACTTTGAAATGGAGGTTAATCTTTAAGGTCCTGGAAAGATATGGTTTCTCATGTAGATTTATGAAGCTGATCTCTGTCATTCTTCACAGTGACAGGGTGTCAGTTCTGATCAATGGCTCCCCCCATGGTTTTTTCAGCGCTCCCTTGGAGTGTGACAGGGTGATCCAATGTCAGGCTTTCTCTTTGCAATTGTGGAGGATTACATGAGTCGATTCCTCCTGGATCTTGTAACAGCAGGAATTTTTTTCACCAATTAAGGTAGGCAGAGACCTGTATGTCCCCTCGCATCTTCTTTATGCAGATGAAATCTTACTGTTTGGACAGACAGACAAGAAAACATTGTCCACAGTCAAGCGGATCTTCCACCACTATGAATGCGTGGCTGGGCAAGCTATTAGCTAGACGAAATCATTGATTTTATTTGGTAATGGAAATTCTACTTCTAGGTAGATCTGCATCGCAACCAGGCTTGGAGTTAAGTGTTGCTCTTTAGCCTGCACTTATCAAGGTGTGGCCCTCTTCTGGGGGAAAGCCAAGGGATGCTACTTTGAGAGTATTGCTTCCAGGATTACACTGCAAATGTTGAAATGGAAGGGAAAGAGACTCTCCCAAGCTGGCAGGGTTTTCCTGGTTAACTCGGTCATCACCTCCATGTTCGTGCATGCTTTTTCCATCTACAAATGGCCGACATCGCTTCTCAAAAGTTTGAATGCAAAAATTAGGAATTTTTTCGGGACAGGTTCAACCAGTGAGCGAAAATTAATCTCGATTGCATGGAAACATTACATGAAGCCAATTTATTTGGATAGACTTGGTATCAAGGATCTACAAAGTTTCAATGATTCCATGATTGGGAAGTATACCTGGATCCTAATTCGGCCTCAGAGTGGCGGCCTGGATTTCATCGGGGAAATATTCATAAATAGGTTATGTGATAGTTTTTCTGGGTACATGTCATCATCCATTTGTCCAGCTTTGCAATCCTCTTGTCAAGAGATTATGAATCAATAAAAATGGATCGTGTAATGGTCCTCCGCTCTGAACTTATGGTCTACTCCCTGGCCGAATCAGACCCTCTCGGAGGTGATGATGCCTCCCCAGGAAATGTAAAATTTAACCATTACTGGCCTCATCCAGCAGTAGGATGATCTGGGGTTCTTGTTCCCGAGTGATATTATTCTGCAGATTCCGCAATATGCTTTTGCAGACACTAATACTCTTATTTGGTGGCCCATCATGGTGGTTATTTTCAGCACACATGATTTCTACCACCTGAAGTGCCAACATGGGTTGACTCCTCCATCGTGGTTGTCCAGATTTAGGACTCCTTTCATTCCCCCTTCACACTTTGTGCTGATCTGGAAAATCTGGCGGAACCGGCTCCCAAACAATGCCCAGATAAAAGCTGATGGATGGAATATTGCTTCAGCTCGTTTTTTATGCAGGGTGGTGGAAGAACAATGTGATCACATCTTCCTGAATTTCACCTTCACCTCCAAGCTTTGGCGGTATCTCCTGCAATGCTTCGGCATGAATTGCTGCTTCCAAGGATTGACCTGTGACTTTTTGAGGGGTATGGTGGCAACGAAACAAAGTGGCCAGGTGCATAATATTCTACTAGCTGGTGCGGCGGAAGTTATTCACTATGTTTGGGCTGCTCGTAAAGCCTCCGCCTTCAATCGGCAGCCCCTTACGCTGTATGGATGCATGGTTTCAATGCACATGATGATTCAGAATGCCTCATGAATCCAAACAGGTACGATGTGGAATGATGTTCATGATCTAACCCTACTTCTCTATCTTGGGGTTGCTAGCTGATGCAGGTAACCAATGGTCCTAAAGTTGGTTAGATGGATTCCCCCAATTCTAGCATGGTTAAAAGTCAATGTTGATGGTGAGGCACTGGGAGCTCCGGGGCCCTCGGGGTGTGGCGACGTCTTCCATACTTCAAGAAGTTTCATCAAGGGCTGCTTCTTTCATTTTATTGGGGACAGATGTGCCTACAAAGCGGAGCTTTGGGCCACTATAAAATCTGCGTGATATGCGAGGCGGTTTGGGTGGCAGATGATATGGATTGAGTCGTACTCGATGCTTGCAATTGCTGCTCTAAAGAAGTCTTCCAGGGATGTCCCATGGCGATTACTTCCACATTGGATTGAGTTCCTTAACACCTCCAGATCCCTGAGCTTTTGTGTGTCTAATGTTTATAGAGAGGCAAATTCAGTGGCGGACGCTCTCGCGAAAAGGGCGATTGATGAAAGATGCTCGATGTGGTCCTTTGTGTCCCCATCTTTTTGCTTTTCCTTTTTGGATTCAGATATGAAGGGTGAGACTCATTCGTGCCCTTGTCGCTACATCTTGTAACTTCCTCTTTATGTTTTATTGATTTTGGGGGGCTAGGCTCACCTATCCCTGAACCTCTTCTGCACTAAATACCCCGAAAACCATAAAAAACCTAAAACCCCTCAAAACACTAACAATCCTTAAGACCCCTAAGAGACAAAAAACCAAAATAAACACATTATCCACTAAAATCTAAAAACACCATAAACCCTAAAAATCCTACAAATCCCTTAAAAACCCTAAAAAACCTAAAATCCCTAAATACCATAAAACCCTAAAACCCTAAAAACCATAAAAACCCAAGAAACTCTTAAAAACCCCTAAAAACAACTAAAATCCCTAAAACCCAAAAAAAACCCTAAAATTCCCTAAAGGACCCTAAAACCCTAAAAGACATTAAAAGACCCAAAAAAACTCTAAAACCATAAACAACCCTAAAAACCGAATAAAAAAAACTTAAAGATCCAAAAATACTGTTAAACACCATTAAAACCCTAAAAACCCAAACAGAACTAAAAACCCCAACAAACCCCAATAAACCCCTAAAACCCATAAAATTCCTAAAATCCTTAAAACCCCGAAAAACTCTAAAGACCCTTAAAACGCTAAAAAAACTAAAAAATCCAAAAGCAATATTAAAAACCCCTAAAACGTTAAAAACCCCTAAAACTCTCTAAAAGCCTAAAAACCCAAAAAATCACTATAAACCCTTAATACATCTAAACCCACAAAAAACCTCAAAACCCTAAACAACATTAATAACCTAAAACCCCTAAACCACCAAAAAGATATCAAAACCCTAAAAAAGCCTAAAAATATCTCAAAGGACTATAAAAACACTAAAATCCCATTGAAACCCGTAAAAATACTAAAAACATAAAAAAATACCCTAAAATCCCTAATAAACCATAAACCCCAAAACCTCCCCAAAAGACCCTAATAACCCTAAAAACCCTAAATGACCCTAAAACACGAAAAACCCTAAAAATCCCTATAAACCATAGAACCATTAAAAACTCTAAATGATCATAAGATCCCAAAAAACCCCAAAAATCCCCTAAAAGGTGTAAAATCCAAAAAAACACAAAAACCCAAAAAACCTTAAAATACCATAAAAATCGTAAGACTCAAAAAAATCTAAAACACCCCTAAAGGACCTTTAAAATCATAAAACCTTAAATGAACCTAAAACCCACTAAAAAATTCAAAAGGACACTAAAAACACTAAAACCCATTAAAACCCCCCAAAACCCTAAACGATCGTAAAATCCCTAAATAACATAAAAGACCCTAAACATAGTAAAAAGAAAGAAAAAACTATAAAAGACAAAAAAAACCCCTTAAAATATTAAAAACTGCTTAAAATCCTTAAAAAAACTAAAAAACCTAAAACCCTAAAAACCCTAATCACCATAAAAATCCAGAAAAACCCATAAAACCCAAACCCCATAGAAACACTTAAGTCCCAAAAAACCCCTAAAAACACTAAAAAATCCTAAATGACCCCAAAGACCCTAGAACCCATAAAAAAACTCAGAATCCCTAAAACACCAAAAAACCTAAAAATCATCAAAAACCAACAAATCCTGAAACCATAAATATAAAACCCATTTAAACTGCTAAAAACCATGATACCATTTAAACCCCCAAAAATCCCAAAAATCCCTAAAAATTTAAAAAATTAAAAAACTCCAAAAATCCCAAAACCCCTAAAAAACACCAAAAATGAACCCCCCCAATCCAAAGGAGTTATTAAAAAATCCTAAAAAATATATAAAATCCTATACGACCCCAAAAAACTCTAAAAACACTAAAAACACCCCAAACCCAATGTAAATATCTAAAACCCTCAAACCCCTAAAAACACATAAAACCACTAAAAACATAAAGACCTCTAAAAACACAAAGAAAACCCTAAAAACCTGTAAAACTACTAAAAACATAAAACCCATAAAATTATAAACACCAAAAACCCCAAAAACCCATAAAATCTCTACTAACCCCAAAAAATACCATACCCCCCAAAACTAAAATAACATCTAGAACACCCAGAAATTCAAAAAAACCCTCAACAACCCTAATCCCAATACCTTAGACCTTAAACCTACCACCCTATACACAAAACCTTACACCCTACACCATAAACCCCAAACCCTACACTTCAAACCCAATACCCTTCAAGATAAATCCCAAACCCTACACCGTAAACCATTTGCACTGCACCCTAAAACCTAAACCCTTCACCCTATACCCTATACACTAAACCATACTACCTAACCCTTAATTCCTACACTCTATACCCTAAACCCTGCACCTGAAATCCTAAACCCTAAACCTCAAACCCCATACCCTAAACCCTAAAGGAGCATAGAAACCCTAAAAAACACAAAAAGAGCATAAAACCCTAAACCCCCTAAAAATAGTAAAACACCATAAAACCCCCTTAAAACCTTAAAGGACCCTTATAGCCCTTAAAACCCCCCAAAGACCTTAATACCCTAATGAACACATAAAAGATCATAAAAACCATAAAACCACTTACAGACCCGAAAATACTAAAAAATTCCTAAGATCCTAAAAACCCATAAAACCCTAAAACCCTTAAGAAGTCCAAAACCCCCTAAAACCACACCAAAACCTATAAAACCCCTTAAATAACATAACACCCATTAAAAATCCCATAGAAACCCTAAAAACCCATTATAAACCCTAAAAACCCCAACCCCCTAAAATGCTCAAAAAAACTATAAAAACCCGTTCAACCCCTAAAAACCCCCAGAACCCCCAAACCCCTAAATAAACTATAAACTTCCTAAAATGACTAAAAACATAAAAAATACTAAAAAAACATAGAACAATTAAAAACCCAAATGACCTAGAAATCCCAAAAAAAACCCAAAAAACCCTAGAACCCAAAGAAAGATCCTAAAATAACCAACTAACCATAAAAGACCCTAAACACCAACAAAACCTTTAAAACCCATGAAAGCTCTTAAAACCATAAAAATCCATAAAAATCCATAAAAATCCTAAAAGAACCTAAAACCCTTAAAACCAAAAAAACACCCGAAATACCTAAAATCCATAAAACCCATAAAAATCCCTAAAACCACAAAAAACTTTGAAATTCCATAAAAACATTAAAAATCCTCAAAACTCAAAAAAACCCTAAAAACCATAAAGACCCTAAAACCCTAAAATACCATAAAACCCTAAAACCCCTAAAATACACCAAAGAACCTAACACCCTAAAAATCATAAAAACATTAAAACACCTTAAAAATATAAAAAACCCTTAAACCCCAAAAAACCTTAAAAATGCTAAAACCAACAAACCTTAAAAACTCTAAAAACCATAAAAACACACGAAAACACCTAAAACCCCTAAAAAACCATAAAACCATAAAACCCATAAAAATAAAAAAACCATAAAACCATAAAACACATAAAAATGATAAAACACTAAAACCCTATAAACCCCCAATCAATCCCTGAACCACCCAAACCCCTACAAAACTAACCACCTAAAACCACTATGAATTCTTAAAAATCCATAAAACCATAAAAACACAAAAAACCCTAAAAACCGCAAAAAATCCTAAAAACCATAACAATAGAGAAAAACCCAACCCCCCCCCCCCTAAATTCCTAAAATGACCAAAAAAGACTACAAAAGACCCTAATAACCATAAAACCCTCAAAACCTCTAACAGGTACCAAAAACCCATAAAATCATAAAAACATTAAAATAACCTAAAACCTCAAAAGACCCTAAAAAACATAAATCATTAAAAGATCCTAAAAACCATAAAAGAAACTGAAAACCCTAAAAGGAAATAAAAACCCTAAACCCATAAATAATAAAAAAAGACAAAAAAATCCTAAAAAGACTAAAAACCCACGAAAAAACATTAAGACCCCCAAAACGCAAACCCCCACCTCCAAAAACCCCAAACACACCAAAATGAACAAAACCCATAAAAACTATAAAAACACTAAAAACCAATAAAAATCCTAAAAAGATAAAAAAAAACCCTGAAAACTTACAAAATCCTTCAAATCCGTAAAAATACCTAAACCCCTAAAAACCCTACATGACCCTAAAATCATAAAAAATCCAAAAATTAGCTAAAAACCCTAAAAACACCTAGAATAACAAAAAAACAAAAAATATCCCTTAAAATTATAAAAGGACCCCAAAAACCATAAAATAGTCCTACAAATCCCTAAAAACACTAAAACTCTAAAAACCATTATAAAAATAGAAAAACCCATAAAAACTATAAAAACTCTACCACTATGAAAATCCTATAAACCCAAAGAAATCCTAGAGAACCCCTAAAACACCTAAAAGAACCTAAAACCCCAAACGCTCGACAGGAGCACAAAAACCATAAAAATTATAAAATACCCTAACACCCTAACACCCCTAAAAGAACCTAAAAACTTTAATTTTTTAAAATCCCCTAAAAACCCATTATAGACACTAAAAACCTTAAACCCCAAAAAATCCTAGAAAACACTAAAAATAAAAAAATCAAAAAACTTAAAAACTAAAACCCTTAAAGCCACCAAAAAAACCATAAAAACCTAAAAATCCTAAAACCATAAACCCCTATAACAACTCTAAAATCCATTTAAACTTCTAAAACAATCCAGAAACACTTGAAACCCAAAAAAAACATAAAACCCTAACCCCCAAAAAATCCAAAAAATCCCAAAAATCCCAAAAAACCTTGAAAAACCCTAAATACCCTTAAACCCCTAAAACCCTAAAATATCATAAAAACCCTTAAACACCTTAAAACAATGAAAACCCCTAAAATTTTAAAAAACAATTAAAACCCTAAAAACCCTAAAATATTCAATAAGACCAAAAAATCTAAAACACAAAATAACCCAAAAAACAACAAAAACCCTAAAACTCAAAAAACCCAAAAAACCCAAGAAACAGAAAAACCCCTCTAAATACCCATAAAAACATTAAAAAGTCCCTAAACCCATAAAACCCAATTAAAACTCTAAATCACCCTAAAAACCTAAAACCAAAAAACATAAAAACCATAAAAACTCATAAAAGGACTTATAAATAACATAAAATATCTTAAAAAATCCTTAAAACCCTGAAAACCCTAAAACACCTAAAAACCCTAAAACCATATAAAAACTTTAAAACTATAAAAACACTAAAAAAATAAAATACCACAAAGACCCTAAAAATATAAAAACCATAAAAAAATCCTAAAAATTACAAATAACATTTAAAACTCCTAAAAACCTAAAAAAACTAAAACCCTAAAAACCCTAAAACACCTAAAAACCATGAAGAAAATTAAAATTCAATAAAAATAATAAAAACCCATAAGCATCCTATATCCACTGAAACCATAAAAACATGTAAAAAAAGAATGGAATTCCCTATAAATACCTTAAAAACCTAACATCCATAAAAATCCATAAACCCTTAAATCCCTAAAAACCCCCCGAAACACCCAAAGAACTATTAAGACCCCCAAACTCCTAAAACCCCCAAAATAATCCTATAACCCAAAAAAATCCTTAAAAATCCTAAAAATAGCAACAACCCCAAAACCTCTTAAATCCCACCAAACCCCTAAAAATCCTTAAAACCACAATAGAGTAACCTAAAACCCTAATGAATTTAAAAGCCAATAAAACCCTAAAGGACCCTATGGCACTAAAAACCCCCAAAACACTAAAAATACCTAATACCCATACAATCCATAAAACCCCTAAGGACCCTAGAAATATTTTAAAATCCTTAAAAAATCATAAAATCGCAAAACCCCAAAAAACACTCCAAAACACCCTAATACCTTAAAAACCACTATAAGGCCCTAAAAACCTTAAAATCTAATATACCATAAAACACTAAAAAATTTAGTAACCTTAGAGGCCTTAAAATCTATAAAAACCCATAAAAACCCTAAAACCCTTTAAACTCCCAAAACCCAAAAACCCTTAACAAACCAAAATATACTTTAAAAACTAAAAAACTCAAAAAAAATCCATAAAATCCTATTAAACCCCCAAAAACCCTAAAATATCTTAAATACCCAAAAAACCCTAAAATATCCTAAAAAACCAAAATCATAAGAACATATAAAACACCCTATAATCTTTAAGAACCACAAAAAACTAAAAACCCTAAACAACACAAAAAACCAATAAAACACCTAAAGGCCTATAAAATCCATAACATCCTAAAACACTTATAAACCATTAAAAACCCTAAAAAGATAAAAAAAACTAAAACCCCTAAAAACCCTAAAACCCCATAAAACCTCAGGAAATTCTTAAAAACACTAAAAATAATTAATCCCATAAATAACAATTAATTCCCCCCCCAAACACCCCAACCCCCTAAAAACCTATAAAACTCTAAAAGCACTAAGACCCCTAAAACCCTAAAACCTCCTAAAACCATAGGGAACACTAAAAAAACATAAAACCCCTAAAAACCCTATAAGAACTATAGAAGAACTAAAAACCCTAAAACCCCTATGAACGTTTTAAAAACACTAAAACCTATAAAACTCATGAAACATATAAATCCCTTAAGAACCCATTAACCCTCTAAAACCCTCAAAACATTCAAACCCTAAAATACCCTTAAATATCATAAAACACATTAAAACCCCAAAAATACCATAAAACTCTAAAGAATTAAAAAAACAAAAATAAAATACCCTAAAAGACTATAAAAATAATATACAACACCAAAAGTTCACTAAAAACCCATAACCATCCTAAAAACTCTTACAAAACCACTAAAACAACTTTAATAACCCTAAAAAAGTCTAAAAAACTTATGAAAAGAAGACACCTTAAACACCCTTTCAAAACTAAAAACCATAAAAAAATAACTACGCTAAAATAACCTAAACCCCCTAAAAACCATAAAAAACTCCAAAAACACTAAAAACCACAAAAAAAATTTAAAATCCCTAAAAACCACTAAAATATCTTTAAACCTAAAACCGTAAAAAATCCAAAAAAACAATAAATACCAAAAAAACACTATAAAACCTATAAAATCCTATGAAAAATCCTAAAAATCATAAAATATCTAAACTACCCAAAATACCATTAAAATCCCTAAAAACCATAACAAACTATAAAAACCTAAAAAATTATGAAACCCCAACAAACCCCTAAATCCTTACAAATCATATAAAAAGCTCAAAAACCATAAAAGAACCATAAAACCCCTAAAACCATAGAACCCTATAAATAAAAATAAAAAATAAATAACACAAAAAACCTTAACAAACATGAAAAATCTCATAAAACAGTAAAAACCCTAAAAACACTCAAACCCCTAAAAGGACGCTAAAAATATTATAAACCTACTAAAAACCTTAAAACCCCTAAAACCCATAAAATCTATAAAAATTCTAAAATTAAATTAAATAAACATAAAATAAAATATCCTAAAGATTGATAAAACACCCTAAAAACTCCTAAATCCCCCTAAAATCCCAAAAAACCCTAAAAACTAAAAAACCCTAAAAACTCCCAAAACCCTAAATTGTCCCAAAACCCAAAATCACCTTAAAAAAATCCTATAAAAACCCTAAAATCCCTAGAATCCTATAAAAACCTTAAACCCCTATAAAATCACTAAAATCCACTTAAACTGTAAGAAAACATTAAATACCCTAAAAAACTAAACATGCTAAAAACCACTAAAAACCCCTAAAAACCACAAAACCTTCCAATAAACTTTTGAAAAACTTTATAAAACCTTAGAAACCCAAAAATTTCTAAAACCCCCTAAAATAACCAAAACCTTAAAAAAAATAAAATGGTAAAAATAGTAAAAAACCGTAAACCCCTTAAAATCTAATAAAACCAATGGAGACCCTAAATACCCTTACAAACCCTAAAATCAATAAAAACATAAAAACCACTTATAACACCTAAAAACACTAAAAAATGATCAAAACCCCAAAAAGACAATAAAAATTCAAAACCCATTAAAAATAAAAGAACCTAAAAACCCTAAAAGTCCATAAAACCCCAAAAATAGATTAAAAAATCTAAAAAATCTAAAATAACTAAAAACCCACAAAAACTATAAAAACCTTAAAAACCCTAAAACACTTAAAATATCCTAAAAATAAAAAAACACCCTCAATCCATAAAAAAATTTAAACCCCTATAAATCATAAAATGCCTTTACAACCCCCTAAAACCCCAAAAAATAATAACAAATCATGAAAAAACTAAAAATGAAAAAAAAATATAGAAACACTAATAAAATCCTTAAAAAACATAAAAACCATAAAAAACATAAAAAGCACTATCAAATCAAATATTGCATTGAAACTCAAAAATCCTAAATCCATATTAAACCCTAAAAACCCCTAAAGGCCCCCTAAAATCCCTAAAAACCTGAAAACCCCTGAATAGACTAAAATACCCTAAAAATATCTAAAACACACTAAATCACCAAAAAAACCCCTAAAACACCTAATAACCCATAAAAACTAAAAACACTTAAAAAAATAAAACCACTAAATCCCCCAAAACCCTAAAACCCATAAAACAATAACACTACAAACCCCAAAAAGCTAAAATTGTTTGAAACCCATAAAAATATCCTAACAACCAAAAGAATATTTTTTTCACTACAAATTTGGTTTTATATCAATCAATAATTGATTTAATGGGATTATGTTTTGAGAAATAATTTGTAGTGGGATCACTATTTTCGAACGGCTAACAATGATATTTGTTCGTGGATCCAGAAACACCCAATAGTTCTACATCCCTAAGGGACCTTTAATACAAAGGCAAGAACTCATTAGAGAGTGTTTACAATGATACTTATGAAATCACATTGGTCAAGAGGATGATATTTTGGGCTTATCACACCATTTAGGGTGAATTGTTCCCTTCTTCGGGAATCTCTTATAGATTTATGTTATTATTATTAATCCTTCATTAATTTTGATGTGTGATGTGGGTCACCCTTGATTTGAAAATCAATTATTATTATGTATGGAATTTAGAATCATCTATATGTATCTGAGGTTCCTTATCAATGGATATATTCATATTCATCCAAGGTTCATCATCAATGGTATCCTCTTATGTACTGATTAGATATTCTTTGGTCATTATTATAATGTTTTTGGTTTTTAGACATAAGTTGGGGTACTCTGGAGTTTAACATCCTCCATGGAGACAATATTTTTTTTGATTTCGGGTTTAGACCCTCAGTATGTGCTTCCTATATATCCTTATGAAAGGAATTATGACCCACATATTTCAGTTCCTCTTAATATGGAACATCATACCTTTTAAGGTCATGTGTTGAGGATCAAACTGTGAAGTTTAACATCTTATGGTAAGGAAATCTAGGCAAAAGGTTCTTAGTCAAAGTTAGTTGTGTGACATATGAAGAAGAGGCATGGGGAACCAGGAAGGGATATGGATTCCCAGGTTGAATAATTCCCTATTGGGAATGTGGTCCATATAGAATAGGGTAGATTTTGGGAGTTGTGTTTATACCTCAAGGAGTCTTCCTACATATCACATTTGGACGGGTCTCAAAGCCTGTAGAGTTTGGTTATAAGGACCTGAACTGATAGAGTCCCTCTGAAGATTTGTCTCATAGGGGAGTATATCAATTTTACAAGATTTTATTGGGTCATACTTCTAAAGAGTATTCCCTGGTGATTTTATGTTTGGTTGGGGGTTACTTCTAATTTGGATTCCCCAGTGAATGAGTATAGTGGAATAGTTGGGTCTTATACCAAAAAGGAGGCCCATAGATTCAGTTGGGTCTTACACTTGGGATGATACCCAAAGGTTTGGTTAGGGGCTTATACCGAATATGAGGCCCATGGATTTAGTTTAGACTTACACATAGGATGATTCCCAAATATTTGACTTCTAGTATTACTCCTGAGGAGAATTCCCTTTTGGTGAGTTATTGTGGATACCATGATTAGCACAAACCTTTAATCTCACATGAGTCATGATTGGTGTGAGAAAAAAGTGGGAATAGTATATCTGGGGAACAATGAAATCTTCTTTACCAATTGATGGATGAATCCAAAACCAAAGGGAGAGGGAAATAATGTAGGATCTGGTGCCCATGCCATACCATCGTTGTACCCTGGTCCCAAAGAGAGATATATATATATATATATATATATGAATTTGAAATACTCAACTCATATTTTTCTTTGGTATCTAGTATAATCACAGATGATTATCTATATGGAGATGACCCATTGGTATGGAAGTGGAATAATGAATGAATTTGGAGAGGTACTTCAATAAAGGATAGGGTATTACTTTAGGAAGGATTCCCTAAAATTTGTTTAAGGGGAAGAGAGGAGGATCCCATTCCCTATAGATGGGAAAGGAAAGTGTGATCCTCACCCTCTATGCCTAGAACTGAAGGCTTCAGGTCTTATAGGAAACAAGGGAAGGAAATGGTCCTAAAACATTTACCTGAGACCAAGTTTTCCATGGAACCACCCCCAAGATTAGGGTACCTGTGACGGAGTGAATGCATACTCACATGCATCCCAAGGACCCTACACATTAGGTAGAAAAATTGTGGGAAACCTATGAATGAAGGAATGTATTCCTAAAAGGGAGACACAATAGGTTACTTCATTCCATGATTTTTCATATGATGATTCTTTAGTGGAGGTTTCTATTTGGTCTCTCTCAGACAAGGGATTCAAAGGAAGAGAGGCCCAGCCATTGGTGTCTTGGAAGAGCGCATGGGAAATGGATTGCACATGGTAGAGGTTGGGTGAGAAAAGGGGGCATCGCACTGGGTATGCTTACATGGGCTAGACCTCTGCATCCCAGGAGTGCTTCATGTAGTTAGACCTATGTGAGCTGAAATAACTTTTATAGATAGACCACCGTGGTAACAACACTTGGCCGAGGCTTTGTTTAAGGCTTCATGGGTCTCTACAGGTGTTCCCAGAAGTGTCTCACGCAAGTCCTTTGTTATGGAGGTCAACATCAAGGTTGTTTTTATTAACCACAAGTGAATGGTTTATTCAAACAGGTGTTATGTATTTTAGATCCTATCAGGACTTTGATTCCACTACCTCACCCCCCCCCCCATAATTCCCACATTATTATGTTTTATAGGGCTACCTGAAAGGTTTATGAGGGCCTGGGTGTAGGACAAGGGAGATAAAAGTGTCAGGAATTATTTGGGATTTCTTTAAAGATAATAAATATCCCAATGGCCTTATTTATAGGAAAAAATAGGACACTGGGAAAAGGCTATGGATCATTTATTTCTTTCTCATAGGCTGATGAGTTGGTTCGTCATCTAGACTGATGTGCATGTCCATTATGCAGGCTCATGTGTAAGTACCCTTTGTGTCGATGCTATTCTGTGGGACCTGTATGGAGCTCAATATGTGATTGTTTTATCCATGAATTTATTTAATTATCTTTTTTTCTCCTCCTTAATGTATTTTAATTTAACACCTTTTCATCTATGGGAGAAAACATAATGTCAACAAAATCCCCCACTAAGGATTGGATCAGATCAAAGGAAGAGTATTTGATCCCAAGGTAAAGGGTTAAAAAAGCATGTGGATTGTGGAGGTCATCCATGAAAGTTCCACATGTGTTATGTTTGTAATGTTGGGTCACACATGTGGTCCATGCATAGGGACTCCAACATCTATAAATAGGACCGCTAGTTTCATCAGTTGGTCCTCATGCTATGGTACCTCCCGTCATGCCACAATAATATTTTGCACAAACCTTTCTCTTAAGGTTCATTTCTAAAGTGTCGATAACACTGAAAACGTATAAACCTTCTTATACAATATGTACATCTAGTAAAGTAACCTATGAAATCCCTCTTGGGTGAGGGACCCATGTGAGGTCACTTGCGCAGCCCTACGTGAGCTCATTCCTTTTCCAAAATTCCAAATTTCTCTATTTTTTTTGAAACAAAGACTTGTTTCTAATGAAAATCTTGATGATTATTTTTGGTTCTATGGAAAATCATAATACTAGGGTTTCTTATGAATAAGATTTATATTTCATTGAAGAGACGATAATGTTTTTAGGGTCCAACTACTATGATGTATGCGATACTACTCTACTAGGTATGATGGGGAATCTGAAGAAGTATATTCATGAGTACACTAAGAGTAACTATCTTACACTTTATGGACATGGTCATCTTAAGGATGTCTTCATAATGAATTAAAATAATTACACCCCTATTTCCTTATTTCAAGATGACATAACATTCACTACTACTAAAATTTCATTCATGGGTGTATATATTATCGTTGGGACGTCATCCATAGCATGTGTCATGAATTATAACAAATATTCTCCTTAATTGATGCCACAAAAACCTGAATAAAAGAAACATTGTTACCCATATGTCTTCAGTGATTCCAAGAAAGACCAGATGAATGGTTGGAGGGAAGACTAGGATCTCCACCAGTGAGGGGGTGTTAGTCCTAAGTGGATGTGGGAGTACAAGGTGCGCCAGACTATTACAAAATTTTTAACTAAGTTAAAAGTCGTGTGAATCTATGAAGTTGTTTTGGATTACTATACATACGTATATAATAACTTTTAATTAATATCTAAGCATCTAATCTGATGGATCATACAAATGAACTCTTTCCACCAGATTCATAGAGAATTTGGTATCATCCCATGCGATGTCCACAAGATCTAAAGGGCTCCAATCCTTGGAGATATATAAGATGGGTTCATTCCACTGAGAGAGACATGAGATGAAACTGAATGGAAACCAATTATAGTGCATGAGATTAGGAAGATATATTGGGACATTAAGAAGGAAGAACCCCACCCTGGGGGAGGGGGATATCCATCTTGAAGAATGGATGAGTGCTTTACTAGATCCATAATGGAAATTCCATACTTGATAAAGTCCTATGGGGTGTCACAATATAGAGAAGAAAGGAAATCCTGTTAAATTATGGCCCTCTTTTGAAAAGGGGGAGTTTAACCAATGGAGTACAAACCCAAGTACAATGTACCTACAAAGAAATGTCTTAGTGAAGATTAACTGATTCCTACTAGATATTCTTGTTCAGAAGGAAACTTTCAGAATTTCAGGCCTAATCTATGTACTTTTGGGATGGTTCACAACCCACATTAAATCCTACACCATGTTAAGTGGGGTTAATATTCTTAAGGTCCAATTTCAACCATTTTAGGCTATTTTTTGTATTCAGCCCTTGTCCTTGAATCCTAGAGAGACCTTGATGAGGCTTAACCTATTAAAGGAGTTCAATTTCATCCCATATAGAGACCTCTATAATGGAATATTTACTAATGATCGAAATACTGAAGATGAGATAATATCGTACGTGATTGCCTTTAGGGATGGTGTGCTAGGGACCCATATCAATGGTGAGTTTATAAGTGAGAACTATGATCCAAATTTGTTTACATTCCAATTCATGTTCCTAAAATAGATAACCACATATAATTCTATTCATGTCCAATCATAAAATAACTCAATGGTATCTTTATAGCTATGGATGTTTACAATGATGGAGCTAACTCAAGCGGTAATCAACATACCTGCAGTATGTATGTCCACTGTATTGACCTCTTGGAATGTCGAGGTCAGGATTTCATTATAACCAAAGGAATATTTAGCATAATATTTCAATCAAGTTGAGGCTATAACCACTAACATTCATGGAAGGCAAGGTATAAAGGATCCACCCCCTGAAAAAAGGTGTTTTATCTCCCTTGAATGGTGCTTCATCCCCTTTAGAGGGTGGAAATGAGGGGTACCAAGTTCTCCAAAATAATATCATGCACGGTTTATTCCACTAGTTAGAGTAAAATGGGATGTGATAGTTGAGGTTGGGCTCAGGTGGTCTATTCATCATCGTTGAGAAGCGACCCGGTTTCTGTTTTCCTATCCTTTTTCTATAATGGAGAGATCAATAATCCTATGAATCAAAAGGTTTATAAATAATTTTAATTGCATGCTTAGACCTTTGAATACATATATCTAGAGGTAGACCAATTTTACTAAGAAATGTCTATTGATTCTAAAATATTATGGTCACTTATCCATGCTGGGTAGCAGATTCCAAAAATATTAGATGCTTGATCCCAACCCAATATTCACTTTGAGGATTATCCCACTATAGTTGGGATTTATATCTAGAAACTAGAGATAGTTATTTTTTTGAACTGAAAACTAGATCTTTTCCATGATATGGGTATAGAAATGTTGTTATGGGGTGATTATGAAGGGTTCGACCAATCATCTTCTGAGGAATGGATTGAATATATTGATCCTGAGGATGTAAGTTATCAATTTATTTTTCCCTATTTTATTCTACATTTATTTTATATTAAAAAAAGTGTTGTCATTGAGGTGAAGATAATATTGTTTTTTAGTTGGATAGAGGGAAATTAGTTGAGATTCCACCACCGAACTAGGGATTTAATTGAATCCCACTCATAATCAATGAATCATCTCGTGAACTGTGAGAGCTATATATAAAATAGTAAAAAGTAGAGGTTGGTATGGTGGGATAAACTCTATTACGACCAGTAATACCTAACTTCGAGGAGGTTGGTTGTATTCATCCTCCATAGAAAAAGGAACATAGAAGAATAAAATTTTTGTCTAAGTTCCTCATCAATGATTGTAAGTCTCCATAATATCATTTATCTGGAATTTCTCTAGAAAATATTATTGACCCAATCTTTGGTTATAAAATTTCCTTCCCTCTCTTATCTTAAGGTGTTTGGAATCAATCCTCCAAGAAATTATCAGGATGAATCAGACCAAACATGGATTCCAACTTGAAATTCATATCCCTTGATAGAATAAGTGTCAAGGGTTGGTGGTACATCATCTGCTCTTATTACCTCCCCATCCACTGTAGAGAGGGAGGAGGATTTTGGAAATTTCAAAGATAAATCATAAGGAATCATATGAAAACTACTGAATTTTATTCATTATGATATTTTAGGTTCAAATCATTTACTATAGGACCTTAAAATGACTGATTCTAACCCTCTTTTGATATCTAAGTAATTTATTCAGGGTCTCAGGTCATTGTAGGGGGTGTTGTGCTGGGTATTGTGCCCAATTATTCAGATGTCCCCATGGCTGAGACTATCACATGGATTGAGTCACTAATACATTCCATGATAAATCATGACATGAAATATGATGAAGTTCTAGGAAACATTAATATTCACACCTCTTTAGAAGAGTTTGAGAAATTTAATAATGAATTGAATGGATGAACGTCTTTATTATTGCACTAATTTTTTTATTCCTAATTTTTTCATCATGACTCATTGAATCGCGTAGCTCCATCCATGGAAAATGTTACAGAATAAACATGTGAACATGATGTCAAATTCCATCCAGCTCTTGTCTCTATGGGAGTACCGATTCAAGGGGGTCCTGAAATGGGGAGTCTTTATGAGCCTATCCCAGAGAGTTCTAGGAAAAAATAGGATAGTGACCCTTGTAAAGAGGTTTCGGCTCAAAATAATGAGGTTGAAAACATTCAAGAGGAATCCACCCAATCCACTAACTTATCACTAGGTGAGTGTCACCAACTTCTTAAATTTTCCCCTACTTCTCTTTCTATTATCCTTTTGAGGCTAACAATGAATCTTATCCAGTTTTTAGTTCCATCAACTTCTATAGACATGTTTTATAGTGGATAATCTATTCCAATGAATCCAATACCAAAATTTGAATCCATTACTATCTTAGAGGTTGTGGGGAAAGTTTCCTTATTGAGTACACTGATCCTAGAATACATTTCTCCCTCTGATAATGACTCTGAGTCAGATTTAGAGAATAATAATTCCCTTCATGTAACACATCATGCAGCTTTGAGATAAATCTAGAAAATAATCTATAAGACACCTTTTGAAGACATACCTATGAGATTTTGTCATCTTTTATTCCTACATGGTATTCTAGGATACAACAGATTTGATTACAGCATGATTCATGCCACTCCAAAGGAGATCATTCATAAATGAGAGCGATAACGTAAGATATAAATGAACCTCATAAAAGTTAATCTTCTTGTTAACACTAATAGACTTTGAGATGCATTATCCCAGGGGGAGGTGAGCCATTCTAAGAAGATGGTGGAATTTAAAAAATAGATTATTGATAGGACCTTCCAAATAGTTCTCCTTCACCATTCACTATAATGAGACTAAACCGAAGGGTCAACCCTTATTGAAACCGTGGCAGAATAACTTCACCATGATGAGGAGGCCTAATCGATTCAGTTGGCTAGAATTTGATAAGATGATTATGTGTATTAGAAGGTTGTTTATCAAAATTAATTGTTATGTTAATAATATTTTTTAATGTGTGATGGAGAGACTCTATCTTGTGGATTCTCCATTGATTTCATTATTTCTCAAAGATGAAAATAATTTTGATTATAATAATCTATGACTTCATACATATTTTTTATATGATCATAACATAACATTGAAGCTAATTTTCCTAGAAATACATATTTAGGTCATCTTTTCATAACCATAATGATAGGGATGGGGAGATGCAATAATATTTTCCTAAGACATGGGGCCTAACAAGTGTAGTTTGACTATTTCTATGGCCTTATGGACAAACCTAAAACTTTGTGTCTTTTATTCCATTACCCTATTTTTTTCCTAACTCTAATATAAATATGAAAAAATGGGTGAGACATTGATTTTTTATGAGGCCTCCATTTATGAGTTTTAATCCTAACAAGTTTTGTGTCATTTATTATTTCATTGTTTAGTTCCTTCAAAAATCATGCAGAGTGAAGGTCTAGTGAGTTGAGACTCGACTTTTATCCAATGTTCCCTTTATAAGTTTTCAACCTAGTGATTATCGAGTCTCTTTTCATGGGATGTATAAATTAGTGTATTCCAGATTAATTTGAATGGTATTTTAGTTAGAAAAATATTGACTATATGTTTCAAAATGATAACCCAAACAAGGCTTGTGGGTCTAGAATGTTCTGAAAATTTTCAGATCTAAAAATTGGAATTTATAATAATGATTATTTGGATTTCCAAATGTAAAATTTGATATTCGGGAATAGAGGAGTTCTCTCGTTGGGATGAAGTTACCGCTTGTTGAAAAACCTATTTTTTGGTAAATTTAAGGAAAAGAAAACTGGGGTTTGTTAATGAATAATCAAATAGTGGACTCTTTTGGCTGATAGACCGTAAAACGTTGTGGGTGACTTATGCAGAGACAACTAGGTCATGTTATATCATACTTGTGAAAAGGAGTTATCAAGAATTCTGAAATTCTAATATTGATTTTTGAAAATTGTTTTCAAATATTCATAATTTTCAAAACCACAATGGGCTGTTTTCCCAAGGAATATGTATGAGAATGCAAGGAATATCTATATTGGTGTTATCTATGAATGAGAGTTCCCTCCTATATGAATTTCGGTTCGGTAAAGGAGGTTATATTTTGTTAAATGACTAATCATAGGTGGAGGTCTCTTTCGAACAAGGTATGACGCATAATGTAGCATAACAATGTGGGATCAGGATATTTACTTTGTAGTTTTACATCATATAGTAAGTAAATTGTCATATAGTTTACCATCTTATGAATAAGAAATTATGCTTTCTAGTTTAATTTTATATATTGAGAAAATTATTCTATTTAGTTTAATTTCATACATCTAGGACATATTCTATGTATTTTAATACTGTACAATAAGGAATTTGGGGGGATATAATTTATGGTCTTTATCTTTGACCTAATGGTTATTAATTTTCTCATTTCATAGAAATCTGTATGAGAATGTTCCATCACATTCCAGTGTGAAGAGGGAAATATTGTAATCTATAACCTGGGGATCTCCAGATGAGAAGAGTGTTATGGGGGAATGGGATCATGGAAATATGGGAGTTATTTCCTAAAAATAAAGTTATTGTTGGTTGAAAAACCCATTTTTTGGGCTACTTATGAAAATTCAACTAGGGTGTGTTACTACATAGTCAAATAGTGGAATCCTGTTGCAGAAAGGCCCTAAAATATTATGGGAGACTTATGAAAAGCCAACTAAGGCATGTTACAACATAGACTTGTAAAATATTTCTCAAGAATTCATACATTCTATCACCAATGGATAATGTAATTTTTTATAGATATTGATTTCCTTGGACTCATATTTTGGTTTGTGGAAGGAAAGTACCTGAATATGGGAGGATTGTTTTATGTCCAAATTATCCAATAAATTTTTATTTTTTTTCCGTCATCGATCTGGTGAAAACTCAAAATATATAGTTCCTTTATATTTAGGTCATACAACTATAACCTTGGCATTATTGAAATGATAGGTGATATGAGGCCTATGAGACCAAGGTTGTTCTAGTATACTTCACGTAGGAGGGAAGAAATTATAAACCATGGTATTGATTTTTCATAGATTAGGAGAAAAGATATGGAAAAAATATGCAAGGGATGACCGCATACATATCCAAATCATGGGTTCCAACATAATTTCTTCAAATCATACGAGGCTAACGAGGATTATCTTAATTGTAAAGTTTCCAGTGGTTGAAAAAACTATTTTATGGGATACTTTATGAAAAAATATGTGGGGAATGTTTTAGTATATTCAAATAGTTTCATCCTCTAACTGAAATTCCTGTTATGAGGGAGACTTATGAAACTCCAACTGGGGTGTGTTACAACATAACCAGGCATAGGAGTCCTCAAGTATCAGATGTTCTATTACAGGAAGCCAAAGAAATATCATTATGATCAAAAGGTGTCCAATATTTGGTGTATTAATTGTGGAAGTGATTTTTACAAGAATAAAGGAATCATTTGGACCGATATTATCCATGAATTATAGAGTCCCTTTCATAATGTAGGGGGTCTCTATTTCCTTAGTGGACCCCAGAATAAGGGAACCCAAATTAAGAGCTCCTACATATGTGATGGGGAATTTTTTTACCCATTATATAGGACTAGGAAATGTGGTTTAGATGTCACTGTGTATCACACTAGAATAAGAATCAATCCAAAATTAATCCTTGAGGTACCATGTAGTTTAATGTCATGCATCCACGACATTTGACATATAGTTTAACATAATAAGATAAGGGTGTATATACAGAAGGTTCTTTGATTTAATTGTGGTTGGACCAAGGAATAGGCCCTTGGAATCACTACATATTTTATTTGAGCAATAATCAAGCCACAAAATGTAGTAAAATAAATACCCACACATTGATTGAATTCATGTGTGGTTGAAAATGGGTTTTTTTCTGTATACAGGATTATGAATATGGAGATAAATCATATTGTATCCTCTCATGTAAATCTGACTCACACACAAAATAATATTGGAATTTCCCTATTTTCCATTTGGGCCCAAGATTAAACATTCATACATCATTACATATCACATTGGAATGAAAATCAAGCCACACATAGTTCTTGAGGAGTCTATACAGTTTAAAGTTGCCATGAAAATACATTTTGTGTGCCTTTTATAGTATTGAGACTAGGACCATGATAACCCTAATGTGAATTGACATGTCTTACTAATGTGGGGAAGTTCTTTACACAAAATCAAAGTCCCATGTGAGATATGATCGGTGGTAGAAATAAGGAGTTTCAAAGTTTTATTTCACTACACAGAGGAAATACAAGGGAAGGATTAGGGAATTTAGATTTTTTAGTGGATATAATAGGATGGGAGATCCTTTCACCACTATGTGTCTCATCATAATGAGAACAAATACATACATAGTTTTGATATCCCATACATTTTAACATGATGAAGAAAATATGAAGTTGAACTGATGTAAAAGAGTGGAAATGTTGCATATGGGCTCAAGGATAGAAATAAAAGTGTCACTATATATCTTGTAATGGTATGAATCAATCCACACATAGTTTTTTGTGGTTACTTATAAATATATAACTCATACATAGGGAGTGGGGTATTATATTATTTGTTGTAGATGTACCTGATATTGGAGATCCAAGTATCACTAAATATCTCAATGGAATGGGAATCAATCCACATGTAGTTTTAGAAAGATCTTATTGTTCATCAAAATGGAATTTGGATGTTATCCATTTAGTTTAACATCTTTTAGATAAGGATGATGGTCACCCAAAGATGAAAGGGATATTGTGGCCGGACTGGGGCACATGACTTGGAAGTCACTATGTATCTTATTGGAGAAAGAATCAAGTCACACTTATTTCCTGAAAATAGTTACCCACATTAATTATGTTTTGATGCGGGGAAAAGGACTTTGATGTTCCCCAAAGTAATGGTTGGTCCTAGTACATAAGGTCTATCCATCACTACATATCTCATTGGAATAAGAATCAATCCATACCCAGTTCTCAAAAATATCTTATAGTCTATCATCATGAAATGAGGATGTAAACCATGTAGTTTTATGTCATGCAATGAGGATGTGACAATGTTCGTGATTATATATATTAAGGGGTCCGATGTGCCACTATGAAGTAGAAATGATGTGATCAGGGACTGTGCATGGGAGATTCTCATCCTTTCTTCCTTATGTTTGGATAAGATGGAATCTCAACCCACTGAGTGGTTAGAGGAATATGATTGGGGAATACACCAGATATTAAGGAACTTATTTTTAAAACCATAAATAGTATCTCAACTCATAGTACTTCAAGGGTTTCCTAATTTCAAATGAGATTTACGTTGACCAGGAAATTTAATGTCATATGGTAAGGATGAATGGTGTCTTGCAGTTTTGGTTCTACCACTAGGACCATATTTCATGCAGTTTATCATCATGAGACAAGGACAATCATTCAATGTAGTTTAACATCGTGCAACACATTCATGGGGAATTTTCATTAGAAAAAATTATTTCTATAGAAACCATGTATTTGTAGGGGCCATAACGAGCTCTCCATCCATCAAAATAAAGTAATGGGCCCCATTAGAGTGGAACTTATGTATGGATTAAGGTCCCTCCCACTATCACATAATATTTGGAGCCTTTTTTCCTTGTATCATTGGAGTTATGAGTACCAATACACGTTATACTTGGAGGATTGAGTGGAGGTAGACCTTATTATTAAAGGATCATACGATATGTTTTTGATGGGCCTAAAAATGATGAAATGTGTGAAACATTATCTCATAGAGTCACTCCAATTAAACAAGTCATTTCTAGGATTTCTCATCCATATATAGTCAGTCACAGATGGGAATACAAAGTGATTTCAATTGGACCTAAATGGGGAAGACTACTTATGTATTAGTTTCAAGGGAATATGGTGGTATGTATAGTCGTATGGCTTGTGGTTTGGTAGGCCTAGAAGTCATGCAAGAGTTTATCACACCATGACTTATTTTCCCTATCCAACATGTTTTGGATTATGTTTGATAGGGTCTTGTTGATGTCCTATATATTCCCATTAGTTTCTGCATGATAGTAGGATGAACGGTGGGTTTTGATATTGTACTCCTGATATAGATTTTCCACCTCACCAGAACAGAGATTGGTTCCATTTTCCATAATTATTGAATGAAGGATACCAAATAATGTAATGATGTTGGATTTCAGGAAGCTGGAAATTATTTTGGCCCCAAATTCTTTGAGGGGTATTGCCTCATCCCATTTTTAGAATAATTTGGTAGAAGTTAAGATATATTTAAACCACTTGGATGTAAATATAGGGTATTTACCCACAATATACTATTCCCATATGAAAAATAGAAATGAGTATTTACCTTTATGTAGTTACTCTAAGGGCTGACGGATGAAGTTGTCCTGAATAAGGTAGGAATGACACTTCTTGGTAAATTTGATGCAATTCTAAATTATCAAAGGCTAGAAGTATCCAAGCCTTCATATTTGGTTATAAATACTTTATCCAAACTTGTGGGAACAATAGCCTACTGAGTGTACTTATTTCATGATTGCAGTGGTCTCTTGTACAACATTAAATCAAATAATTACTCCATAAAAGAATCATTTATAGAGGAATTTTTGGTGATCTGGGCCATCATAAAGAGTGAATGTGGTTAATATCCATCATATTTTCTCATTCCTAGCTCGTTCCAATGGGAGTACTCCATTATGGAGCTAGTCCATGATTGGTATCAACCACCTAGTGGTAGGAACAAACGTTTTAAGGACATTAATGGATTCATTTATCTCTTCTATTATGACTTGAACAAAAGGTGATACCATTTGGGGATGTGAAATATTGATTATTGTTTCACCCAGGTTTGGATCTAACAAAGTAGTAGCGGCATTTCCCAAGGAATATTCGAAGGAATTATGTGATATTGGGATGTGATTCAATGTTGTATCTATTTGGAACACATCCATTATCCCTCAAACATAGTAAATAATAAGGATTATTTCTTCTTTTATTATAACATAATCCCTATTGATATGTTTGATTACCAAATTTGAATCACCTTTCACCTCCTGGTGGTCCATTGGTCTCTTTAGTTCAAAATCCAAGCCTACAATGAAGGCCTGATATTCTACCTCACTGTTAGTACATCCTTCTGATAACATGAAAGAGTAAAGAATGACTTATTTTTTCATAGAGATAAGAAAACTACCTTACCCGAATTTGTTGAGATTAGGGTCTCTCCCCTGTTAGGATCCTAGATGTTCCATCAAAATATATATCCCGTGTTTTGGGTGTTTCTTGACTAAAAAATAGCTCTTCATATTGAAATTTAGTATTCAATGATTTTTTTCTTCTGAAAATGGGTGTTCATTAATAATATCTTCCCAATTGTGGCATTTCACTTCTTTCTGAGGACTAAAATGTATATAAAACAACTACAAGATAACCACCCACCATTCCAATAATCCTATCAAAATAGGACGAATGAGCATATATTTGAGTAGGTTATTGCAAGAGTCAAAATGGAATTTGGGGTGATACAAGTCATTTCTTCATTTTTTGAACCGTAAATATTAATTATAAAAATCTCTTCATGTTATCTAAATAATTAGTCTCACCATCAAGAATAGTTAAACTAAGATAATAGAGGAATTTTTCATTCCTAGATTCATTATTTTGCATGAGGAAGGCGTATAGTGATCACTCAAGGGCTGTCACATATTGAATCAGTGCCTTTCCCTCAATGGGTGGTGTAAATAATAGAACTATCAAGAGATATTTATTGATATCGTCAAATGGTTCTTGACATTCATCATTCCACTGATACGTGAACCCTTTCTTCATCAATTTGTAGATTGGAAAAAAATTCTCATGAGGTTGGATATAAATCACTAGATATATGAGAAGTTTATTTGATGCCACATAAACTATTTAAGGTTTCAAGAAGGTGAAATTTTAAGTTTATATATAGTATTCCCAAGGTCGAAATTGATACCACGATGGAATATAATTAAGTTGAGAGTATTTCCCATGTTTTCCCAGAATTCACATTTTAAGGGGTTTATTTTCAGGCTATGTTTTCATAGATTGTTGAAGATGGTCTCCAAGTCATTTGGATGGTAAGAACATTGTGGGGAATTTACCACTATATCATAAACATATCATTCAATAAACATCCCTAAATTTTTTTTTGAAGACGTGATACATGACGTGTTGGTATGTGGCATCAACATTATTTAAGTCAAATGGAATTACTCGATAGAAGAATACTCCCGATAGTCTTTAAAGGCGGTGGATTATTCATATTATAGAGAGATAATAATTTTTTTGTAACCTATACATCCATCCATGAAGTATAGATCTTTATAAGTAGTTTCCACATCAATCAGGAGTTCAATGACTGGATATGAGAAGTCATCTTTTAGACAGTATCGGTTGAAATCAATGAAGTTGATGAAGAATATTATGTTCCCAATCTTATTCTTCTTCACATATATAGTTCTTTCTAGAAATTTCAAATACCATACCTCCCAAATGATGTTTTTCTTGATGATATAATCAACTTCATCCTTGATTTTGGAGGAGTGAGTTTGGTGTGTCCATCTGGAAGCCAGTTTGTATCCCTAGTGGTCTTCTAGAAAGACCATGTGATGGGTGGATACCATCGAATCGAGGACCATAATCAAACTATAATTCCATGAAAACTTGTCCCATTTTTTCTTCAATATGTTATTATATACTTAATATTATTCATAATTAATTGCCTCACAAATAAAAATGGGTCATGGATCTTCATCCATACCTATATTTATTTCATTTAGTTCATCAAAAGTGATGGATACACCTCCCCCAAATATTGTAGGGGTGTCCTTATGGTCTTACTCCTCTTCTTATCCTTCATTATTTACATATTATTTCTCTTCATAGGATGTAGTTGATGAAGAAATTTTCTCAAAGTCAGGGGAGGAGTCTAAAATTGGACATTCATAAGACAAAGAAATTGTTTCTAGATCAATTGACAGAACAAGGCCTTTTGGATCTCTAAAGTAAAGATGAGGAACTTAGAATAAAAGTATTTATTTTTCTCTGTGGACATGATGACTTATTACATCCGAAATAAAGAATGAGGATTTTTTGAATCTTAGGGTATGGAATGAAGAAAATTTCATCCAGTATTTCATTATTACTCGGACAGTTGACAACTTCTCAAGTACTTCCAGGTTCAATTGTCACGAATGATATCATTGAATTCACTAGACGTGTACTCAAATTTAGACCAACCTCTTTGATTTGTTTATCGGGAAGAACATAATCTTCACCAATCTACTTTAAAGGGTTATATAAAATCATATATAGACCATTTTGGATAATTGATCTGAGTGACATCGTCATCCATGAACTATTTCCCTTCCCTCTGATATAATTCTACATCAATATACTTTGATTCACATGATTTCAATGGGTATTTTCACCATCAAATTTCCCAATTTACCCACTGATACAATATTTAAGGCATTGGTGGAATGATGATGGGATAGTTTCATAATGAGGTGTCCACAGTCTTCCTAGTATAACATTGAAAGATGTATCTTCCCAAAAAACCATGAATTCTGAGTCAAAATAAGTTCCCTGGACTAAGTCTTTTTTTATTTCTCCATTAGAATTTTTATTATTCTTATCATAAACATGTAACATCAAAGTATATGGGGACAAGTTATATTCATTGAAACCTAGTTGATGAAGTATCTATACTATAATTCATTTGACTCCTGAGCTACTGTCTATGAAGGCTCGTTAAATATTAATTCCATTTATCCTACAAGATATATACAAGGGTTTGAAAAGTCCCTATATAATTGAATACTCATAATGATCTATGAAATAGATGACCGTGTGGAATTATTCAAGATAATTTTATACACAATATACTTTGGAAGCAACAAATTAGACTTCAAATTCCTAAGGGATTGACAAGGCATCTCTTAGTGCATCCCAGATGTCTTTTGATAAACACAAGGCATCTAAAATTGACCAATTAGTAAGAACCAAGGCTAGATTCATTAAGAAATCATAATTATGGTTTGGAGGTCTGTTCTGATCAGCATGGGGTCACTCTTTTTTAGGGTTTTTGGGAATTGAATATCTTTATGTGGATGGATCAACCCCTAGAATAGGGACAAGAGGTGTTTTTTCTCTTAGTTGATTATGTTGACTTGGTTTCCCTGCACACCATGGTTGATTATGTGATGACTTATAATCTAGTTGATATTCTTATATGATCATGTTATGGGAAACTTTGAAATGTTTGGGTGAAATTTATTACTCTTGTTTTTCTCATTAGAGAGCTCTCCCATGAGTTTTAACTATGTAGATAGTTCGAGCAGGGATACAGCTAGTGTAGTGACTCCTAGTATGACCACATCTTTCACTCTATCCTTGACTCTGAAGGCCTCTTCCCCTAGTTTCCTAATAATATATAGGTAATATGATTCCATAGTCACACTCATCCTCTATGAATAGATCCATTTAGTAAATAACATTAATAGAACCAAAGATAAACTCCTCGTCTGATAAAGATCCCATCTGGCAGTTTTACCCATGTTGTTTCATGTGGTGTGGAAGTGCCTATGATTATGGGATTCTAGGAATGAAGTATTATAATGTAAAATACAAATTTAGAATTGGGACATTCTCATATTCCTCTATTTTCTTCTTGATATTTTTTCCATGTCTCTTTTTAGAAGATTAGTCTTTATAGGGATGTGACACTGAAGGGGTCAACTATGTTGTAGTAGAAGCTATTAAGGGCACAATCAGCTATTTCAACTATATATGGAGGATATAATAAGTCTGTTTGATTATATATATGGCCATAAAATCATATAAAATTAATATATCATTACTGTTAACTTCATATCATTCATTATTCCCCTCTGGATCGGTGTTAGGGAACATAAAACTTGGGCAGTTCCCTACCCTGGTTCACTTTCTCAAAGTCCACCATATTTTGTATGATGTATTTAAAAATGAATTCTAGGATTTTGATCCCTAATAATATATATAAGGGTAAATAGTTTGGGATATATTCATCACCATCCTTTATGGGCTTCTTAGGCTTTGACCACATTATCAAATTTTCCAATTTTGAAATGAAGTAGCTAGGTACATGGTCACATTGGATATAATATACCTTGTTCTTCATCCCATAAAACTATTATCTCCTCTTCTTCCTTTTATCATCCTAACAAGGAGTTAATTTTTTACAATTTTGATGAGGTGGAGATACACAATATGGTGCTGGCCTTGTAGCAGGAGCAGGTGGAGGGGCTTATATTGGTGTAATAGTGACAACGTCAACATTCCACATTCTCTTTCCTTGATATGATGGAATTACTTGGGACATATCCTTTATCTGGGTGATAGAGTCTTCTAATATTTGAGAAATAATGAAGAGGTCCGAAATCATTCTATGTATTTCATAGGGATGAGTGGTGTTCACAATTTATAGTGAAGATTCTAAATATAGATGGGAATCAAGTTTCCTTGAAGAATATCTAGGTTCAATAAGTATATCAATACTTTCCACCAATAAATTAATTCTGATAACATGTAATTATACCACTATTTTTATTTTGATAGGTTTAGGACTATTGAATTCTATAATGTCAAGATAAATTGGAAGATAAACTCCCGACGGAGATCTTCCCACATTATAATTGACCGATCTCGAAAGATGGTGTACCATACAAAGGTCGGTCCCTATAGTGACTACCAAAATCACCTTAGTTCCACTACCTATTTTTGTTCAAGGATCCCCATATTGGTATAATAGTGGGAAATTAAATGTTTCAAATGCTTCTCTAGATCCCTATAGCTGTTGAAATTTGGAAATATAGGATTCTTTAAGTTTGAAAGTGGGAGATTCGAATCAACCCATTTGGGGAAATGCTTCTTATTTGGTCGAAGCAACACACAACATTCCTAAATGAAATCTAATAGAGACATTAGAATCTCAATGGTATTCATGATCCCTTGAGTAATGTCTGACTATGAAGGATCTTGAACAGAGTCAATGGCTGATAATTCTATCGATGGTAGAACTGATAGTATTTTCTATCAGTTGACTATATGTTTTGGATAGTAAGGATTCACCTGGGCCATTTTGGATGTATTACTAATGGAGGGAACTCCTAGTCCACTACTTCAGGGTCCAATAATACTATTGGTTAGTTTCCAATGTTAATTAGATCTTCCAGATCTACTTCAGTTGCTACTTCAAACCATCTTTGTTGAGGTACGCCGGTTGGGTGTGCGAGATTGGGATCTTCTTAAAGAACATATTCTACAGGTTGCCTGCATCGGAGTAGTTATAAATTGAGTCTTCTAAATTCATTCATCTCTTCCTCTTTTTGAGATAATATTTCCATAAGTGTAATGGGTCCCACCTTTTTATGGACTAGGTGAAACTTCCTCCTCTAACTCCTCCTATGAATTGGCCTCATGTTCAGAAAGGTCTATATGGACAGTGTTAATGAAATTCATTAATTCATAATGCATTGAAGTAATTTTTTCAATTTATTTATGATATTTCCATTTTATATTCCCTCCACAAGTCATTTTTCTCTCTTTCACTGATTCTATGGGAGGTGTTTGGAGGATGGTAATCTGGAGAGAATCTCTATAAAGTTCAATCACATCAATTCCTAATGTGTAAATTGAGTCAAATGATGAGAAAAATTGGTAGGATTCATTTTTTGGTGTTTCCCATAGTTGGGAAATGACTTGCATCAATTGAGGAAGAGGTTTATGGGGTGAAAAATCCCCCATCCCTTAGGGATGAAAATGTTCCCATTCCAATTTTACTCTTCTTTGATCCTGGTCATCTAACCTCAACGATTTTTTTATAAATTCCTCACCCCTACAAGATATAGTTTCTCTTAATTTTCCATTCTTTCTTCTGTAATTGATTCCCTTTTGATTTTAAATATTTTTGTTCAAACATGGGATGGGTTTATAATTTGTTATGCACCTGAATCACCCACATCTGAATATCATTTCACTATTTCTAATATTTTCTATATATGATGATTGGCATACCCTAAGTAGGAAGATTTCTAGATATCTTTATATTCTTGATGAAAAAGTCTTTAAATAGCCTTCTCTCTTCTTTACCATCATTGGGGAGAGTTTACCAGGGACTATTTTTGTTCATAATATCATTTTTTGTGAAAAGATCATGTTTCTTGTAGCCGACCTAAATCTATGACATTTCATGACACCGCTTTGGTGGGATTTTTTGGTTGGGGATCTTGGTGAAATGTAACACTCTTTGTTCATTCCATACTCTAATATAAACACGAAATGGTGTATCTATAATAAGTTATCACAATATTTTTAACATACAGAGGAATTCACATTGAAAGGTGCCCTACTATTTCTTGAACATTGGATGTCATGTAGTTAAGAGAGTCGTCAAGTCAATTTGGAATTTCATACCTTCCATTACCTTGAAATGACTTTGGTACTTTTCGTAGGGTATTATATTCAATATCACGTGATGAATCGTTTTTCATATATTGAGGTGGATTTTGTGCACCCAATCTTATGAAAATACCTCTATAATGCTGTATTGATGGGTCGATAAAGGCCATAACATGACTAGTATTTCATATTTATCCAGCTATTTCCTCATGTTCAATATTTCACCTTCATCTTTTTTAAGAGTTTCTTCATCCCAATCTGATCAAAGTGGATGTTTTACCACTACTTTATCATAAAAAAATATTGGTAGGGACTTCCTCTATCAAATTGGAAGACATAAAAACATAAGGGTAGATCAGAGAGTGACTGTTGTCGTGGGTTGTCTTCTGGATGAGAAAGAATTTTACTTGTCAATGTTAAGGCATCTGGCATGATTAGACTCATTTTCCCAAGTGCCTCATGGTTGGAGGGATTTCTTTTCACTACATTTCCAAGTGGATGACCCTTTTTTTGAAGTGAAACACTAATAGAAAGAAAAATTTCCCAGTGAATTCCATCATGGGGAGGACATCCAAGGTTGACTATAGAAAGGGGAAGACCCTATTGATCTTTGATATTATGTCCATGAAGAGGGATTTCATGAATATCATTATGATATGGGCTCTCGATAATGATCATATTATGATCATGAAGTAATATTTCACGATGAATTATTTCAGAAATTCCTTCAGAATTACCACTACCGCTCTTGCAAATTGGTAATTGGAGAGTAGGATCTTGAGCTACCACAGATAAGCAACTGATCACTTCTATAAATCTATCATTAATTAGTGAGGGACCATAGACTGGCTCCTCATTCTCAATTAATCTATGGTGAGGAATTTTTATTTTTTCCTTTTTGCGGATGACTAGAGATTCATTTTGGGGAAAGTAGTTTTTTGGTAGATAATCTTATTTGATTAGCTCTTGTGTTGCTACCAGAATATATCCACGGGATTATGGAATTTGCTAAGGGTTTGTGCCAACCTTGTAGTGGAAATTATAATAGGATGATTGAATCATATTGAGCGAGAGTATGTAATGATATAGTCATCCATATATTGTATGGGATTTCCCCCATGGCTCTCCTAGGCTGGAGTAGAGGTATGTGCCAGTTTCGGGGCGACATGATGAGGATCCACCCCATTTTTGGGGACACAACTATGTGCCCATACATTCTTTACTACTATTTTCACTATTATTTTGACTTAGAAGGTCTATATGATGTGGGAAGGGATTTTTATCTCCACATTCACCATATTCTTAATATTCTCAGTGATTTCAGTGATTAAGATGGGGATATATGCCCACTTCATGTCTAGAGTAGGGGTAGGTGTCTGCTCCTATCCTCCATTTCCTTCCCATGGATACTAATTGTATTTGGCTGATGGCTTATAGATTTGGGTCTACCCCATATTCATCATCAAGGCTTTCCAATTGACTTTTCCATGTACTGCTAGATGAGGTTGTTGGCTGGATTGATAAGTGAGGGAAGGTGTTCACAGCTACTCATACTTTTCCACTAAATTTGACTAGTGGTCATCTTTAGATGATGCTAAATGAATCTTCTACAAGTCTTGGGTGGTGCGGGTAGGTGTTTGTTTTCGCTCACTATGTTTCACTGTATTTGAATGGCATGATTTCTTGGATGCTTTTAGGAAAGTCTGATGGCTAACTTGATTAGTGTGGGAGGGTGTATGTTCTCGCTCATAATATGACACTAAAATATTATTGGTGGTCTTCTTCAGAGAATACAGAGGTGTGGACCTACTCCATATTGACCAGTTTCTACCCCCGGAGGGTAGTCCAATGTGACTGGGTCTTGATGACCAAGGTTTTACTACCAAGGATAGCACTATTATAGTGATGAGGGTTCACTACTACATGGAATTAGTGGAGGAAAATGTTGGTATGTACCCTTTGGAAGGAACCCATGTGTCTTCTAGATGAGGTCATCCATGGACTCTTAATACACCTTCCTATGATAAGGCATGGGCTGTGTGTTGCATTCTAAGGATAATCTCTCGAAATGGTTGAAGATAGAGATAAGTGTCATTTACTTCTAGACCACCAATCATCACTGATTGGATGATCGACGAGTCTTTTAAATCCAATGGTCATTTTGGGTAGCATCTAATGTCAGGATTATACCATTCTAGAGATACTCCTAGACAAGTGCCTTCGAGACCCAATGTTGAAGACAACGGTTTTGTGGAGACATCCTTTATTGGGTGAAGACCCAACATTAGTGGTTTCCATGGAATGAATCTATGGTATTTGGTATGATTCCACTTATATTTAAGGTATATCCTATTTGATGTTCCCAGAATATATGTGAAAAATAAAAATAAGAAATAAATGTCAAAGAAACATCTCATTAAAAAAATTCATACATGATTAATTATCTTGCCTGGGCCTCTATCATTTTGATGTTAAAGGGTCTTGATAGGTGCGTGAAATTATCACTATGGTTAAAGTTTCATGTCAATTTCATGATTTTTGTTTCTAAAAAATATTATTTTCTCTCAAATGATGATTGATTTTAAGAGGTTTATTTTTGGTCAATCATTCATTTTGGGCTCACTATTTTCCAATGGATTAAAATGAGATTTATTCTTAGGTCCAGAAACAACAAATAGTTCCATATAAATTAGGGAATTACTTTCCAAAGGTAGGAACTCATTGGATAGTTTGGACAATGATATATAAGAATTCAAATTGGTAGATAGGATGGGAGGTCAGGGTTATCACACCCTTTTGGGGGGATTGTTTCAAACTTTGGTACTCTCTTACAGATTTCAGATATGTTTTCAAATCATTCATTAATTCCCATGTGTGACAGGGGTCACCATTTAGTTAACAATAAATTATTATCATGTATTCAATTAAGAATAATTTTTATGTATCCAAGGTTCATCATAAATAGATATATCCATATGAACCCAATTCACTCCATTAAGGGTATCCCATTATGTACTAATTATAGATTATTTGGTTTTTATTGAAAATGTGATGGTTTCTATACAAACAGTGGAGAGATATAGAGTTTATCATCACCCAGGGAGATAAGAGATGTTTTTATTTTAGGATCATACCCTTTAGATGGGATTCCTATTTATCTTCGTTAAATGAATCATAACCCATGTAGTTTGGTGCCGCTTAATGGGGAACATCATACCATTCAATGTCATTTGATAAAGACTCAAACATGTTGTTTAACATCATCCAATAAGGATATCTAGAAGGAAGTATCCTAGTCAAAGTTTGGTGTATGACTCACAATGAAGTAGCTTGGGGAAATTGGATGGGATATAAATTACCATGTTTAATAAGAACCTATTGGGAATGTGGGATAGAGATAATATGACTGATTAAGAGTGCCATGTTTGAAGCTCAAGGAGCCTTCCTATATTTCTCTTCTGTATGCGAATCAAATCCCACATGGTTTAGTAGTGAGGACCGACAACTATGGAGGGCCTCTGATGGCTTGTCTCACATGGGAGTATGACCCTTTGTGTGGATTGGATTAGGGATTACTCCTAAAGAGGATGACCAGGTGATTTGAGGTTTAGTTGAGGATTACACTTGAGGAAAATGTTGTGTTCAATGAGTACATTGTCAATGTTGGGGCTTATAATAAAAAGGAGGCCCATATATTCATTTAGAGATTACACTTAGGATGATTTCTAAATGATTGGTTATGATTGGGGATTATACATAATAGGAGACTCATGGATTTTGTTGGGTATTACAATTGAGATGATTACAAAAGGGTTGATTTCAGTGCTTAATCATAAGGAGGATTCTATTTTGGTGAGATTGTGTTGATACCATGATTAACACCTAGCTCTAAATGCATATGAATCAAGGTTGGTGTTAGAAAAAATAGGGAGTAATAGATTTGGGGAACCACATAATCTACTCTATCCACTGATATACTAATCCAAAACCCAAAGGGATATAGAAATAAAGAAGGATATTGTTCCCATACCCTTCCATTGTTGTACCCTATTCCCAAAGGAAGAGAGAGAGCGCGATTTGAAACACTCATCTACTATTTTGTTTTGGTGTACATGATAGTAAAATATGATGATCTATCTGAATATAACTGATGCGTAAGGAAAATGAGGGAGGAATGAAGTAGGAGAGGTCATGAAAGAAATGATTGGGGATTAATATATGAAATACACCCTAAAATTTGTTAAGGGTGAGGAGAGGAGGATCTCATTCCCTATCAAAGGGAAAGGTAGGCATGATCCTCACCCACCCTTCCAAGAAGCATAGGATCTTGGTCTTAGAGACAACTAGATAAGTACATGGTCCTAACCCTTGTACCCACAATCTAGAGTTCCTTGACACCACCCCAGGTCTTGGGTATTCATTATATAGGGAATCCATGCTAACTTCCACCCCGAGGACCCTACCCTCTTGATAAGATAAGTGTGGGAAACCATTGATTTAAGGAATGCATACCAAAATGGGATACATATTGTTTTTTCACTTCTCATGGCCTTGAAAGCCCGAAGGCTTCGGTGGAGGTTTCAATTTGGTCCCTCTCAAACAATGGATCCAATGTAAGAGAGGACCTGTCATTTTTGGGTTGGAATAAGGCCAGGGGAATGGATCACACATGTTAGAGGCTCGTAGAGCTAAGAGAGCGTTGCACACGGTATTCCTGGGCAACCTGGACTTGTGTAGTTTGGGAGTGATGTTCACATGTAGGCCTATGCAATATGAATGTACATTGGGTGATGGACCACATGGGAAAAAACTCTTAGACATGGATTCTATCAATTCTTAAAGAGTCTGTATAGGTGTTCTTGAATGTGTCTCTCACAGGTCCCTAGTTAGGGATGGGAACCTCACACTAGTGTTTGTCAACCATGGAGAAAAGGGTTCCTCATATAGGTATTATGTTTTGTATACCCTGCTAGGACTTGGGTTCAACTATCCCCATTAATAACCTATTTTTATGTTTTTCATGGGATACCTGGAAGGTTTCTGAGGTCCTAAGTGAATGACTATGTCAAAAAAAAAATTTAAGAGCTCCTCAAAATTTTTCATCTGCAAAAATAAAGATCCCAAGGGTCATATTTAGAGGAAATTTTGAGAAATTGGGAAAGGGGAATGGATCACACAGGCCTGTTGTATAGGTTTATGTGTTGGTCTGTTGCCTAGCTTGATGCGCCCAACTGTTGTTCAAGTTCATGCATAGATACCCTACATGCTGATGTTGTTCTGTGGGACCTATGCCAAGGGCCTTCAATGACGTTTTGATACTTTTATTTCTTTACTTATCTTATTTGGTTCTCCTTAAGTTATTTTTCTTTAACACCTTTTCATACATGTGATAAAATGAAGTGTCAAAAAAACTAGAACCCCTAAAAAAACTAAAAACCTTATAAAAACCTAAAAATTACCTAACACCCTACCCCCTAAAAACCTCCAAATAATCTAAAAACCATAAAAACCAAAAGTGAACAAAAAACTGTTAAAACTCTAAAAGACCATAAAAACCATAAAACCACTAAAAACCACTAAAAACCTTAAAACCCTAAAAAACCACATAACACATAAAAACATAAAAACCAAAAAAACACCAAACCCCTAAAAACCATGATGATCACAAAAAATACACTAATAAAATAAAAACAACTAAAACCATAAAACCTAAAAAAACCTAAAAACCTGAAAAACTATTAAAACCCTAAACACCCATAAAAGATCCTAAAAAAACTAAGAACCATAAAAATCTAAAAGTCCCGAAAACCCCTAAAACACCATAAAAATCATAAAAACCTTGAAAAGTATGAAATCCCCTGATCAACTAAAAAAACCATAAAACCATAAAAAATCCTAAAAACCCAAAAAACCACAACAACCAATAAAAATAAACAAAAAACCCCTAAAAACAAAAATAACCCTAAAACCATTAAGAACTCTATAACCGTAAAAAAACTAAAAAACCTATAAAATCCTAAATACCCCAAAAACCCTAAATACCATAAAAACCTTAAAATACAATAAAATACATTTTAAACCCCTAAAAACCCAAATACTCTAAAAAACCAAAGAAAACCCTAAATCTAATAAAAACACCCAAAACCTTATGAAAAATCCAAAAAACCCCTAAAAATTCTAAGAAATCCCTAAAAACCGTAAAAATCCATAAAACTCATAAAAACCCTTAAAACCCCTAAAAACATAACTACCAAAAAACCCAATATAAACCCTAAAAAACAATACAAAACACTTAAATAACATTAAAATACTAAAACACTAAAAAATATAAAATAACCCTAAAACTCCTAAAACCCATAAAAAATCGTTAAACCCCTTATATACCCTAAAAAACATAAAAACCACAAACCCCTTAATACACCAAAACCACTAAAAAGACACTAAAATCCCTCAAACCCTATAAACCTGAAATAATCTACCCCTGTAAAACCCCTAAAAAGACTAAACATATTTAAAAAACTAGAACCCCTAAAACCCAATAAAAAACCCAAAACCCCCTAAAAACTTTTGAAATCGTAAAACACCCTAAAAACCAATAATATCACCCAAAACCATTAAAACACTAAAAATACACAAAAAAATAAAACCCCCTAAAACCCCCAAAAAACCCTAAGCCCCTTAAACTCCTAAAAACAACCTAGAACCCCCAAAACACCCTAAACCCCTAAAAATATTAAAAACACTAAACAACAAACACTTATAAAAACTGTTACAAACACTAAAGAAGGAAAAAAATATAAAAAACATAAAAAAAACCCTAAAAATTCTCAAAATAGTTAAATAATTCTAAAAACCACTCAAAACCTAAAAACTCTAAAAGGGATATATAAACCCTAAATACACTAAAAACCTTGAAAAATACAAAAGATCCCTAAAATTCATAATAAAACAATAAAATCCCAAACAAACCCTAAAAACCTAAAAAATATAAAAACCCTAGAAACCCTTAAAACATTAAAAACCGTAAAAAACTAAGAACCCATAAAAATAATAAAAACCTAAAAATGCTTAAAGTCCCTAAAAACCCTAAAACTACATAAAACCCTTAAACCCCACTAAAAAACACTAAAACAAAAAAAAACTCTAAAACCCAAAAAGACCCTAAGACCCATTAAACATCCTAAAAATCCCAAAACACCGAAAAAATAAAAAAAACTAAAAATCCTAAAACCCCTAAATAAAGCCTTACAATCCCTAAAATAAAAAAACAATATTAAAAACACTAAAAACTCTAAAAAATAATATAATCCCTAAAAATACTATAAAATCTCAAAATATCTAAAAAACCCTAAATTCCTAAAACCCTCTAAAATTCCTTGAAACCCCCAAAATCCCCTAAAAACATTAAAACCCCCTAAACCCTTAAAAAATCCCTAAAAACCCTAAAAACCTAAAAAACCTAAAACCCTAAAAAAGACTTAAAATATTGAAAATCGTGTGTGGTTTATGTATCTACAAATTTCAAGGCTGTGGAGGGAAGAATTAGATTTTGTCAGTTTTCCATAATCGTGAGAGTGCTGTCCCTGAAGGGGGAGAAGCTCCTTAAATTTGAGGATCTTACCAAATGGATTGATGAAATTTTGGGGTTTAATTAATGGAAGATGATATCTTTGGATAGGTGTTATTACTTCATTTTCATCCCCTTTGATGACTGGAAAAGGTGGTCTTGGAGATTTGGATCGCTTAAACTCAAACCAGACCTTTTTCGAATTCAAGACTAGGATAAAAATTTGGATCCCTCTAGTGTGAAAAATACCTTCACACAGTTATGGATTAATATCTATAAACTAAATTGGATATACAGGCATCCCTGGATCCTTTGAGACATTACATATTCAGTTGTCTTCCCAAACAGGATTGATAAAGAGATATACAACCACTAGTATGGGAACCATACTGGGGTCCATGTTCAGGTGGATATGGAGAAAACTCTAGTTGAGGATGTCATCATAAATACTATTGAGGAAATTTTGAACATAGAAATTCAATATAAAAGGTTGCCCAAATTTTTTCACAGCTACAATTTATTTGTTATTCTAATCTCATAGTGCAGAAGAATGAAGGTTTTCCCCATAAATAACTTATAGGGGCATGAGGCCATCCTCTGCAAGAAGAATCATTGAATAGGTAAAGGAAAGGATCATTAATGCTATAAGGTTACTGAGCTCTCCCCTCATTAGGATCCTGTTACTTTTGTTCCCTGTCATAATGATCATTCTGTCCTTGAGGGGATCACCCCTGAACACTCAATTAAGAAAAGAGCCGTTCCTCCTCAGGTCCCCATTGTGGTTATGCCTACTCAATCATGGAAATTGACTAACATCCCTACTATAGAACCTTATCCCATAAATGGTGCTACACAACCTACCTCATTTCATTAGTTTTTGTCCTACACATTGATGTGGTAGGGTATACTAGTTCTGTTATGAACATACCCTCCCAACATCAAGGATTGAATGCTCACAAGGAGAAGAATACTACTAGTGGCACTGATAAATGTAATCAAGACCTGACACCCCAAGAACCTGCACCAGTTAAGGTCAATTATTTCTTAGTTCCTACTTTGGATACTATACATCAATCCCATCCTATACACTTTTTAGACCAAGTGACAATGCATATGGGTTCATCTAGTGTATAGATGGCTGAAACATTGGTTACACACTCCACACCTAATGGTGTTGTGGGAAAGGACTATGATGGTCATGTTTATGACATGGTCCTTGATTCATCATACCTTCATGGTATACCTAAGACCCATTCTATTCATGTTTGAGTCACGCTAGTGGACCCGAGCCATTTTATGGATCAAGTTGTCAAACTTGAGAGATCACATGTTCTGGATTTGACTGCATATTCTTCCACAATGGTATCCTCGGACAAGGCTGATAAGAGTAATATTGATGCGGCTTCATCCAAGGAAATCGTTTTCACCTTTAATAAATTCATCCCAGAAAATGGTGATTTCTAGAGTGAAATGACTGGGCACTCCCATTCCCATGAAGATGGTGAGGAACATGCCATTGGTCTTGAACCCACATACCAGCTTGGAGATAGGCATAACCAAATGAATAAATATATTAACACAGAATAAAAAAGGTATCCTATAGGTAAAACAAAAAATAAAGGAATGAAATGTAAAGTAAAGGGAATAAATCCATCCTCCAAACCTAAAAAATAGAAAATGTGTTTTGGGGGAAACACACCGCTTCCACAATGAGGATCATGTTTTGGTATTTGCAAGGCATTGGGAACCCTCCCATGACCACAACCCTTTGGAAATTTCTTCACTCTAATAGGAAAATGATCATAGGGATTTCAGATCCCATGATGAAGTTTGAAAATTGGAATGAATTTATCTGGGCCATCCTAGGATACTCTATTGTTTCTCATAATAGGTATGTCAGTGCTTTGGAAAGCTTATGATTAATAAAGCACGATGATGTCCGGGATCTTTATTATGAGGCTATCTTTCAAATTATCTCCCAATAAATCTTCCTTAATGAGGTCACATTAACCCTATCCTTTGTGTATGCATCATGATTTTACACTATGAGATGGAACCTATAGAGGATGTTGGATCAATTAAATGAGACTATCCTTCAAATGTGGGTTGTTATTGGTGATTTCAACACTTTTCTAAAACCATATGAGAAGATTGGTCCTAACTTCTCTCATAGTACTATAGAGAATTTCCATTATTTCTTGGACAAAAGTGACCTCACTGAGGTACCTATTACTATAACATCATTCACATGGGAAATGTTCACTATTAATAGAAGACAAGATAGTATTATTGACAGAAATTTCTTTCAAATCAGTGATAGAAGTTCTCTTATAGATATCTCTAGGTTCACTCTTCCCAAGTTCAACTTAGATCCAAATCCCTTTATAGTTGATTGAGGGGTGGGTATTACATATTCATCCCCTTTTCAATTAAATTTTACAATGAATGGATCATAATTCCAAGATGTATGGAAGTGGTTATCAATGGATGGAATAAAATATTTCATGGAATCCCATGTCTTATTGTGGTATCTAATCTAAATAGAATCAAACGCCTTCAGAAATAGTGAATCATGAGATCTTCTCCCTAGTTGTATGATGAATTTAATGCTGCTGAATATATGTTTTCCCATTTCCAGATTACTAATCAGCATTAAAATAAGCCTTCCCAGGTGGAGCTACAACTTCATTCAAAGATAGATGATCTCTTGGATCTTTAGGAGAGGTTTTCAAAGAATAAATTTAATTTTATGTGGCTTAAAGATGGGGTAATGAATTCCAAATACTTATATTGTCTACATAGAGAGAATTGGACCACAAAAAAACCTAAATTCCATTCACATCAATGGATACACATTCACATTAGTGAATGATATCTCTAATGCCATTGTGTATTATTTTTAGGAAATGTAATAATGATGATGATTCTTATTCTATTCATCTATCTGACTCCATCATGTCTTTCATTGATGATCACTAAAAAGGCCTTAACGTATGCCCCATTTGAAGAGGAAGTAAAATCTACATTTTTCTCTTTGAACATGGACAATGTTGTGGGACTAGTTGGATTTGGAAATATTTCTATCAAGTCATATTAGGACATTTTTTTATGTGGAATTTACCAATGCAGTCATGGAATTTTTTCTCTCGAGTTCAATACCATAGGGGGATAATTCCAATTCTATTTCTATGATTCCAAATAAGGATAATTATATTAACATAGGGGAATTCAAACCTATTTCCATCAAGAACACCATTCTCAAAATTATAAGAAAAATTTTGGTCATCGAGTTGGGAAGGATTTTTCTGGATCTTATCCCCACAAATCAATTTGGTTTTTTCCTGGAAGGAGTATTCAAACTGTTCCCTTTAGATCCTTATAAGGCATTAATATCATTTGGAAAGAAATTAATCATGGGATTGTTTCATTAATGTGGGATATCTTGAAGTCCTCTTACACTATTAAGTAGAGATTGAACATGAAATTTCTTGGAAAGTATGGTCTATATAACATTTTGTTCAAAATGATTACTACTGTCTTGAGTAGTGTTGGGGTTTCTATACATAACAATGGCCCCCAAAAGGGTTGTTTCAATGATCCCATAGAGTCTACAAATGGTAACTACTATCGGTTCTTCTATTTTTAATTTCATAGTATTACATGAGTTGGTGCTTTATTGATCTCTTCTGGAATAGTTTGTACAAACCAATTAAGGTTTCAGGAGACCTTCATGTGACATCCCATCTTCTTTATGCATATGGTGTCTTTCTATTTGGGAAAGAGAATAAGAGAAACACATCTTCAATTGGAATGATCTTTTTTTAATTATTAATGTGTGGATGATTAGTACATTGGCTGTTATAAATCATTTATTGTATTTGGAAAAGGGGTCTTAGCCTTGAGACAACTCCTCATTTCCAGGTCAATTGGGGTGAAAATAGGCTCACTCCCCTTTACATATATAGGTGTCCCTCTTTTCTGGGTGAAGGATAAAAGATGTTACCGTGAGAGAATATCAACAAAAATCACTCAATAACTATAAAAATGGAAAGGAAAATTCTTATCTCAGGACGAAAGGTTTTTTCTGATCAACTCTGTCATCACATCCGTGTTTGTTCATATGTTCTACATTTATAGATGGTTGACTATCCTTGTTAAAATCCCGCATGGCAATATTAATAACTTTGCGTGGATGTGATGCATTAGTGAAAGGAATCTAGTTTATGTGTCTTGGAAAGAATGTACTAAGCCTATTGATATAGGTGGCCTGGTCATAAATGACATATGGATATTTAATTATGCCCTTCATGGAAAGTTCACCTAGAATTTGTTCAAACCACATGATGATGATCTGGATTTTCTCTGTGAGAGGTTCACATGGAGACTCTATGATGGTTTAATAGGTTATATAACCTCTTATGTCCGGACTTCACTCAGGTCCTCGTATAAGGACATTATATCTCAATAAAAATGGGTTATGTCAAAAAAATCGAACTTAATCTTTTGGACAACTACTTCACTTGAAATACCCATATCCAAAATTGTGGTACATACCCATGTGTTGTAGGACAAGTCTATTATTACTCTAAACAAAATAATTGGAGATTTACATGAGATTCATCCATCCTATAATATTTTATTATATAGAGTTATATGTTAATGGAAAGTGAAACCCTCATTTGGAAGTAGAACCTAGTTTGATAGTAAAATATATGAGAGTTATATCGGCTGAAATGTACACAATGCATAGTCCCACTATCCTTGATTTTAAAATTCATGGTGCATTTTCATTCCACATGAAAACCAAATGATACTATGAAAACTTTGGAGGAATAGAGTTCCTACACAAGAGCAGATAAAGAATGCTGGTTGGAATCTATCATCCATTTTCTACCTCTGTCTTCGGTCAAAGGAGAACATACAGTACACCTTCATTCATTATAGGTTTTCTACTGAATTGTGGTCTCACATGCAGAAAATGTTTGGGTTTACTTGTAGCATGCATGGATTTCCGGTTTATATAATCAGAAGCTTAGTGGAGATGTAGTGCAGTGAACAGGTGCATAACCTGCTACTTGTAGGTGCTATTGTGACAGTTTTCTACATTTGTACTTCTCGTAATGTGGTGGCCTTCAACATACAGCCTTACTCCTTCCATGGTGAATTTGTGAAAATCCACAAGGCGGTACATGTGGAATCTCACATAAAAATAGGTTTGATGGCTAATGAAATCAATGATATCATACTATTTCATTTTCATAGAGTTTCTCTCAGGATAAAAAATCCACAGGTTCTAAAACTTATCTGATGGATCTCCCCGATTAAATCTTGGATTGATGTCGACGTGGATGGTGCGTCTCTGGGAACACCATGACCTTCGAGGTGTGGTGGGGTATTCCATACATATTGAGGCTTTGTAAAGTGAATATGTTTCAACATTATTGGAATTAGATGTTCTTATGAAGCTGGGATTTGGGAAATAATGAATGTAGTCAGGTTTGAGGCTCAATTTGGGTGGATGTTGCACTGTCTTGAATCTGACTTGAAGCATGCAATGGAATCCCTCAAGAACAAGTCTAGGAAAGTTACCTAGAGACTCCTACCATAATGGATTGAATGTCTCAACCTCTCTCTGAATCTCACTATGAATGTGACACACATCTATAGGGAAGTGAACATGGTGGCAGACACACTCTCGAAAAAGGAAATTGAAGAATTGAGCTCACTGTTGTCCTCTATCACACCACTTCTTTGTGCGCCCTATGTGGACTCTGAAATAAGTGAACTACACACCCCTGTTTCAAAACCCTCCTCATAACTCCTTGAATTTATATTTCTAATAATTTTTTGGGGGTCAGGCATGCTTGTCCCTAATACTTCTTCACCTAAAGCCTCTAAAAACCCTAAAATGCTATAAAATCCTCAAACCCGTAAAATAAAAAAAAACTCCAAAAACACTTAAAACCTCTAGGAAAATGAATACCCTAAAAACCTTAAAAACAACTAAAACAATATAAAATCCTTAAAAACTTAAAACCCTTACAACCCCAAAAAACCCTAAAAATCCTAATTGCACTAAATCACTAGAAAACCTCTAAACCCTAAAAATTCTTATTAAATCAAAAATCCCTTAAAAATCATAAAAATAGAAAAAAACCTTAAGAATCCAAAAAACCAAAAAATGAATAAAAATACATAAAAATAATAATAACCCTTATAACCCTAAAAACCCTAAAAGACCTTAAAAACCTAAAAAACCCTAAACCCCCTAAATCAATTAGAAACCCTAAAACCCTAAAAAACCTAAAAACCCATAAAATCCCTAAAAGACCATAACAACCCTTAAATTCCATAAAACACCCCAATAAACCAAAAAACCATGAAAGACCCTAAAAATATAAAAAACCTAAAACATACTAAAAACCATAAAACATGAAGAGACACTAAAAATCCTAAAAAACCTTTAAAACCAATAATATACCCTTAAATTATAAAAGAATTTTTAAAATCCTAGCAATCTTGGAGGGAACCTAAAAATAGTAAAAACCTTAAAGGAACCTAAAAACACTAAAAAACCCTATAATATCCTAACAAACCATAAAAATAAATAAAAACCCTAAATAACCATAAAACCCAAAAAATTATAAAACCCCTAAAAAACTCCCAAAACCCAAAAAAGATCCTAAATAACCTTATAAAACCCTATGAACATTATAACCGCCTAGAAACCCTAAAAGACCGATAAAACCCAAAGAAAACCTAAATGACTATAACCCCCCCCCCCCAACCTAAAAAATCTAAACCCCTTTAAGAACTAAAATAACCTAAAAGATCAAAATAAACCCTTGAGATTGTAAAAGACCACAAAACCCTTAAAACCCCATCAAAACCCAAAAGACCCTAAAACCCTAAAAGATCAAAAGAACGTAAAAATCCCTATATACCTAGAAAACCCCCCAAAACCATATAAAATGTTTTAAGAACCCTAAAAACCCAGAAAAAACATAAAAAATTTAAAACCCTAAGTGCTGCGTTCTGGGTTCTTGGCTGAGCTATGGTGGCCGTTTCATGGATTGTGGCCGGATTGGTTTGGTGCTTGTTAATAGTTCTGTTTTGAGGTATTGGATGTTGTCTGCACTTGGGGTGCGGCTTCTGGGTGGCTGGAGGTCCTATAATACTGGTGGTAATTCTGGATTTGGTGCCATTTTCTGGTCGCTGGATGATCTTTGGTTTGGAAGTAATGGTTGTTGGCTACTGAGCAGCTGGTTACTGGATGCCGCTTTCTTTGAGACATGGAGGTGGTGGGTGCTGGAATACTGCAATGGCTGTGTTCATTGGTTTTGGTGCTGCTGCTGTGTTGTTGTGATGATTGGATGTGGTGCTGCTGGATGCTGGAATGTGCTGGGTGATGGAAATGGTGATACTGGATCATGGTTGCTGTTGAGCTAGGAGTTGCTGAAGCTGTGGTTTAGGGTCGTGCTGCTACTGGATGTGGATTGCTGTTTGAGTTTGGATGATGGTTTTTGGTTAGCTTGGTGCTGCTGGATGATGGTTGATGCTGGATGATGGTGGTGACTGCTTTGTCTTGTGTGTTTTTCCTTTTTTGTTCTTTTTGTTCTTTTTTTTGCGTCTTTTATCATGGGTCGTTAAGGGTTTTTGGGTGTGGGTCGATTGACCCCTCCCCTCCCTTGTCTGTTGTGTCTCTTTTTTTTCTTTTTAATAAATTTGATGGGGCCGGGAATAGCCTGACCCTCACATCTTCCATGCCCCCAAACCCCAAAAAACATGTAAATCGAAAAAATAAAACACAAAAGTCCTAAAAAAACCCTAAAACCCCTTGAAACATAAAAACCATAAAACCCAAAAAACACTAAAAACCGAAAAAACACTAAAAACCCCAAAAACCAAAAATACAATAAACACATAACAACCTTAAAAACACTAAACCCCAAAAAACACTAAAACACATGAAAACCCTAAAACCCATAATACCCCTAAAAACCCTAATAACCTTAAAAATGATAAAACCCATTAAAACCCTAAAAACCCTAAAAAATATATAATGCCCTAAACCCCCCTAAACACTACTAAACACCCTAAATCACCATAAACCCCAAATTCCTTAAAACCATAAACCCCCAAAAAACAAAAACCCTAAAACACCCTTAAAACATTAAAAAACATAAAATCCTTTAAAAAATGTATAAAAAATCTAAAACCCCTAAAAGAAACTAAAAACCCTAAAAGACCCTAAAAACCATAAATGACCCTAAAAACCATAAAAACTCTAAATAATTCTAAAATCTCTATAAACCTGATTAAATACCCTAAATAAAAAAACCACCCAAAAAAAACCTAAAACCCCGAAAACTCCATAAAACCCCTACATACCCCCACAAACCCTAAACCCCCAAAAAATTTATAAAAATACCTTAAATTCTAAAAACCCTAAGACTACCTAAAAATCCTACACCCAACCATTAAAATTCTAAAAGCCCTAAATCAACCATAAACCCCGTAGCAAAAAAACCCAAAACCCCCAAAAAACATTAAAACCGAAAAAATCCTTTAAAACCCCTAAAATGACAAAAAAACCTAAAATTATTGGAAAACCTAAACTAACTAAACAAAATATAAAACCCCATAAAATATTGAAACCCTTGAAAAATCCAAAAACCCTTTGAAAGCACTAAAATCCCTAAGATATCCCTAAAACCTCTAAGGACACTAAAAATCCTTAAAAAATCCTTATAACTCTAAAAATCCATAAAACTAATAAAACCCTAAAAAAATATACCATTATAACCTTAAGAAACCCTAAAATCCCAAAACCATAGAAATTCTTTAAAAACCATAAAATCCAATAAAAACCCTAAAACTCCTAACCCCCCCCCCCAAACCCCCTTGAAAACCCAAATGTCCCTTAAATGACTCAAAATAACCCCCAAACCCCCCAAAAAACCATAAAGAACCTAAAACCATTAAAAAAACTAATAAATCATAAAAACTACAAAAACCCTAAAAGACCAAAATACCCTAAAACCCCCAAAATCCAAAAAATACCTAAAAGACCTAAACCTCCTACAAATCCTTAAATCCCCTAAAATCATTAAAAACATTGAAACCCCTAAATATATATAAAAACCAAAAACCTCTAAAAATGAAAACATATCCTAAAACATCTTAAAAACACTAAATATCCTGAAAACCCATAACAATTTTCAAAAACCATTAAACCCCTAAAAACATTAAAATCCTAAAAAACCCAAAAACACAAAAACTAGAGAAGAAAGTGAAAACCTAAGAAAATCATAAAACCGTTAAAATTGTAACAGCCATGAAATCCTAAAAACCCTAAAACCATAAAAACTATAAAATCCATAAAATCCCATAAAAACGTTAAAACACAGAAAAACACATAAAAACCCTAAACTCCCCCTAAAAGACACCAAAAACAAAAAACCTAAAAACCTAAAAACTAATTAAAACAAAAATAACTCTAAAAAATATCCCTATAAAAATGTAGAAAGACCCAAGAAACCCCTTAAACTCCCTAAAAATTATAATACTCATAAATAACCCTAAATACCCAAAATAACCCAAATCCCATTTAAACCCTATAACCCTTGAACAATCCTAAATATCACTAATATCCCAAAAAACACTAAAACACCCTAAATCCCTAAAACCCACTTAAAAGATTATAAACCTATAAAAATCCATAAAACCCTAAAATATACATAAAAACCATAAAAACCCCAATAACTCAAAAACCCAAAAAACCCAAAAAACCCAAAAAACCAAAAAACACAAAAAAACCACAAAAACCCTTTAAAACCCTTAAAACTATAAAAAACATAAAAATACTAAAAGATACTAAAAACTCTAAAAACCCTTGAAAGACTCTAAGACCCCTTAAACACCCAAAAAACCTAGAAACATAACAAACATTAAAAATCCCGAATTCCCCTAAAAAAACTAAAACCCGTAAATACCCTAAAATTCCTAAAACACCCTAAAAAACCTAATGCACTAAAAAAACAAAGAACCCCACAAAACCCTAAAACCCCTATTAACACTAAAACCCATAAAACACCTTAAAATCCTAAAAACATTAAATAAATTAAAAACCATAAATTTCCAATAAAATCTAAAACCCTAAATTTTCAAAACCCCCCTAAAAACCATAAAAACCCTTAAAAATATTTGAAAACCCCAAAAATCATAAACCCCTAAAACCTCCTTAAAACACTAAAATCCCTAAAACCCTTAAAAATACAAAATAATACATAAAATTCTTAAAAAAATTTAGAACAATTTAAAGCACCCTAAAACCACTTAAAACACTGAAAAAATAAAAAAACCCAAAAAACATAAAATCCCTTAACCCCCCCCCCCCCCCCCAAAAAAATTAAATCCCTTAAAAACCAAAAAACCAAAAAACCCCAAAAAAATTTCCTAAAATTTGTTAAAACCCCTAAAACTCTGAAACCCTTAAAACTTTTAAAAATCCCTATAACTAAAAAAACACCCTAAAACCCTAAAGAACATAAAAACCAAAAAAATAACATAATGGACCTAAAACCACTAAAAACCCAAAAAACAGAAAACCCTAAAAGCAAAAAAACATGAAAAAATAAATATCCTAAAAACACATAAAACCCCACTAGAACAGTCAAAATATGCAAAATCCCCTATAAAAAACCTAATAAAATACTAAACCCACTTAAACACCCAAAAGAATAATACAAAACACTAAAAAACCCCCAAAACCCTTAAAAACCACAAAAAACCCTAAAAACCATAAACACCCCAAAAAACCAAAAAAACCTAAAAGCCATGAAATCCCCAACATAAAACAAAAACCAAAAAACACTAAAATACAATAAAAATAGTAAAACCCTAAAACCCAATAAAAACTATACACCAAAAAAACTATAAAAGATCCTAAAAACCCCAAAAACCCTAAAATACAAAAACAAACTAAAAAAACCTAAACACCCTAAAACACCCTAAACCCCTAAAACCGTAAAATAAATTTAAAACCCTTGAGAACCCCTAAACGATCTACAAGAACTAAAAACACTTAAATCCATAAAAATCCTAAAAAATCCAAAAAACTAAAATAAAAATAAAAATTAAAAACAAAATAATTTAAACCACTAAAAACCCTTAAAACGAATAAACAACCCAAAAAACCCTAGAACTGCTAAAAACATTAAAAACCCCAAAAAATATAAAACCCTATAAACCCCTAAACCCCCTAAAAACATGATAACTATGAACACGTAAAATCCCATGAACCTTAAAAAAGCCCCAAAAACCTAAAAATCCATAAAAAATATAAAACCCTAAAACCCCCTAGAAACCCTTAAAACATTTAAAATTCAAAAAATCAAAAAACACTAAAAAAACTAAAAACCCTAAAATCCTAAAAACAATTCCAAAACCATAAAATTCTTAAAACCCTATGAAAATCCTAAAAAAACCAAGAAAACACTAAAAATACAATAAAAACTTCAAACCCCCAAAACCCCCTAAAACCATAAAAATACTAAAATCTTTAAAACCCCTGAAAACCCATGAAACCCTAAAAACACTAAACACCCATTGGAAAATATTAACAACCCCTTAAAACCCTAAAAAATTTATGACAACCTAAAATCCCTATATCCCATAAAACTATATAATCCTATGAAAACATTAAAAACTCTACAAATCCCCTAAGAGAACCTACAACCCCCTTCAAACACTAAAATCACCATAAAATACTACAAATCCTAAAACCCCTAAATACTTGTAAAACACCATAATACCCTCAAAACCCTAAATTCACAAAAAAACACCACAAACCCCTTTAACCCCATAAAACCAATTAAAAACCTTATAAACTCTAAAAACTCTAAACACCCTAAAAACAATAAAATCATAAAAACCCAACTAAAATCTCTAAAAAGCCTTAAAAAATATTCAACACCACTAAAATTACATGAAATCCTAAAACCCCCAAAAAACACTATAATTCTACAAAGACCCTAAAACCCCATAAAAATCCTTCAGAGCCCCATGAAAACGCAAAAATACCTCAAACCCCTAGAAACTATAAAGTCCCAAAAAACCCTAACACCGCTAATAACTATAAAATACCATAAAACCAAAAAAACTATAAAAACTAAAAAACCCACTAAAAACCAATAAAAACCATAAAAAACCAAAAAACCCTTTAAAACCACCCAAAACCTAAAAACTATAAATATCACTAATATATTCTAAATACACACAAAAAAAACATTAAAATACTCTAAAAACCTAAAATCCCTAAAATAGTAAAAACATATAAAAACACTTAAAAATCCAAAAACCCCTAAAAATAATAAAAACCACTAAACCACTAAATCCCTAAAAACCCTAAAAATCTCTAAAAGACGATGAAAGACCCTAAAAATCCCAAAAATATCTAAAAAACCAAAAACCATAAAACCCATAAAAAACCCAAAAACCCCAAAAAACTCCTAAAACCCCATAAGAACCCTACAACATCTTAAAACCCCTAAATCCCCAAAAAACCATAAAAACCATAAAATAATAAAATAATCAAAAAACACTAATAACCCTAAAACAACATAAAAACTTGGGAAAACCTAAAAATCCGAAAACCACTAAAAACCCAAAAACCCAAGAACCTAAAAAATCACTAAAAAAAACCTAAAAAAACATTTAAACCCCTGAAACTCATAAAAATCCATAAAGCCCAAAAAACACTATAGACCCTAAACCCCTTAAACACCCTAAAACCCCAAAAAAAACATAAGAACCACAAACCCCCATTAAAAACATAAAAACATTAAAAACTCTAATATACTCTTAAAAATTCTAAAAACCCAAAACCCCTAAAAACTGAATAAACCCTTAAAACCCCTAAAAACCCTAAAACACTAAAAAGACTAAAAACCCTTTAAACCCATAGATTTATAAAATATTTAACAACCTTTAAAACAATTATAATAATAAAAATGCTAAAAATTAAAACCCTAAAATATACAAAATACCCTTAAAATCCAAAAAAACTTTAAAACCCATAAAAACCCAAAAAACCCATTAAAACGACCTAAAGATCCTAAAAACACCCAAAATACCAAAATATCCTAACAACCACAAAAGGAGGTAAAAAGTACTTAACACCCTAAAAATCCTTAAACCCCTAAAAACACTAAAATACCTAAAAACCCTAAAAATCCATGAACCCACATAAAAATTTAAAAACCATGAAAAATAAAAAAACTCTAAAACACTCTAAAAATCCATGAAAGACCCTCAAACCCCTCAAAAATCTAAAAATCCAAAAACCCTAAATAGCCTAAAAACCATAAAAACGTAAAACCCCCATAATACCCTATAAATCTTAAAAACAAAAAAAAACCCAAAACACTAAAACAATCCTAAATACCATAAATAAACTAAAAATATTAAAACCCCATAAAATAGTGGAAAAATATAAATAATACTAGAACCCCTAAAACCCCCAAAATCCCAAGAACCCTAAAACCCCTAAAATTCCATAAAACCTTTAAAAATACCTAAATAGCCATAGATCCCCTAAAAATAAAAAAACCCTAAAATCCCTAAAACCCCATAAAACCCACTAAACCCCTAAAATCCATAATCACATAAAACTCATTAAAAATTTAGAAACCCAAAAAATTATAATATCAAATTAATAATTAAAAAAAGGCATTAAAAACCTAAAAAACATATGAACCCTTAAAACCCCTAAAACCACTAAAAACACTAAAACACCATAAAACCCTAAAAACATAATAAACTTTAAAGCTATAATAACACAAAAATACCTTAAAGAATTTAAAATCCAAAAAAATAAAAAATGCACTTAAAACCCTAAAAATCCTCAAAACCCTTAAAAATATAAAAAAACCCCATAAAACACCAAAAAACCAAAAAATCATTAAAGGACACAAAAACCCTAGATATATTAAAAATTTTAAAACCCCCTAAAAACCTTAAACAATAATTGAAAAACTAAAAACACCTGAAAACCTGAAAACCCAAAAAAACCCTAATCCCGAATAAACTAAAAACCCTTAACACCCACTAAATGACCATAAAACCTTAAAAATACATAAAAAAGTTAACACCCCCCCCCCCCGCCCAAAAATCCATAAAATATACTAAAAACCGTAAAACACTAAAACATTATGAAACCATAAAAACCCGAAAGGACATTAAAACCCCAAAGAGACCAAAAAATAACATAAACACACTAATAGAATCTAAAAACGCAGTAAACTCCATAAGGTCCAAAAAACTCTAAAGGACCCTAAAAACCCTAAAAACCCAAAAGACCATAATAAACCATAAAATCCCTAAAAGATACAAAAACCCCTAAAGGACCCAATAAAAACTCTAAAACCCATAAAGGGGCCTTAAATCCCAAAACCTAGAAAAGCGCAAAAAAGACCCCCAATGACCCTATAAAACCCCCAAAAAATACTATAACCCCCAAAAACCTAAAAAGTTCCCAAAACCCCTTAATGATCCTAAAAATCCCAAAAATCCCTAAAAACCCTAAAAAATATAAAATCTGATAAAAAAATAAAAAAACCCTAAAAGAAATAAAAAAACCTAAAAATGGTAAAAGTCCCTAAAAATAGTAAAAAACTTAAGAACCCTAAAAAACACCTACGGCCCATAGACACCCTAAAACACCTATAAAACCATAAAACCCCTATGAAACATTATAACCAATAAAAATATAAAAAATTTAAAAGAATAAAATTATAAAATAACCCTAAAAACCAAAAAAATCCCTAAAACCCTTATTAAACCATAATTCCCTAAAAACCATAAACCCCTAAAAATATTAAAAAAACAAAAAACAAAGAAAAATTCTAAAACCCTTAAACCACTAAAAACCCCAAAAACCCAAAAAAACAATTAAACCACCGAATACACTAAAACCCCTAAAAATATTTAAAAATCCTAAAAACTCATTATGAGAATAAAAACCTTAAAAACCCAAAAAAAACTAAAACCCCCAAAAAAACTAAAAAACCAAAAAATCCCAAAATACCTAAAACACTAACAAAACCTAAAAACACAAAGACAGCCTAAAAACCCTAGAAACTCTAAAAGACCATCAAAAACCTTAAAAATGAAAAAAAAACTAGAAAAACACTATGCAACCTAAAATCAACACCCACCAAATATTAAAAAACCCTAAAAACCTAAAAAATAACTAAAATCATATAAAACCATAAAACCCCCTAAAATCATTTAGAATAACTATAAACCCAAAAATCTCAAATAACCTTATAAAACCTAGGGAAACCAAAATACCCGAAAAACATTAAAAATAATAAAAACCATTAAAAACCTTAAAACCATAAAATATCTCTATCAAACCCTAAAACCCGTAAAAATATAAACCCAGTAAAACCAAAAAAAACCAAAAAAACCCAAAAATTCTAAAAACACCCTAAAACACCATAAAAACTAAAAAACCCACAAAATAAAAAAAACCTCAAAGAACTAAAATTTTTAAAATCCCTTAACAAAATCTAAGACCCCTAAACACCCTAATAAAACTAATAATACTAAAACCATAAAAAAACCTACAAAATAAAAAAAAACATAAAAAATCTAGAAACTAAAAAATCCCAAAACACATAAAAACCCTTAAAATCCCAAAAAACCTAAAAACACTAAAAATTATAAAAAAACTAACACTAACTAAAAACCCCTAGAACCAAAAATACCCAAAACCCTAAAACTGGAAAACCCCCCAAAACCCTAAAAAACTAAATACACAAAAAAGTAGAAAAATGCCCGAAATAGCTAAAAAAACCTCAATGACTATAAAATCCTAAAACCCCAAAAATTCACTAAAACATTATAATACCCTAAAAGAACAATAAAACCCTTAAACACCCTAAAAACACTAAAATCCATAAAAATCATAAATACCCAAAAATACTATAAATAATTTAAAATTCCCTAAAAATACCATTTAAACCATAAATCCTCTAAAATACCCTAAAAACAAAAAACCCGTAAAACACCCTAAATCCCCAAAAACCCCAAAAATCCATGAAAATTCAAAAATAATATGAAACCCAAGAAACCATTAAAACCCTCAAAAACCATAGAAAAACACCCTAAAACCCTAAAATTACAAAAAAACTAATAATCCTAAAAACCCTAAAAATTCATAAAAACCTAAGAATAAACTAAAAACCTAAAACACTAAAGACCCTAAAAATCCTAAAATCCCAAAAAATACCTACAAAAAAATACCCATAAATACCAAAAAAAAATTAAAACCCTAGAAATCCTAAAAACCATAAAAAAACTATAAAAGCACAAAAAACCTCTACAACCATAGAAATTATAGAAAAAAAACAAAACCAATAAACCAGCTAACACCCCTAAAAACTATAAAATACCCCAAACCCTCTAAAAAATAAAAAATATAAAACCTGTAAAAACCAAAAATTACTACAAAACCCTAAAAAACTCTAAGCACTCTAAAAAATATTAAAAATTATTCAAACAGAAGAAAAAAACAGAAAAACCTAAAACCCTAAAATACAATAAAAACACTAAAGCCCCTGAAAAAAATCTAAAACCCCTAGCCCCCAAAATTATAAAAACACTTGAAAACCCGAAAAAAAATAAAAATCCTAAAACTCCTAAAATATATAAAAACCCTAAAAACATTAAAACACCTAAAAACACTTAAAACACTCAAAAAACATTAAAAATCATTGAAAACATCTAAAAGTCTATTAAACACCTAAAAACTAGAAAACATTAAAAATCCTTAAAAACCATAAAACCATAAAACCATAAAAACCTTGAAAACCTCTAAAACCCTAAGAATACCCTAAAAACCCTAAAACCCTTAAAAACAACTAAAATCCATAATAACCCTAAAACCGTTTAAAACCCTAAAAACACAAAAAAAAAACAATTCAATCTCCTAAAACACGAAAAACCTTTAAAACCCCTTAAATGTATTTAAACCCCCAAAAATCAACCCCCACCCAAAAAATAACAACCTAAAAACACTAAAAATCTAAAAAAATACTTAAAGATAAACCTATTAAAATATTAAAAGTCTCTAAACCCCTGTCAAGAGGGCCCCTAGATGCAGTCCTTGGGTGGAGAGGTTATGGAACAGAGGAAGGGTAGTGGGGGAGTCAGGAGTATCCTATTACTGTATACGAATGTTGTTGCAATGTCAAATAGGTTTCTGGATTTAGCCACAGTTGAGACGGTTGGTGATGATGCTGTACAGGGGGGAGAGCCTGAGAAGGGGGAGGTTTCTGGGCTAGAGATGAGAGTTGGGGATAGATGGGAGATGCTTATGGTTTGGCAGGAGATGATATTTTTGGATGAGCTTACCCTTGATCACGAAGAGGGACACCCAAGTTGAAGCAAAGATGCCTTGGTGTTGTCCATTGGGATTGGTGACGCGAAGAGGGTTGACATGGGGGCTATTCCAGATTCCCTTGTTGATGAGGCTAGCGCTATTCATGTGGAGGGTTTGGCTTGAATTCCTCCACCAGAGTCCATTTCTGGCATAGTTTATGTGGAGGACCTGGCTGGGATCCCTCTACTAGTGTCCAAAACTGATGAAGGCGGTTGCCCCCCCGACTTGCAAAAGGCCACTGTTTTTTATGGTGTCCCATCTACTAAAGACCACTGTGTGCTTCTCCATGACATGATGAAGGTTGAATGGACATGGTTTCTCCTTGAGGATGTGGCTAAAAGTCTTCGGGAGAGGTTTTCTAAGGACGACTGTAGAATAAATTCTATTATGGCTTTGTTCAAGGTGGAATGAAAAAAGAATCGAATAGGGGATGGAGAATCTCCCGGGATAGGAAGCAAGGATGATAACACGTGGGCCTCAAGTGCAGACATTGATGTAGTTTTACATGAGAAGGCCGTTCATGAGGATGGATTCATCTCCACCCCCTCCCCAAAAAAATAGGAGGAAGCGGAAGGATTACTCTGCTCTCCCATGGCCCATGTCAACCCGGGCGACCTCCAAGGCGGACAAGCTGAAACTCAAAGTTAACAAGTGGGGGTAGCCTTTGCATAATGCAGAGTAGGAGTGGTCCAAAGAGAAACTATTGGCTTTTCTCAAAATGCAGGATGAATATGAGCCGGGATAATACTCTATAGATGCAAGAGTTGACTCCAACTTCTACATTGCTAATGTGAATGCTAGTCTTGCTGCATGTTTTGGACCTTTTTGTGTGGATCTGGATAACTTTGGTGGTGACATTGATTGACTTGTTCTCCTTTGTGTTTCTGGACTTTTTGGGGGTTTGGGTTTTGGGTTGTGTTGGGGTTTTGGGTGTGGGCTGTTTGGCCCCTCCCCTCCCTTTGTGTTATGGCGCCTATTTTCTTTTCTTTTTAATAAACTTGGGTGGGGGGGTCGGGAATAGTCCGGCCCTACACCCACCTTACCCTAAAACCCCTAGAAAACCCACAAAAAACCTAAAATCCATAAAAACATTAAAAACTCTTAAAAACCTTTAAACCAAAAAAACAAAAAAACCCTAAAAACATAAAAAATAAATAAATGTCTGTAAAACCCTAAAAACACTAAAAGGCTCTGAAAACCCTTTAAAAATCTAAAAACCTAAAACCCCTAAAAAACCTAAAAACCCTAAAACCCATAAAAACTAATCCACAAACCCTAAAACACCCTAAAAACTATAAAAAACATAAAACCTCTTAAAAAATCTAAAACAACTAAAAACCCTAATAAACATAAAACCCCTAGAATCCAAAAAAACATAAAAAACTCTAAAAACCCAAAAAAACAAATAAAAAAAAATTAAAAACAAAAAAACCCATAAAACCCCAAAAAACCATTAAAACATTTATACCACCTAAAAACCATAAAAATCCTTGAAGAACCCTAAAAATACTTAAAACCCCTAGGACACTTAAAAACCACAAAACCACCAACAACACAAAAAATAAATAAAACACCCTAAAAACCCTAAATTCCTGAAATACCCTACAAACACTTAAAGTCACTAAAAACCCCTCAAACTGTATAAATTCTATAAAACCCCAATAAAACCCAAAACCACTTAAAACTCAAAAAATACCCCAAAAACAATAAAAATACCTATGATCGTAAAAATATACTAATCACCTAGAGAACCTAAAAACCTTGAAGGACCCAAAAACGAAAAAAATAACCGTAAGGATCCCTAAAAACCCTAAAATCCCTAAAAATCTTAAAACCCAAACGAAATCCTTAAAAACCATGGAAACTCTAAAATCCTCTAAAAGAACCTAAAACTCTGAAAATGTCATAAAATACATACAACTCTAAATGAACCTAAAAATACATAAAAACCCTAAAAACATAAAATCCCTTAAAAACCCTAAAAACCCATGAAATCATAAAACCCCGTAACAACCCAAAAAACACCCTAAAACTAAAAAACTCTAAAAACCCTAAAAACCCAGAAAACCCAAAAAACCTAAAAAACCATAAAAACAAAAAAAAATCTAAAACACTAAAAATTCAGGAATAACAATAAAATTCATAAAAACCATAAGAGGCCACTAAAACAGCATAAATAACTAAAAACCTAAAATCATAAATTCCTAAAAATTCCATTTTTTAAAAAACAATAGAAAACCGATAAAACCAAAAAGACCCTACAACAGTAAAACCCTTATGTCCCCTTAAAAATCACTATAAAATCTTAAAACCCCTAATAAATTAAAAACCATAAAAGCCAACAATCCCTAAACCCCCTAAAACCCTAAAAAACTATAAACCTCTAAAACATAAAAACCATAAAAATCGAAAACCCATAAAATACCAACAAACCCTAAAACCCTAAAACCCCTTAAATACCCTAAAACCCAAAAAGACATTCAAAAACCTCGACACCCCTAAAACCATGAAAAAACCCAAAAAAAATCAAAAAACACTAAAAACCCTAAAAATTATAAAAAAATAAAACACTAAACAACTTTAAATATCCTAAAACCCCCTAAAATCAATAAAAGAACCTAATATCCCTAAACACACTAAAAACCCAGAAAACCCAATAAAAACTCTAGAACCCTATGAATAACCTAAAAACTTATAAAAAATCCAAAAACTCCTAAAACCATTAAAAACCCTAAAATCACCTTAAAACCTTATCAAACCCTAAAAAACCTAAAAATCAAAAAATCCCTATAAGACAATAAAAACCCAAAAAATGCTACAAAACCCGAAAAATCATACAAACACTAAAAAAAACTCAATACCATAAAAGAAACCTGAAACCCCTAAAACCCCCAAAAAATATAATAATCCAAAAAACCCATCAAATCCATAAAACATTAAAACCCCTAGAGACACAAAAAATCCCAAACAAACTAAAAACCCTTTAAAACCCTAATAACCCTCAAAAGCCAAAAAAATATACTAAAACCCAATAAAACTCTAAAAAAACATAACAAACACTAAAAAATATAATAGCTAATAAAAGACCCTAAAACCTTTAAAACCTCTAAAACCCCTAAAAACTTCTAAAACCCCGAATAAACTTCAAAAAACTCCTAAAATTCCATTAAAACACACAAAAATCCATAGAATAGTAAAAACATTAAAAAACCTAAAACCTCTAAAAACACCCTAAAATCCTAAAACCCATAAAAACACAAAAAACCATTAAAACACTATAAAAACATTAAAACCTCATAAAACCCATGAAATCCAATAGAAATAAGATAATAAAAAAACTCTAAAAAGCTTAAAAAAGGCACAAAAAATTTAATACACATCAAAACCCCTAAAAACCATAAAACCCCAAAAAACCGGAAAATAATAAAAAAAATTCCTAAAGACCTTGAAACCTAATTAGAACCCCCGAGAATCCTTGAAAACAAAAATAAAATAATAGAAACACTAAAAATGTTAAAAACCCTCAAACATTAAATCCCCCCAAAACCCCAAAACCTAGAAAAAAAACCTTAAAACCATAAAACCCATAAATAGCTTAAAAAACAAAAAAACCCTTAAACCCCATAAAAATAAAAAAACCCATAAAACCCCCAGAAGACCCTAAATTACTAAAAACAACAAAAATCATTAAAATTCAGGAAAAAACCAAAAAATAATAAAATACTCCAAAAAACTTAAACACCCTATAATCCCAAAAAACCTAAAAACCTATAAAAACATTAAACCCCCAAATAATTATAAAACAAATAAACACCCCCTAATACCATAAAACCCCAAAAAACTAAAAATTTCTAAGATACAAAAAAAAAAGAACCAAAGAAACCCATATAACCTTAAAAGCATAAAACTTGAAACCCATAAAACCCCTAAAACCCCCCAAAAAAATCAATGGAAAACCCAAAAAATAAAAAAAATCGTAAAAGGCCTTTGAAACACTGTAAAATCCAGGGAAACTTTATGGCCCCCAAAAACCCATGCAAACCAAAAAAAATCCTTAAAACCCCCCAAAACTCTAAAAATCCTAAAAATCCTTAAATACCTTAAACACGTCAAAAACCCCTTAACCCCAAAAAACACTAAAAACCTATAAAAACCATAAAACCCTAAAAAATTAATAAAATCATGTAAAACATAAAAAGTAATAATCCTTTATAACATCATTAAACATTCTGAAAACCCATTAAAAAACCTAAAAACTAAAAAAACCCTAAAAACATTTAAAACATTTAAACCCATAAACATACTCAAAACTCATAACAACAAAAAAAACATTAAAAATCATAAAAATACTGGAACACCATAAAACCCCCTAAAAATACTTAAATCCTTGAATACCCTTAAAAACCAAAAACCCTAAAAACTCTTATTATCTAAAAAAACATAAAATAGGAAAAACCCAAAATACCACTGAAAGTCCTACCCCCCACACTAAAAACTCTAAAAACCAAAATATCCATAAAATCCCTAAAACCCTAAATACCTTAAAAATGTAAATCCCCTAAAAACCAAAAAAATACTAAAACCCCCTAAAAATCCATCAAAAACCGTAAAACCCATAAAAACCTTGAAAACGCCTAAAATCCATAAAAAAATATTCAAATACCTTGAAGAATCACTAGAAATCCCTAAAAAGTCCATAAACCACAAAAAAAACTCTAAAATCCCTAAGACAGCCTAAAAACCCACAAAAACTAAAAACTATAATAAAACAGAAATAAACCTTAAAGATCGTTAAAATCAATCAAACCCTCAAACCCCCTAAAACTCATTAAAAACCCTAACAAACCTTAATGACCCTAAAAAGCATTCAAAATTATAGAACCCTAAAAACACTGAAATTCCAAAAAACCCAAAAAACCCCTAATAACACTAAAAAACCTTAAAACCCAAAAATACTAAAACCCAAGAAATACATAAATATTCTAAAAAATGCTAAAAACATTAATAACATTATTAACCGATAAAAATACACAAAAAATCCTAAAAACCCTTAAAATCCTAAAACCCACTAAAAACACTTAATAACCTAAAAAACCTAAAACCTATAAAAACCAATAAAAACAGTAAACCCCATAAAACATGAAAACCCTAAAACCCTAAGAAAATATAAAAACTCTAAAAACCCATTAAAAACCACAAAACCCTAAACACCCCAAAAGATCCTAAAAATCTAGAAAACCCCTACAGTTCCCTAAAACCCTAAAACCCCTAAAAGTCCCTAACAACCCTAAAAACACTAAATGATCCTAGAACTATAAAAACCCCAAAAGGGCACTAAAACCCATAAAATCCCCTAAATGACATACAACCCTAAAAGACTCCAAAAACACTAAAACACCTATTGGACCATCAAAACCCCTAAAACCCACTAAAGGGCCCTATAACCCATAAAACCCTAAATAACTGTAAGATTCCCTAAATCCCATAAATGACTCTAACAACAGTCAAGGACCATAAAACCCCTAAAGGGTCCTAAGAGACCCTAAAAATCCAAAAAACCAAAAAAACCCAAAAAAAACCCCTTAAAATACCTAAAAGACCCTAAAAACCTAAAAAAACATCAAGAACCCCAAACCTCTAATAACCTTTACGGGTCTTCAACGCCCTAAAAACCCCTAAAATTCCCTAATACCCCTAAAAAACTAAAAAAATATAGAACACATAAATACCAAAATAACCTAAAATAGCTAAAAATCCATAAAAACATTAAAATACTCGAAAAATTTTAAATAAGACCCTAAAACCCTAAAACTGCTAATAGACCTTAAAAACTCCCCACAAAACCCCAACCCCCATAAAAACATAAAAATCCAAAAAAACACATAAACACCTATGAAACCATAAAAGAAATTAAAAACCTTAAAACCCAAAAAAACCTAAAAAACCTTAAAAACACTAAAAACCCTATAACCCAAAAAACCCCCAAAATATCCCCAAAACCAAAAAACCCCAAAAAGACTAAAAACCCATAAATCCCACTAATACACTAAAACAACTGAAAACACTAAAACCCCCCAACAACCCAAAAAACCCAATAAATAACAAAGTCACATAAAATTAATAAAACCTTAAATAATAATAAAAACCCTAAAACCATAAATAACCATAAAAACCCTAAATGCCCAAAAAATAAAAAAAGACCTAACAATACTATAAGCCCCTAGAAAACCGTAAAAATTTCCCAAAACACTATAAATCCCTAAAAAAAACCTAATAATAATAAAAAATTTAGAAAACACCCAAAAACTCTAAAAAAACCTAAAACCCCTGGAAAACATTTAAAACCCTAAAACCCCTAAAAACCCCAAAGCCCTTAAAATACCTAAAACACCAAAAGAACCCTACAATAATAAAAATACCAAAATCTTGAAAAAACCCAAAAACCCTAAATATCAAAATAACCCTCCAAATATATAAAAAACCGTAAAAACAATAGAAGCCCATAAAAACCCAAATAATCACTAAGACCCCTGAAAAACACCTAATAACATAAAAATGGTAACTAGAAAATCCCAAAACACCAAAAACAGTCAAAACCCTAAAAACATGAAAACCCCTAAAAATAAATAAAACCTTTAGAACCCCCTAAAACCCTTAAAACTATAAAACCATAAAAATCCTTAAACAACCCCTAAAAGGCCATAAACCCCCCAAAACCTTAAATTTCATAAAATCCTAAAAGTCCCAAAAAAAACTCCATAAAATTCCAAAACGATCCCCAAAAAATCAACCAAATCCTAAAAACCATAACCACTGCCCACCAAAAAACCTATAAACACCATGAAACCCTTAAATGACCTAAAAATCCAAAAATCCAAAAAACCCTAAAAAATCATAAAAACCCTTAAAACACCCTAAAGAACCCTAAATTCCACTAACATCCCTAAGAACACCTCAAAATGGAAAAAACCCCTAAAAACAATAAAAATCTCAAACACTCTAAAACCCCTAAAAATCATAAAAAAACCCTAAAAAATATTAAAAACCTTAAACCACAAAAGAAACATAAAACCCTCTAAAACTTCTTACAAACATAAAACACATAAAATCCATAAAAACCCTAAACAAATAATAAAAAATCATAGAACCCCTAAGAAACCCATACGGAATACCTAAAACCCATAAACCCCTAAAATTATTTTAAACCCATAAACCCAAAATATTTATAACACCCTAAAATCTCAAAAAATGTAAAAATATAGAAAACACCTAAAAATATGAAACCAATTAAAACACTAAGAGATTATATAGAACCCTAAAAAAACTAAAAACTTTAGAACCCCTTAAATCCATAAAACCCCTAAATACTTACAAACCCTAAAAACCATAAAAAACACTAAAACCCATAAAAACACTCTAAAACCAATATTATTCAAAAAACATTAAAAACCCTAAAAATCTAAAAAAATCTAAGAATCCTAAAATCCGTTAAAAAATAAAAAAATTGAACAACAAAAAAACTCTAAAAGGGCCCAAAACCCCTAAAATACCAAAATTACCATAAAACCCAGAAACCCATAAATACCCTAAAAACATTAAAAAACCTAAAACCCCATTAAACCTTAAAAAACTATTAAAACCCTAAACCCCTAAAAATCTATACGAACCCCAGAATCCACAAAAACACAAAAAATACATAAAATAATGAAATACCCAGAAAAATAATAAAAAATCATCAAAACCCCTAGAATACCCTAAAAACCTTCAATAACCCAAAAAAACCAGAAAAAACACTAAAAAATATAAAAACCCTAGAGAACCACTGAACGCCATAAGAAAACACTAAAAAACTCTAAAAACCATAAAACACTCTAGAACCCCCCAAACCCTTAAAATTTCTAAAACCCTAAAAACCATAAAAACCCTAAAATACCTTAAAACCCATAGAAAACCAAAAACCCCAAAATAGTTTAAAACCCCTTAAAACAAAAAACCCAAACCCCCCTATAACACTATAAAACCTCGAATTGAACCTAATTTCCCAAAACACCTAAAAAACAAAAGGATAACACTAAAAACATTGGATCTCATAAACACACTAAAAGAACATAAAACCTTAAAACCCCCCAAAAACCCAAAAACCCCTTAAAACCTTAAAAATATTGACTCCCTGAAAACCTTTAAAAAACATATAAAACCCTAAAACTCCTTAAGCCCCTAAAACCCCAAAAAATAATAATCCCCCTTAATGAAATTAAAGTCTCCAAAAAACCTTAATCCCCCCCCCCAAATTAAATACCCATAGAAGCACTAAAAATCCATAAAAACCATAAAATCACAAAAAATATGTAAAACCACCAAAAATTACAAAAACTGTAAATAATCCAAACAACCTGAAAATCAAAAATACCCTAAAAACCCTAAGAAACCCGACATATAATAAAACCCTAAAATTCTAAAAACTGTAAACCCCTTAAAATCGAAAAACCCTTAAAAACCATCGAAACCCAAAGAAATATTAAAAACACAAAAAAAGCATAAAAAGCCTAAAAAATTTCCTAAAAACTATAAATACCTTTTAAACCCCTCAAAAACACCAAAACCCTAACAACATAAAAAACCACAAAACCCCTTAAAATAATAAAATAAAAAAACACTAAAAACCTAAAAATCTCTAGAAACCCCTAAAATCCCCTAAAACACCAAAATCCCTTAAAACCCTTAAATACCCTAAAACCATAAAACCCCTTAAAAAATAGAAAAACTAAAAAACTAAAAATCCCCTAAAAACCATAAAAATACTAAATACCCAAAAAATCTGATATACACTAAAACCACTAAATTTCCTAAAAACACTAAAACCCTAGGTAATCCTTAAAACCCTCAAAACCCCAAAAACTACTAAAAAACCCAAAAAATCTCTAAAACCCTTTAAAAATCCAAAAACCCTAAAAAATATAAAATTTATAAACCCCCCCCCCCCAAAAAAATACCTAAATACCATAAAGATATCCAAAAAGAAAAATAACCCTAAAAACATAACAACCCCTTAAAACCCCAAAACCCTAAGACACCCTAAAACCCCTAAACCCCATTAAATATTATAAAAACCCCTAAACCAAAACATACCCTAAAAACTCTATAAACATTATAAAACACTAAAACCCTAAAATTTACTAAAATCCATAAAAAATGGAAAATACATAAAACCCCCAAGAAACACTAAAAACCCATAAAATACCCTAAAACCCTAAAAGACTATAAAGCCCCTAAAACCCATAAAGGAGCCTTAAAATAATAAAAAACCCCTAAATGACACTAAAACCCCTAAAACCCCAAAAATGAACCAAATAAACCCTAAAAACATATTGGAACTTAAAAAATATAAAAGGCCATAACCCTAAAAACCCTAAAAGACAATAATACAATATAAAAACCTAAAAACAAAAAAAACCCTAAAAACCCTCAATGACATGAAAAATCCCTAAAAACCCAAAATGCCCTTAAAAATCTTAAAAATAAAACGCTGTAAATACCCTTATAACCTAATAAAATCATAAAAGAACATAAAACCCATAAAAATATTAAAAGACTCTAAAAGTATAAAAACCAGAAAAAACACTAAAACCCCAAAACACCCAAAAAACCCAAAAAACCCCTAAAAATGTAGAAAACCATAATAACCGTAGAATCCCTAAAAACATTAAAACCCCTAAAAACATAATTTTTTTTAAAAAACATGAAAATCCATAAAAAACCTTAGAAACATAAGAATCCAAAAACAATAAAAACCCTAAAACCCCCTAAAAATAATAAAAGCTGTCAAAGTAATGAATCCCCCCAAAACCCGCCAAAACCCATATAAATCCCTAAAAGTGTATAAAAATTCTAAAACCCCCTATAAAACTTAAACTCCAATAAAACACTAAAGAAACAAAAACATCTAAAAACCTCAAAAAATCCTAAAACACTCAAAACACTAAAACCATTAAAAATAGTTGAAACCCCTAAAAACCCTAAAAAGACTAAAACCCTAAAAATACCTAGAAAACCTAAAGCCCTAAACACCCTAAAAACCCTAAAATCATTATAACACTAAAAACCCAAAAAACACATTTCCAAAAGCCCTAAACCCTCACCCCATAAAACCCCTTAAACAGAACTAAAATTCCATTACACCCAAATATAACATAAAAAACCCTTAAAACTACTAAGAAAACCATAAATCCCCTAAAACACCTCAGAACCTTAAAAAACACTAAAAAACCTTAAAACCCCTAAAGAATCCCAAAAAACTAAAAATAATACATAAGAACCTTAATACCCTTTAAAATCCTAAAATTTCATTGGAAAACACTAAAAACACTAGAAAACATTGAAATACCAAAATCCCTTTAAAACCCCATAAGACACCTAAAACCCATAAGAAACCTGAAAATCGCTAAAACCCTTGAAAACCCTAAAGCCATAAAACCAATAAAATCCCAAAAACCATTAAAACCCTAAAAATCATTGAAACCCCTAAATAAACTAAAAACACTGAAAACCATGAAAGATCCATAAAAAACACTTAAAACACCTAAAACCCTAAAACCCTAAAAACCTAAAAACCTAAAAAACCCCTAATAATCTATAGAAACATAAAAAAATACAACACTAAAACCCCCAAGAACACCTAAAATACCCTAAAACCCATAAAACTGTAAAAACCCTAAAATACACAAACAACCCTTTAAAACACCTAAAAGACCCATTAATACCATGAAATGACCTTAAACCCCTAAAACCCCAAAAATCCCTAAAAATAAAAAAAAATCCATAAAACCCTAAAAACACAAAAAAATTATAAATACTCTAACCCCTTAAAAACCAAGAAAAATCAAATACTATATAATAATCCTAAACACCATAAAACCCATTAAAATGAAAAACCCAATAAACCATACCTAAAAATACTAAAAATAAGAAAAACAATTGAACAGAACATAAAAATAATAAAATCCCTAAACCCCTAAAATCACTCAGAACCTTAAAAACCCTATATCCCTTAAAAACTCAAAAAAAAACCCTAAAACCTAAAATACCTAAAAAACCTTAAAGCCCCAAAAACCGAAAAACCCCTTAAAACCCTAAAAACCCTAAAAAGACCTTAAAACCCCAAATACCCCTAATAAAATAATGAAATTCCAAAAAAAATATTCAAAACCCATAAAATACTAAAAACAATAAAAATTGTAAAAAAACCGTAAAAAAACTGAACCCCTCCCACCTCTAAAACCTAGAAAACCCTAAGAGACCCTGAAAACCCTAAGAGACCCTGAAAAACCTAAAAAATGAAACAAAAACAATAAATCCCCTAAAACATTAAAAACCTTAACCCTCCCCCAACCCTAACCCCCCTTAAAATCCTAAAAATCTTTAAAAACCCAAAACCCTAAATTGATCCTAAAACCCCTAAAAACCTCTAAATAAACTAAAAACAAAAAAATCCTATAAAACCCCAAAAACTCCCTTCAAACCCCATATAAATCTATAAAACCCCTCTAAAATGTAAAACACTTAAAAATATCTAAAACCCATAAACCCCCAAAAAATCCATAGAAACACTAAAAACCACTAAAACATAAAAAAAATCTAAAAATTCCCCAAACCCCTGAAAAACCAAAAAAAACCCAAAAAAAACCCCTCAAACCCCTATAAAAAATATAGAACCACTAGAAACACCTAAAAACCCTAAAAGACACAGAATAACCCTAAAATATCAAAAAATCACTAAAAAACCTAGAGACCATGAACACCCTTCAAAACCATAAAAACGAAAAATCACCCTAAAATAACAAAAATAATATAAAAAGATCTTAAAACTCTTAAAACCATAAAACCCATAAAACCATAAAACCCTAAAAGACCCAAAAAACCCAAATAAATTAAAAAACTCTTAAAAAACAAAAAAAAATCTAAAACCCATAAAAAACCTAAAATAAAACCTTATAAAAACACTTAAAATTCTAAAAATACTAAAAAACATTCAATCCTGATAAACATAAAACCCTTAAAACCATTAAAACCCTTATAAAACCTAGAAACCATAAAAACCTAGAACCACTAGAAGATTAAAAACCCTAAAAACCATAAAAATAATAATAAACCTTAAAATAATCCTAAAAACACTAAAACCCCTAAAAACCTAAAAAACCCAAAAACCCTAAAAATCATAAAAACCATATAACCCAAAACCAGGAAAACCCTAAAAATACTTTAAAATCCCCAAAAAATGCTAAAATCATCAAAGAACGGAAAAAATCCATAAAACCCAAAAAACGTTAAAACGCCCTAAAAATACTCAAAACTCCAAATCAAAAAAAAATCATAAAAACCCAAAAAACCCCAAAACACCCCAAAACACCTTAAAAATAAACAACCATTTGAAACCCTAAGAAATCCTGAAATCCTTAAACCACTAAAAAACCCTAGATACACTGAAAAACCTAAAACCCCTAATTACCATAAAAACCTTAAAATCAACTAAAAACCTTAAACACCATAAACCAAATAAAAATTATTAAAACCCTAAAGGAACCTTAAAAACCCCAAAACACATAAAAGCATAATAATTTATATAAACTCTAAAGAACCATAAATCCTCTAAAACCCATAAACCCATAAACCCCCTAAAAACTGTTAAGTTCCCCTAAACCCCCCCCCCCCAAACACAAAAACCCATAAATTAATTTATTAACACTAAAAACATCCTAAAAGATCCTATAAAACCATAAAAGCCAAAAAAAGAACCTAAAATCCATAAAACTCATGGAATCACATAAAACACAAAAAACCCTCAAAGATTCTAAAACCCTTAAAATACACTAAAACACCATAAAATCCTAAAACCCTTAAAGACAATAAAATACATTAAAAGACTCTAAAAACCATAAAAACACAAATGGTCCAAAGAAACAATAAAAATTAAAAAATACCCTAATACACTAAAGTAATCCTACAACACTAAAACCCAAAAGGACACTTAAAAACATTAAACCCCAAAAGTAACGTAAAACCATAAAAGACGCTAAATTTCCATAACATACCCCAAAAACAAATAAAGGCCCTAAAAACAACTAAAACCCCTAAAGGACCCAACAACCCCCAAAAATCCTAAAAGACCCTAAAAACTGTGAAACCCTTAAAGACACAAAAAAACACTAAAAGCCCTAGAAAAACATAAAACACAATAGACCCCCTAAATGAATAAAAAAATACTAAAAGACCCAAAAACCCAAAAAACCCCAAAAGACCCTAAAAACCTGAAACCTCTTAATATATCCTAAATATGATTTAACCTCAGCCCTAAACCCAAAACCCTACACACTAAACATAATACCCTATAATTGAAACCCTATATCCTCAACCCTGAACACTAAACCCTACACCCTAAACACTAAACAAGACATTTTAACCCTAATACATTAAACCATAAACCCTAAAACCTACACACTAATCACTATACCCTACACCCAGATCCATAAACACTACACCCTATACACTACACCCTAAAAATTAAACATTATACCCTAAATTCTTTAACCAATAACCCTAAACCACAAATAATAACCCCAAACACTATACCCTACACCCTAAACCATAAACCCTATTGCCTAAAACCTATACCCCACATCCTAACCCAAATATCTACACCCCAAAAACTATACCATACACCCTAAACCCAAAACACTACACCCTAAACCCAATACACTAAACCATAAACCATAAACCTTACACCAAAAATCTTATACCCTACACCAAAAAAGCTATACCCTACACCCTAAACCCTATACTAAACACCATAAACCCAATACACTACCCCCTAAATCTCATACGCTACACAATAAACCCTAAACCCTACCCCTTAAACCCTATACCCTACACCATAAACCATAAACCCTACACCCTAAACCCTATACACAACATTTTAAACCCTAAACGCTACAATATAAACCTTAAATACAACACTCTAAACCCTGAACGACCTAAAAATAACTAATAATCCCTAAAATAACAAAAAAAACCTTAAACAAAACATTAAAACCCCTTAAAACATAAAAAATTAAAAAAAGAATATACCCCAACCCAAAAAGACACTAAAACCTCTACAAGTCCCTAAAAACACTAAAAATGAAAATAAATTAAAAACCCTTAAAATCCCATAAACCCTAAAAACCTGAAATCCCTAAAAACCTCTAACACCAAAAAACAAAACAATAAAAAACCCCATTAAAGACCCAGAAAACACAAAAAATACTAAAAACCCCTAAAACCATAAATCCGATAAAAAATTGTAAACTATATCCCCTACAAATAATGCTTGTACCCTACACCCTAAACCTTAAACCCTACACCCTAAACCTTAAACCCTACACCTTACAGCATCAACCGGATACCCTAATCCCTAAAGCCTAAACCATACACCCTAAACCTTATACCACACACCCTAAAAACTAAACCCAACATCCAGTTACCTATACTATACACAGAAAACACTCTACCCAACACCTTAAACCTTAAACAAAAAACCCTACAACCAAAACCCTATACCCCACACTCTAAACCTTATCCCCTAAACTCCAAAACCTTTTAACCTACATGCTAAAGCATAAATCCTAAACAGTAAACCCTATACCATAAACATTAAACAAAAACCTTATAAACTAAAACCTGAACGCAATACCCTACAACCAAAACTATATACCCTACACCTTAAACCATATAACATAAATCATAAAACCTATACCCTACTCCCAAAACCCTATACCCCAAACCCTACACATGAAACCTTAAAATCTACACCCTAAACCCTATATTATAAACCTTAACCCCTATACCCAACACCATATACCCAATAACATAAAAACTAAACCTTTTTCCTACACCATAAAACTAAATCCCTATAATCTAGACATTAAACACCACACCCTAAACCTTATAACCTACACCCTAAACCCTACACCTTAAACACAACAACCTATACCCTAATCCCTAAACCATACACCCTAAACATATACCAAACACCTTGAACCTTACACTATATGCCTATAAAACCAATACCCTACACCTTAAATCCTAAACCCACACCCTTGATCATGTACCATACTCCCTAAATCCTAAGCCCCACACCCTAAACCATACACCAAAAATCCTAAGCACTAAGAACCTTAAAAACCATGAAAACCCCTAAAAACCCAAGAGAACCGGAAAACCACTAGAATACTTTAAAACCCCTAATAATTATAAGAAAACCCCAAAACCCAAAAACCCATAATAACCGTAAAACCAAAAAAACCCTAAAACCCATAACACCCCTAAAAACCCTAAAACCCATAAAAACCCAAAAACCCATAAAAACACTTAAAACCCTAAAACCCTGAAACCCACAAAACACTAAAAACTCTCAATACTCTAAAACTCCAAAATATATATATAAAAACCCCCATAAAAACCCAGAAAAACAAAAAAGAAAAACCCTGAAAGGCCCTAAACACGATAAAAAATTCTTAAACAACCTAAAAACTTTTTAGAAAAGCTAAAAATCATTAAAATCCCTAAAAAATCCTAAAACCCCTCAAAACCTAAAATACCCAAAAAACCATAAACCCACTATAAACCCCCAAAACCCATTAAAAATCCCAAACCCCCCAAAACCATAAAAATATAAAAACTATAAAACAATAAAAACCCAAAAAACTCTAAAACCCTAAAATCCAAAAAAAAACCTCAAAAACCTAGAAAAAAAACCCAAAACCCAAAAAAACCTAAACATCCATGAAAATGCCACAAAACCACAAAATCTTCCCTAAAATACAAAAAAAAACCAACCCCTAACCCCCAAATCTATGATAACTCTACAAAAACCTTACAAACCCTAAAATTTATAAATTTCCAAAAAAACCAAAAAAACCCTATAACTATAAAGAAACCCTAAAACCCCTAAAAACGTAAATCCCCTAAAAACCCTAAAGATCCCCCAATTCACAATAACCCCTTAAAAACACTTAAAACTTAAAAAACCCTAAAAATAATAAAACCCATAAAAACCCTAAAACCCATTAAAAACTCCCACATAATCCTAAAAACTCTAAAACCTTTAAAACCCCCAAAAACACAAAAATAACCATAAAAACCTAAAAAAACATAGACTCTAAAATACCAAAAATCTCTAAAAACACTAAAACCCCTAAAAGACCCTAAAAACCCTAACCCCCCCCCCCCCAAAGTCGTTAAAACCCTTATAAAATGCTAGAAGACCTTAAAACCCCCTTGAACACCCTATAAAAAAAATCAAAAACCCCATAAAAACCATAAAATTCTAAAAACCATAAAACCCCATAAAAAGCCTAAAAAGAAAAAAAACTTAAAAACCCTAAAAATACGCTAAAAACTTTAGATAAATAAAAATAAACTTAGAAAAAATTAAATAATACTAAGAACCCTAAAAATAGACAATAACACTAAAAACCCTAGAAACCCCTAACAAACCATAAAATCCATAAAAACCACTAAAAAAGAAAAAACCACTAAAAACTAAAAACCCCTAATAAACCCAAAACCCCCCAACTATCTCAAAACCCTAAAAATCCATAAAACTCATAAATATAATAAAACACTAAAAACTTCATAAAAGACCGTAAAGCACCAAAACCCCTAAAAATACCTATAACCAAAAAGATCGTAAAAAACCCTAAAAAACTCTAAAACATAAAATAATTTAACGACACTAAAAACTATAAATGGCACTAAACCCCTAAAAAATCTTAAATACCATAAAATAATCCAAAAATCCTAAACGTCTCTAAAACCCAAAAGCTCATAAAATAGCCTAAAAACCCTTTAAACCCCTAAAAGACCCTAAAAATCCAAAAAAATAATAAAAAGGACTATTAAAAGCCTAAAAATCCTTAAAGGACCCTAAAACCCTAAAGAACCAAAAAATCCTAATGAAACCCAAGAAAAAAGAAAAAGACACTAAAAAATCTAAATAACCTAATAACACTAAATCATGTAAAAGACCATAAAAAGAGAAAAAAAATGCTAAAATCTCCTAAAATCAATAACGATCCCGAAAACTAAAAAAGCCATAAAAAACATAAAACCATTTAAATAACCTAAATCAATAAAAATTGTAAAATCCCAAAAAATATTAACACTCTGAAAAACATTATAAAACCTTAGAAATCATAGAAACCCAAAAACCATAAAAACTCCTAAAACCTATAAACCCCTAAAAATCCTAAAAATAATAATGACAATAAAAACCTAAAACCCACAAAAAACCCAAAAAATATGACAATCCCTAAAACCCTTAAAACCCTTCAAGAAAAATAAACCCCTTAAAAGACCCTAAAAAACCTAAAACTCCTAAAAACTCTAAAAACCACAAGACCCAAAAAACACTAAAAGGCCCTAAAAATCCCTTAAACGCACTAAAAACTATAAAAAAATTAAAATCATAAAACCCATAAAACCCCTAAACCCTAAAAATTGTAATACCCTAAAAATCATAAAAACCCTAAATCTTTAAAAAACATAAAAACCAAGAAAAAAATCAAAAAAACCTTTAAAACAACCAAAACAATCCTAAAATCCCTAAAAACATTAAAACAAACTAAAACCCATAAAACCCCTAAGCCCCCAAATCCGATAATAAATACTAAAACCACTAAAACCCATAATAAAAAATGAAAATCAATAAAACACCTTAAAATCCATAAAGACCCAAAAAAATCCCTGAAATCCCTAAATCCTTAAAACCCATAATAATACTCAAAACCCGCTAAAACTCTAAGAACACCTAAAAACATAAAAAACAAAAGACCATAAAATAACAAAGAACCCTTAATTAACCCTTGAAACCATAAAAACCATTTAAACCCCTAAAAAATTAAAAACCATAATAAACAAAAACCCTAAAAACATTAAAAACCCTAACTATAACATAATATCCCTAAATACCCTAAAAACATAAAAAACCCTAAAACCCCTTAAACTCACTTAAAACCCCCTAATGTACCATTTAAACGCAAAATATCCTTAAAATACCCCTAAAAACCATAAAAACCCTAAAACACTAAAAGTACCTAAAACCCCTATAAAACCTTGTAACACCGTAAACACCATTAAACACTCTAAACCCCAAAAACCCAAAAAACAATAAAATCCCTAAAAAATCCAAAAAGACTCTAAAAACACAAAAATAACTAAAAACCCAATTAAATTCTAAAACACCTAAATACCTAAAATAATCTTAAAACCCTAATATCCCCTTAGAAATCATAAAAACATCTTGAAACCCCTAAAACCCTTAAAAGCCTTAAAAGCTATAAAAATCCCTAGAATACCCTAAACCCAAAAACATACCATGAAAACCCTTATCATATGTTCCCCTTTAGCCTAAGGAATGGTGGAGATACATATCAATGTGTCTCTCATTGCAACTTCAAACCCAATATAGGTAATTCCATCAAGTGTTTTGTTGATGATATGGTGGTGAAATCATGACAACGTTTTGACCATCTTACCGACCTTGTGACTGTTTTCAACATGTAGTAGTAACATAGTCTAAAAATGAAAACCTTGAAATATGAATTTGGTGTTACCACAAGAATGTTTTTTCAATTCTTAGTACACCATAATGGAGTATAATTTAATCACAATTAGTCTAATGTTATCCATGACATTACACATCCTAAAAACCTAAAAGAGTTGAGTGTAATATAAGTACGCCTTTCTTATATTTGATGATTTATAGAAAATCATGCATGTTAGTGTCTCCCCTTAACAACGATAAAAATAAAGGGGTCAATTATCAATGTAATGATGATTACCAAGAATAATTTTATAGTATCAAGAAATATTACTTAAGTCCACCACTACTAATGACTCCTATCAAAGGAAATACACCACTCTTATATGTGAATGAATTAGAGTGATAATTGGGTGATTTCATTATCCAAAAGAATGACACTAGGAATGAAAAAAACCTCTATTACCTCAATGAAAACATGATCAACACTAAGAATCATTATTCAAATGTCGAGAAGAACTTTTTATCACTAATATTAGGGGTTTAGAAATTGCATCATTGTATACAACACCACAAGGTCCATTTGAATTATTTGAATAACCCAATCAAATACATCTTAAACCATACAATGGTGATTCATTGTTTGAGACTAAAGGCAGTCATAATGAAACACTTTGACGTTTGGTACATACCATTGAATGTGATAAAAGGGATGGCATTAACATATTTTCTCATTGATAAGACCTCTTTAAAAGAAACATCGGTGAATACCAAACTTCCATATGAAGAATTATTATCTTTTCAAAACCCTCCCTAGACATGGTAAATGTATTTTTAAAGTGTTTATAGAGGACCAAAAAAATGATGATGGAATAATCCAGGATCAAAAGAGTCGGTTTGGGAGTTATTAATATCTCTCATATAAAGGTATTACTACCTTATTCCATCCTATTATTAGAAAGCTACACCAGTAATGAGGTTGGATACCAGTCCATCATTCCAAGACTTGAATTAGAATGATAAATACTCGTGGATCACCTAAAGGTTAAGGGTTATTCAGAGTTGGTAATCAAATAAGTCAATCGTGATTATGATATAAGAAAAGAAAAACCAATCCCCCTTTTTAACAATGACTGAGAATTGATAGAATAATTCCCATTATAACCAACGTTAACTCATATCTCATGTTCAAATAATGAACATGTAGATCCACTGAAAAATATGGGTATAACATTGGAAGATCTTTATAGAGATGAAATATTCATTAGCAATTCACATAAATTTTTTTTATCTATATTAATTTAGAGTATCATGGAAGAGATCAATTTGGTTAATTCCACCCCAAAATAGATAATCTTATAAATTTTTTTGGATGGTTCTTATCCTAGAATACATACAAAGTGGGTATATTCTATAAAATAGAGAAAGGAAAGACAAAAATACTATTTCTGGAAGTTAACTTCATTATCTATTTTAACCCAACTCATTAGAGGATCCTGTATAAACAAGGCTTTGATGGGGTTATCCTTAGTTGCATTGATGGATAAAATACTATTTCAATTATGGAATACGTTTTTGTTGGTTCTTATGGAACCCATTGGTCATGAAACAATATTTCTCACCCTATTAGGAGGTTTGGGTTGTTGTGGCCTTTAATGATGTGATATTTCTAACAATTAACCAAGACATTTCATTCCTCGCTAGTGCATGCAAATTTCAGACATCAGCCCAAGAGTTGTTGCACACTACTAAATACTAATGTCCAGTCTCTACATAGAGTATGTATGTCGTGGGAACATACACCACAACTAAAATCAATTAGATTAAAAATATCATCCCTAATACTAATGTCTTCTCTAAATGGGATAATGTATTACCCCGAAAAAAGATGGGATAAAGAGAATCATCAATTTTGTGAAGTGAAACATCATTAATGGATTTGGTGTCCCGCAAAAAATATTAATGGAATCCAAACCAAATTCAATTATTTTGAATTTAAAATGTTATATTAGGAGTATAAATTTGAATCCAACCACTCACCCTACTATAATGAAATAGAAAATGGGGAAATAGAAGCTTCAAATAAGACTCTATCAAACATTCTCCAAAAAATTGTTGACAATGAAAGGAATTCCTAGCCAGAAAAACATTTACAATCTTTATAATATTACCATACAACAACATGTACTACCACATATGAAACCTGGTATTCACTGGTATATAAGATAAAGGTATTCCCACCAATCAAGGTCTAATTTCATTCACTTCACATTTTTCATTGTGATCAACTACCTACGTATTATAAATATTAAAATTGAAAAGATGAATTCAAATCAATATATGAGAAAATACCACATACATTGCATAATTTATAGATCCATAAAAAATTGATAGCATGACATTTTAACTAAAATGTTCACCTCAATCCAATCCTCCCATGAAATTGTTTTTGGTTATAAATAATCTTATGATACCTAGGAAGAAACCTCTGAGGCTTGATCCAAAATGGGAAGGGAATTTTTTTCATCAATAAATTTTACTCTAATGGTTCATATCCATTGATTACTATGGATTATAAGAATACTACACCAGATACCAATGAAATGATTCCTGAGAATTATTTCATGTGATCAATAGAAATTTTTCCTTACCATATAATGTTAAACTACATAGAAAGGTCCTTATTGCATGAACATAAATTGCACAACCCATACCATCCTAGTCCTATGATGTTAAAATGTATGAAAATCCTATCCAACATGTTATATTAAAATATAATATCACTATATTCACCAAGAATAGAATTTCTATTGAGACAATCCTAGGAAGTCTCATGAAATTATTATAAGATTTCACACATGATATGATTTCCTAAAAACATAGGCATCTTCAATGAATAAGTACCACACCATCTCCTATTGTCTTTCCTTATGAATTTTAAGAACATATAAATTTGATAAATATAATTGGATTAATTCTCACTGTGATGATATACATGTGATGTCTGGATCCCTCATCCTATCTCTAATTACAAGAAAACAATTCCCTACATATCAGTCAGATCAGTGTAGGGAATATTTTCCCAAAGATACATACAACATGTTTCTTATTGTTTCAATATATGCAGAAGTTCCAAGATCTTCTATCTCTGACCTATCCACAAGTTCCAGACATATGTATGATTTTATTCACTATTATTTTACCCCATGTCATTCATTTATTTCAGATTATTCCTTACTCACTAATGAATCCAATCCACACATTTTGATGTCCTTGGATATAAGAACATAAAATTCACACAAAACTTTTATTCCACAAGATGTTAAAATACATGGGTGATGTCCCTTTATTATGGTGGTAGAATTCACATTGTTATGGAATTTTTCAAAGAAAAGCATCATTATTATTGTTGGTATCTTATTATACAATTATTATAGTACTATGTGTGGCTTGATTCTCATGTTGAGAAGATAAATAGTGATGGCTAGATATCTCATCAATTTCCTATATAGAAAAAGATTCCCCACACCCCTATATATGAGACAAATTTTCATGGTATAGTCAAACACATTTTTTCCTTTCATTCATAAACTTATATAAAAAAAACTCTATGTTACCTTCTCCACACATATGAGACAGATCAATGGGGGAACCTTTTTCATAAAAATATAAGTGTTCTGATTCTAGTTTTGATGAGGTGCATAGTGAAACCTAGATTATATATCATAGTCCATCCATAATATGGTAAATGTTCCCTCTGTCTTCACATGGACCTGATTATTGTGCCGAATCATTTCCAGAACAATGTGTTCCTTGATTCTTGTTTCCGTAGGAAACATAGTGAAACTTAGATCACAAATTCTAGACCCTACCATTTTATGATAAAAAATTTCTCTCTACTCCTTTATATAACCTCAATACATATAGGGGATAAAAACATGGGTTTCCTTATTTTTGAACTCATGTTTAAGGAAAATGTTCCCCTCCTTACACATGATTCAAATCTGTGTATGGAACACTCTAAAAATTCTCAGATAATTCTTGTATGGATTCTCCTTTAATAATAAAGTTCCTTCTTTTCACAAATCAAACGTAATTTATTGGGAAATTTGTAACTCCATAATATTTCCATGGCTATAAATGATATAAAAATCCAACTCTAATGGAAACCTTTTTTTACTATAAATTTTATTCCCAAATACTTCTCTATATAATACGTCCCAAGATAATGTTTCCACTAGAAGAAACATCATTCTTTGTTGAAGATCTGTTGTCTATGTATTCCCTGATTACATAATATAATAAAGCACTTTTCATATATTTTTTGTGATCATTTGATACATAATTTTCTCATACCCTTTTATCCAATTCAAGAACCCTACGATCCTTATTTATAACTTTCTCCCTTCATACTAAGATATGGTTTAACCATTAATGATCAGATTACCATGAAATAGAAATTATTTTTGTACCCATGAGAAGAAACCCATTATATTCATTTTGGTGTAATTTTGATAACACCATGAATTCTCTTAGTTCTCACATCGATTACGGATCATGATGTCTTATATATTTTTGGTGATTTTTCAAGATTACATGGTGACATCATGCCACAAGTTGAATAAACTACCCATTCTTATCACATGACATTAAAGAGCATAGCTGTTCCAAAGTGAAATACCTAAAAAGGTATAAATTGGGTTAAATATGTGTGGTCTTAAACTATATACACCCTATTTTACAACCACTATGACCTTAAGCTAAGTGTAAATATATGTGGGATCTTCTATACTAGAATTTGGGATATATATTCACATTTGGAATTTCCCAGTACATTTTTGTGTCTATTGGATCACCAAATATCTTGTGTTAAATATATATGAAAATTAATTTTATAAATCTTACATTCAAGTCATAAGATATTAAACTACATGACTATTGTCCCTATTTCATGACATAAAATTGTGTGATCCTTTAACCCTTTCTTAATAGAACCCCTATTCTTGGTGTTGGTCTCCAACTGCACTACCAAACAATATATAAAACTTCATGTTGTTTGATTCTCATTTCTATGGGATATGTAGTGATGCATAAATCCTTCATTCAAGGAACATTAGTAAAAAAACATACAGTTTAATTAATTTATTGATAAAACCCCGATCTGGGAAAGAGTATGTGTTCCATCATTAGAAAACATACGACTAAAATGAAATTCCCCTTCCTTAAATATGAGTCAATTTTTTTAGGGAATTTACAATCGATTTACAATGCCAATATAAATGATTCCATCATTCTCAGAAGCAATCTTTTCACAAACCAATATTTGTAGTCTCAAGAAATTTGGATCCTATTAAACCTCCCTTGGATATCAGTGATAAGAAAATCTACCTCCAATGGAAAAAATAGGTTTAACTTTGTATAATATTTCCAAATGGGTCTCTTGATAACACACCACAATAAGACTCGTCAACCAGCGGCACCTTGGACCTTAGAGGAAGACCCTTCTATCTCTGTATGAATTGGAAACATCATAGTGGAAACAACTTTTGGAACTTGGTTTATGGTCATTACTTTTGTAATTTTCCCATTCCTTTTTAATATATGTAAACCATAAGATCATGACATAGAAAATCCATCCTCATATCTAGAAAGTATTTGGGTACTTTTGGCCTACAAACCATTTTTGGTTCATCATTCCCGCAACCCATGGTCAAATTTGTTCAAACTAAAATATTAGTTATATTTTCCAAGATTGGAAGACTCTAAACATACAATATAAAGATATGCATTACTATCCATGATAAAAATATGCAAAAGGGAAACCAAGGAAAAATTAAAGCCTTGGTTCGCTAAACATAATCCCTACATGATATAGGAAAAATTGATTAATTAAAATTTAAAAAGGCACAGAACTTATTAGGTAGAAAAAATGCAAAGGGAGTCCTAAGAAAAATCAAAGTATTACCATTTATGTATTATTTGTATCAAACTTAGGAAAAATTTGGATAGTGACATAGAAGCGACAAAATTTTTGGGGTCCATTATGTGACTCTTGAAACATTCAAACTATTCTCACTAGGTCTCTTACCCTAAGAAAAGGATAGATCATTCTCCCACTTATGATAAAACTTCAATGCCCACTATATTATTTATCAATTTCACAATGTTCCCTATATTTAACTCATAATTATATTATTTTCATTATAAATGAATCCAATTCTAGGGGGGAATTTGTTTCATAAAAAAACCATGTCAAACATTTTTCCACAAGAACAATGATTCTATCATCACTGAGAAAAACATGTAAAGTTTGAGTAAAAATGTGTCTCTATTACATAATAACAATCATGATAGATTTCCAAGATCCTTAAGACTAATCACACACCAATGGAAAGAGATTTCTCTGAAACTTTTCCCAATCCGGTGGTATGGTGGTGAGAATATCCATTTAGGAATAAGCCTCAATTTTTTTTTCAAATTGCTGATAAAAAGGCATTAAACCTTAAAAAACATTTTTTCAGGTCCTTCATGAACATTTTTTTCATCATATAACATCCATATAGTGTTTATAAATCATATCTAGGAGTGTAGTTCACTTAATAAGATTTGATTTTACTCATCATAGAAACCAAATGAACTTACCTGTAATGCCCCGACCCCTATTATGGGATTCAGAGCATTATTTTAATACATTGGCATGAATATAAGAAATCAAGTCCCGAAAGACCAATTAGTCAAATAGTCTTGAAAAATAGATTAAATACATGAACATTACATTACACATTAGAAAATAAAACACAACATAAATAATCCATTGAGAACTCCATTAATCCTTTATATTAACCCTACTTATCAATCATAAAATACTTCTTCACATCCTGGGAAAAATAAAACACATAAAGGGGTGATCTTAGATGCTCAGTAAGGATAAAATATAGCGTAAACTTTCATAAATAAGCATAAACATTTAAGGCAATTTATTAGACTAAAACAAAAGAATTTTAAACATAAACTTCAGCTTAATATGGAAAAGATAAAATCAAATAATTTCATTTACTTACTCACATAAATATTATACTAGTCCAATAATCACCTGAAATATCAATATTCACATTCATAATGATAGAATGCATAATACCAGACTTTAATTTCTATTTTAAGGCCTCGTACTAGGACCTAGGGGATAACTTTAACTGGACCCCATCTCGGAGAGCCTCTATAACCAGAATCCAACCTGGGGAGCCTCTATAATTGGACTCCAACCCGGATAGCCTCTATAACCGGACTCCAACCCAAAGGGTCTGTTGTAACTAGACCCCAACTTAGAGGGATTACTTTTATCACCCTCTAACCCAGAAAATACTAGTCCAGCACATTCATCTTAAGAAAAGGTTGAAATATAACATAAAAATTCATATTGAAACTAGCATACGAAATGTTAATACGTTCACCATAAACAATGAATGATATAAAAATAACTCATCTATAGTAAAAAATATCGAAAAACATTAAATACAATATGGAAGATTTGTATCATAATAAATCAACATTAAAAAAGTGTAAAATTTATCAAAGGATGTTGATGTAGAAGAAATAAAAACTATTTGAGAGAAATATCTATTTGTATTTTGAAATCATTTAAAAGTCACATAATTTTAAGGAAACATTTATTTTGAAAATATTCTTATACGGTTGTAAGGGAAGCTTCAAAAATGTTATAACGGTGGTAAATATACACACCATGCGTAAATGTTAAAAAAACATTCTTACCGTAATTTTCTCAAAAATGTCATAAAGTACCTTGTTTGGATAACAACTGAAAGATTCCTTTCAAAGCATATAATGTCAAATAAGGGTATATATGACTTCAACCCATTGTCCAGTAAATAGTAAAAATGTTTTAAAATATTTTTTTTAAGAATACACAGATGTGGATGATAAATAAGTCCCAGTAGATAATTACATATAAACAACCTCAATTAATGAAGTGATTGTAGAATTAACCATTAACGATTTGGTAACTCACAAAACATACACCCCAAGAAAGAATAATTGTTCAATGAAGTTTTAAATACTGATATATTAAATTATATTACACAAGGAATACAATCATGGCCAGTACATACACCACAAAAATGAAATAGTGGCAATACAATGTGAATCTCATGGGAATAAGAAGTGGGATGAAATCCCCATACCACGTTGTAATCAATCGAGTCGTATGACCAGATGTTAATAACCACCAAATAATTCATAGAATACCATTAATATAATAGAATCATGATAATATAAATCAAATGGCAGTACACAATGCACCACATGCAATAAATAAGTGGCGAACAATGGAAATCTCACGGAATTAAAACCAAGATAAGAATCCCCTTACCTCATGTCTGACTTGACTTATTTGTTCAGTGTTCTTCCTGAATGATAAACTTAAGTTACTTTATAATTGATTCAGAACACTTTTTCATGTTTATTATTCCTTTTATATCACTTATTACCATGTTATAAACAATATGTAATCCTTTAAGTTAATAATGGCCGTTTTGTCGATATTTGGTACTTGAGTGAAAAATGAACACCTTATAATTACAAGTTGTCCACGTGGTCAAGAGTCCATTATCTCCAGAATTATATTAAAGATTTAGATATAATATATATAATATATATAAAGTGAATATATGTATTCATAATAGTACATAACATTTGGAGATAAGAAAAGAAATGCACCGTTCATGGAGACTGTAATTCGTACATATGAATGACGCTACTTTCATTTCTATTTCATATTTTAATTGAATGAAAACTTAATGATACATAGTTATATAATAATTATAGTATAATATCATAAATGATTTCAATAACTCCATCTTTTATATGTCCCATGTATGGTAAGAACAATTCATATCACTTTGAGGGGGCGGCAGTCCGCACTTCCTCAAATGAAATTATCGTGTTTACTCATAATGGAAACCATAAAGGTATCATATAAAATAAAAATACAGAAGTGTAAAGAAAAAATAAACAAAATATATATCATATATAAATACAATTTCATCATAATGTACACCATAAGAGGTGGTAGGAGATAATTGAACAATCATCGTTTCGTGTGGTGTTAGTTTTCCATCCACAGAAACAATATGTTCTTTACCCAGTAGATGGAAGTGTGTGTAAGTGTAGTTAAAATAATTATAATAAAAGAATTATAGTATATTTATGATACTATTTTTGTTATAAAATAAATTAATGAAATTATTTTAGGGGATGAAGAAGTAAAATGATATAAAATAATTTAAGAGAAACTGTTACCTTTAATTCGGGTAACTCTCTTTTGTTTGAACCAAAAAGACTTCTTGAAGTGCTTGTGCCTAAGGTAAGGCTTCTATAAGGAAGAGAAGGATATTGAGATCTTATTTGGGTAGGTTTTTGATGATCCAAGGGGCTTTATAGGTGTGAGTAATGGGTTAGAAATGAAAGATTTTTATAAGGGGGAGGATGGGTTCTTTAAAAAAGTGTGAAAATATTAATTAATTATATAATGATTTTCGATTTATAAAGGTACAAAACTAATTAAGGTAGAAGATAAGATGACTCATGGTCTAAATAAATTCATACAATAATAATTGTATAGGTTTTGGATGTTATTTTAATATTTATAATTTATTTTTATTTAAATCATTTATTAATGAGGTAAATACTGCATCATTTTTGTGACATAAATAATTTAATTTATTTGATGTCTAAAACTTATAAAATTAATAATATGATATACAAAATATATTTAGATATCCAAATAATATTTATAGTCTAAATGATAACTTATATATCTTAATGTAAAAAATTAATTTACAAAAATATATTTGTTTATGTCATTTTTGTCTTTACTTTAAGTTAATTAAAATAATGTTTTATTATCACTCTTAAGTGGCTCCATGAGGTCCCAAAATCAACCCAAAGATGTACATGGTCGGACATGACTCATAAAATAAATTTAGGACAAGTGTTAAAGTAATTTTGTATTATTATTATTTTCTTTTTACCTTTAATTACCCTATTTACCTTTTACCGCGGTAAATAAAATTCAAAAGTTACTATTCACCAAAAATTATTTTTATCTTATTGAACAAAATTTTACTTACTAATAAAAACCATGTATGTCATATTTTTGAAATTCAATTCAAAAAAGAAGTAAAATTTCTTTTAAATGAAAAAGTTAGTTTTTTAACTACTACTAAGTTGTTTCACTATTCATCAAAAATTGAGGTTTTTTCAGAAAAATACCAAAAATTAAGCTTAATTGATATTTGATATTACGAATTAAAAAATGATTTCTATTTTACCAAACTCAAAACATAGAAGTTTAATTAATTAATTTAAAATTAATTCCCATTGTCCAAACAAATAGCGTGTTTTTAAGAAACAGTATCTATCAAAAGATTAACACTTGTTTATATCCAATTTCAAAGTGAAATTAATTATAATGTCCTAAATTGTATTAAATGATAAAAATATAATCTAATTATACATTAAAACTATTCAAATGCATAATTTAACACTATAAATTAATTCTATAAAAAAGTTGTTTTCAATTAAAATTTAATTTTTTTCACTATTCACTAAAATAAGAAAGTTATCAGAAAAATACCAAAAATTTATCAATACTAAAATTTTATGTCTTCATTATATAGAAGAATTTTAATTTTTCAAATAGAATATATAAAAGTGTTAAATACTGGATTTAAAACGGGTTCTCCATTAAAAGGAGGTAAATTTGAATTTGATGAAAAATACTTCCTTTATCTGGAAAATTGAATTTGTTTTTATATTATGTCTAAAAACACATAATATTGATGTTAAAATTATATGGAGTATATAAAATTCAAAATAAAGTTAATACTATCCATAACTATTTTTTGAACGGCTAGTTAGGTAAGTCGTGGTGCACTCGAACTAGATATTGCGTGTAGCGCAAGTTATTGAATTACTTTGAAGAGATAACATACTATGAAATCCTGGGGTGTTACATTCTTCCCTCCTTCAATGAATTGTGTCCTCATAATTTGAAATTATTCTTCTAAAATAAGAGGTTGAAAATTGAAAATACCTTTGTGGGAAACCCACATAGGAAATTGGTTTAATAAAATTTAGTTTTAATAAGAGGGAAATGCAATTGAAAATGTCAGCACCAAATTATGATCTCAATTTGGAGAAGATTTGTGGCAATTAGAGACTCATAATTTGAGGAAACATGTAAATATTTATAGGGAGTGGTGTAAAATTGAGGGCCTCAAAGACATCAATCTAAGATGATGTAAAATATCATCCGTTCAGTAAAACCTAAGGTATTAGGATAACACATTTTTGGTTTTAATATCCCTTCACTAAAGATTAAGATTTAATTTATTCGTAGAATAAGAGGAAAAAATATACTTTGATAAGTAGTGTTTCATCCTTCAACTAATTCCAACCAAAAACTCATCATTCACTCCAAAAGATAATAAAATTCAAAAATATTTTATTTTTCTTAATCGTATAGGGTTCCAAAAATACTGAATTTATAATTAATTTGTCATACTATTTAAAAAAATACATTATAAAAACTAGGATATCACGTATGCTAGTGGTAAGTGATCCACCCTTGTCGCCCTTCAGTTGCGGGTTCAAGTCTCGCGGTCTTGCCGGATGCGACGGGTTGTCACCCGACCTCCAGGTTGTCCTTTTTATGACCATCCAAAAATAGTCTCAAGAAATGATTTAACCTTAACAGTAGTATCAAATGTAAAACATGATCGATTCCAACATTTAGTCTTATCCGAAATACTTTTTTCCAAACTCACAGTCCAAAATTTATAATGAAGGTAATCAAAGTGAAGATCTTTTTCCACGTAATAGCATGTGAATACCTTTATCGTGTATTCTTTTAAAACACTGTAACACCCTAAATTACCATAAAACCTTATTTATTACATTCTTTCTCCCTTATTCCGTATAGAATACTAGATATACTCCTTCTATCCAAAAATGTTGTAAACTCAAACAATTATGGAATATGAAAATCATTAATCAGTTTTGATGTAGTCAAGATTATCCAATATTATTTATCCAAATCAATCATATATTATTCTAATATCACTACCTCAGAAGCATAACCATATTATGGTTTATATTTCTCTCAAACATATATTTTCCAAAAAAAATTACACTCCTATTGATTCACTTTTCTTGGTTCCACACAATCTAAAGTCCTTAATGAAATAGTACTGCAATACAATCCTTATATACTCCATAATTATTATAACTAGTACATCGTTGACACAATACTCAAATGACATAATTCTTTAATATCAAGATAAGAATAGTAGTCATTACTCTTCATCTGTGGTATTATCATAACTTGATTATTATCCAACAACATCATTTGTGGTATACTATGATGATTTGGTCATTGATTTTCCTAGTGTCCCAACTCCTTGCAGAGGAAGAATTGTACATTTGAAACTTTATTCTTATCCTTGAAATCATATACTAGGTGTCTTTTTTCTCTAAACTTATAATGAATTCTCATTCCCTTCAATCATTTACCATGGTGATTCTTTCCACAATTATCACATATGGGAAAATCCTTCTTTCCCCTCTTCTCTTTATCCAGCTTTCCTTCTTCCATCATTTTCTTCTCTTGTTTCCCTTCAAATCCAATGGACTCAGAGAATAATTTAATTATCTTATTAACACATGATACTATTTCTTTATCCGATGAGAATATGTGGGACACTATTTCCCTTTTAAATGTCGGCTTAATACCATGAAAGATATGATCCTTCTTAATCTTTTGATCACGTGTATTGCTAGAATTTTCATTCCTTCTACTAGGTACCATTTCTAAACAATGGGGTACACTAGTCCAGTTTATGAATCACAATTCATAATTCTAAACTTGTAGAATACCTAACGTAAATTGAATAGTTTATGGATATAATCCATAATCATAAAATTGTTTTCATTAAGGATGTATTTACCCTTAAATCATTCATAATGTATTGTAATTAAAATGTGAATTATCCTAAACATGTCCCCCGAGAGTGTCATAACCAAGAGTTCAACAAGGCTCATTGCCGTGCACCAGTTCCCATTCGAGTCTAGATCGATGAGGTGTTTTCAGGTTTTACCCCTAAGTAAATCTATGCCAGATCCGCCTTCACCTACTCGTATCCAGACAGGAATGTATTTCTTGGAAGACACACAAAATCTCTACAGTTCCAAAATTCTAGGAAGTTCTTCTATACTAATCCTCAAGGTTTATCTTAGGGTAATGTTCTCTAATCATAATTTATCAAAATCTATTTCCAATGTTATTTCTAAACTTCCTCTAATACCAACAGCAACGCCCTGACCCCAGTTATGGGAGTCAGTGCATTATTTTAATTCATTGGCATGATTACAAGGAATCAAGTCCTAAAAGACCGATCAGTTTAGCAATCTTGGAAAATAGATTACATACATGAACATTACATTACACATTAGAAAATAAAACACAACATAAATGATCCTTTGATAACACCATTAATCCCTTAGCTTAACCCTTCTTATCAATAATAAAATACTTCTTCACATACTAGGAAAAATAAAACATATAAAGGGATGTGCTCAGATGCTCCATAAGGATAACAATATTGGGGAAACATTCATAAATAATCATAAACATTTAAGTCAATGTATTAGACTAAAACAAAATCCTTTTAAACTTAAACTTCAGTATAATATAGAAAAGATAAAATCAAATAATTCCATTTACTTAGTCACGTGGATATTATACTAGTCGAATAATCACATGCAATATCAATAGACACTTCATAATTATGGAATGCATAATTTCCAACTTTAATTTCTGTTTCAAGGCCTATTTCCATGACCTAAGAGATAACTGTAACCAGAACCCAACTTGAAGAGCCTCTGTAACCGGAATCCAACCCAGAGAGCCTCTATAACCAGACTCCAACACAAATAGTCTCTTTAACTGGACTCCAACCCGGAGGGTATTCTGTAACAGGTCCCCAACCTAGAGGCATACTTTTACAAGCCCCCAACCCAGAACATACATCCAACACATTCATCTTAAGAAATGGTTGAAATATAACACAAACATTTGTATTAAAAATTTCATACGAAATATCAATACTTTAACCATAAACCATGAATGGCATAAAAATAACTCATCCACAATCAAACATATACCAAAACCTTAAATACAATATGAAAGATTTTTATCATAATAAATCAACTTCAAACAAGTGTAAAATTTATCAATGGATATTGACGTAGATGAAATCAAAACTATTTGAGAGAAATATCTCTTTATATTTTGAAATCATTTAAGAGTAACGTAATTATAAATAAAACATTTATTTTGAAAATATTATGATAAGCTTGTAAGGGAATCTTCAATGATGTTATAATGGCAGAAAATATCTGTACCCTCCGTATAAGTTAAAAAAACATTCTTACCTTAATTTTGTTGAAAAGGTCATAAATTACCTTATATAGAAAATGAAAAAAAGATTCCATTAAAAACATATAAGGTCCAATAAGGGTATAAATGAATTTAACTCATTGTATATTAAATAGTAAAAATGTTTTGAAATACATTTTTTTAAGAAAACATGGATCTGGATGATAAAGAGGTCCCAATAGAAAATTATGTATAAACAACCTTAGATAATGAAGACATTGTAGAATTAACCATTACCGATTTGGTAACTCACAAAACATACAACCCAAGAAATAAGAATTATTAAATTTAGTTGTAAATACCCATATATTAAATTATATTACACAGGGAATACAATCATGGACAGTACATACACAACACAAAAAAAAATAGTGGGAATACAATGTGAATCTCACGGGAATAAGAAGCGAGATGAAATCCCCTTACCGTAATGTAATAAATCGAGTTGTATGACCAAAAGTTAATTACCAAAAAATCATTCATATAATACCATGAATATTAATATAATTATGATAATATATATCAAATGGCAGTACACAATACACCACATGCAATAAATAAGTGGTGAACAATGGAAATCTCACGGAATTAAAAGTGAGATAAGAAACCCCTTACCTCGTGTCAGACTTGACTTGTTTATTCCTTGTTATTCTTGAATAATAAACATAAGTTAATTTATACTATATTAAGAACCATTTTCAGTTTTATTATTCCTTTTATATCACTTATTACCATGTTATAAACAATATGTAACCATTTAAGTTTATAATAGTCATTTTGTCGATATTTGGTTCTTGAGTAAAAAATGAAGACCTTATAATTACAAGTTCTCTATGTGGTCAAGAGTCCATTATCTATAGAAATATATTCATGATTTAGATATCATATATATCTTATATATCCATTATATATATGTATTTATAATATAACATAACATTTTATGATATTAAATGAAATGCATCTTTCATGGAGACCGTAAGTCGTACGTACGCATAAACACTACTTTCATTTCAATTTCATATTTTAATTTAATGAAAAATTACTGATAAATAGTTATATTATAATTCCATTATAATATAATATATAATTTTAATAACTCCATCCTTTATATGTCCCACATATGGTAAAAATGAGTCACATCACTTTGAGGAGGCGGTAGTCCGCACTTCCTCAAATGAAATTATCTCATTTCCTATTAATGGAAATCATAAAAGGTATGCTGTAAATTAATAATACAGAAGATTAAAGAAAACATAAACATAATATATATCATATATAAATATAGTTTCATCATAATGGCCACCATATGAGGTGGTAGGTTATAATTGAACAATCATCATTTCGTGAGGCATTAGTTTTCCATCCACAAAAACAATATATTCTTTAACCATTAGATGGATGTCTGTGTATATTTATTTTGAATAATTATAATAACAAAATCCTAGTATATTTATGATATTGTTGTTGTTATAAAATAAAGTAATTAAAATATTTTTGGGGTTGGAGAAGTAAAATAAAAGAAAAGAATTTTATAGAAACTGTTACCTTTAATTCGGGTAACTCCCTTTGGTTTGAACCAAAAGGACTTTTTTGAAGTTCCATCTGCCTAAGGTAATGATTCTAGGAGGAAAAGAGGAATATTGAGAGGTTATTTGGGTAGGGGTTGGATGAGATAAGGTTTTTGAGAGGTGTGAGGAATGGGTAAGAATTGAGGTCTTTTTATAATGGAGAGGAGGGGTTCTTTTGGAATGTGTGAAAATATTATTTATTATATAATTATTTTTTATTTCTAAAGGTCCAAAACTCATTAAGATATAAGATAAGATGACTAATGGTCAAAATAAATTCATCCAATAAAAATTTCATAGGTTTTGGATGTTATTTTAATATTTATAATCTTATTTATTTAAATCATTTATTAATGAGGTAAATAGTGCATCATATTTGTGTCATAAATAATTTAATTTATTTGATTTCTAAAAATTATAAAAGAAATACCAAGATATAGGAAAACGTTTTTTATTTCCAAATAATATTTATAGTTGAAAAGATAACTGATATATCCCCTTGTAAAAATTAAATTACAAAAAGATATTTGTTTATGTCATTTTTGTCTTCACTTTAAGTTAATTAAAATAAAGTGTCATTATAACTCTTAAGTGGCTCCATGAGGTCCCAAAATCAACCCAAATATATACATGGTCGTCCATTACTCATCCAATAAGGTTAGAAAAAGTTTTAAGGTAAATTTTTAATATTATGATATTCTTTTTACCTTGAATTACCCTATTTAACTTTAACTGCGGTAAATAAATGTCAAAAGATAATATTCCCCAAAAATTATTTTTATCGTATTGAACAACATTTTACTTACTAATAACAACCATGTTTGTCAAATTTTTTAAATTCAATTCACATAATTGGTAAAATTTCATTTAAATGAAAAAGTCATTGTTTTTAACTACTACTAAGTGGTTTCACTATTCATCAAAAATTGATGTTTTTCAAAAAAATACCAAAAATTCAGCCTAAGATATATTTAATATTGCGAATTGAAAAATGATATCTATTATACCAAATTAAAAACATAGAATTATCATTAATTAATTTAAAATTAATTCCCGTTGTCAAAACAAATAGCATCTTTTTAAGAAACAATATCTATCAAAAGATTGACACTTGTTTATGTCCAATTTCAAAGTGAAATTAATTATAATGACCTAAATTGTATTAAAAAAATAAAAATATAATATAATTATCCATTAAAATAATTAAAATTCATAATTTAACTCTATAAACTATTTTGACTAAAAGTGTTGTTTTCAATTATATTTTAGTATTTTTCACTATCCACCAAAATATGAAAGTTATCAGAAAAATACAAAAAAATTATCAAAAAAAAAAATTATGTCCCTATTCTAAAGAATAAGTTTTTTTGTCAAATTGAATATATAAAAGTGTCAAATATTACATTTAAAAAGGGTTCTCCATCAAAAGGTGGTAAAATTTCATTTTTTGAAAAATACTTGCTTTATCTGAAAAATTGAATTTGTTCTTATATTATATATAAGAAACACATAATAAGGATGTTAAAATTATATGGAGCATATAAAATTAAAAATGCAGTTAATACTATCCAGAACTGTTTTTTGAACGGCTAGTTTGATAAGTCATGGTGAGCTCAAACTTGGTGTTGCGTGTAGCGGAAGTTATTGAATTACTTTGAAGAGATAACATAATATGAAATCTTGGGGTGTTACAATCTCCCTTCCTTAAATAAATTGTGTCCTCACAATTTCAAATTATTCTTCTAAGATAAGAGGTTGAAAGTAGAAAATATCTTGGTGGAAAACCCACATCGGAAACTGGTTTAATAAACTTTAATATTAATAAGAGGGAAAGGGAAATGAAAAAGTCACCACCAAATTATGATATCGATTAAGAGAAAATTGGTGGCAACTAGAGACACATAATATGAGAAAAAATGTAAATATTTTTAGGGAGTGGTGTAAAATTGAGGGCCTCAAAACCATCAATCTAAGATGATGTAAAATATCATCAGTCCAAAAAACATAAGGTATTAGGATAACACATTTTTTGTTTTAAGATCCCTTCACTAATTTTTAAGAATTAATTTATTCATATAATTAGAGGAAAAAAATATACTTTGACAAGTAAAGTTTCAACCTTCAAATAATTCCTTCCACAAACTCATCTTTCACTCCAAAATATAAATGAATTCAAAAATATTCTATTTTTTCTAATCGTATAGGGTTCTAAAAATAATGAATTTATAATTAATTTGTCAGACTATTAAAAAAAACTGCACTATACAAACCAGGATATCACGTATGCCATTGGTAGGTGATCTACCCTTATCACCCTTCGGTTGCGGGTTCAAGTCTCGCGGCCTTGTCGGACGTGACTGGTTGTCTTCCAACCTCTGGGTTGTCCTTTTTATGACAAACTGAAAATAGTCTCAAGAAATGATTTAATGTTAAAAATATTATCCATTATAAAACATTATCAATTCCAACCTTTAGACTTATCCAAAATACTTCTATCCAAACTCACATTCCAAAATTTATAAGGAAGGTAAACACAATGAAGATCATTTTTCCACATAATAACATCTGAATAACATCATCATGTATTCTTTTAAAACACTATAACACCCTAAATTAATATAATATATTATTTATTACATTCATGATCTCTTATTCCATATAGAATACTGGATATACTCCTTCCATCCAAAAATGTTGTAAACTCCAACAATATGGAATATACAAATCATTAATCAGTTTCAAGGTAATCTAGAATATTCAATATAATTTATCAAAATCAATCATGTATTATTCAAAAATCACTACCTCAGTATCAGAAACATATTATGGTTTATCTTTCCCTAAACCATGTATTTTCCAAAAAACTTTAACCTGCTATTGAGTCACTTTTCTTGGTTCCACACAATCTCAAGTCCTTAATGAAATAGTAATGCAGTACAATCCTTATATACTCCATAATTTTTATAACTAGTACATCATTGATACAATACTCAAATGACATAATTCCTTAATATCAACATAATTACACTAGTCATTACTCTTCATCTGTGGTAATATCATAACTTGATTATTATCCAACAACATCATTTTTGGTATACTATGTTGATTTGGACATTGATTTTCCTAGTGTCCCAACTCCTTGCAGATGAAGCATTGTACATTTGAAACCTTTTTCTTACCCTTGCAATCATGTATTTGGTGTCCTTTTTATACACACTTATAACAAACTCTCATTCCCTTAATGAATTTACTAAGGTGATTCTTTCTACAGTTATCACATATGGGAAAATCCTTCTTTCCCCTCTTCTCTATATCCATATTTCTTTATTCTATCCTTTTAATCTCTTACTTCCTTTCAAATCCATAAGACTTAGAGAATACTTTACTTATCTTATTAACATATGATACTATTTTTTCATATGATGATAATATGTGGGAGACTATTTCCCTTTTAAATGTTGTCGTAATACCATAAAAGATATTATCCTTCTTAATCTTTCGATCATGCGTATTTCTAGAATTATCATTCCTTCTACTAGGCGCAATTTCTAAGTAATGTAATACACTAGGCAGTTTATAAATCACAATTCATAATTATAAACTTGGGAAATACCTAATTTAAATTGAATAGTTTATCGATATAATCCATAATCATAAAAAAATTTCTTTATGTAATTATTTAGTCCTAAATCCTTCATCATGGCTTGTAATGAAAATGTAAATTATCTTAAACATGTCCCCTAGGAGTGTCGTAACAAAGAGTGCAATAAGGATCGTTTTCATGAACCATTTCCCATTCAAGTCTACCATGAAGCAGTGTTTTTGGGTTTTACTCCTATGTACATCTGTGCCAGAGTCGCCTCTACCTGCTTGTATCGAGACAGAGATCTATTGCATAGAAAACACAAAAAATCTCAAAAGTTTTAAAATTCTAGTAATTTCTTCTATACTAATCCTCAAAGTCTAACTTAGGGTAATTTTCTCTAATCAGATTTTATCTAAATATATTTCCATGGTTATTGCTAAAATTCCTCTGATACCAACTATAACACCTCGACCCCAGTTATGGGAGTAAGTGCATTATTTTAATACATTGGCACGATTACAAAGAATCAAGTCCAGAATGACCGATTAGTTTAGAAGTCTTGGAAAAAAGACTACATTCATGAACATAACATTACACATTAAAAAATATAACACATCATAAATGATCCTTTGATAATGCCATTAATACCTTAGCTAAACCCTACTTATCAATCATAAAATAATTATTCACATCTTGGAGAAAATAAAACATAGAAAGGGGTGAGCTCAGATGCTCAGTAAGTATAACAATATGGAGGAAACTTTCATAAATAAGCACAAACATTTAAGCCAATGTATTAGATTAAAACAAAAAGCTTTTAAACTTAAACTTCACCATAATATGGAAAAGATAAAATCAAATTATTCTATTTACTTAATCAAATGGATATTCTACTAGTAGAATAATCACATGAAATATCAATATCCACTTTCATAATGATGGAATTCATAATGCCAGACTATAATTTTTGTGTCATGGCCTCGTGCTAGGACCTAGTGGATAACTGTAACTAGACCACAACCCGGAGATCCTTTGTAACCGGACACCAACTCGGAGAGCCTCTCTAACCGGACTCCAACCTGGAGAGACTCTATAACTGGACTCCAACCCATAGGGTCTTCTGTAACTAGACCCCAACCTGTAGGGATTACTTTTACTAACCCCCAACCCGGAACATACTAGTCCAACACATTCATATTAAGAAGAGGATGAAATATAACATAAAAATTCGTATTAAAACTAGCATATGAAATGTCAATACATTAACCATAAACCATGAATGGAATAAAAATAACTCATCCATATTCAAACATATCAAAAAATATTAAATACAATATGTAAGATTTGTATCATAAAAAACCAACTTCAAACCAGTGTAAAATTTATCAAAGGATTTTTACGTAGATGAAATCAAAACTATTTTAGAGAAATATCTATTTCAATTTTGAAATAATTTAAGATTCACATAATTATAAAGAAATCATTTATTTTTTAAATATTCTTATAAGCTTGTAAGGGAAGCTTCGACAATTTTATAAAGGAAGAAAGTGGCCACACCCACCATATAAGTTAAAAAACATTCTTACCTTCATTTTTTCAAAAAGGTTATAAAGTACATTTTTTGGAAAATGACGGAAAGATTCCTTTAAAAACATATAAGGTCGAATAAGGGTATAAATGAATTTAACCCATTGTCTAGTAAATAATAAAATGGTTTTAAAATACATTTTTTAAGAAGACACAGGTTTGGATGATAAAGAGGCCCTAGTAGATAATTACGTATAAACAACCTCATATAAGAAAGATATTGTAGAATTAACCCTTACCGATTTGGTACCTCACAAAACATACACCTCACGAATGAATAATTATTCGATGAAGTTGTAAATAACCATTGATTAAATTATATTATGAAAGGAATACAATCATTTCTAGTACATACACCACAAAAAATGAAATAGTGGCAATACATCGTGAATCTCACGGGAATAAGAACTGAGATGAAATCCCCTCACCACGTTGTAATCGATCGAGTCGTACGACCAAAATTTAATAAACACCAAATCATTCATAGAATAACATGAATATAAATAGAACCATGATAATATATATCAAATTTCAGTACATAAAACACCACATGCAATAAATAAGTGGCAAACAAAGGAAATCTCATGAAATTAAAAGTGAGATAAAAAATCCCTTTCCTCGTGTCCAACTTGACTTGTTTGTTCCTTATTCTTCCAGAATAATAAACTTAAGTTAATTTATGCTTGATTAAGAACTTTTTTTCACGTTTATTATTCCTTTTATATCGGTTATTACCATGTTATAAACAATATGTAATCATTTTATTTAATAATGATCGTTTTGTCGATATTTGGTACTTGAGTAAAAAAAGAACACCTTATAATAACAAGTTATCCATGTGGTCAAGATTCCCTTATATCCAGAATTATATTAATGATTTAGATATCATATATATCATATATAGCCAGTTTATATATTAATTTATAATAGTACATAACATTTGGATTTAAGAAATGAAATGCACTGTTCATGGAGACGGTAAGTCATACATACACATGAATGCTACTTTAGTTTATATTTCATATTTTAATTGAATGAAAACATAACGATAAATAGTTATATTATCATTACAGTATAATATCATATATATTTTCAATAAATCCATCCTTTATATGTCCCACGTATGGTAAGAACGAGTCATATCACTTTTAGGGGGCGGTAGCCCGCACTTCCTCAAATGAAATTATCGCATTTACTTATAATGGAAATCGTAAGAGTATGTTATAAATTAAAAATACATAATCATAAAAGAAAATAAACATAATATATATCATATATAAATATAGTGTCATCATAATGGCCACCATTAGAGATGGTAGGAGATAATTGAACAATCATCATTTCGTGAGGCGTTAGTTTGTCATCCACAAAAACAATATATTCTTCACACATTAGATGGAGGTGTGTGTAATTTTAGTTATATTATTTCTCATAACAACATCCTAGTATATTGATTATACTATTTTTGTTATAAAATAAATGAATGAAAATATTTTTGGGGTTGTTGAAGTAAAATAAAAGAAAATAATTTAAGAGAAACAGTTACCTTTAATTCGGGTCACTCTCATTGGTTTGAACCCAAAAGACTTCCCGAAGTGCCTTCTGCCTAAGGTAAGGCTTCTAGGAGGAAGAGAGGTATATTGAGAGATTATTCGGGTAGGTTTTGGATGAGCCAAAGGTCTTGGGAGGTGTGAGGAATGGGTTAGAAGTGAGGTATTTTTATAAAGGGGAGGAGGGGTACTTTAGAAAAGTGTAAAAATATTATTTTATTATATCATGATTTTTGATTTCTAAAGGTCCCAAACTCATTATGGTCAAAGATAATATGACTCATGGTCGAAATAGATTCATCAAATAAGAACTGGACATATTTTTAATGTTATTTTAAAATTTATAATCTTATTTATTTAAATCATTTATTACTGAGGTAAATACTGCATCATTTTTGTGTCATAAATAATTTAATTTATTTGATGTCTAAAAATTATAAAAGAAATACCATGATATATGAAAACATTTTATATTTCCAAAAAATATTTATATTTTAATTGATAACTTATATATCCCCATGTAAAATTAATTTACAAAAGATATTTGTTTATGTCATTTTTGTCAATACTTTAAGTTAATTAAAATAAACTGTCATTATCACTCTTAAGATGCTCCATGAGGTCCCAAAATCAACCCAAATATTACATGGTCTTCCATGACTCATAAAATAAGGTTAGGAAAAGTGTTAAGGTAATTTTGTATTATTATGATATTCTTTTTACCTTGAATTACCCTATTTACCTTTAACCGTGGTAAATAAAAGTCAAATGTTACTATTCACCAAAAATTATTTTTATTTTATTTAACCAAATTTTACTTACTAATAAAAACCATGTATGTTGTATTTTTAAAATTCAATTCACAGATGTGGTAAAATTTCATTTAAATGAAAACGTTAGTTTTTTAACTGCTACTAAGTGGTTTCAGTATTCATCAAAATTTAACGTTTTTCAGAAAAATACCAAAAATTAATCCTAATCTATATTTGATATTATAAATAAAAAATTATGTCTATTTTAAAAAATTAAAAACATAGAAGTTTCATTAATTAATTTAAAATTAATTCCCGTTGTCCAAACAAATAGTGTGTTTTTAAGGGTCAATATCTATGAAAATATTGACACTTGTTTCTGTCCAATTTCAAAGTGGAATTAATTATAATGACTTAAATTGTATTAAATGATAAAAATATAATCTAATTATACTTCAATACTGTTCAAATTCATAATCTTACACTATAAATTATTTCGATTAAAAAAGTTATTTTCAATTAAAATTTAGTATTTTTCACTATTCACCAAAATATGAAAGTTATCAGAAAAATATAAAAAATTTATAAAAACTAAATTTTTATGTCCCTATTCTAATTAATAAGTTTATTTTGTCAAATGTAATATATAAAAGTCTCAAATATTGGATTTAAAAAGGGTTCCCCATTAAAAGGCGTTAAAATTTCATTTTATGAAAAATACTTCATTTATTTGAAAAATTGAATTTTTTTATTATACTATGTATAATAAACACATAATATGGATGTTAACATTACATGGAATATATAAAATTCCAAATGAATTTAATACTATCCATAATAGTTTTTTGAACGGCTAGTTTGCTAAGTCGTGGGGCGCTTGAACTCGGTGTTGCGTGTAGCGCATGTTATTGAATTACTTTGAAGAGATAACATACTTGAAATCATGGGGTGTAAAATTTACACCTAATTTAATAAATTGTATTATCACAATTTGAAATTATTCTTCTAAAATAAGAGTTTTAAAATTGAAAATACCTTTGTGAAAAAACCCACATCGAAAATTGGTTTAATAAAATTTTGTTTTAATAAGAGGGAAATGGAAATGAAAAATTCACCAACAAATTATGATCTTGATTAGAAGAACATTGTTGGAAATTAGAGACACATAATTTGAGGAAAAATGTAAATATTTATAGGAAGTGCTGTAAAATTAAGGGCCTCAAATCCATCAATCTAAGATAATGTAAAATATCACTGGTTCAACAAAACATAAGGTATTGGGATAACACATTTTTTGTTTTATGATCCCTTCACTAAAGATTAAGAATTAATTTATTCAAAGAATAAGAGGAAAAAATATATACTTTGAAAATTAGAGTATCATCCTGCAACTAATTCCTACCAAAAACTAATCTTTCACTCCAAAAGATAATAATATTCAAAAATATTCTATTTTTTCTAATAGTATAGGGTTCCAAAAATAATGAATTTATAATTAATTTTTCATACTATTTGAAAAAATACATTATACAAACCAGGAAATCACGTATGTAAGTGGTAGGTAATCCACCATTTTCACCCTTCAGTTGCAGGTTCAAGTCTTGCAGCCTTATCAGATTCGACAGGTTGTCTCCCGACCTCTGGGTTGTACTTTTTATGAAAATCCAAAAATAGTCTCAAGAAATGAGTTAACCTTAAAAATAATATACAATTTCAAACATTATTGATTCCAAACTTTATACTTATCCAAAATACTTCTATTCAAACTCACAGTCCAAAATTTATTACAAAGGTAAACATAATGAAGATCCTTTTTTCCACATAATAACAGGTCAATACCTTCATCATGTATTCTTTTAAAACACTTTAACACCCTAAATTTCCATAAAACATTATTTATTACATTCATGCTCCCTTATTCCTTATATAATATTCGATATACTCCTTCCATTCAAAAATTTTGCAAACTCCAACAATTATGGAATATAGAAATCATTAATTAGGTTCAATGTAGTCAAGAATATCCAATATATTTTATCCAAATCAATCATATATTATTCCAAAATAACTACCTCAGTATCAGAACCATTTTATGGTTTATCTTTCTCTCAACCATATATTTTACAAAACAATTAACCTGTTATTGAGTAACTTGTCTTTGTTCCGCACAATCTCAAGTCCTTAATGAAATAGGATTGTAGTATAATCCTTATATACACCATAATTATTATAACCGATACATCATTAATACAATAATCAAATGACAGAATTCTTTAATATCAATATAAGGACACTAGTCATTACTCTTAATATGTGTTAATATCATAACTTTATTATTATCCAACAACATCATTTGTGGAATACTATGATGATTTGGACATTGATTTGCCTAGTGTCCCAACTCCTTGCAGATGAAGCATAGTACATTTGAAAACTTTTTCTTACCCTTGCAATCACGTACCTGATGTCCTTTTTCTCCACACTTATAACAAACTCCCATTACCTTCAAGAATTTACCAACGTGATTTTACCACTGTTATCACATATGGGAAAATCCTTCTTTCCCCTCTTCTCTTTATCCATATTTCATTCTTCCATCCTTTTCTTCTCTTGCTTCCCTTCAAATCCATAGGACTCATAGAATAATTTACATATCTTATTTACACAAGGTACCATTTCATAATATGATGAGAATATGTGGGAGACTATTTCCCTTTTAAATGATGTATTAATAATATGAAAGATATGATCCTTGTTAATCTTTCGATCATGCGTATTCCTATAATTCTCATTCCTTCTACTAGGAACCATTTCTAAAAAATAGAATACACTAGGTTAGTTTATGAATCACAATTCATAATTCCAAACTTGTAAAATAACTAACGTAAATTGAAAATATTATAGATATAATAAATAATCATAAAAATGTTTTCTTTAAGTAAGTATTTACTCTTAAATTATTCATAATGTCTTGTAATGAAAATGTGAATTATCGTAAACATGTCCCCTGGGAGTGTCGTAACCAAGAGTGCAGCAAGGACCATTGTCGTGCACCAGTTCCCATTCAAATCTATCTCTAAGTAGTGTTTTTGGGTTTTACCCCTAGGTACATTTGGACCAGAGCATCCTCTACCTGCTCATATCCAGGCAAGGATGTATTTCTTAGAAAACTCACAAAATCACTAAATTTCCAAAATTCTAGGAAGTTCTTCTATACTAATCCTCAAATACTATCTTAGGGGAATGTTCTCTAATAGGAGTTTATCAAAATCTATTTCCATGGTTATTGCTAAAATTCCACTTATACCAACAATAACACATTGACACCAGTTATGGGAGGCCATGCATTATTTTAATACGTTGTCATGATTACAAGGAATCATGTCCTGAAAGACTAATCAGTTTAGAAGTCTTGGAAAATATATTACATACATGAAAATTACATTACTCCTTATAAAATGAAACACAACATAAATGATCCTTTGATAACGCCATTAATATCTTAGCTTAACCCTACATATCATTCATAAAATACTTATTCACATCCTGGGAAAAATAAAACATAGAAAGGGGTGATCTCAGATGCTTAGTAAGGATAACAATATAGCAGAAACTTTCATAAATAAGCATAAACATTTAAGGTAATGTATTAGACTTAAAAAAAGATTTTTAAACTTAAACTTCAGCATAATACGACAAAGATAAAATTAAAAAATTCCATTTACTTACTCGCATGGATATTCTACTAGTCGAATAATCACATGAAATATAAATTTTAAATTTCATAATTGTGGAATTCATAATGTTGGACATTAATTTCTGTGTCAAGGCCTTGTGCCAGGACCTAGGGGCTAACTACAACGAGACCCCAACCCAGAGAGCCTCTGTAACTGGACTCCAACCTGGAAGGCCCCTGTAACCGGACTCCAACCCAGTGAGCCTCTATAACCGGACTCCAACCTGGAGGGTCTGCTGTAACCGGACCCCAACCCGGAGGGCTTACTTTTACCAGCCCCCAACCCGAAACATACTATTCCAACACATTCATCTTAAGAAGTGGTTGAAAAATAACATAAACAATCGTATTAAAACTAGCATAAAAATGTAAATAATTTAACCATAAACCATAAATGGCATAAAAATAACTCATCCATAGTCAAACAGATCAAAAATCCTTAAATACTATATGGAAGATTTGTATCATAATAAATCAACTTCAAACAAGTGTAAAATTTATCAAAGGATGTTGACCTATATGAAATCAAAACTATTTGAGAGAAATATCTCTTTCTATTTTGAAATCATTTAAGAGTTAAATAATTATAAAGAAAACATTTATTTTTAAAATATTCTTATAAGCTTTTAAGGGAAGATTTGATGACTTTATAAAGGTGGAAAATAGCCTCACCCTCCGTATAAGTTAAAAAACATTCTTACCTTAATTTTGTTAAAAAGGTCCTAAAGTAGCTTGTTTGGAAAACGACAGAAAGATTCCTTTCAAAACATATAAGGTCAAATAAGGGTATAAATGAATTTAAACCATTGTATATTAAATATTAAAAATGTTTTGAAATACATTTTTTCTGGAAGACACAAATTTGAATGAGAAAGAGGTCCCAGTAGATAATTACATAAAAACAACCTTAGATAATGAAGAGATTGTAGAATTAACCCTTACCGATTTGGTAACTCACAAAACATAGACCCCATGAAATAATAATTATTCAATGAAGTTTTAAATACCCATAGATTAAATTATATTACACAAAGAATACAATCATGGCCAGTACATACACCACACAAAATGAAATGGTGGTAATACAGCATGAATCTCACAGGAATAAGAAGTGAGATGAAATCCCCTTACCATGTTGTAATCAATCGATTCATATGAACAAAATATAATAACCACCAAATAATTAATGGAATACCATGAATACAAATAGAATCATGAAAATATATATCAAATTACAGTACACAATACACCACATGCAATAAATAAGTGACGAACAATGGATATCTCACGGAATTAAAAGTGAGATAAGAAACCCCTTACCGCGTGTATGACTTGACTTGTTTATTCCTTGTTCATACTGAATAATAAAAGTTAAGTTATACTTGATTAAGATAATTTTTTCAAGTTTATTATTCCTTTTATATCACTTATTACCATGTTATGAACAATATGTAATCATTTAAGTTAATAATGGTCATTTTTTCGATATTTGATACTTGAGTAAAAAATGAACACCTTATAATTACAAGGTGTCCATGTGGTCAAGATTACATTATCTCCAGAATTATATTCATGATTTTGATATCATATATATCATATATGTCCATTATATATATGTATTTATAAGAGTACGTAACATTTTGGAGATATGAATTGAAATGAACTGTTCATGGAGACGGTAAGTCGTACGTAAGCATGAACGCTACTTTCATTTATATTTTCTATTTTAATTCAATGAAAACATAATGATACATAGTTATATTATTATTCAATTATAATATCATATATAATTTCAATAACACCATCCTTTATATGTCCCACAAATGGTAATAATGAGTCATATCACTTTGATGGGGCGGTAGTCCGCACATCCTCAAATTAATTTATCGCGTTTAATCATAATAGAAATCACAGAGGTATTATATAAATTTAAAATAAAGAAGCATAAATAAAACATAAACACAATATATTTCATATATAAATATATTTTCATCATAATGTCCACCATAAGAGGTGGTAAGAGATAATTGAACAATCATCGTTTCGTGAGGTGTTAGTTTTTCAACGATATAAACAATATGTTATTTACCCATTAGATAGAGGTGTGTGTAAGTTTAGTTAGAATAATTCTCATAAGAAAATCCTATTATATTGATGATACTAGTGTTGTTATAAAATAAATAAATAAAAATATTTTAGGGGTTTGAGAAGTAAAATAATGAAAATACTTTAAGAGAAATTGTTACCTTAAATTCGGGTAACTCCCATTAGTTTCAACCAAAAGAACTTCATAAAGTGAATTTTGCCTAAGGTAAGGATTCTAGGAGGAAAATAGGGATATTGAGAGATTATTTGGTCAGGTTTTGTATTATCCAAGAGGCTTGAGACGTTTGAGGAATGGGTTATAATCGAGGGATTTTTATAAGGGGGTGGAGGGGTTCTTTAGGAAAGTGTGAAAATATTATTTTATTATATAATTATTTTAGATTTATAAAGGTCATAAACTCATTAAGGTCTAAGATAAGATGACTCATGGTCGAAATAAATTCATCAAATAAGAATTGTACAGGTTTTGGATGTTATTTTAATATTTATAATCTTATTTATTTAAATCATTTATTAATGAGGTAAATACTGCAACATTTTTGTGTCGTAAATAATTTAATTTATATGATGTCTAAAAATTATAAAAGAAATACCATGATATATAAAAAGGTTTTATCTTTATAAATAATATTTATAGTTGAAAATATAACTTATATATCCCCATGTAAAAATTAATTTACAAAAAGATATTTGTTTATTTCATTTTTGTCTTTACTTTAAGTTAATTAAAATAAAGTCTCATTATCACTCTTAAGTGGATCTCTGAGGTCCCAAAATCAACCCAAAGATTCACGTGGTCGGACATTACTCATCCAATAAGGTTAGGACATGTTTTAATGTAATTTGGTATTATTATAATATTCTTTTTACCTAGAATTACCCTATTTACCTTTAACCGCAGTAAATAAAAGTCCAAAGTTACTATGCACCAAAAAAATATTTTTATCTTATTGAACCAAATTTTACTTACTAATAACAACCATGTATGTCATATTTTTTAAATCCAATTCACAAAAGCAATAAAATTTCATTTAAATGAAAAAGTCAGTTTTTTTAACGACTACTAAGTGGTTTCACTATTCATCAAAAATTTAAGTTTTTTTGAAAAATGCAGAAAATTAAGTCTAAGATATATTTGATATTCCGAATTCAAAAATTATGTCTATTTTAAAAAATTCAAAACATAGAAGTTCCATTAATTAATTTAAAATTAATTCCCGTTGTCAAAACAAATATTGTGTTTTAAAGAAATAATATCTATCAAAAGATTGACACTTGTTTATGTCCAATTTCAATGTGAAATTAATTATAATGACCTAAATTGTATTAAATGAAAAAAATATAATCTAATTATACTTCAAAACCATTAAAATTCATAATTTAACAATATAAATTATTTCTAATAGAAATGTTGTTTTTAAATTAAATTTAGTATTTTTCACCATTCACCAAAATATGAAAGTTATCAAAAAAATACCAAAAAATATCAAAACTAAATTTGTTATGTCCTGATTATAAACAAGAAGTTTATTTTGTAAAACTGAATACATAAATGGTTCAAATATTGGATTTAAAAAGGGTTATCCATTAAAAGGTGGTAAAACTTCATTTTCTAAAGAATACTTCCTTTATCTGAAAAATTGAATTTGTTCTTATATTATGTATATGAAACACATAATATGGATGTTAAAATTATATGGAGTATATAAAATTCAAAATATAGTTTATACTATCCATAACTGTTTCTTGAACGGCTAGTTTGGTAAGTCGTGGTGCGCTCAAACTTAGTGTTGCGTGTAGCACAAGTTATTGAATTTTGTTGAAGACATAACATACTATGAAATATTGGTGTGTTACATTACCGAGTAATTGTTAGGGTCATTGGAATTTTTAATTATTTAAAAAAGGAATTCAAATTTTCACGCAATATTATTTCACAACTCCTTCACAATATTGTGCAAGTCCTAGATGTGTTGAGTACCTTGATTGAACACCTCTGTGACCAAGAATTCACGATGCACCCATGAGACCAGTCTTGTTCATCACACCTATGCAACCAAGAATGTGCAGAACACATATGGGACAAAGCCTGTATGGACCACCTAATTAAAACAACATGTGAATTATTTTCATATAATGTCTCCTAGAACCAGGGTCCTAATATTTCATATTAATTGGACCCTTGTGCTTTTTATTTGGCATGACTAGAAGAGGAAGAGTTAGACCAAAGCTCTGCTCACCCAATCCCTTCACTCAAGTCCTCTAAACCATTAGGTAGCTTTCCAACCATAAAAATTAAGAAAGCATTATCAAGAGTGAAGGGGGTAAAGTTCTTCTATGGTATAAACACCGAAGAATTACATGGGGAGCCACTTAACCCTGTCCAAATATACAAGGGAAAATGACCTTTCCTTAGCTTAAAACAAGGGTTCCATATTTCCAAGAGAACTTGGGGAAAGCCTTGGAGATCAGAGACTGTTCTAGACCCTGTATAGTTTTCCATGCTATTCTTGAACCAATAAATCATCCCAAGTTTTCTCAAATAGCACTTGGAATATGTACCTATAGGTTTTACCAAGTAATACCTTGGTGATTTACCTCTTAGCTCGCCCCAGTATCACCTAGGTGAAGTTAAAGATAACTCACCCATGTATCACCTAGCTAAAACAGTCTCCCAGATCACATAGGTATCACCTAGGAGAAGATAAATCAAGCTCACCTATGTGTCACCTAGGTAATGAACTATCCCATCTCACCCAATTTTCACCTAAGAAATGTTAAGGGTATATTTCCCAAGTATCACAAGGGTAAATCACTCTTCAGATAACTCATGTATTACCTGATAGAAATTTCATTTGAACCCTCTCTCATATCACCAATGATAGGGAACCCCATCCCTTGATACTCCCATTTAAAAGATACAAAATTTAAACCTCCATTGAGGCCCTGATATTTTCATGATCAAAGCAATGACACACCATTATTTATCTCATTTAATTGTTAATTACCTTAGAAAAACCTACCCCACAATTAACCTACCTAATAGTTATGTTCCATAAGATGTTCACAATTTTTAATACCCTTGTTAACAGAGAACCCAACCATTAATGTACTGTCAGGGACCTCCCTATTTAATATATTGATGGGAACCACCTACTTTTCCCTTTGATGAGGGATAATGTTATATCCTTCTCTCTTATTATATAAAATTGGTTAATGGAATCCCTCCTATAATAATATCTTAGTATTTCTTGTAGGACATAACCCAAATTACATATCATAACCCTCATCCACCAATTGATGAAGGAAATTATGAAAAGTGATAGATCTCTAACTTCTTATTGTTTCTCACATCGATCATGACTCATGTGAGCTTAGAGGTTAGTGGTGATCAGAACACTAGAATAATTAAATTTCATTTGTGTATCCTCCTAGGTGTAATAACCAATAAAACTTCTAATCACCATGGGTCTATATTCCTCATGAATCAAGATAATTTGGCCTCCTACTTGGTGTATGTGCAAAAACCACATCCCCATACTCTCTAAGGTTCATATTCCCCATGAGAAAAAAACTCATAGGGCTATATTTTTGTTGAAGAAACCAATGGGTCTCCCCCATAGGTGTATCCCAAACATTTATAAACTACATGGGATTTTACTCTTGTTATCATGGGATATGTAAGAAGCCTGCCTAATGTTTAAACACAACACCTTTAACCCCTCATCATCTTTATTTTTCCAAATTACTAATAAAATTAAGCTCCCCACCTAGGAGTTTATATTCCGTATAAGACCTTTTCACCTCATCCTCATCGACCAATATTATTAGTGCAAGTCCTCTCATTAGAGGTCCATGTTCCCTATTAGATCAACCAAAAAGGGTCGCTCATGCATAAGTCCCACACCATCAATTTCTTGGAATATTCCACCTAGACATCTTCACTGTATGAAGTTAAAACGTATGGTTTATTCCATGTATCATGACTATCAATGGCATAACATGTCTTGTTAAGTGTCCCCTAACTATGTGGGTTCTAATTCCTTTCACAAGGATATGTAGGAAGCCACTCTAATGGGCCCAACCATAATAGAAAAACTCTAATCTCCTCCTCAGATGATAATAAACTCTATAGCACCCAATCATGAGGCTTTAAACTAAGATCCTTTGAACAAATCATTACCATGTAAATAAAAAAACATGATGGAGAATCTTCAATACAAATAGGTGGATCTCTCAATGGAGAACCTCATATACATGCATATGGTTACATTGATGGATATCCCGTGATACTTACGGTTGTTTTCTCCTTCATGTATATGTGATTGATTGAAAATATAATGGTTGACAATTTTTTTTAAGATTATCAAGGATTAATGAATATGAATAAAATCAAAAATTGATTCTCAAAGTAGGAAAAATTCCCTCCCAAAAGGGTGAGATGATCTCGACCTCCCACACTCTCAACCAATCTGAGTTCATACACGTCATTGTTAAAAGAACTTAATGACCTCCAATATTTGGAAAACAGGTCCATAAACTACTATTGATATGGGAACAATTGGGTGTTTCTAGTTCCACGAATAAAACACATTGGAAAATACATAGAATGAAAAGGGGTGTGAAAAAATGGTCATCCTAATGTAAAGTACTGTGAAACCATAATTAATCTTCAAGCCCAGTTTTCATCAGAAACACATCACTAAAACCCCTAAAAACCCAAAACCCCTAAAAACCCTAAAACCGCTAAAAACCCTTACAAAAATTAAAATACATTTCAATCCATAAAACCCATAAAACCATGACCTCCCTAAAAGAACAGAAAAATACTAAAAACCTTAAAACTCTAGAAAACCCCCTAAAACGAAAAAAACCCCTAAAAGACCCTAATAGAACATAAAACCCCCTAAAAGGACCTAATGACCCTAAATATCCTAAAAACCTCAAAAACTATAAAATTCCTAAAAATAATAAAAACCCTTAAAAATCCTAAAAATCCCAAAACCACATAAATACCCTAAAATTCAAAAAATGATAAAAACCCTAAAACCCCATTAAAACCCTAAATAAATAAAACCTCCCCAAACCCCTAAAAAACACGAAATCCCAAAAATCCCTAAAATAATAAATGATCCTTAAAAGCACTATTACCCAAAAAAACTAAACTAATAAAAAATCCAAAAACCCAAAAACCCTAAGAACAATAAAATGATAAAAAACGAAACCTCCATAAAAATCCCTAAAACCCCATAAAAACATTCAAATCCCAAAAAATCATTAAAACCATAAACCCCCTACAAACCATAAATACGATAAAAACCCTAAAAACTCTTAAAACCCCTAGATACCCAAAAAAACCCTAAAAACTAACTAAAATCCTAAAAAACTATACAAAACCCAAAAAATCATAAAACCCTAAAAATGTTAAAAGAACCTTGAAATCTTAAAAACCCCTATAATATCCCATAAACACTAAAAATCATTAAAATAATTCTAAAAACAAATAAATAACCCTAAAAACAAAAAAAAAACCTAAAACCCTATAAAATAAAAAATACCCTAAAAACCATAACAACACTAAAAAACCTTAAAAAACAAAAAATTGTAAAAACAAAAAACCCTAAAATGTCCCTAAAAGACCTTAAAACCCCTAAAACCCCTAAAACCCCTAAAAATATATAAAAACATGAAAACACCCTAAAGGACCCTATAAACATAAAATACCATAAAATCCCCAAAAATAGAAAAGGATCTTAAAACCGTAAAAAATACATAAAAGTCCCTAAAACTCTTTAAACACAGTAAAAACACTAAAACCCCTAAAAACATCTAAAACCATAAATATATGAAACAACCATAAAACACACCTAAATCACATAAAAATCATTAAAACCCAAAAAAACCCTAAAACATTCCAATACCCCCTAAAAAGCTAAAAACCCTAAAACACCCAAATCCATAAAATGCCTAAAACCGTAAAAAACACTAAAAATCTAAAAAAATACTAAAACCTTTACAACCCTAAAACCCCAAAAGTTCTAAAAACCCCTGAAAACCCAAAAAAGTTCTTAAATCCCATACAAAACTCAAAAACCCCTACAAAATCCTAAAAAACCTCAAACCCTAAAAACCTATAAAAATGCATAAAACCCCTTAAAATCATAAAAACCCCTAAAACTGCTAAATAAACCACCCAGACCGCCCAAACCCCAAAAAATCATATAAAGTGTAAACACTCAAAAACCATTATAAACCTTGAACTACCCTAAAAATGCTAAAAACCATGAAACTGCTAAAAACCCTAAAAACCCAATAAAAACTCAAAAGACCCTAAAATCCCCATTAAATTTCTAAAAACCATAAAAAACCTAAAGCCCAAAAAACTATAAAACCCTTTAAAACCCCTAAAACACCCTAAAAATCTAAAACCCAAAAACCCAAAAAACATAAAAAACCCCTAAAACCCCTAAAATTTTGTAAAACCCCTAAAACCCCTTGAAACCCCTAAAACCCTAAAACAATCCTAAAATCCCAAAAAAAACTCTTAAAACAACTAAAACACAAAAAAACCCATAAACCCCCTAAAACCCCCTAAAATCCATGAAAACCACTAAAAACCTTGAAAAGGTCAAAAAACCTCTAAAAATCTAAAAAACATTATATACCTTAAAAGTCCTAAAAACCTTAAAAATCACTAAGACAAACAAAAAACCCTAAAATCACTAAAACCCCTAAAAATCTAAAATCCATTACAAAAATCTAAACCCTTAAAACCACTTAAAATCCCTAAAACCATTAAAACCAAAAAAACCCATATAACTCTAAAAACTCTAAAACCTATAAACCCATAAATCTGAAAACCCAAAAACCCCATTAAAACCATAAACCCTTACAAATACACTAAAATATTAAAGAACATAAAATCCGCAAATAACCCTAAAGGACCCTAAAAACTATAAAATACCTAAAATCTGAAAAAACCATTAAAAATCTAAAAAATACTTAAAACCACTAAAAATATTTAAAAATCCCAAAAACCCCAAAAAACCCTAGAAAACTCAAAATATTAAAAACCAAAAATATCCCTTGAAAACCTATATAAGACAATAAAACACTAAAATAAACTAAAAACATAACAACCCTAAAGACCTCAAAAATTCTAAACCCTTCATGTACTATAAAAGTCCCCCAAAACCCCTATAGACCATAACAACAAAAAAACCACTAAAATCCCCTAAAAACCATAAAAGTAAGGAAAGACACTACAAAAACAAAAAAACCTTAAAGACCCAAAAATAACCTAAAAGACTCTAAAATCCGAAAAAACACTAAAGGTCCAAAAATAACCATAAACATCATAAATGACCTTAGAAAATCCCGAAGGATACATAAAACCCTAAAAATCATAAAGGACCCTAAAACCTTTGAAATAATTAGAGGGCCCTAATAACCTGAAAAATCACTAAAGGACCATAGAACCCCTAAAAACCTTAAAAGAACCTAAAACCCTACCAAAAACCTAAAGAAACGAAACCCCCCCAAAACCCCTAAAACATTAAAAAACATTAAAACACCATAAAAACCCCTAAAACCCCATTAAACCCCTAAAGGACCCTAAAAACCAAAAATACCCTACATCCCCCCAAAAGACCCTAACACCCTAAAAACACTAAAAGACCCAAAACACCTAAAAACATTAAAAGACACTAAAACACTTAAAACCCATAAAATCCCTAAATTGACTTAAAAACTATAAAAGACTTGAAAACCCCTTAAACCCCTAAAAACCATAAATAACATTAGCGACCATTAAAACCCATAAATACCATAAAAATAATAAAAACTATAAAAACCTAAAATCCCTGGAAAACTGAAAAACCATTGAAAATCCTCAAAATACAAAAAACCCAAAAAACCCAATAATTTATAAAATCCCCTCAAAATCCTAAAAAAACCCAAAACCCCTAAAAGATCATAAGAATAAAAAAACCTAAAAATCCTAAAAAACTCTAAACACACTAAAAACCCGAAAAACTCTTAAAACACTTGAAAACATAGAAAACCTAGAAACACTAAAACACTAAAAGACCTTGAATGACACTAAAAAAATCCTACAAACAATCAAAAACCATAAAACCATCAAAACCCTAAAATCTATAAAAACACATTAAACACCCCATAAGCCCAAAAAAACTCTAAAACCACTAAAAACTCATAAAACACCCTAAAACCCATAAAACCCCTAAAAACATAAAAACCCCTAAAAACATAAAAACTATAAACTGACTAAAAAAACTAAAACTCACTAAAAATCCTAAAATCCTAAAAACAATAAAAACACCAAAACCCTAAAATCCACAAAAACATAAAAACCACTTCAAAACCCCTAAACTCCAAAAAATACTAAAAGTCCATAAAATTGTAAATACTTAGAAAATCTAAAAAACCAAAACAAACCAAAAAACCAAAAAACCAAAAAACCACCCCCACCCCCAAAAAAACTCTAAAACACTCATAAATACCCTAACAACCTAAGAACTATAAAATAACCTAAAACCCCTAAAAAAGAACCTAAAAACCTAAATGCATGAAAACCCTTAAAACACAAAACGAAAAAACCCATAAAAACGATAAAAACTGACGAATACAGGAAAACCCAGTATACACCCTAAAAACTCTAAAAACCCTAAAAACACCTCAAAATTATAAAAAAACCTAAAATACATAAAACCCTAAAAATCCATAAATCATAAAAAAACATAAAACCCTAAAAATACCTAAATAACCTAAAAACATTAAGAAACCTAAAATGACACTAGAAATCCTAAAAATAATAAAAAAAATTGAAAACCCTAAAAACAAAAAAAAATTCCTAAAAACCCCAAAAATAACTTTAAAACCATATACACCCTTTAAACCGCCCAAAAAAACCAAAAAACCCCAAAAATGAATAATAACCCAAAAAACCATAAAAATCTATAAACCCCTAAATTACTGAAACACCCTAAAAATAGTAAATATGGAAAAACATAAAAACCCCTTAAAACTCTAACAAAACCATAAAATACAAAAATAAACATCATAACCCTAAAACCCTAAAAAAATAAAAACCCAAAAATCATAAAAACCCTTAAAACCCCTAACATACCCTAAAACCCCTAAAACCCATAAAAACATACAAAACACTAAAAACCCAAAAATACCCTAAAAACCTAAAACCCTTTAAATGTGATAAAAAAACTAAAAAACCTAAAAACCATAAAACCCATAGAACCCATAAAAGACTCTAAACCCCCATAAAACATAATAACCCTAAAAATAAAAAAATCTTTAAAACCCCATAAACCCCCCTAAAGGCTAGAATCCTAAGAAACCATAAAAACATAAAACCCTAAAAAACACCTATATGACCAAAAACCACAAAACCTCCGAAAGGACTTAGAACCCACTAAACCATAGAAGAACCTAAAACACTAAAACCCATTAACCCATAAAAACCTCTAAAACGCCCTAAAAACCCTAAACCCCAATAAACCCCTAAAAACCATAAGGATCCCTGAAACCCCTAAAATACCATTACAATATTAAAACCACTCAAAACCCCAAAAAGTACTAAAAACTCAAACAACCACTAAAACCCAAAAAAACTTAAAAACCCATTAAAAATGTGAAAACCCCTATAAACTCGTGAAGGAAGATAGAGAATGGAGTGGAGCCGGTCTATTGTGGTGATCACTCTCAACCCCTACCCATAGATGGTAAGAGTGAATATCTAGTCTCAGACTAATCAAAATTGATCATGAATAAGGATATCTTAGATCATTGAATACCTAGCACTTAAAAGCCTAATGGTCGCGAGGCTTCGAAGGTGTCTGGTCTGAAAATTAACTTCACTGAGGTAGTGAAGTCTGTGGCTTCACTCACCGTCACTGATTTCAGCACTCTAGCTTTAGATTAATGATTTATAAAGGTATTGTGGCCCATGTCTATGAAAATCATGAGTAATTGGAGGAGAGAATCATATTGTTCCTATTTTCTACAATCACGAGGATATTGACCCTGAAGGAGGAGAATATTTTGAAATTTGGGGATCTAATCATATAGATTGATGAGTTTTGGGGATTTAATTTTTAGAAGATGAAATATATGGGGAGAGGCTATTAATATACTTTCTTATCCTCAGATGATAGGAAAAGGAGATCTTGGAGATTTGGATCACTTAACCACGAACCAAGCCTTCTCTGAATTCAAGACTGGGACAAGAATTTTGATCCCTCCAATGTGAAAAAACCTTCATGCAGGTATGGATACAAATCATTAAGCTGAATTTGATCTATTGGCATCCCCATATCCTTTGGGAAACTACATCTTTCATTGTATTTTCAATTAGTATTGACAAGGAGACTGATAATCCAAGGTATGGACACCATATGATGGTCCTTGTTGAAGTGAATTTGGCATGTACCCTGGCTGAGGAGGTTGTCCTCAATAGCATTGAGTACAGTCTCACCCTAAAATTTCAATATGAAAGTAGGCCTAAATTTGGACACAATTGAAAATTTCTGGTCATCTAATCACACAATGTAGAATACTAAAGTCTTTCACCATATTCAACATATAGTGGCATAATTCCAAGCTCTATAATAAAAATTATGGAGTAGGTAAAGTAAAGGGACATGAAATCTCTAAGGTTGATGACACTCACCAAGATCCTACTTATGTGACCTCCCTAAATATATCTACTAGCCCATAGGGTATCACCTCTACACATTCTAAGATGGGATCAATTGATAAAAATCCCCCTCAGGATCCTACAAACCTAGAGATATTGAATAATATCCTTTTTGTGGACCTTGTTCACATCATCGCTATTACACAAGACTATTCACCTAAAAGTATGCCCATTTATGTGGCATGGGGTACTAGATATGTTCTAAACACACCCCTCCAAATCCATGGAGTGAATGTTACCTCTAGAGAGAATGATGCTTGGAGCACTATATAATCAAAGAAGGAGATAACACCCCAAAATTCCATTTACTATTTGGTTCTTGCTCTGGATACCACACAACAAGCCCATGAACAGGTGATCACACAAGTGGGTCCATTTTATACTGTACAGCGGGCTCAAACTCCACAATCAAATGGGAAGGTTCCCGGGCCTACTGATTCTAATTCATAGACAGAATCCTCTCCCCTGATGGCGTTTTGGTAAAGGGATCTGCTAGTCATGGTGATGACACAGTTCTGCTATGGGGGAAACATGAGACCCTTTCTACTATCCCAGTCATGCCAGTAGACCTGATCCATTTTGCAGAACAAGTGGTCACACTAGATGGATCACCTGTGATAGACTTGAGTGAAGATTCTTTCATAGTATTATCCTCAAACATGGATTCTAAGAGGAGGCCTAATGAGGTTCCTTTCAATGGAATCATTTTCACTCTAAATAAATTCATCCCATAGAATGGGGATTTCTGGAGTGATATGGATGAGGGATCTCAGGTCTAGGAAGATGGTGAGAGATATTACATTCATCCCTAACTCACTGAGTAGCCTGAAGAAATGCATAATTTTATGGAGAAATACATTTACATGGAACACAAAAGACATCCTATGGGTAAGACCAAAAAGAAGGAAATAAATTTAAAGGGATGGGATCTACCCCACTCCCTCCAAACCTAAAAAAGAGATTATACCTCATTCTAGGGGAAATAAACCCCTCTCCCAATGAGGATCATGTTTTGGAATTTCCAAGGGCTTGGAAATTCTCCCATGGCCTTAGCCCTTAGTCATTTTCTCCTCTCTAATAGGCCGATGCTTGTTGGGATCACTGAGCCCATGATGAAATGTGAAAACTGGAAGGGTTTTAATTGGACCAATCCTGGGTACTCCATTGTTTCACACAATAGGAAAAATGGTGACTCAGAAACATTATGGTTTTCTTAAGAATATTGTCATTCAGGTTATTTTATTTAAGTAATGCTCTCAAACTATCTATCTTTGATTCTTATTTCAGGATATAACTTTTTCCTTGTCATTTGTGTATGAATCCTACCTATACGCTAGGATAAGGTCCCTTTGGAGGAATATGTATTCTCTAAATGAGCTCATTGATAAAAACTATATTTTTAATGGTGACTTCAACACTTTTTGGAATCCATATGAAAGTATTGGTCCCATATTATCCCAAACATCAATTGAATAATTATCTCACTGACTAGACCATTGTTACCTCACTAAAGTTCTTATTTCTGGTTCCTCTTTTACATAGGGAAGTTTCAAAACAAATGGACAATAATGTTGTAAGCCTGATAAGCGTTTCTATTGAATCGATGAAAGTGGTTCCCTTGCTGATGTCACTAGGTTCAATATTCCTATGTTTAACTCGGATCACAACCCCCTTATAGTTGATCTCTAAAAGGGTATTTTGTGGTCATATCCTATGCCATTTAAATTCAACAATGCTTGTCTTAAAATTCATATTTTTAGGGAAGTGTTCATGAATGGCTAGAGAATCACCTTATATGGAATCCCTCATTATGTTGTGGCCACTGAACTCAAAAAAAATCAAATGACTTCGAAAAGAGTAATGATGGAATTTTGTCTCTAGGTTAGATGAGAAAATTAAAGCTATGGAATCCCAGCTTTTCTCCTATAAAATCACCAACCAGTAGATTCTCTTTCCTTCCTGGGAGGAGCTCCACCAATATTCCAAGCTGGACAACATTTTTTCTCTAAAGAAGAGGTTATCCAAGAACCAGTTCAATTTCAAGTGGATAAAATAGGGGGACCAAAACTCCAAATTATTCCACTATTTACAAAAGAAGAATAAGGAAAAAAGATCATGAATTCAATTAATATCAATGAATCCACTTTCCCAACTAAGAATGGTGTTTCCCAGGCTATTGTGGACTATTTCAGGGCATTTCATAATGATCCGGGTGAGGATCATTCCATCCATCTTTATGAGTCAATCATTTCTTGTATTGATGAGAAGCGTAAAAATACATTAATGGATTCCCCTTTTTAAGTGGAAGTAAGATATGCATGATTCTCTTTGATTATGGAAAGTAATGCAGGCTCTAATGGTTTTAGAATCAAGCATTTCATGTTCTATTAAGATATTACGCATGTGGATATCACCAACGCAATCAGTGATATCTTTCTTTCCAGCCCATCCTCGCATGGAATCAATTACAATTTTATTAATTTGATTCCAAAGAAAGATAATGCTATTAAAATGGGGGATTTTCATCTCATTTCCATTTGAAACACCGGTCCCAAAATTATTAGTAAGATTTTGGATATAAGGATGGGGAAGATTATGCATGATTTTATAACCCCAAATCAATTTGGGATTTTTCATGGGAAGAGTATTCAAAAATTCCTTTTTACATCCCCAGAAGGCATCAATATCATGAGAAGGGAGACAAATCATGGATCCTTTTCCATGAATCTATACATTTGAAAGTCCTTTGACACAATCAAGTGGAGATTTATCTTCAGTGTCTTTAGCATATATGGTTTCTCCATCACATTCCTATAAATTTTAATACTATATTAGCTAGTATAAAATTTTACATCCTTATTAATGGATCCCCTATAGGTTTCTTTCTATAATCCCATAGTGTTAGGAAAGGGGGTCCGTTATTAGGTTTTCTCTTTGTAATTCTTGAAGACTATTTGATTTTTTTCCTCATTGATCTCATACAGGCTGGCCTATATAAACTAATAAAGGCAGGGATAAATCTTTATGTGCCCTCCCATATTCTTTATGCTGATGAAATACTTCTATTTTGATGGCCCAAAAAGTGAACGATGTCGTCAATTGGTAAGGTCTTTTGGCATTATGAAAGTGTGGCTGGGCAATCCATTAGCTGGAAAAAATACTTTATCATATTTGGAAAGGGGAGTTCAGATTCTAGGAAAATTCGTATTTCCAGATCCTTTGGTGTGAAGTGGGGATCACATAAATTTATTTATCTGAGTGTCCCTCTTTTTTGGTGGAGGGTCAAGATATGTCATCTTGAGAGCACAGTGGTTAGGATCACTCAATAACTAGCCAAATGAAAAGGTAAGTGTTTATCATAGGTGGTTAGGGTTTTCTTGATCAATTCAGTCATCACCTCCATGTTTGTTCATTCTTTCTCCAACTATTGATAGCCTGTTAATATTATTAAAAAACTACACACTAAGATTAGGAACATTTCTCAGATGAGATGTATTAGGGGAAGAAAGATGGTTTTTTGGCTTAGAAAGAATGCACTAAGCATGTTGATCTGCGGGGGATGATAATTAATAAACTCAAGAGATTTAATGATGCCCTTCATAGAAATTTCACTTAGAAATTTTTCAACTCATCTTATAATAGAATGGATTTCATTTGGGATAGATTCACATGGACATTATGTGATGAGTTCTCTAGTTACATACCCTCTTATATCTGGACAACAATTAAATCCTCATACAAGGACATTACAACTCACTCAAAATTAGTTGTGTGAAAATAGTCAAATCTTAACTACTGGTCCACCAACTTGCTTGAAAGACCCCTCCTTGAAGATGTAACACCACATCATGATTTAAGAAATATTTCCATTAAGTATCTCAACAAAAGAATTAGATATCTTTATGAGATCCTTCTAGCTAATATCATTTTTCAGATTCTGAGTTATATGTTTATTGAGATTGACATCCTTATCTAGAAGTTGAACCTTGATGGGATGTTTAATACAAGAGAATTCTATTGAACTAAATTTTCACAAATCATTGTTCCTCCCATTTGGGTTTAAAAATATAAGAGATATTTTATTCCACTAGAAAACAATTTTCTTTTGTGGGAAATCTAGAAAAATTAGTTGCATATTCAAGAGCAGTTTTAGAAGGATGATTACAATATGGATTTGGTCTCTCACCTTTTCCTTCAAGACGGGGAAACCAATAAGAACTTGTTTATTCACTTAAAGTTATCCTCTATGATTTGAGATTACATACCTAGCATGTTCAGGATCCACATTAACATGTAGAGTCTACTGCATAATCTTCTTGGTAGCTTTGTCGATCTGAAATATAGTGAGAATGTTTAAAATTTTCTTCTCACTATTGTTTCTTCTCTTGTTTCCTATGTTTGGGCTTCCTAAAATTCATTAGATTTCAATAGGAAACATCGCTCCTTATAGAGTGGTGTTGTGAATATCCATAATGAATCCCATGTGGCTTCTCGAATTCATCAGGTTCGAAGGATAATGATGTAAATGATCTCATTATTTTTTATATTTTTGGAGATTCTGATAGGTCCAAAATGCCACAGGTTCTAAATTTTGTTTTTTTGATCCCCTTGATTATGTCATGGATCAAAGTTAATATGTATGGTGCAGCCTTTAGAGCACTTGGACCCTCAGGTCATAGTGGGGTTTTCAATATCCATATAGGGTTTTTGAAGGTATGCTTCTATCACTTTATTTGAATTGGATGAGTTTATGAAGCTATGCTTTGGGAAATGATGAAGGCAGTTAATTTTTCAGTTCAATTCTATAAAAAAGTTCTTTGGAATGAATCTGATTCATTGATTGTGGTTGATTATCTCAGGAACAAGTCTGGGGGAGTTCTTTAGATTCTTCTCCTGAAATGTCTTGAATGCCTTAGAATAATCCAGACTATCACTCTAAATGTCACACATGCATATCAATAGGTGAACTCAGTCGTAGATGCCTTATCAAGAAAGTATGTTGTGGAATGTTTCTTGTTGTGGTCCCTTGTCACCCCATATTTTTTCTGCACCCTTAGTGGACTCTGATATGATGGCTGACTCACACACCTAGGTTTCTAAGCCCTCATTGTAAAACTTTCGTTTTAACTTTTTAATAATATTTTGGGGTCTATGTAGGTTTGGTATCAATATTTCTTTCCCCTATAAATCTATTAAAACAAAAAAAATCCCTAAAACTCCCTAAAATATGAAAAAACCCTAAAAAAACCCTAAAATATATTAAAAAACCTAAAACCATTGAAAAACATAATTCCCTAATAAAACCCTAAAAACCCAAAACCCCCTAAAAACTAAAAAACTATAAAATCCAAAACCCCTAAATAGAATCATAAAAACCCTAAAACCCCTAAAACCCGAAGATCCTTTAAAACCCTAAAACCCCCTAAAAACCCATAAACCTTTAAAAGATTCAAAAAATCCCTATGTAACATTAAAGAGGTAAAAAAAGACCCAAAAACCCTAAAAACACAAAAATACCATGGAAACAATATAATTATAGTAATAAAATTTAAAACACTCGAAAACCCCTTAAAATCTAAAAATAATAAAAAACATAAAGGTCCCTGAAAAATATAAAATTTTATAAAGGAATCCAAAACCACTAAATGACCCTTAAAACCCAAATGGGCCATAAAAACCCTACTCTAATATAAATATACTCTATAATAACACATAAATACCAATGGTTTGAAAAAAATGGTATAAAACTATTTATAAATTAGTTTCCCAATGGTTTTAGACAACCGTTGTGACAAGGTTGTTATATCCCAATGGTTTATGTAAACCATTGGGATTGAATCATTTCTATAAAGGTAACCCAATGGGTTTTTAAAATTATTGTGAAATTTGACCTCAAATATACAACAGGCATCCAAATTTCCCCTCTACCCACATGATTCCCTAAACTAGATATCCCTTCTTCCCCAGCCTATGAACCTTCTTACCATCAGTCAATCCATATTGATTCAAGCCATTTTTTGTTCTAAAAATTTAAATCTATAAGTTCTAGATTAGTTATAATGTTTTTCATCAATTTATTTTTTGTTTTTTATTTTTATTTTCTCTATACGATAGATCATATCTTTTTCCTATTGTGCGAACCATTTTTTCCAACTGGGAATCCATATTCAATTCATTTTTTTATTCCACTTCAAATCAGAAATCTCTAACTGAGTTATATGCTATGTTTTCATTTATTTTTCCATTTTTAATTCTTATTGATATTACGATGGGGTTATTTTTTGTTTTTTGATTTGATCAATAATTTTTGGTGCTTAATGATTTATACCTCCCTTGAATCTTCTTTTTTTGTGAATCTATCTCAGGATTGAGTCTCCTAGTTGTAAGTCATACCTTGGGTATCAATGTTGTTATAGTTTCTCATGTAATATTTTATTGTCATCACAAATCCCAAATTTTTGGGAGTTATGAAATTATATTATTTTTCTACGATATCGAAGGATATTAATCCCATTATAATGGTATGATTTTCTATATATTTTCTAAGGTGGATGATCCCTTAATTGTTCTCTAAACCTATATTCATTTTTATTCTTGGTATGATGGTCACATGGGGAAAGTGGGTTTTTGTGATAATAAATTGAGTCAATATGGCCTAAGAGTTCAATTGTGAGTAAGTGAGAGTCCTTGGAAACATAAAATATAATCCAGTTCTCATAAATATTTATTTTAGTTGTGTTCTATAATTATATTAGGTAATGGTGGGATGCCTATAATTAGAATTAGAACTCATAAAGGGTTACTTTCCCAAAATTGGGGCTTATATCACCTTGAGGATTAAAAAAATGTGGTGTTATGAAGTTATATCTTGGTTAAAAAATAAGTGTATTTGATGTGTGAATAGTGTTTGTATGATAATAAAGAACAAGATTACCCGTGGGTTTTAAAGTAGTTTGGATTCAAATGATATTACATCAACTCTTCAAATTCTAATCCCAAATATATAAATATAAATTATAGAAACATTTCTTTTGAAAGAGAGTGAAAACACTTTAAAACTTTTCATTTTAGAACCTAGATGCACAAACCCAAAAAAACATGGATCAGAAATAAAAATTATGGAAAAAGTGTATAATCATAACATATGACATGAGTCATCATAATATGGTGGAAATTATTGGTGGAAGATGTTGTGGAGTGATGCGTTGTTGATTGAAAATGTATTAAATGATATATACATTCTATATTATTATTTCAATAAACCTTTAATTTGTAGGTATCCATTATACTTGTTAAAACATGATAATATTATTTTTTATACATATTATTACATTTTGGGTTTTATTGTTAAATGAGTGAGAGAAAATATAGTTATAATACGGGATGTTTCATAGCTTGGATATAGGGAAATTATCCACCAATAGAGTCTTTATAAAATAATTTTCCATGAAATCCACTATGTTTCACCTAATCTCCCAATTTATTCATTTATGAAGAACCAGTAAATTAATTGAATTGAAATGAATTGATCAGACCCTAAGAAAACTAAATTGTACCAAACCAACCTAACTAGTCTTGAAAATAAAGGAACTGAACCTATCAACCCTTTAGAATGAAACCCTATCAAAATAACACATCCTATCTATATCATAACCAAACTGACTTGACCAAAAAAATAAATTCAATTGAAATGACTTGATTTGAACTAAGTATACTTGAATAGACCTGAAAAACATTAAATGAAAACAAACTGAACTAAAATAACAAGAGTTGAATTAAAGTGAACATATCTAAAAGAAATTCTATAGTAATGATAAAAAATTAATCAATTTGAAAAATTCTCATTTATATAACAAATCCTATCTATATAGTATTTTTTTGTCTTTCATATTATGATTCTCATATAGAGTACTGTGTTAGTTATGGTTTTACATAAAGTGAACAATAATAATTTACTTAAATATATTTTTGATTAAACTAAAAAAAATTTGAATGTTTTTTCATGAAATGACTTATTACAATTTTTTACAGAATAGATAGAAGTTGGATGAATGAATCTAATCAGATCTGGTTCTATTTTCAAAAAAATAGAGTGATTTTTAGATTTTTCATTTGAAAATACTTCAGATAGTGGTCACATACACTTCTCATGTTATAATTGTGTTGTAACATCATTGTTGATTTGTGAAGAAGCTAGCTACCATATAAAAGAATATGGTTTTTAAACAAACTACTATGTGTGGTATCATAATGGGGAGAAAATGAAATCCCAAAATGATGATGATCCAAATGAAAGGCCTAGATTTGAAAATTTGTTATATGACCAGTTTCCATTTGTTTATCATCATGAAAAGGAAAGGATGTTGACCCAAGAAGACTTTGATATGAGAACACATGATGTGTCTAATGAAAATGATGATGTTGGTAGGGTGAAAAAATTGAATGATGCTTCTAGGACTCCAGTATATCAGAAATGTGGTAAAATAAAATTTATGGGATTTTTAATCCTATTGCTTCATGGGAAAACCGTGTATGGGATATCAAATACAACCATCGATTACATTCTTACATTCTTGAAATAATTAATTCTAGATGATGTTGATATTCACTCAAGCCACTATATGTCTTTGAAATTAGTTGAAGAACATGTATTTTTTTTAAAAAACATGCTTTCCCAAAGTATTGCAACTTATTCTAGCAGGAAACTACCGAATGAAATGATTGCATAAAATCTATAACATCCTAATGGAAGCCAAAAGCTGATAGAACACCATCCCATGTTCCAAAAAAGTAATGTGGAAATTTACATTGATCCCAAAAATCTTTAATGTTTTAATTAATGATGAAATATAAAAAAATTGATGGAAGTATATTGAGAGAAAGAATAATAAGGGAGAGTTGGTTCACCCTGCTGATGGATTTTTATGGTAGATATTTGATGCTTGATATCCTGATTTTTCAGCTGACATGTGTAATATGAGGATGGGACTTTTATGTGATCGTTTTGATCCATTTGAGAAGATACATACTCTGCACATCACATAGCCATTTTCATACAAATTTATAACCTTCCCCCATTATTTTGTATGAAGAAACATCTCACATTCATGATTATAATAATATCTAGACCTTCTGATCCTAGAAATGATATAAATGTATACTAGAAACCATTAATAAAAGAGTTGAAATTTCTTTGGGATGTGGGTGTCCACACATACGATGCAGGTTCGAAAGGAATATATCATATGTGTGTTGTACTTATGTGGAAAATCAATAATTTTTCTGCTTATGTAATGATGTATGGATAAAGAATGAAGGGAAAACTATCATGTCCTATTTTTTTGAATAATACCCAATCAAGAAAACTAAAATATCATTGTAGTTTTAGTTTTATGAGATATCTATGAGTCTTTCCAATGGACCATACATATATAAATAATCATCAATGATTGGACAATACCCTGAAGACCGATGATGCACCTCATCATATTTCTAGGACTGATGTTCTTAATGAATTTCAAGATATTAGTTTTTCATTCTGGAAGGGTAAAATGAAATCTAGAAAGCGGAAAAATGTTTCAAGTGATACATGTTACAATTAGAAGAAGAAGAGTATCTTCTTTAAGTTTCCTTATTTCTCAAACAATTTGTTATGTCATTTCTTATTCACAATGTAAATTGAAAATAATATATGTAAAATGTTTCTTTTGATTCTTCCAAATGTGATGGCAAAGATAAAATATTATTTGCGATCTTGGAGTGACTTTGTGGATTGGGGGATCATACTAGAATTGAATCCCATGTGTTTCAATGAAAATAAATGGCTAGTTCCATGTGCTTCTTATGTGATGAAATCTGGAGAAATAATAAATTTCTAATAGTACTAGATAATATTAATGTTTTTGATGTCTATTCAAGCAATATATCAAAACGGTTCAATAGAAGAGAGTTAATGATGGAATATTTGAAGACTTGTGATTATCATGTCCTTATATATGAGTTTATTCCAATATAAATCCATCATATTTGGTCTAATAATTTAAGGGTATCAGTTATTCAATTGTTCCATTTGTTTAGATAACTTTATGCTAATAATTTTTCCAAGTATTTTTTTCAAAAAATGTTTGCAGAGACACCATTAATTTTGTGTGAGTTAAATAAAATATTTCATTCATTTTTTATATGCATGATGCATATGACTATCCATATTCCAATCAAAATACTTCTTAGAATACCTTTTTTATGATGTATGAAACTAAAATAAATATATAGACATTTATATCTTATGTCCAAAACAAGAATCATTCTAAAGGTTCTATCATGAAAGGATACTCGGCTCAAGAATGTATGGGTTTCTTCTCAATGTATTTATCTGATCTTACTACGAGAATGAACAGAAAAATGAAATATGAGGAAAAATAGTGTGATTAGATTGATCACTATTTTCCATCACTTCCTCAAAGAGGATAAATTCTCGGATCTTATACATTGACGACATTAAGCATTGAAGAGTGGGAGATGGAACATCACACAATGTTGTTCAACTATGATTTGTTCGATGAATACATCATGTAAGTAAATTTAACATGTATATCTTAATCAATATATTGAAATTTTAAATATCTTTTATACCATTTCTATTTATATATATATATATTTAACATAAAGAAATATTAAATAGAAATAATCGTTATTTATCTTTCATAAGTAGATAGACTTTTCATAGAAAAGTTTTTTCTACTTGGTTGAAATTTAAGGTAGAAATATTCTTATAACAAATTAATAAAATCAATATTTAATTATGTTTAATATTCATTTAGATTTCATGTATTGTGTTTTTCTACAGACACTGTCTCTGAGGAAATAAGATCATTGTATTTTGGTCCTAATACCATGGTTCGTGAATGTAAATAAATTATGAACAATGGGTACAGATTTATTGTCACCGAATGAGCAAAGAACATAATAGTACAAAATAATGGTGTTAAAATAACTGCCACAATAGACTATTATGCCAGTGCATTGGATAAAAGATATTGTTTTGAAAATGTATTTTATTATGTTGTCATTCAAAAATAATAATAATATTTGATTATTACTCTCATGGTCGAGTCACAATTAGGAAATGATAGTGGTTTGATTCAATGATGAGTAAGGGAACCATTATTGATGAATATGGATTTTGAGTTATTGACATCACTCTCACTCTTTCTACCGATGAACCATATGTATTAGCATCAATGGCGGAAAATGTTTTTATGTCAAAGATCATCTTAGACCTAAATTTGGTGTCATTGTTAAAGTAATTACAAGATATGTTTTTTATGACAGTGATGATGGAATTGAAACCATACCTACTACCATTAACCCCAAACCATTTTTTATTTATGATGACTCTAGTAGCTTAATTTTCAATGTTCATTGTGAACCCAAAGTTGTGGTGGGAAATATATAGAATCATCCATATGTGTTATTAGTTATTTTGATTGAGCTCGACTTGGGTATTTAAGGATATTACTATTCAAAATTATTTAATATTGATTACAAATATTTTGTATCTGACATGACCTTAATGTTAATTTTCAATATTTGTTGGTTGCAGTTTTTTTTTGAGTTGCATGTTCTAATATTGAATTGATTTTTATTCAAACCAATACAACCAAAGACAACTGAAACAATTAAATTAGAATAAAAAACATGATGAATTGAATTGGACATATTAATGTTTTGATATGAAAATATAAAAAATGAAAATAATGTTCTAACCAAAAAAATAACTAAATTAACTAACCAAAAATATGAACAAAATGAACTAAGAAAAATAAGTCATGCATCATATTTTTTTGAGTTGCACATTGGTTATCATTTTCTAATTACTTCCATTTTTGTTTTTGAATGAAGGAAATAAAACCTATTGAAGAGATGTAACAAAAAATGAGGATGAACAACAATCTTTAAATGACTGAGATGGGAAATCCTCCATTAGTGCCTGTTGTGAGTATTTTATTTCAAATATATTTATATCAATAACATATACAGTCGTGTGATTAATTTTGTTTTAAACATTAATGAAAGATCCACTACATAGGTTTCAATTATTCAACGAGGAGACTACTAGTGGTCCCAGTACTCAGGCCAGTGGTACGAGGGGATGATACTAGAGCAAGGTGCTCTAGTCAGCATACCCGATTAGACCCTTCCCCTCCCACCGACATACCATATTCCACAAATTCTAATCCATTGGTTTCATTAGCGACATAGGGGATATTTCAGCCTACCATGTTTTCACCATCTTATAAATCTGAGCCTCCTCACCCATATTTACCAAATCTGATGATGATTCCATCTCCTCATCCATATCATGCATTTGGACAGCTATCCATGCTATCTTTATGTGATTAATTTGGTTTTAAAATTTTTATAGGATCCACCACATAGGCTTCAGATATTCAAGGAACAACCTACTAGTGGTCTCAGTACTCAGGCTGATGGTATGAGGGGGTGATACTAGAGTTAGGTGCTCTAGTCGGCGTACCGATTAGACCATGCCCCTTCCACTGACGTTCAATCTTCCACACATTCTGATATCGCAGTGTCGTTAGGGACACAAATGATATTTAGGCCTCCAATGTTTTCACTGGCCTTTACATATGACCCTCCTCACCCATATTTATCATATCTGATGATGATTCCCACTCCTCATCCATATCATTCATTTGGCCAGCCATCCATTCCATCCTCATTTCAATCCACTTCTTTCTCTCTGAGCTTCTACATTCCTTCTTTTTCGCATACTTCTTTCAAAAAAAAGGCCAATTTCATACAATGGAATATAACATGATGAATTGTGTTTTCTCCTTCTCTCCACCATCATGGTTGATTGAATTTAAGGTTACTTTCCTAAAACCCACTAGTATTATAATCCTTTATAAAATTTTCAAAAACAGATTCTCTACACAGGATCAATTGAAGAGAGTTGGATAGTAGTTTGAATCTAGATGTTACCTATATTGTTAAGATTAGAAAAATTTCCAGAACATGTATTTTAATTGCTGTTTTTTCTAGCATCTTTGGAACCATATTTTTTGTATTTTCCACATCAAAATCTACATAACCATAATCCTATAAAATCTCATGGCATATATTTCTAAAGCGGGTCTAACTGGGAATGTTTACAACCTATTTTTATGTGCTACTGATGTTGTTTTTATGTTCTATTACATTGGTGTTTTTTCATAATTATATAATGAATAATTGGATATGAATGACTTGTGAGAATTTTAATTCATCATACATAGTTTACTATATTGTCTGAAATCTCAAATTTGATGTTTTTTGTTATGTAAGTGTTGTATGCAGGTGTTTTAGGAAAAGGAGGGGAGTCTGCTGGTTTCTGTGCAGAATTCTGGAAAAATCTTAAACCAACAAGTTAAAATCGTTAGTATAGTTTTGAAAAACATATGTATACCAATAGTTCTTCAATTGTTGGTAAACTGTGTACTGATGATATATACCAATAGTTAATAAACTATTTCTATAAATATATACCAATAGTTGTAATGAAATTGTTGGTGTACTAGAATTTACAATATCCTATACCAACAATTTTGGAAGAACCATTGGTATAGGCCTATAACCATTCCATAATACCCAATGGTTTGGAAAAATATTGGTATAAGGTATAACAATGAGTTTCTTACCTATTTCAATGTTTTTAAAATGTTAGTAAAACCCCTAAAAGACCCTAAATCCAATGAAAAACACTAAAAGTCCCTAAAAACCCTAAAAATTCATAAAAATCCTAAAAACCTTGAAGAAAATTTAAAACTCTAAAACCCTCAAAATAAAAAAAGACCCTAACAAACTCTAAAAAACAACAATGGAAAAAAAACCCTAGAAGTTCCTAAAAACCCCTAAAACATCTTAAAAACTCTAAAGTAACATGAAAATAAAAAAAACCCTAAAAACCATGAAGGACCCTAAAACCATAAAAATTCCTAAAAACCCTTAAAAAGTTAAAGGACCATAAATTCCTTACAACCCATAAAAACCCTAAAAACATGAAAGACCCTAGAAAAAACTATAGAATTCCAGAAAACCCTAAAAAACCTAAAAATCCCTAAAACCCCGAAAACCCTAAAAGATCTTAAAAACCCTAAAACCCTAAAATTCTCCAAAAACCTAAAAACCCTTAATACTACAAAAACCATAGAAACATAAAAAACACAAAAAACACAAAAAATAAAAACAAAAATAACCCCCTAAAAACCTATAAGACCTTTAAAATCACTAAAAATATAAAAACCCATAAAAATTTCAAAAAACACTAATTTAACCAAGAAAACCCTAAAATCCAAAAACCATAAAATACCATAAGATACCATAAAATAACATAAAAACCTAAAAAAATTAAACACCCAAAACCCCCTGAAAACAATAAAATTTCTAAAACCCCTAAAAATTCTAAAATCCATAATACCCATAAAACCTCTAAAAACTCTAAAAACCATAAGAGCCCCAAAAAACACTAAATCCCTAAATAAAATTTGAAACCCTAAAAACCCAAAATCCTTCAAAACATTAAAAAACCCAAACATATTGTAAAAAACCTAAAACACCAAAAACCGTAAAAACTATAAATTCCCTAAAATAATGAAAAAACCATAAAACCCTAAAAAACTCCTAAAACCCAAAAAAACTGAAAAACACTACAAGTCCCCAAAACCAAAAAAAGTTCCCAAACCATTACAAACTCTAAAAACACCCTAAACCCCAAAAAACCTAAATACCCCTTACAACCCCTAAAAACATATAAAAACACTAAAAACCACATAAACTCTAAAAAAATATAAACCCCCACAAAACCCCTAAAATTTTAAAAGACTATAAAAACCTAAAAAATCCTCAGAAAACCATAACCCCTTGAAAAATCATAAACCCATAAAACCCCTAAAAACATAAAAACAATAACCCCCCCTAAAAAATCCATAAAATCCCTGCAAATTCAAAAAAAATCCTAAAATAATTGAAAACCCCATCCAAATCCTAAATCCCTAAAATCCCCTAGAAAACCCCTAAACCCCCCCTAAAAACCCATAAAACCCCTAAAAACAATAAAACCCCCTTAAAACCTAAAAAAGAACTAAAAACTAAAAAGACTCTAATACTCTGAAAACACTAAAACCCTAAAACACATCAAAACCATAGAGAACCCTAAAACCATTTAAAACCCAAAACAATTAAAAATTCCCTAAAATATTAATGAACCTAAAATCCATTAAAACCCTAAAGGACCCTAAAAACCATAAACCCCTATAAAACCCCAAAAACCCAAAAAATATAAAAAATTGCACTAAATATGTTTAAAATCTTTCAAAACACTAAAAAATTTGTAAACATCCTAGGAAATAATAAAAACCATAAAAAACTAAAAATATTTAAAAACCAAAACAATCCCTTAAAACCTATAAGAGACATTAAAACACTAAAAGACCCTAAAAACATTAAAAACCCTAGGAGACTCTAAAACCCTAAAACCCCTAAAAACATCAAAGACCATAAAACCCCCCAAAACACCGAAATACACTAAAACTTGAATAAACCTCTAAAATACTGCAAAACAAAATACTAAAAGAAACTAGAAAACAAAAACAAAACCTTAAAGATCCTATGTTACACTAAAATTATTTAAAACCCTAAAAACATAAAGGAAACTAAAACCCTTAAAAACCTAAAGGATCCTAGAATCCGAAAAAATCGTAAAGGACACTAAAGAAACCAAGGAACATTTAAGTCCCAAAAAAACCCAAAAAACCATAAAGGACCCAAAAACCCTAAAAATATTAAAATAACCTGAAAACCATAAAAATACCAAATGACCCTAAAAACTCAAAAACACAAAAAAACCTTACAACACCATAAACCCCCTAACACACCGAAAATGCCCTAAAACCCCAAAAAACACCTAAAATACCCTCAAAACCCCAAAAACCAAAAAACCCCCTAAAACTCTCTAAAAGAACCTAAAACCATAAACCCCCCTAAAATACCCTTAAAAACTTAAAAAAAATTAAAGACCCTAAAAATATTTAAAAATAATAATAAAAACCTAAAAAAACATAAAAAACTAAAACACTAGAAAACCCCTAAAAACCATGAAAATCCATAAAACCTATAGAAACCTTAGAACGCATAAAAACCACAAAAGCCTAAAAACATTGAAATCCTAAAAAACCATAAAAAACTAAAAAAAACTTTAAACCCATAAAAACAATTAAAACCCCAAAATATCATTAAAAGATCATATAAATCCCTAAAACCCAGAAAAGACCCAAAAAACCCAAAAGTACCTAAACAGTTCAACACCCTAAACACCCTAACTACCCCAAAACCCTAAAAAACCTAATACACCTAAAATTGTAGAAGAAATTTAAAATAATTAAAATCCTAAAAACCACAAAAATCCTTAGAAAGCATAACCCACCCAACCCTAAAAACATAAAAAAAACATTTTAACACCCCATAGAACACAAAAAGAACTCTAAAAAACATAAACCATATAAAACCTCAAAAACCCTAAAAACCCTAATCCCTTAAATTTATAAGAAACCATAAAACACCCTAAAATCCCTAAAAACCATAAAAACCCTAAAAACCATAAACTTTAAAATCATTAAAACCATAAAATCTCATTAAAACCCCCAAAAAACCCTAAAACACTAAAAGACCATAAAATTGTAAAACCCTAAAGAAACCATAAATAACCATAAAAAACCTAAACCCCCTAAAAACCCTAAAAAACTAAATAAACCTAAAAACCTTTCAACCCCTTAAAAAACCTAAAGTACACCTAAAAGACCATAAAAACCCTTAATCCCCTAAAAGAACCTAAAACCCCATAAAATACCCTAAACCCCTGAAAAACCTAAAAGTCCCAAAAAACCAAAAAAACCCAAACCTAGAAAAATTGAAAAGAACCCTAAAATACCATAAAACAATAAAAAACCCAAAAATACACGGAAACGTCACAAACACACTAAAAACAACAAAAACCATAAATACCCAAATAAACCCTCAAATACCCTCAAAATTCAAAAAAAACCCTATAAACACTAACAAACATAAAACCCCCTAACACACCCAAAAACACCAAAACCCCCTAAAAATACATAAATAATGCTAAAAAACCTTAACAACCCTAAAAAACCATTAAACCCATAAAGATGAAAAAAACACTAATACCCCTAAAACCCTTAAAAATCCGAAAAAACCCTAAAAATACATTAAAAAACATAAACACCATTTAAAACCATAAAAAAAACCAAAACCCCCAAAATATCTACAACCCCCCAAAAAACAATAAATATTTTTAAATCCCAAATATATGAAAAATCCTTAGAAATAGTTAAAAAAATAAAAAAACTAAAAACACCTAAATATTATCAAAACCATAAAAGACCAAAAAACCCCCCTACAAAACCCTAACACCCCTAAAAACACTAAAAAACATAAACCCCTAGAAACCCTTAAACACCATAATATACCATAAAAACCCTAAAAACCCTAAAAAACCTAAAACCCCTAAAACTAAAAAAAACACTAAAACACTCTAAAACACAACAAATCCATAAAAAACTAAAATAACCCTAAAACATCAAAACCATAAAACCATTAAACCCCTAAAACCCATAAGAACCTAAAAATCCCTTAAACCCCCAAAACCCTAAAAACCATAAAGAGAAACTAAAACCTTTAAAACCTCAAAAACTTTAAAATTAAAAAACACAGAAAGCCCCTAAACCCCAAAAAACTCTAAAACCCTAAGAATCCCTAAAAACTCTTAAAACCCTAAAACACCCTAAAAGACCATAAAACCTATAAAATGACTTCAAACACCACACAAACCCTTAAAAACCCCTAAAAATACTAAAATACCCTTAAATCATCAAAACCCCCAAACCCTTAAAACCCCCTAAAACACCCAAAAACCCTAAACCCACTAAAATCCCTAAAACCCCATAAAACACCTAAAAACCATAACTACCTTTAAAATCACTCAAAACCATAAACCCCCCCCCCCCAAAAAAAACTCTAAAACCCCATTAAACCCCTAAAAGGATAAAAAACCCCTAAAAATTTGACAACCTCTATAAATACCTTACAACACTAAAAATCCCTAAAAGACCCAAAAACATGAAAACCCCTAAATATCTTTAAAAATCACTAGAAAACTATAAACCCCCTAAAATGTAGAGAACCTATATGACATTAATAAAAAACTAAAACCCCTAAACAATGAAAGATCATAAAACCCTAAACCCCTTAAAAATCCTAAGAACCCTAAAACACCTAAAACATTCTAATAATTTAAAAACCTAAAACCAAAAAAAACCCCTTAAAACCCATATAACACCTAAAACCCCTTAAAACCCCTAAAACCCCCTAAAACCTCTAAAACCCCCTAAAACCCCTAAAATATCCTCAAACTCATAACAACCCTTAAAAATATAGAAAACCCCAAAAGACCCTAAAACCGAATAATGTTAGTAAAAAAATTTTGAGAGCACGAAAAACCATAAAAACCTAAGAACATAAAAGCCTAAAAAATTATAATTTGACCCTAAAAAACTAAAAACCCTAAAGGACCATAAAACCCTTCAAAGCACTAAACAAACCTGAAAACCCTAAAGGGAGCTGAAAGACTGTAAAACCCCTAAAAACCCCTAAAATACCCTAAAATATCCTAAAACCCCTACAAAACACAAAAAGACCAAAAAATATTAATACACATAAAACTCTTGAAACATAAAAATAAATAAATACAGTAAAACCCTTCAAAACCCTAAAGGTCCTATGAAACCCTTTCAAATCCAAAAGACCCTTAAAACCCTAAAGCATTTTAATGACCTTAAAATCCCCTAAAACACCATAAAAACCATTAAAAATCCAAAAGATACTAAACACCATAAGAATCCTAAAAAATCCCTAAAGTACCCTAAACTCTATCAAAATAGAAAAAAATTACTAATACTCTAAACGAAAAAAACACAAAAAACAAAAAAAAACCAAAAAACCTCCAAACAAATTGAAAACCCCTAGAAAACCAAAAAACCAAAAAGCTCCTAAAATCTAAAAAACACTAAAAACCTTGAAAATCAATAAAAAACCTAAAAGATTGTAAAAACCCAAAAACCATAAGGTGCCTTGAAAACCCAGAAAACCAAAAAAATGATAAAAAACCGTAGAAAATCCTAAAAACCATAAAAACAATAAAATCTATAAAAAAAATAGAAACCCCTCAAACCCTAAATTATCATTAAAATTCCTAAAATAGCTAAACATCCCAAAAACTATAAAAATTCATAAAAAAAATTATTAACCCAAAAAACCCAAAAACCATAAAAACCATTAAATACTATAAAACCCAAAAAAATTAAACACCTTATAAAACTCCCTAAAACACTAAAACCCATAAAAACCTTAATATCTCTATAACAATTGAAAAACATAAAACCCCTAAAAACCCTAAAAACCATACAATGCTTAAAAACATTAGAAAACCCAAAAAACAACTAAACCCAAAAAACCCCAGAATCCCTTTAGAAACACTAAAAACCCTAAGATATCATAAAACCCTAAGAACCCAAAAAACCCCCAAAACCCCAAAAAACCAAAAAAAATTCCAAAAAACCCTAAAAGCTGAAGACCCTAAAACCGTGAAAACACTAAAGCCTTTTAAACCAGTAAAAACACACTACCCCCTACCCCAACAACCACTTAAAACCCCTTAAACCTATTAAAAACCTAAACACACCTAAAACCCTTAAAAAATTGAAAACCTAAAAAACCCCAAAAAACCCTAAAACACTGAAAACCCCCTAATACCATAAAACTCAAAAAAACCAAAAAAGTCCCTAAAACTACCTAAAACCTACAAAACCCATAAATGCCATTAAAAAACCTTAAAACCCAAACAACCCCCCAACATACCCCAAAACCCTGAAAACCCATAAAACCCCTAAGTAATAATAAAAAAACATAAAAACCCAAAAAACACAAAATGAACATTAAGACCATAAAAGATCCAAAAATATATATATAACACTAAATGAACCTAAACCCCCTTAAACACCCTAAAACCCCCCAAAAATCCAAAAAACCCTTTAAACCCCTTAAACCCCAAAATCCCCATAAAACCCCTAAAACCTTTAAAATCCCCTTAGAAGCCACAAACACTAAAAACCCCTAAAACCCCTATAAAATTCTTAAAATACACTAAAATCCATAAAAACATTAAAAATACTTATAATCCCTAAAAACCCATGAATACTATAAAAAATCCCAAAACCCATAAAACCATAAAATCTTGAAAAAACTCTAAAAGCCATTTAAAATCCTAAATACCCTAAAAATTACAATAAACCATAAAAACCAAAAATAACACTAAAATAAGCTTAAAAAATTTCAAACCCATATAACAGTAAAAACCCCTAAAACCATGAAATCCTAAAAAATGCTTAAATCCCCTTAAAACACATAAAAAACCAAAACCCTTGAAAATACTATAACACTAAATAGCATATAACCCATAAAAACCAAATAAAACCCTAAACCCCATTTAAAATTATAAAAAACCTAAAAAACCCTTAAAACCCTAAAAACTACTTAAAACAAATAAAATTCTCTAATAAACCTTAAATTATAAAAGTCCCTAAACCCCCCTAAAAAACCTAAAATTCCTAAAACAATTAAAGAAGATCCAGAAAACCCTAAAAACACCTATTAACATAACCCCCTTAAAAATGTAATTAAGAAAAATACTAAAACCCCTAAAAACCAAATAAATACATAAATCCCCTAAAAACCGAAAAAATACCTTAAAAATTTTAAAAGCCTAAAATCCCTATAAACTTTAGAACTCTGAAAACCCTTAAAACCCAATAGAACCCTAAAATCCCAAAAATAAAAAAAACCTAAAAATTCATAAAAACCCTAAAAAATCCTGACACTTTTAAAATCCCTTAAAAACACTAAAGACCCCTAAAAACCATAAAACACTAAAACCCCTTAAAACCCTTAAATACACTAAAAACCCTAAAATCGCTAACTCTCCTAAAACCCATAAAACCACCTAAATCCACAAAAACCCTTAAAAACACTAAGAACCCTTAAAAATCCCAAGAAACTCTAAAGCCCATTAACAGCCCAAAAAACCCTTAAACCCCCTAAAAATGCTAAAACCCCTAAAAAACCTAAAACCCCTTAAAATAAAAAAAACCCTTAAAATTCCTAAAAACCCATCGAACCCCTAAAATTCCCCAAAAAAACAAAAACACCATTCAAAACCTAAAAATCCATAAAACAACAAAAAACCCCAAAACCACTTAACGTACCCCAAAACCCCTAAAATCATAAAAGGACTTAAAACCCGTAAAGGTTCAAATGGACCTAAATCCCAACCAAAACGAAAAGGCCCTAAAAACCTGAAAACTATGAGAGACCCTAAAATCCATATAAACCCCTAAAAGGCACATGAATCCCTTAAAACCCCTAAATATAATAAAATTCCATAAACCCTATAAAAGTATAAAAAAACCATAATACCCCTAAAAACCCTAAAGGACCCTATGAATACTAAAACACTAAATGAGCCTAAATCCCAAAAAACCCTAAACAACTCTAAAAACCCAAAAACCCCTTAAAAACTGTAAAAAATACAAAAACCCCTAAAAACCCTAGGATTTTCCTAAATAATAAGGAAAAGAGGCCTCTGAGCGGCGACTTCCTCTCCTCCTTACGCCGCCAAGTTTTTCCTCTGCTGTCTTCCTCCTTCCTCCTTCGGCGAGGTCCGACCTCAGTGCTTCCTGTCCCGCTTCGGCTCGGCAACCGCTGGTGTTGGCTTTGCGTGTTTTGGTCGGTGCATTGGTGGCTTGGTCGTGCCTAGATTGCTCTAGATCTGGTGCGTTGGGTCTTCAGATGTGGGGATCTGGCCCGGCTTGCCCGATGCGCGTCCCACCTCCTGATCTTGGTTCTTGGTGCCTGGTTTCGGTTTCTGATGTGCTGCGAAGTCAGGTTCGTTCCGAACTTCTGGTGTGCCTTGTTTTGGGACCCGGTTTCGTTGCTGCAAAGGTTCCCCTCCTGGCTCAAGGTCTATTTCAGTCGGCTTCTGGCGTGCCTGGTTCGAGACCCGGCTTTAGTTCCCTTCCAGATCGTGGTCAGTTGCAGATCAGGTGGTATCGACGCCAGCTTGTCTGCAGGGCTCCTCCATTTCGTTTTCCTTGCGCCAGATCTGGAGGGTGCGGTGTCATCCCTGGCATGCTTCCAGTACCTCAATTGTCTTACTGGTTCGATGTAGGCTGTAGCTATGGCTTGGTGCGCTCAGGTTCGGGTCCTGTTGCTTGGAGGAGGGAGGCTTTGGTTCTTCTTCTGATTCTCTGTCCTTTGCTGGTGCTTATGGTCTTTGGTTGTGGTTTTATGTGCTGGTTTTTGACATGCTATGGAGGATTTGATTTGATGTGGGTGCTGGCGAGTTTCCTGCTTCAAGTCATGGCTGTTGGATTCATGTGGATAGTTATTTGTTGTCATTCTTATTGATGTTTCTATTGTCACGAGCACCCATCTCTACCCTTGCTTCCCTTCCCAGCATGCTGGACTCCATTCTAGTCTGGAATGAGGGTGTTTGTGGCGGTCTTGGGATGGTGTTGGTGGCAGTGCTTGGTGTCAGGGGAACGTCTTGGCAACATGGAGTGGTTGATATCTGGCTGTAGGCTCTCGATCTGCATGTTGTTAAGGCTGTGAGATTGACAGATGGTTGGCTGGTTATGCAGCTGATGTTTGATGAAATTGGAACAAAGGCTAGTGGTTTCAGAATCTGGTATGTTATTGATGAATGTTGCTGATGAAAGAATGGTCACGATTGCTGATGAAGGGATTTCTGCTTGATGTTGGAATTGGAGGTACTAGCTGGATGCTGGTTTATTGGCCGTGAGATGGTGATGATGACGTTGTGTCTTGTTTTTGTGTCTTTTTCTTTGATTGTTTTTCTTTAGGGGCCTGTCTTTTGGGTATGGCTCGATTGAACCTGTCCCTCCCCGGTCTTCATTGTACTATTTTCTTTTTCTAAAATTTGTATGGGGGCCAGGAATAGCCTGGTCCTAAACCTACCTTAGCCCTAAAAACCCCAAAATTAGAAAATAACTAAAAGACCACAAAACCATAAAAACCATTGATAACCTTATAACCCTATAAAATAAATAGAATCCTTTGAAAACCCCCCAAAAACTAAATTATCTAAGAACCCACTAATATACCCTAAATCTCAAAAATCTCTAAAACCCCAAAAAACCCTAACAACCCCAAAATACCCGAAAAACCCTAGAAACCTTTTAAAGTCCCTGAAAATAGTAAGAAAAACCTAAAACCCTAAAAATCCATAAAAACCAGGAAACCCCTAAAAACCATAAAACCCTAAAACCATAAAAGAAATATTAAAAACATTAAAATCTCTAAAATTCCGAAAAACACTAAAATCCATAAAAAACATAAAACTCCAAAATCCCTAAAATCTCTAAAACCGCCCAAAAATATTAAAAATCCCAACAATCCTAAAAACCTCTTACAAACACTAAAACCCAAAGAAATGAAAAACTTTGAAATCCCTAAAAACTATAGAGAATGATAAAAAAATCCCCAAACAACCCTTATGGACCCCTAAAAGCCTAAAAATCCCTAATGGGACCCAAAACCCTTAAACCCAAAAAGGTCCCTAGAAAAAATAAAATAATCCTAAAACACCCCAAAAAACCTAAAAATCATAGAAAACCTTAAAACCCCTTAAAACCCTCAAAGACCAAGAAAACCCGAAAAAATAATAAACGTACCAAAAACCTATATAAAACCCATAAAAACTCCCAAAACCCTAGAAAAACCCAAAAAACTAGAGTTCCCTAAAGAACCTAAAAACGTTACATTACACTAAAAACCATAAAAACCCTAAAAATCCTAAAAAAATCAAAATGAACATAAAAACCTAAAAACCATTAGGACCCTTAAAAACAATAAAAAGACATAAAAATCATAAAAACCATGGAATCCTTTAAAACCCCTGATAAATAGTAAAAACACTAAAAAACTAAAAAATACCCCAAACCCCTAAAAATAGAAAAACACTAAAAACCCAAATACCAAAAAAACTAAAAACCTTAAAACCTCAAAAAGCCTATAAATCCTAAAAAATCATTAAAATCATGAAACCCGCAAAGACCCCTAAAAACAACCTAAAAGCCTAAAAAACCCTAAACCCTTAAAATTCCATAAAAACCCCACAACATATTAAAAAATTATACAAAATAAAAAACTCTGAAATCACCAAAAACCCCAAAAACCCCCAAAAACCCAAAAAACCCCTAAAACATTAAATAACCCTAGAAACATTAAAACCCATAAAACCATAGAAAAACATGAAACAACTTAAAAAACTAAAAAACCCCCAAACCATAATAAAACCCTTAAACCCATAAAAAGTATAAAATCCTTAACCCCTAATAAACCTATAAACCCCTAAAACTCCCTAAAAACCTAAAAATACAAAAATAAACTTCAAAGGGACCAAAAACCACTTAAAATAACCAAATTTTCCTAAAATACATTAAAACCCCAAAATAAACCAAAAATACCTAAAAAATATAAAAGTCCTAAAAACCCTAAAAACCCCAAAGACCCAAAAACCCTAAAACACTAAAAACCCCAAACCCCCTAAAACCCCTCAAAGACCCAAAACCCCTAAATGACTCGAAAAGCATAAAAACCCTAACACCACTAAAAACCTAAAAAACAAAAACCCCTAAAAGACCCTAATCCCAAAAAAATCATTACAGTCCCTAAAAATCACAAAAAAACCTTAAAAACTTCTAAAAGACGCTAAAACCACTAATGACTAGAAAAACCATACAGAACCCTAAATCCCATAAAAATAATAATAACCCTAAAGAAAATGTTGGAACCATTAAAACATTTAAAAACCCATTAAAACCCGTAAACCCCTAAATAAGTTAAAATAATAAAAATCCTAAAACTCGTAACACCCAAAACACCTAAGAACTCTAAAACATCCCTAAAAAAACGAAAAACAACTAAAAACTCCAAAAACCAAAAAACCCAAAAAACCTAAAAAACCCCCCAAACAACTCAAAAAAACAATAAAAACCCAAAACACAAAAAACTATAAAAATCCATAAAATTCCCTAAAATCCCAAAACCATTACATGATCCCTTTAACCCATAAAAAACCCAAGCCCCTTAATTACCATAAAATAACTAAAAAAATAAAAATAACTAGAAATACTAGAAACCCTATACACACTGAAAACCATAAAACCCTAAAATACCAAAAAATATCTATATACTCTAAAAACTCTAAAACCTATAAAATCCCAAAATCCCTAAAAATCATAAAAAATATCTACAAAAAACCTCAAAACCATTAAAATCATAAAAACCGAAAACCCCTAAAACCCAAATAAAATACCTAAAACCCTATAAGTCCTTAAAAATATTAAATACCCTAAAAAACATAAAAACCCATAAAACCATAAAAAACTAAAAAAAATAAAAAACATAAAATCAATTAAAAACCCTAACACCAAAACCCCCCAAAAAATTCTAAAAACCTTAAATAATCCTTAAATACCTTTAAACCCCCCAAAAATATCTAAAACCCATTTAAACAATAAAAAAAATAAAAAACACTAATTTTTTTAAAAATATACAAAAATAAAAAACATAAAATTTTAAAAAACCATGAAAACCATATAAATCCATAAAAATATAAAATCCCAAAAATACAAAAAAAAACTAAAAAATCATTAAAAATCCTAAAAACCCCTAAAATCATAAAATCCTGAAAAGCCTCAAAAACACTGAGAACCCATAAAAACCCTATAAAACCTTAAAAACCGTAAAAATATAAAACCTACTAAAAATCCTAAGACCCTTAGATGTCCTAAAAACCCCTAAAACCTAAAAAAACTATAACCGTAGAACAACCAGAACCCATAAACCACCCAAAAACAATAAAAACCTAAAAGGCCTTAAAACCATAAAACCCTAAAACTACAAAAAAACCTAACACCTTAAAATCACCAAAAAATATAAAAACTCTTCAAAGACTCTAAAAGTTCCTAAAAACTATAAAACCCTAAAAGACCTTAAAAACACTAAATCACCCTAAAAACCCCAAAAAAATCATAAAAGACCAGAAAAACCAAAAAACCTAAAAAAAACTAAAAAAACATAAAAACCTAAAAGACCATAAAATATACTTAAATACCCTAAAATACTAAAAAAACTCTAAAAAATATTAAGTAAATTTAAAACCTAAAATTCCATAAAATACCTTAACACCCCTAAAGCACTGTAAACCCCTAAAAGGCCATAAATCCATTAAACCCCTAAGTGATATTAAAATTCCTTGAACCCCTAAAGCGCCTTAAAATTCATAAAACATACTAATGTAATACAAAACCCTTAAAACACTATAGGACAATAAAAACATAAAAATCTCTAAAAATCATAAAAAACCCAAAAAACCCTAAACAATTAAAAACCTAAATCACCATTACATGCCTAAAGGACCCTAGAAATCCATAAAACCCTAAACAACCCAAAAAATCCTAAAAGATCATAAAAACCCTAAAAAATATAAAAACTATAAAAGTACTTAAAAAAATAAAAAACTATAAAACCATGAAACCCCTAAACAACAGTAAAATACTTTAAATTCTTAAAAAATTTAAAAACCCCATAAATCCTACAAAACCCTAAAAATCTCTAAAACCCTAAAACCTTCTAAAATAATAAGAAACATAAAGACCATAAAATCACTAAAATTCAGAAAAAACTCTAAATTCCCACAAAACCCATAAAATCCATGAAAATCCAAAAAAAACCCAAGAGACTATAAAAACCATAGAAACCCTTTGAAAGTTAAAAAATAAAAACAACAACAAAAACTAAAAAACACTAGAAGACCATAAAAACCATAGAAGGCCATATACCCTTAAAAAACATAAAACCCATTAAAAATCCTAAATAACCCTTAAAGACCCAAAATACCATAAAAACCCTAAACAATCCTAAAAACCATAAAACAACCAAATATACCCTTCAAAATAGAAAAAACCCCAAATACATAATATTTTTAAAAAGAAACTAAAAATCAAAAAACTTCTGACCCCCCCCCCCCCACCCCAAAAACCCATGGAGAACCTAAAAAACAAATAAAAAATTAAAAAACCCTTAAAACCTAAAAACATTAAAACCCAAAAAATATCATAAAAACATTTAATAGTCATTTATAAACCCTAAAACCCAAAAAACATTGACCCCCAAACCACTAAAAACCCTAAAAACTGTTAAAAACTATAAAACCACTAAAAACCCCAAAAATTTCATTAAACACGAACAACTCATGAAAACCAAAAAAAACCCTAAAAATCATCTAAACCCCTAAAAAACCTAAAAAAACCCTAAAAACATTAATACCCTAAAACCCTTAAATTATCTATAACTCCCAAAACCCTAAAACCACTAAAAACACACGAAAACACGAAAACACCTCAATCAATAAAAATCCCTAAGAAAATCATCATTTTCCATAAAATCTTGTAAAAACCCCAAAAAATAAAAAAAACCTAAAAACTACCTAAAGACCCCAAAAAACATAAAACCCTAAAAAACCTAAAACCCCTAAACAGCCCTTAAAATACCATAAAAACTTAAAGGGACCTAAAACCATTAAATCCACAAAAGAACCCTAAAACCCTAAAGAATCTTAAAGAAACCTAAAACCCTAAAAGACCCTAAATCCACTAAACGCCCTAAAAATACCTAAAACACCTTAAAACCATCAAAGTCCCTAAAACCCTAAAAACAAAAAATGTCTTTAAAAGTTTCTAAAAATCCTTAAAATAACATAAAATCCCTAAAACCCCCCAATACCATAAAATAACTAAAAAACCCTAATAAACACAAAAAATATAAAAACAATAATATACCTTTAAACCCTAAAAATACTAAAATCCATTAATCACCTAAAAATCCTAAAAAACCAAAATCCTAACGAAACCAAACAACTCTAAAACCCATAAAAACTATTACAAAATAAAATATATACTTGTTACAATATAAATATTATAATATATAATATATTTGTAGATACAAATGAGTAATTACAATAGATATTAGATTTTTTAGTTATTAATTATTGGTACCGATAATTATTTATAAAAAAATATATATATTTCGAAATTAAGTGCTTTGTACCAAAATATCTATTATCAATAATTTAATATCTTATTATATCATATTAATAACAACACTTGTTTTAAAAATAAATTAATATGTTATTATGAGTTATCATTACATAAAAACAACTTATGATTAGAAAAACGAATCACAATAAAATATGTAGTGATAATAAATTTTTTATCCATAATTGGATATATATCCAATATATATTTATCAAAAAGAAATATTATTATATGTTGAACTATAATATTTATAAATTGGAAACGTTTTATCAAATAATACATACATTCATGAAATATATTCTATAAAATTAAAGATAAATGATATTAATTTCAAGAGATCATATCTAAATCAAGGTTATTCCTATAATGGCAAATAAAAAGAGTTAATCGATAATACCAAAGCTATATGACATGTGAGATTTTTTTGTAATATTTTCTTTTTATTTTATTTATTTATTTATTATATTTATCAATGTTATAATAACATATATTAATCATTGTAAAATTGAAAAAAAACACTCTCCCAAAATTATACCTTCTGCACGAACACCCATCCTCCCAATCGGTGCCCTAAAAACCCTATAAAACTAGTTAAATCAAGTTCCATTATACAAAAGACCATTATTAATATTACTTAAATGAAATAAATTTAACACTAGGCCACTTATCATTGATATGGTTTATCAACCCTTTATTTTCTTTATTTTTTTTCTTATCTTGAGCATCCCCGGTTCATCCTCTATTGTACCATCCCCTAAAAACTATCACTAGAATGAGGTAATATTTATTTAATTTACTATTTTCCTCTGTAAAAAGTTAGATGTTTTATAAAAATAAATTCCTTTAGTTCTTTGTTATTCACACTATATTTAAATCCCTTTTTTATAGAGTGACATGGAGGATCTTAAATAAATTGATAAAGAAATTAGTTAAATATGATGAATTTATGGATAAGGTAAACCACTACCACAATAGGGAAATATGAAATATGAAGCTATAAATCTTTTCAATGGGACATTTATTGTACTTTATTTTATGTATTTTTATTTTATGATTGTCAAATTTTATTACAATTCCTAACCTAACAACTGAATTCTTATATTAACACCATTGTTGATCTCTATAGTTTATTTATCCTTTTCCCATATACCATGAAATATATATTTGAGGGAATTATTTTTTCATTAACATAAAATCTATTGTAATTTATCATCTGTAATTGATTTATTTTTAATTCTCTTAATTTTATTTTAAGGATCCATTTTCGAACAACAATTGAAAACTGTTTATAACACTAATCACTTATGATAAGTGATTATGTACATGTTTTTACAAAATTGGTTATTGAAAATGTTTTTCCACCATGGTTAAAGAACATTTCACTAGGGGTTGTTGAACAACATTTTCAGTGATGAGAAGTTAGGGTCCAAACATCACAGTAATGTTTTGTGTCCCTAAGCTTATCACTCTATTCTCTTCATCCATGCTTTTGTTTTCCAATTATTTTTTCCCTAGTTTTTTCATGTACAATCATTATAAATCAATTTAAAACATTTTTACAACTATCATCTCATGGAGGTTAAAAATACCATTATATGTTATATATATTAAATTCATATCATTTCAAGGGTTTTTGAGAATTTTTTAATTGTATATAAATGTAATGGAGTTTTGATAATTTTTGTATTAGAGAAACATTTCACTAAAAACAATTATTAGTAAATTTTTAAACACTTATAGAAACACAATTACTTTGAATTTTGGGTTTGAAATCACTAATTGAAAATATTTTATAGCACTCATAACTCCTGAAAACAAGCTTCAAAGTACATTTCTACTCCTAACAAACTATATGCACTTGAATTACTAAATAAAATCACTTAATTAAGAGTCATAAAAACTTCAAATAAGAAATATAGAGTCCTTTATATAGAGGCATATATCAATGAGCATTTATATGTTACATAGAAAAATTTGGAGAATTTTTTATAAGTATTATTAAAAATATCCTAAAACATGTTATACATATTTGGATTATAGTTTTGAATTTTCCTATAATATTGGACTTGTTAATTTCTATATATTTTAGGAATGGATTCTAAAATATCACATGAATATCATTACTATTGCAATTAAAATCCTAAAAAATATATAAATAGGATATCTAAACAAGTAATTTTATATTTTCTGAATGTATTTACATATTACAACATTATGTTATCTATTCTCATATAAAAATCAGTGAGAAAAATTAAAATAAAATAATACCTCACATATTTGGGTTTCTTTATTCCATCAGCTTAGTTTTTATGGATGTTAAAATATATAAATCACAATGTTCTTAATATTTCCATTCATGTGTAATATCATATTCAGACATGGATGTTTAATTTATTGTTTAAAACTAGTAATTAAAATAGTTTTAGTGTATTATTAAAATTATTTTTTATAAATTAATTATAATGGATTATAAGTTTTCCAATAACACGTATTAAGAAATTATTATATCTCTTATTTATTAGGATAATCAATTATTTATATGCATTTGTGAATAAGTTTTTTTAACAACACTAAATGAGAAATGATCATAACACTTGTTACTTATGATAAGTGATTTCATATATGATTTTCTATATAAGTATTTTCAAGCATAGCCATTATATAATTTCTAAAGATTTTTTTTTCAAATATAACTATAATATTGTTTGTTTCCCTTAGTTCTAAAAATGTGTATTCTCAAGAATAATTAATTAAAAAATTATCATAACACCTAGTACTTATGATAGGTGATATTTTTTATGCATTTGCAAATATGTGATGTCAAATACAGCCATAATATAGATTCGTTCCCTTGATTCCCAAATAAGAGTTATTGAACACCACTAATTGAGAAATACCCATAACACTCATTAATTATTGAATGTTTTTATGTATATTAATTTTCAAATAAGTTAATTCAAATACCATTAATTTATAAATTATCATAATGGTTATTACTTATTAAAATAGATATTTTATAAGTGTTTCAATATTTTGTATTGAAAATTTTCATGTTACCGCTCATTTTTGGGGCATTCTTCTAGAATATAAGTGTAAAGGTTTTTCATTGAAAATAGAAAAAACAAAATTTAATTATATCAACTAATTATCATATTTTTAAAATCAAATTAATTTTTTTCCAAATAAGTGTTTTTAAAAAATTACATTATATATTTTATCCCTTGGTTTGTAAAATATTACATGTATTCTTCCAATACATAGTGTTTTCAAATTTATCGATATAAAAGTTAATGTTATGGAAATTTATCTTTTTTTTGGTTAATCAGAGTACCTATGAAACTCTTGAATTTTATATATAGTGATTTTTTGCTTCTATATTTCCTCTACTTTCTCAGTAAGAACTCTACTTAGTAGTTGGAAATATAATTATTCTAGGAATTTTTTGTGATTGAAAAAGTTTTATATTTAGAATTTCATTCTCTATAAAAATTATCTATTTAAATAATATATAATTTTTTAAATAAACATTTAAAATTGAAAAAAAATCCCAAAACTAAATTTACCATTAAAACATTTTTCAAGTGTATATCCAATCGACAATCCATAAATCTCATATTTTTTATCTGAATTTTCCTCCCAAATCATGAGTTATAATGATAAAAGTGTTATACTATATTTCTATTAAAAAATTATTTTATAGGAATGAAAAATACATTTATGGTTTTCATGTTGTTTTGTATTTTTTATTATAATTTTTAGATCTATTCTTTTGGTAAAAACAATTCTAAATTCACAATGAAAAATGTCACAATACATCATGGAATTTTAGGAATTCATTCTCAAAACTGCACTTTATGAATGAAATTTCTACACCACCATAACCATCACTATAGCTTGCTCTACTTTAGCATAACATATGATATAGATTTAATTAAAATCTAAGCTTCACCAAGACCACCACTATTGTAATTATAGAAAAATGATCCTAAAGTAATATAACATTTATAATAAATTTATTTTCACAAGTAGAATCAATGTATAGACCAACTAGAAATAAGAGAGTGATTATAAGAACAATATACTTTACATATACTTCTCTAAAAATAATAATGTGTGTATCTCAAGGTAGTCGAAGAAAGAGGATTCCTCCATGAGTTTTGTTTACTAATATCAACCAATGTAGTCTAAAATGGAAGATTAGGATTATGTGTTTATCTTATAGTCTATTATTTTTAGAAGTTAAAAAATATATAATTTTTAAATAATATTACAACCCATTTAAAAAGGAAACATCTAAAAAAAAGTTACAATATACTTACAAGAATCCTCTCCATATTTAAATAAAGGGTTCTTTAACATTAAAAAATAAGAACAATAATAAAATTGATAGTAACTTTATCATAATAAATTTGGAATTTATATATGTATATGTTATAATTTATGATCATGTGAAATTGAAATCTTCAGTAATTATTATACTAATTTTTTTTGGGTTTGCACTCCTACATAATTCTTATGATATAATATCATTCGATAGTATTTATCAGGGTATTATTGCTTAGGAAGAAAACATAATGTGCATGTTGTGGAAGATTTATGGGGATGATCAAATAGAAATTTAATTTTTTGTTGCAAAAATCATCAGCCATGGATACACTATTTTTGTGAAAAAATACATCAATGTGTATAAAATAAAATTAGAAAATATATATCATAACTAACCAAAGTCCCCCACAAAAATGATCAGGTACCAAGAATTCTCGAGATGAAAAGACATATGAAACATTAATTAAAATGTAATATGAATGAAGAATGAAATAATTAACAATGAATATTACCTGATATCTTATGAAAACTATTTATTTATCATTTTTCCAGTCCAAATATGAACATCAAGGAAACACAAAATTTTATTCAGATTTAAAATTTTCTCAGTCTGTGTACTTGCCTCTTTTTATATCCCATGACCAACATCAAGTCTCTCCATGTTTACTGGATTCAAGATCCTCTTAGCCTAGCTGTTTTGGTCTCTCTTGTAGTATATACCACTATCAATTTATTATTCTATATACCAAATATCATGAATCTATCCACCTTTTTACATCATCATTGTCCAATTCTATCTTTCTAATCTCCTGATATCACTTTCTAAATTTCTCTTGTGACTCCCCTAGTGTCATTGTATAATTTTTTCTCAAAAGGATCCTAGAATCATATCCCAACCTCGATCATTAAACATACTGTAAAAAATAATAATAAATAAATAAGACCAACCATATTTATCCTTGGATCCATAGTAAAAAATTCCTCAAATGGTTATCATGCCATATCTACACAAATAAACATATCAAATTTGAAACAGACAAGAAAAATACTTGATCCTTCTATTTCATTCCATGTTTGGATGACCATGAATCGACATTAAAAACATTAGATCCTTAAATTTGAAACCCTACTTTAATCAAATATTTTTTTAAGAATATCCAAGATATGTGAATAAAAACTATGGCAGGTCTTCAAGAAGATATAACAAAATCTCTAAATCCTATCCTCAATAGAGCCAGAAAACAATAAATCACTCTTGCATGTAGTAAGAATCATATTTGGAAGCATTATTCATCTCAACTTGAGCTCAAAACCCATATTTTTTAAAGACAAGGGCTCAAGATCTATAAATCCAATTTATGAATATTACTTCCCTCCCAGATCTTAGGCCTACAAATATTACTCATATTTTTCTAAACAGGAAACTCTTTCACCATTTTTTATATTCATTGGTGATTTAGGGTGATGTTGTGGGTGTAATATATGGAAAATGGTAATTACATCCCATTATGTTTTTAATCACAACAAATATTTTCTTAATAATACACATGAATGTGTTTTATTTCTATTTTTATTACCACTTTAAATAATATGAGGCTAAAGATAATTTTAATTTTGTATTGTGATTTTAGTGAGTATCTATTATTCAGTATATTTATTTATGATATCTACCTAAACTCACATGCATTTTTCATCACCATCACCTGAACCCACACCCAGCCTCTTTAATATATACAATCTACTTTAGTTATCCATCTACATATGTTTTGATTGTCTTTCTCCTTTTTTGACTATATAGACGATGTGTTGGCAGCAGAATGAACATAAACCCATTTTTCATTCAATCGTTCGATCATAGATCCCATTTTCATGTATGTATTTATTATATTTAAATTTTAAGCACTAAAAGTAATGGGTATCTTTTGTGAGAAATGAATTTAATTTTGGTTTTCAGTGAAATTCAAATTAAATGAGTTTATTTTGCTTATTTTTTGGATGATTTTAGGATGATAATTGCATACTTATTTGAAGCCACTCTAGTTTTTTCAATAAGGACTTCATACTTTTATACATCAATATTTTCTAATTCCAATAAATATTATAGTATTGAATGTTACCAAACCAAATTTAGAAAAATTAGGGATATATTTTGAAGTAATTTGGAAATAAATATCATATTTCATGTTATAAATAACTAAAATGAATGTTCAAAGTACTATTTTTTGAATAGATTAGATATGGATAATACCATTCAAAAAAAATTAGATTGTAACATTATATCAAACTACCTCTAAGATAATTATTATTATGAATACTATGTTACTATTTTTTAAAGGGAAAGGGTTGTGTTACAAAATTCTTACTCTCTGTCCGATGAATTGATTATTGGAGTTGATTTCACTGACTAGATAACCAAGAGGTGCATACATTTTGTCAAATATCCTGGGGTTGAATTTTAGGGGATGCATATTATCATATATATTTGTGGTACATTTCATTATCATTTGTAATTTTGATACATTTTATATTTAAAACATTTAGGTTTTTTAAATCATTTTTGGATTAGTGATTATAAAATTTTCAATTATAATAGACACACTGAAAGAAATCACCTGAATTAGTGGCAATAAAATTAGGTTTCAATGGGAAATCTAAAACACTTATCTATAAGATTTATAACCACTTTTCAAGTTAGGTTCATGTTTTGGGGTGGGGGTGAAAAATCTGAAAACACTAAATATATTTAAGATAACCATGTGTGTTTCAATCTAACTTCTTTGATATATTTATTATTATTTGTATAATAATTATCAATGGAATGGGAGTGAATTATGTTTAATTAATGGAGTTTTCAAGAAGATTCTACTTATGGGCAGTGTCTCAACACATTTCATGTACATAGTCTTATTTCTACATAGATGGGTCGTGAGATCCATAGCATTGTGGCTAATTACTAAGAGCACCACTATACCAAGTTATGTGGATGCTTGAAATTATAGGAAAATAATGTACTTCATACATCATTGTTTTTGTTTCATGACTTATTTTATTCTTATACAACCTTAGAAATGAATTATTTTTGTATTTTGTTACAATGAATCCCTGATTTGTTTTGATTTTTCTACATGATTTCTATACTTGGTTTCAATTCTCACTTATTATTTTTATCCTTAAACTATCTATAAGAGGATGATGATTTTTATAGATAGGGATTTTGTTCTTGTACTATTATACTTTGTGATCAAATATTTTTTTCATTTGTGTTCCACATTACACAACATTTTTTTGTGATGCTACTTGGTAGATTTATTCTTATTATGTGTGTGAGAAGGAATTTCAGGTTGGTTATTTAAATAATCATAACATAGATTATTAAAGGGTTCTTTCATTGTGTCCTACTCTTTATTTACATTCCTTATGCTTTTAATGAAGTGATTTAATATTTTTAAAGATTATAAAATAATCATGTATCTCCTAGGAGTTTACAATGGGAAAATGGTTTTGTTATATTCCTTAATAAAAAATTCATTGTTTATATAATTTGATTAATAATGGGGATTTTGAGGTTTTTTGACCATATCTTGAATATTATAAAGATTAAGAATCTAGAAAAAATGTTAAAATTTTGAAAAAAAATGTTGATATAGTGGAGGGTTTTTAGAGGAAAAGTAGTCTCATAATAAATGGGTCCATTATTTTCCAAGGAAGTTTCTGTATTTCATGCAACTCCTAGTTAGTATTTCATAGAAATGTGGTTTTGTGTGTGTGTTCTTGATATATCAGTGTTTTTATACTTGTTTTTTTATGTATATTATTTTTGACTATCAAAGTAATAATTATCCTACACCAAAAAATGAAATCAAAACCCCATTAATAAAATATCCCTATGTTTAGATGTTGATTTTGAATATGAATTTATAGATTTCATGTTTTTTTGTTCTTGAAAAGTTTTCTTTATTTTTAAAATTAATTAATAAATAAAACTTTATTTTAAATTTGATTTTTCATTACATTTTATAGTCATCTAATCGACTATTATATTATTTTATATGCATTTTACTTTTACTAATTGTGTGAGATTTGGGATAAACTTATTCTATAAAAATATGTAAGGACCCGACATACATGAGTGGGGATGATCAAATTATTAGGATATCATTAATATTTATTTATTAAACTGAATTTATATTTATGTGATCATTATTAGATCTAGGAAAGTGATCATTGTTCCTGTGAAAAATATTTTCAAACACTGACTGCTCCTGCTTCCAAATCTCATGAACACAAATTTCTGGTTTGTACATTATTAAACTAAAAAAATATAATTTTTTTAATGATTTATAATACAATGTAAATATGAAATTTGGTCCTTTGAATTTACTATAGGCACACCCTTATAATTATAGGAAAGTGATTTTTTTAGCGTCTAACTTTCATCGAGACCCATATAATAAATTCGATTAGTGGATGAACAATGGTGGTGGTTGACTCTTCACCTATTTCATTGGAAACCCCCATAATTTATAGGTGTAAAATTATTACAAAGAGTTTCTTATATGTGATTTGTTTTTAGTTCTCTATTATATTTTTTGAAACATTTTTGTAATGGGGATTTCTTATAGCCACTAGCTTCAGAAATTCAGGATGACATGCTTCATGATTCAATGGTGATACTAATATAGATGATCACAACATTTTAGGAAATTTCTTAACTGAGTGGGTGAACTGCATTCGTTGACATTTACTCTAGTGTGATCCATGACAACGATAGTCGATGTGTGATAGAAACAAATTGTGTAAGATGTTTAGTAGATTTTCATGTAAATTCACTTAGAGTTTGAACATGTTTAAACATATTCTTAATGTATTTTCTAAGAGTATGAACATTTTATTAAATATTTTTTTGTATATTTTTTCCAAATAAAGATTATTCTGTTAGAGATTAATAAAAGGTAATTTTATAATAATTTTATAATAATATATTATATATAATTAGATTAATAAATATAATATAATATTTTAGGTACAATTATTAAAAAAAATATTTTATATAAAATATAATTTATATATAGATTTTAATTATTGATATTTCATATAAACATAGATAAAATAATATTGTTAACAATATTATCGATGAAAAGTTAAATTTGGGTAATAATATTAAAAATAAAAAAAATTTGTTGTATGAATTTTTGGTAAAATTTTTCCAAAATATATTTTATCTATTGGTATTATAATAATTACATCATAACTATTTTATCTATCATACTAACATTCATAAATAGATTTTTTTACCTATAATTTAGTGACATTGATTTATATGGTGGTAAAATGTTTTACCAACAAAAAATGTATGTTTACCAAAAGATAAGCCAATATGGGAAAATTCTAAATATTAAACACCCATAAATCCCTAAAATTTGTATAAAACCCTAAAACCCCAAAAATGTAATAACCAAAAAAACCAAAAAATATATAATAATACTAAAACACTATAACCCTCAAAAACCCTAAAATACTAGAAAAACACTTAAAACCCCTAAAAACCCTATAAACTCCTAAAACAATAAAAAACACTAAAAGAACCTAAACCCCTAAAATCCCCCAAAAAGCAATCAAAAACTAAAAACACTAAATAAACCAATTTTTTTAGTAAAATATAAAAACCCTAAAAACCATAAAAACCCAAAAAACCCAAAAAACACTAAAAATCCTTAAACCCATAAAAATCCATGAAATCCAAAAATACCTCTTAAAATCCCCGAAAATATAAATTCCTAAAAAGCTAAAAAAAATAAATTCCCTAATAAATAGAAAAAAACATGAAAACCCTTGAATAACCTAAAATCCTTAAAATCCATTAAAAATACTAAAAACCCTAAATTCGCCTAATGACCCCTTAAAACAATTAAAACACCAAAAAACCTAAAAAACAAAAAAACTAGTAAAATGTTAGAAAACCATAAAAAATGAAGACCCCAAAAAATTCCACACCAAAAAGGCCTTTAAAACACAAAAACCCTAAAAACAAAAAAACACTAAAACCCTCTAAAATTTCAATAAATACTAAAATTACATAAAACACAGAAAATAAAATAAAACCCTAAAATAATAAAAACCGCAAAAACCATCAAAACCCTAAAAAACGAAAACCCATTAAAGAGCCAAAAACCCCGAAAACCCAAAGGCCATAAAATCCCTAAAATGCGCAAAAGGCTCTAAAACCCTAGAAGACCCCTATAATACCCATAAACACGATTACTACCCCAAAACCCAAGAAAAAAAATGAAAACACTAAAGCCCCCTAAATACAGTATAACACCTAAAAATCCTAAAAATCAAGAAAGACCCTGAAACCCTAAATAGCCCAAAATTCCCTAAAAACCATAAAACCTTAAAAAACTAATACTTCTGTAATATATGAAAAATCAAAAACCCTTAAACAACCCTAAAATGTGTAAAAAACACAGAAAAAACTCCTAAAAACCTAAACACTGAAAAAAAAACTCGATAAAGATCCTTAAAATGACATAAAAAACCTTAAAACCTATAACCCCTAAGGTTAATAAAAAACACTAAAAACCTTATGAAAACCCTAAAAACTTAAATCCCCTAAGAGATTCCTAAAATTTATAAAACTACTAAATACCGTAAAACTGTAAATTCCTAAAAACCATGAAAAATCCTAAAACCTTGAAAATCATTAAAACCCCCTAAAAATCCTTAAATACCAAAATTCAAAAAAATAACCATGAACCCCTAAACACCCTCAAAACACCTAAAAATCATCAGCCCCTTAAAAACCATAAAAACCAGAAAAATATTTTAAACCCCTGAAAAATAACCCCAAATCCAGAAAAAAGATAAAATACCGTGAAAACCCATTAAACCCCTAAAAACACTAAAACCATAAAATAATCAAAATTCCCTTAAAAACCTTTCAAAAATAACCTTTAAATAACCTAGAAATACCTAAAACCTCAAAACCCTTGAAACCCCAAAAATCCATTAAATACCCTGAAAACCCTAAAAACACTAAAAGCCTTAAAAACTAAAAAGCATGAAAACACATGAAAATCCATAAAATCCCAAAAAAACATAAAATAGACAATATTCCAAAAACCCTCAAAACCATTAAAACCCTAAAATCCTTATAAAACCTTTAAAACATTAAAAACCCTAAAACCCTAAAATCGTATAAACCATCTAAAATAAAGACACCACCATAAAACCCAAAGGGTTTGAAAAATACTAAAACAAATAAAATATAACCTAATAAAACCCCCAAAAGTCCCAAAAAACATTAAACTCCCTAAAAATCCTAAAAACATTTAAAAATTTAAAAACTATAATCCCCAATAAACCACTAAAATCTCTAAAACCCATATGCCCCATAAAACCCTAAAAAATAGAAAACCCAAAAACCATAAAAACCCATAAAACCTCCAAAAACATTAAAAACCAGAAAACCATTGAAAAAATAATGAAAATCCATAAATCCCTTAAAACCCATACAAAACCCTGAATACTCTAAAAAAATTAAAAAATCCCAAAACCTAATAACTATAAATCCACTAAAATGATCATAAATCCCTAGATAACTCTAAAATCCATAAACCATTAAAAATGATAAATCCCTTAAAAATAATAAATTCTTAAAAACTATAAAAACCCTGAAAACCGTTAAAAACATTAAAAAAACATAAAAAAAAACTAAAAACAATTTAAACCATAAAACCTTATCAATCATCTAAGGACCTTATAAACCATAAACCTATAACCAAACCCTCAAAAATATAAAAACCTAAGATCCCATAAAATATTCAAGAAAACACTAATAACTATAAAAATTTAAAAAATCCATAAAAACCATAAAAACACGAAAAACCCTAAAAACACAAAAAATAAAAAAAACCCCTAAAAGCATTAAAAACACTAAACCCTTAAAATAAAAAACCCTTTAAAGGACCCTAAACACACTAAAAAACACTTAAAACATTTAAATCTATAATAAACCCTAAAAACTCTAATAACTGCTAGAAAAACCCAATTAACACTAAAAACCATAAAACCCATAGAAGACCCTATAAGTCCTTAAAAATAGTAAAATAGCCCTGAAGTATCTAAAACCCCTAACAATAATAAATTAACCTAAAAACCTAAAACCATTAAAAGTTACTAAAATCTATAAAACCCATAAAAGACCAGCGAATACCCTAAAATACCTAAATGGATCTAAAAGCACATAAAAACCCCAAGGGTCCCTAAAATCCAAAAAAACCCAAAATCCAAAATACTATATAAAATGATAAAAGAATATAAAATCCCTAAAATCCCTACATGTCCCTAAAACTCTCTAAAACCCCCAAAGGACCCTAAAAACCCTAAAATCCATATAGGAGGCTTAAAACCCCAAAAAGAACCTAAAAATCCCTAAAATACCTAAAAACCCTAATACCCCTAAAAGACAGTAAAAACCACTAATTAGCCCTAAACGACAATAAAAATTGTAAATAATTATATTACCTTAAAAAACCCAAAAACCTGCAAAGAAGTCCTAAATAACTAAAATACCCTAAAACCCTAAAAAACCATAAAAATATGAAGAACAGTAAACCCCTTCAAAACCCTAAATAGCAAAAATAATTTTAAAAAATAATAAAAGCTTTAAAAACCTAAAATCATTAAAAATCCAAAAAACCCAAAAAAACACCTAGAAACCTAAAAAACCTAAAACCCCTAAAAGTGATGAAAAAAAACTAAAACCTCAAAAAAACCATTAAAACACCAAAAACTCTAAAAAAATCCAAAAATCTTTAAAACCTCTTAAAAACTAAAAAACTTGAAAAACCATAATACCCCAAAACCCCAAAAACCATAACAAACTCTAAAAATCTAAAACCCCACTAAGGTACCTAAGAAATCATAAAAACATTAAAAGAAACTAAACCCCCTACAATACCTTCATCCCCCCAAAACCTCCAAAATTTGCTAATCCTAAAAAACCATAAACCACCATAAACTAATAATATGCCTAAATATCCTAAAACTCAGAAAAATACTAAAATCCATAAAACCCCTCAAAACCCTAAAAATGCAAAAAAAAAAATAAAAAGAAACCCCTAAAAGAACATAAAAACATAAAAACGTCGTAAAATGCATAAATAATCATTAATCCCTGAAAAAATTAAAACCTATAAAAATAATAACGGACCCTAAAAAATAATAAAAACCCCAAATCCCTAAAAACTATAAAATAGCCCTAAAAACCCCTAGAAACATAAAAAATCACAAACATACCCCTAAAACCATATTAAAATGATAGAAAACATAGAAAAACCCTAAAAACCCTAAAACCCTAAAAATTCTAAAAAATAATAAAATTCCCAAAAAATCTAAAAACACCTAAAACCCCCTAAAAACACCTAAATCCCCTAAAAATCCCCAAAATCATTAAAAATCCAAAAAACCATAACTCTATTCCCTACACCTTAAACCCTAAACGATGCACTTTAAAACTCATACCACACACCCTAAAGCCAAAACCCTACACCCTAAACTCTATACACTAATCCTTGTCCACTAAACCCTAAACTCGAAACAAAATAACCTACACCATAATCCCTAAACCATAGACTCGAAACCCTGTACCCTACACCCCAAACCCTATAAGCGGCACCCTAAACCATATATCATACACCCTAAACCCTACACCCTAATCCTTATACCCTAAACCATAATACATATACCCTATGCCTTAAACCTCATACCCTACACACAAATCCATATTCCATACACCCTAAAACCAATAACCTTATCCCTAAACTCTATATCCTAAACCATAAAAACATTACCCTACACCCTAAACTCAAATCCCTACACCTTAAACCCTATACCCTACACCCTAAACCCAATTTCCTACACCATAAACCCACAACACTATAAACTAAAATCTATACCCTACACACTAAAACCAAAAACCTATACACCATACCCTACACCATAAACCCTAAACCCTACTTGGTAAACCATATACCCAATAACATAAACTATATACCTTGCACCCTAAACCCAAAACCCTACACCCTTAAAACCCTAAACCGGAAACCCAGAACCCCAAACCCTATAGCCTATACCTGGCACCATAAACCCGAAAACCTAAACCTAAAACCCTATATTGTAAACACTAAACCATAAAACTAGAACCCTAAACTATAAAACATACAATCTAAACCCTAAACCCAACACCCTAAACTATTTAACATACACCCTAAACGCCAAACCCAACACCCTAATCCTTGTACCCTACACCCTAAACCCTAACCCCTATAACATACACCGTAAACCCTACACCCTAAACAACATACCCTAAACCTTTAACCCTATACCATAGCCCATAAACACTCTAACAAACACCCAAAAAGTTGTACCTTGTTTCCTATGTGACCCTAAAATCCCTAAAAGACCTTGAAAACCAAAAAATACAAAACAACCTAAAAAAATTCACTAAAAACGTGAAAAGCACTACCCCCCCAAACCCTAAAACCCCTAAAAACCTAAATACTCAAATAAACAATAAAACCTTCTGAACCCTAAAAATGAAAAAAAAACCCAAAAAGATTCTAAAACCCCAAAAAATACTATAGAAGTCCCAAACGACCAAAAAAATGTAAAAACATTTTAAAACCCATAAAACACATTAAAAACCCCCCAAAACCAAAAATGACCACAAAACCCCTAAAAACCAACAAAAATATAAAAATATATATATATATAACCCTAAAAATCCTAAAATAGAAAAAGAACCCTATAGTCCCTAAAATCCTTAAAACCCCTAAAATCCCAGAAAGGGTAAAAAACACCCAAATATAGAAAAAGACACAAAAAATCCTAAAACCCCTAGACGGACATAAAATACCCTAAAAACTATAATGAAACTAAAAACAATAAAACATATAAAGGACCCAAAAGCCCATAAATCTCCCAAAAACCCTAAAAAAAGAACTCTAAAAATAAAAAAAAACCCCAAAAGTACCCTAAAAACCTAAAAGACGTAAAAAAAACCCTAAAAACGTTAGAGCACCCTAGAAAACCTAAACAAACAAAAAAACCTAAAAAAACATACAGAAATTAAAACTATAAAAAATCAAAAAAACCCTAAGAGACTATAAAAACAAAACAAATTGTATAATAACATAAAACCATGAAAACCTAAATACCAAAAAAACCTAAAACACCCAAAAATACTCTAAAAACCCTAAAAACCCTAAAAACCATAAAAAACCCATAAAAACCCTAAATCCGTAAAGACCCAAAAATCCCCAAAAACCTTACAATAACCAAAACCCCTTTAAAAACCAACATTATCCTAAAACCCCATAAATACCCTGAAAGATGCTAAAAACCATAAAACCACTAATAGACTCTAAAAACAAAAAAAACATAAACGACCTAATCCGCTAGAAGAACCTAAAAACCCAAAAATCCATAAAACCCCAAAAATCGCATAAAATTATTAAAATACCCTAAAAAATCCAAAAAAAACCCCAAAATAAAACTAGAACACCAAAATAACCCATAAAGTGTAAAAACCCTAAAAACCGTAAAACCACCAAAAACCCCTATAATACCCTAATATCCAAGAAAACCTATAAAAACCTAAAAACCCCAAAAAACTTAAAAACCCTAACCCCATAAAAATTATAAGACCCCAAAACACCATAAGAACTTCCAAAAACCTTGATATACCCTAAAAACCCTGAAATACCCCGAAAAACCCTAAAAAACAATAAAAATTCTAAAAACCTCAAAAAACACTTAATCCATAAAAACATTAAAACCCCTAAAAACCTACAAACCCTAAAAACCCAGTAATACCCCAAAACAATAAAAACCTATAATAAACCTTAAAACACCTAAATCCCATATAAACATGAAACCCCTATAACAGAAAAAAACCCTAAAACCCTAAAACCAATAAGATGGAGGCTCTCTCTCCGGAGTTATCTCTCCAGACATCGTGTTTGTTCCCTCATGGATTTCCCCATGGAGGCCTCTTCTTCTGGCTTGATCATGCTTCAGATGGGAAGTGGTCTTCTTCATCGGTGTTGTGCTTGAGGATTGGTAGTGATGGGAGACTTTATTCGAGCATGGGCAGATCCGGGTTGGCCAGGATTTGGCAGAACCTCCACAAGAGTCGGGCAAGGGGAGAGTCGGCTTGGACTGGTGGCGTTTTGGTCCGGCTTCAACAGATCTAGATTCATACATTCCATGTGAGTCAAGCAAGGGATGTGTCGGATTGGATTGGTGGTGTTTTGGCTCAGCCTTAGTAGATTTGGAATTTGTTCTTGATGTCGAGGTGAGATCTGGTTTTATGGAGATGTTGTTGCTTCTTGTGTTTCTCGGTTTTAGGAGGCTTGTGCGATGTCACATCGAGGGGAGATCTTGATGAAGTGACTTGGGGATGGATTTCTCTTGGTGTATTTTCTGACCATGTGGTTTTTTTGGCATTTGATTCTTGACACTGTGATTTGGACTTCTAGATTTGATCAAAGGCTACAGGAGGTGCAGATGAGACTGGCTTGGCTTCGTCTTGTGCAGAAGTTGCGGTTTCATTTTTTTGATCACGCGGATCTATTTCATGTTGCTGATGAAGGTCTTGTTAAGGTTATTTGGGACATGTCTGCCCTTAGGTTTTTTCCATTATGTTTTGTGGTTGGATTTAATTTGATTGGTCGAGGGTGCTAGAGTTGTTATCTGCTTATGTTTTTGGCTGTGTTGGTTCTTGGTTTGTTGAATCTGCTGCTTCTAATTTTTTATTGTAATGATTAGAGAGATAGGCCATTTGTTGCGGCCTGTTTGCATGGAGTGAAAGGAGATACTGGATGTCGGAGGCCTTGGTGCTGGATGATGTTTGTGGATTGACTAGGGTTTGGCACTATTGGTTCTTTGCTGGCATTGGATCATGCTGTGGAGGAGGTGATGAAAGCTATAATTGGAGTGACTGGATGCTGGTTTGACTAGATCCATCTGAATGGGAGCTGTTGGGTGCTGCTTGTCGGTGCTTGGTGATGTTTGATGATTCCAATTGGTTTTGATTTGTTGAGCATTGTGTGCTATTGTTTGGCTTGATGATAAGAAGATGATGCTGCGTGATGGATAATGTTGTGATGGTGTTTGGATTGGGACTGCTGGAGGTTGGTGGTTGTGACTTTGTGGTGCTGAAGTTTGGTTGATGGATTTTATGAAGATGGTTATGGTGCTACTGGATGATGGTTACTGATTGACTGTGAGGTGATAGAAAAAGTTCTGAATTGCTTCTTTGTTTGTCATTTTGTAATCTCTTAGGTTTCTTTTTTTTGGGGTTTTTGGGTTTGGTGTTGTTAAGTGTTTTTTGCCTGTGGGTCGCATGACCCCTACCCTCCCTTTTCTGTTGCATATTTTTTTCTAAAAAAATGGGGGGGGGGGGGGGTTGGGAATAGCCTGACCCTCACATCTTCCATGCCCTAAAAACAATAAAAATCCAAAAACACCCTAAGAAACAAAAAAAACAGAAAAACCCAAAACCAATTAAAACCCCAGAAACCCTAAACACCCTAAAATACACTAAAACAATAGAAAACACGAAAACCCATATTATGACCCTAAAAACCTAAAAACCCTAAAATCCCTAAAACCCCTAAAACCCCAAAAACTGTAAAAACCTGTAAAACCAAAAACAAACTTAAGTATCCCTAAAAACCATGAAACCTAAAAACAACAAAAAAATTTAAAACTGTAGAAAATATAAAACCCCTAAAACCCTAAAAACCCTAAAACTCTTCAAAACCCTAATAAACCATAAAAACCCCTAAAAACACTCGAAAACATATAAAAAACCCAAAAATACCCTGAAAGATCCTAAACAACCTAGAAATCCTTTAAAACCCTATAAAGTACCTAAATGAAAAATAAAAACACTTAAAATAATAAAAACCCAAAAAAATCCCTAAAAACCCCTAAAAATCAAAAAACAAAAAAATATCATAAAAACCCAAGAAAAAACTTAAATTGATAGAAATAATAAAATGGCCCTAAAACCCATAAAACCCTAAAAATTCAGAAAAAACACGAAAACCCCCAAAAACACCAAATCCATAAATAACCCTAAATACCAAAGAACCCTAATAAACCTTAAAAATACCCTAAAACCCCTACAATCCCTAAAAACCCTAAAATACATAAAAATCTCATAAAAGTCCTAAAAACCTAAAAACCATCAGAAAACCCTAAAACCCTAAAAAAACTGGAAATCCCCAAAAACCCTATGAAAACAAAAAAAAACCTAAACCATAAAAAACCCTAAAAAACTAAAAAAATCCAAAAACCCTAAAAGACCTTGACATAATCCATAAAACATATAAAAATCTCTAAAAACCCAAAAACATCAAAACCCTATGAAAATCAAATGAAAACTATAAAACCTTATAAAATCCATAAAAAAATAAAAACCCAAAAAATGATAAAAGCATAAAAAATCTTAAAAATAAAAAATCTTAAAAACCCTAAAAATTCAAAAAAAACCCAAAAACTCATTATAAATCCTAAAACCCCAAAACCAGAAGGACCCTATAAACCCGAAAATAACCTTATAACGCCAAAAACACTAGAAACACTTTAAAACATTACAAAACCCAAAAAAACCAAAAAACCAAAAAAAACCCTAAAACCCATAAAATGCCTAAAGACAATAAAATATCATAAAAATACCTAAACTATCGAAAAACCACAAAAAACCCCTAAAACCCAAAAAAAACCTGGAAATATTTAAAAAATCCTAAAAAACCCAAAAAAACCCAAAAACCCAAAAAACCCTAAAAAGGCCCTAAACACCCTAAAACCCCTAAAAACCCTGAAAACCCGTAAAATCCCTAAAAGAACCTAAAAACCCAAAAATCCCATCAAAACCCTAAATAACCTAAAATCCTAAAAAATTCTGAAAAACAATAAAACCTCAAAAACCATAAAACCCCTAAAAACCTTGAAAACCCAGACACCACTAAAATGTCCCAAACAATAAAACCCCAAAAACACAAAAAACATTAAAAATACTAAAAATCTCTACAACACAAAAAAACCATAAATAACCTAAAATCCCTGAAAAACCATGGAAACCCAAAGAATACTCGAAAACTCATAGAACACCCCGAAACCCCTAAAAGACCTTGAAACCCGTAAAATCCTAATAAACATCTAAATCCCCTAAAATAATTAGAACCCCCGAAACCAATTAAAATCCTATAAAAACCTAAAACCCCCCAAAAAAAGCCTAAAACCCAAGAATAACCTTAAAAACATAAAATATTATAAAAACCGCCAAAAGACCCAAAAACCCCAAAAACACTATATGACCATAAACACCCAAAAACCCTATAGTGACACTGAAAACCATAAAGAGCATAAAACCCATTAAATATCAAAAAAACTGAAATCCCCTAAAATGCGATAACCCCCCCCCCCCAACCTAAAACATTTAAAAAGAGTAAAAAATCCAAAATATCCTAAAAAACACTAAAAATGTCTCAAAAACCTAAAATAAGAAAGCACATAAAACATAAAAAAATCCTAAAACCCCAAAAAAATCCCAAAAACCCAATAACCATAAAAACACAAAAAAAATAAAAAAACACTAAAAATCCCGAAATACTCCTCAAACCCACTAAAACTCCTTAACCCCCTAAAAACCTCTAAAAACATTAAAACCCTTAAAAATTCCTAAAAATAACTAAATTCCATATAATATATGAACACCCAAAACCCTTAAAAACATAAAAAACATTAGAACCATAAAACCCAACAATCAATAAAAATCCATAATACCCTAAAACCATTTAAAACCACTTAAACGCTAAAAACCCTAAAAACCCAGTAAAAATCCATAAAGAACCCTTAAACCCCGTAAAACCCCACAAAACATGAAAGAATACTGAAACATGAAAAAAACCCTTAAAACCCAAAAAACCCTAAAACCATAAAAATTCTTAATGACCCTAAAACCCAAAAAAAGCATTAAAATCCTAAAACACCTAAAAACCCAAAAACCCATTGAAAACCCTAAAAACATAAAAACACTGTACAATCTTAAAACCCCAAAATACCATAAAAACCTAAAAACCATAAAACCTTTAAAAACCCTAAATAACCATAAAAAACTAAATGGCCTTAAAAACACTAAAAACACTGTAAACATCTAAAACCCATAAAAACGTCAAAAACCCGATGAAGCCTAAAAAATACTAAAAACCAAAAAGTCCCCTAAAAACCCAAAAATACATTAAAATCCATAAAACACATAAAACAAAAACAATTAAAATAAATAAAAACTCTCAAAACACTAAAAGACACTAAAAACCCTAAAAACTCTAAAAGACCATAAAATACCCTCCAAAACCTAAAAGACTCTAAAAACTTGGAAAACCCCTAAAGGACCCTAAATAATCTAAAAACTTTAAAGGACCCTAAAACCAATAAAACCCATAATTAAACCTATAAATCCTAAAAACCCCACAAGAAACATAAAAAAAACATTAAAACCCTAAAGGACCTAAAATATGACCAAAAGACCTTAAAACACAAATTGGCCCTAAAACACCCAAAGAATCCTAAAACGATCGTAAAATCCTAAAATTACATAATACCCCTAAAAACAAATTATATCGTTAAAACCCCTAAGATACCCTAAAACAATAAAAACCATAAAGACTTTAAAAGAACCTAAAACTCTTAAAAACAATAAAAGATCCTAAAACCCACAAAGCACTAAAATCCTAAGAAACATCTAAAATACCATAGAACCCTATGACCCTAAAACCCATAATACCCATAAAACACAAAATACCTTATTAAAACCCAAGAAAAACCCTAAAATACCATAAAACAATAAAAATCCATAAATTCTCAACAAATCTTTAAAAACCTCAAAGAACCCAAAAACCCTAAAAACCTAAAAAATGATTTAAAAATACCTAAAACTCATAACAACCCTAAAACCACTCAAAAACATTAAAATCCCAACTAAAATATCTAAAAACTCCTAAAATACATAAATAATCTAGAAAATACCCTAATACCTCAAAATACCATAAAACTCCCATAAACCCAAAAACACTAAAATCCCAAAAAACACAATTGACTAAAAAAATCCTTAAAAAGCCTGAAAACCCATAAAACCTTTAAAAAATAAAAACACACAAAAATACCATAAAAAATAAAAAAAACAGAAAAAATCATTAAATCACTAAAAGACCGTAAATACCCTAAAAAGATAAAAGGAATTTAAAATAATAAAAACCGTAAAACCCCTCAAATCCATAAAAATCACTAAAAGTACTAAAAATTTATAACATTCTTAAAACCCCCAAAAAACTTAAAAACCCCTAAAACAGTAAAAACCCAAAAAACTCCAAAAAAAATCCATAAACAACAAACAAAAAACCCTTAAATATATAAAAACCCAAAAAACCAGAAGAACACTAAAACCCCTACAACTTTTTAGAATCCCTGATAAAACCTAAAACCACAAAAGATCTCAAAAACCCATAAAAACACCCAAAAAACAAAAACACCTAAAACCATAAAACCATAAAAAATAATAGAAATCACTATAAATCAGTAAAATACCGAAAAACCTACAACCCCAAAAAACTCTAAATTTCTAAAAAAAACTGAAATCTTAAAAACCATAAAACACTAAAAAAAACTTATAACAACACTAAAAAAACCTAAAACCAAAAATCCAAAAAAAATCACCAGAAACCCAAAAAACCCCAAAAACCTCAAAATCCCTAAAAAACATGTAACCTATAAAAACACCAAAAAATACTAAACCCCTAAAGATCTAAAAAACCCAAAAAATATTAAAAATTCCCAAAACCCTTTTAAATCCCAAAATAATCCTAAAAATACCTAAATACCATAAAAGGCCCTAAAAACCATAAAAAATTAAAGGACTCTAAAAAAAATAAAACATAAAGACCCTAAACCACCTAAAAGAACCTAAAACCATAAAAAATTCTAAAAACCCTAAAATCCTTTAAAAACTAAAAGACTCTGAAAATCAACAAACCCCAAACTGAAACTAGAACACCAAAATAACGCATAAACTATAAAAACCCTTAAAAATCCCACAAAAACCTAAAAACCCAAATTCCTTAAAAATTATAAGACCCCAAAACAACATAAAAACTTTTATAACCGCTGATAAACCCTAAAATACACTAAAAACTCTATAACACTATAAAAATCATAAAAACCCCAATAAAACCCTAAAACCCTAAAAACCCTGAAATCCCTAAAACCCTTAAAACCCTTAATAAATAATAATACCCCAAAACCATAAAAACCCACAATAACCATTTAAAAACCTAAATACCCTATAAAAATGAAACCCCCTATAACTGAAAAAACCATAAAACCCATTAAAAACAATAAAAACCATAATACCCTAAAGGACCTAAAAAACCCCAAAACACCCTAACATCTAAAACCCTTAAAAACCTAAAGACACCCAAAACTCTAAACAATATTAAAAACCTAAAAGGCCCTTAAACCCCTAAAACACATTAAAATCCATAAATCTTCTAAATACCCAAGAAAACATTAATAGAACTAAAAACCCCAAAACCCCTAAAAGACAATAAAAACCCTAAAAAGTCTAAAAGACCATAAAATACCCAAAAAACCTTAAAGACTCTAAAAACCATGAAAACCCCTAAAGGACCCTAAAACCCATAAAAACCCTAATGGACCCTAAAAACCCTAAAAACCCAACAAAAAACCTAATAACCCATTAATCCCCAAAAGGACCTAAAAATGACCAAAAGACATTAAAACACAAAAGGCCCTAACCCCCCCCCCCCCCAAAAAAAAACTAAAACAATCTTAAAACACTAGAATTTTATAATACCCCTAAAAACCCATTATAACATTAAAACCACTAAAATAACCTAAAACCCTAAAACCCATAATGAATTTAAAAGACCCTAAAAACTCCTAAAAACATTGAAAGATCATACAACCTACAAAACCCTAAAATCCTTAAAAAAACAAAAATACCCTAGAACCATAAGACCCTTGAAAACCATAAAACCTTAAAAACAAAAAAAAAACCTTTAAAAACCTCTAACAAAACCCGTAAATCCCATAAAACGATAAAATCACTAAAATCTCTTTAAATCCATACAAACATCAAAGAACCCTAAAAACCCTAGAAACCCTAGAAATATTTTAAAAATCTATAAAACCCATAACCACACTAAAACCCCTCAAAAACCTTAAAATCCCCACTAAAATCCCAAAATACTCCTAAAATACATAAAAACTCTAAAAAATACCCTAATACTTCAAAATACCATAAAAATCCAAAAAACCCAAAAACACTAAAATCCAAAAAAACAAATAATCGAAAAAATCCTTAAAAAACCTAAAAACCCATAAAAACCTCTAAAAATAAAAACAGTAAAATACCGTGAGAAAAATAAAAACCCAAAAAATCCTAAAAAATCATAAATACAATAAAAGAACATAAAACATAAAATGTTAAATGGCCTTTAAAATCATAAGAACTGTAAAACCCCAAAAATCAATAAAAATCTTTAAAATTACAAAAAAAATGTAAAAACTTTAAAACCCCAGAAAAAACAGAAAAACCCTGAAAACACTAAAAACCCTAAAAACCCAAAAAACCCCAAAAAACAAAAAAACCATAAAAACACACCAAAATACTTTAAAACTGTAAAACCCATAATTACCTCAAGAACTCTAAAACGCAAAAAAAATTTAAGAAACCCTGAAAAACCTTAAAACACAACAGAACTCCAAAACCCCTAAAAACACCCAAAAATTTAAAACCCTAAAACCATAAAAATAATAAAAAACGCTATAAATCAATAAAATCCTTAAAAAACTAAAACCCCAAAAAGAACAAAAAATCTACAAAAATCTTAAAATAACTATAAAAAACCTAAAACAATAAAAAACCAATAATACCAAGAAAACCAAAAACCCAAATTCTCAAAAAAACTACAAGAAACCCTAAAACCCCTAAAAATCTTTAAAACTCTTCAACCCATAAAACCCCAAAAAACCCTACACCTCTAAAAAACCAAAAAACCATAAAATCCAAAAAACCCTGTTAAAACCCAAAAGAATCCTAAATATCCCTAAATACAGTAAATGACCCTAAAAACCCTAAAAACACTAAAGGACTCTAAAAATAATAAAACACAAAGGCCCTAAACTCCCTAAAAGAAACTAAAAACCATAAAAGTTATTAAAAACCCTAAAATACCATAACAACTAGACGAACATAAAAATATAAAAACCCCAAAAAGAAACAAGAGAAACAAAATAACCCATAAACTATAAAAACCTTAATAATCCTAAAACCACCAAAACCCCCTAAAATACCCTAAGATCCAAGAAAACCTACAAAAACCATAAATCCACCAAAAAACTGAAAACCTCGACCACTTAAAAATTCTAATACCCCAAAACAACATAAAAACTTTTATTTCCCCTGATAAACCCTAAAAACCCCTAAGGACCTTAAAACACTTTAAAAATCTTAATAATCTCAAAAAACCCAAAAACCCTAAAAACCCAAAAACCCCAAAAACCCTTAAAACCATTAATAACCATTAATACCTCAAAACCCTAAAACCCATAACATCACTTAAAACATCTAAATAAGAAATAAACATTAAAACCACCTATAACTGAGAAACCCATAAAAAAATTTAAAAACCATAAAAACCCTAAAACCCTAAAGGGCCTTAAAACCCCTAAAACACCCTAAACAACTAAAACCATTAAAAACATCAAAAACCCATAGAACCCTAAAAATTATATAAAAAAATAAAAGGCCCCTAAACCCCCTAAAATAAATTAAAATCCATAAAACCCCTAAAAACCCCAAAAATCATTAATATTACTAAAAACACCCTAAAACCCTAAAAGACACTAAAAACCCTAAAAACTCTAAAATACCATAAAATACCCCAAAAAGAAAAATGAATCTAAGAACCTTGAAATCCCCTAAAGGAACATAAAGAACCTAAAAACACTAAAAGGCCCTAAAACCCATAAAATCCCTAATGGACCCTAAAAACCGTAAAACCCCCCATAAGCAACCTAAAAACCCATTAAAACCCTAAAGGACTTAAAAATGACCAAAATACCTTAAAACCCAAAATGGACCTAACCCCCCCCCCCCCAAAAAAAAAATCCATAAAACGACCTTAAAACCCTTAAATTACATAATAAACCTAAAAATCCATTATAACCTTAAAACCCCTAAATGAACCTAAAACCCTAAAACCATAAAGACATTAAAAGACCCACAAAACTCTTAAAAATATTAAAATATCCTAAAACCCACGAACCACTAAAATCCTCAAAAAAAACCTAAAATACCCTAGAACCCTAAGACCCCAAAAAACAGAAAAAACCCCTTAAAACACAAAAAACATTAACAAAACCCTCAAATACCATAAAACAATAAATATCCATAAATTCCTACAAATCCCTAAAAATCTCAATGAACCCTAAAAACAATATTAACCCTTAAAACCCCAAAAATCTTTTAAAAAACCCAGATACCCACAACAACCCTAAAACCCCATCAAAACATTAAAATCCCTACTAAAATACCTAAAAACTCTTAAAACACATAAAAGATATAAAAAATACCCTAATACCTTAAAATACCTTTAAAATACCAAAAACCCAAAAACACAAAATCCCAAAAAATCTCAAATGATGGAAATAATCATGAAAACACTTAAAAACCCAAAAAAACCCCTAAAAACATGAACACTAAAATACCATGAAAAAATTAAAAACCCAAAAAACCCAAAAAAATCATTAAAACATTAAAAAAACCTAAAAACCTTAAAACATTAAAAGGCCATTAAAACCATGAAAATCAAAAAACCCATAAAATCCTTAAAAATACCTAAAAATCCTAAAAAATTATAAATTCTTAAAAACCTAGGAAAAACCTAAAAACTCTAAAAACACTAAAAACCCTAAAAACCCAGAAAACCCCAAAAAACAAAAAAACTATAAAAACACACAAAACCCCTTAAAAACATAAAATCATTAATATCCCTAAAACCCCAAAAACATTTAAGAAACCCTGATAAAACCTATAAATACAGAATATCCCCAAAACCCCTAAAACCTTAAAACTATAAAAATAATAAAAATCACTCTAAATCCATAAAATCCCTAAAAACCTACAACCCCTAAAAACACTAAAAATATACAAAAATCTAAAAAAACCATAAAAACCATAATACTATAAAAAACCTATAACACCACTAAAATAACATAAAACCCACAATCCCAACAAAACCACAAGAAACCCAAAAACCCCTAAAAACCATCAAAACCCTAAAAATCCTTCAACCCATAAATCCCTAAACCCCTAAGGACCCAAAAAATAGAAAAAACCATAAAAATCCACAAAACAGATTTAAAACCCAAAAGAATCCTAAAAATCCTTAAATACCATAAAGGACCCTTAAAACCATAAAAAAATAAATAAATCTAAATAAAAAAAGTCCCTAAACCTCCCAAGGAACCTAAAAACCATAAAAATTACTAAAAACCCTAAAATACCATAAAAACTAAAAGACCCTAAAAATATAAAAACCCCAAAATGAAACTAGAACACCAAAATAACTCATAAAATGTAGAAACACTAAAAACCCTAAACCACCAAAAATCCCTAAAATACCCAAAGATGCAAGAAAACCTATAAAAACTATAAACCTCCACCCCCCAAAACCTATAAACCCTAACCCCTTAGAAATTATAAGACCCCAAAACACCATAAAAATTTTTATAACCCCTAATAAATTTTAAAACCCCTTATAAACTACAAAACACTTTAAAAATTCATAAATGCTCAAAAACCCAAAACCTTAAAAAACATAAAACCACAAAAAATCATAAAACCCTTAATAACCATTAATACCCCATAACCACAAAAACCCAAAACATCTCTTAAAACAACTTAATACCCTATAAACATGAAAACCACCTATAACCGAAAACCCATTAAAACCATTAAAACTGTAAAAACCCTAAAACCCTAAAGGACCTGAAAAACCCTATAAACGACCTAAACACATAAAACAATTAAAACTCTAAAAAACCCTAAGAACTCTAAATAATACTAAAAACCTAAAAGGCCTCTAAAATCCCTAAAAAAAATTAAAGTCCATTAAACCCCTAAAGACTCAAAAAACATTAATATAGCTAAAAACCCCCCAAAACATAAAAGACACTAAAAACCCTAAAAAAATCTAAAGACAATTAAATACCCCAAAAACCAAATAGACTCTAAAAACCATAAACCTCTAAAGGACCCTAAAAACCAAAAATCCCTAAAAATTATAAAATTCCCTAGAAACCATAAAAACCATAATGGACCCTAAAACCCTAAAAACCCTAAAAACCACATAAGCAACCCAAAAACCCATTAAAACCCAAAAGGACCTAAAAATGTCCAAAATATTTTAAAACCCAAAATGGCCTTAAACCCCCCCCCCCCAAAAAAAACCCAAAAACCACCTTAAAACCATAAAATTACATAATACCCCTAAAAACCCATTATAACCTTAAAACCCAAAAGAAGACCCTAAAACCGTAAAAAACATAAAGACTTTAAAAGACCCCAAAAACTTCTTAAAACATTAAAAGACACTAAAACCCATAAACTCCAAAAATCCTTAGAAAAATCTAAAATTTCCTAGAACACTATGACCATTAAAAACCATAAAACACTTATAAAAACTTTAACAATATCCTAACAAAGCCCTTAAATCCCATAAAATGATAAAAATCCTTAAATCCCTACAAATCCTTAAAAACATCAATGAACCCTAAAAACAAAAAATACCCTTTAAACCCCAAAAATATTTTAAAAATCCCTAAAACACATAACAAACCTAAACCCTTCAAAACCTTAAAATCCCCACTAAAATCTTTAAAAACTCCTAAAATACATAAAAACTCTAAAGAAATACGCTAATACCCCAAAATACCATAAAAATCTCCATAACCCCAAAACTCAAAAACAATAAAATCCAAAAAAAACCCAAATGACCAAAAAAATCCTTCAAAAACCTAAAAACACATAAAAACCCAAAAAAAAATAAAAAATCTAAAACTAATTGAAATAACGAAAAACCCAGAAAATCATTAAAACAATAAAAGACCCTAAAAACCCTAAAACCTTAAAAGGCATTTAAAACCATAAACACAATAAAATGCCTAATATCTCTAAACACCCCTAAAAGTACTAAAAAATTCTTCAAACCATAAAACCCCCAAAAAACCAAATAACCTAAAGATTACTAAAAAACCTAAAAACCATAAAAACCCCCAAAAAAACAAAAAAACACACAAAAACCCCTTAAAATCCTAAAACCCCAAAAAATTTTAAGAAACCCTGATAAACCCTAAAAACACAAAAGACCCTTAAAACCCCTAAAAGCACCCAAAAAAAACCACTAAATCCCTAATACCATAAAATTAGTAAAAATATCTAGAAATCCATAAAATCCCTAAAACCCTACAACCCCTAAAAACCCTAAAAATCTACAAAAACCATAAAAACTATAAAAACACTAAAACACTATAAAATCTATAACAACACTAAAATAACATAAAACCCAAAATCCAAAAAAAACTCACAAAAACACTAAAACACCTAAAAACCTTAAAAACCCTATTATTTATAAAAAAAACCCTAAAACTCAAAAAAAATAAAAAACCTAAAAAATCCCTAAAATACCATGAATATCCTAAAAACCAACAAAACTAAAAATATCTAAAACTATAAAATTCGAAAACAATAAAAATCCTAAATAATTCAGGGAACCCTTGAAACCCTAAAAACATATAAAAACAAAAAACCAAAAAAAACCTAAAAATGCCTAAAACCCTATAAAACCCCCAAAACACCATTAATTGAATGTAAACCCCCTTTAAATCTCTAAAATACCCTTAAAACTGAATAAAACAAAATACCCTAAAACTATAAATCCCTAAAGGACCCTAAAAACCAAAAAAACTTCAAATAGACTATAAAAACCTAAATGACACTACAAACCATAATAGACATTGAAATCCTTATAAAAAAATTTAATGATCCGAAAAACCCATAAAAAATAAAAACCATAAAAACCATAAAACACACTAAAATTCCCATAAACCCCTATATCCCTTAAATACCCCTGAAACATTAAAACCCCTAAAAACTCTAAAAAAATCTAAAACACCATAAAAATCCTAAAAACAATAAAAAATTATAAGTTCCCTAATAGAGACCCGGAATGCTCTGAAAATCCAAATAAGGTAATGAAAAACATGAAAAAAACCATAAAACCATAAAATCCTTAAAATCCTTTCAAACCCAAAAATCCATAAACCCCATTAAAACCCCTAAAAATCCCTTAAAACTCCTAAAAACCCGAAAATCTCTAAAAACCCAACAGTCCAAAAAAATTTGTAAAAACCACAAGAAAATCCTAAAAACTAAAAAAATCCCAAAGAAACTCTAATAAGACCCTAAAAACCCTGAAAAACCTTAAAAATCTAAAAAACACTAAACCCCATAAAAATCCAAAAAAACCCAAAAAACAATAACAAATCCAAAAAATATTAAAGAAAACCATAAAACCCCTAAAAGATGGCGTCGCTCTTGCCTGGTCGCTCCTACTCGACGCGGCGATTTCTGAGGCTTCCCCTCGGAATCCTTCTCTTCGGCTTCGATGATCACTTGCTTCGTGATGCAGATCGATGGTGGAAGAAGAGGTGGATACTTGAAGGTGGGGGGTTCTGGTGGGCTTCGATAGGGACTGGAAACTGAGGCTTGGTTGGGATTTCGCAAGGTTTTGGTCTGGATTTGGTAGATCTAGATCGCTTTCTTCACCAGACGTTGTTTTTGTTGCTCCGTGGTGGCAGCGCTGATGTTTCCCCGGTGGATTGGGTGATGACGCTGAGGGTTTCTGCCTTCGATCCAGATCTGAGCTTCCAATGGGTTTCCATTGACTTTCTATTCAGATGCATGTCCCTTTTGGCGCTTCGATTCTGTTCTCATCTTTGGTCTGAACTGGCGATGTTCTTATGTTTGAAGAAAGTGGTCTTATTTTCTTGGAACATGGCTGCGATGAAGATTCAGTGGTGGGGTGCGGGCAAGGAAGACATGGAGTCTGCTTTTAGGGTTTCAGGAGCTGCGGATCTGACAATGACGCTCGATCGGGGAGGCAAGGTTCATTTTTTTCTTACTTCTGTCGATCTCCTGGATTTTTGCTGCATGTTGGTTTCTATGTTGGTTTTTGGAAGTGCTTTGCATGTTCCGGGTAGCCGCTGTGGTGATGATTCTTGGTCTGGTTGTGCTTTATTGTTGCTGTTGATTCATGTGCTTGCTGCAAGACTTGAGTTCTACTTCTTAAGGTGGTATTGCTTGCGGTTGATGGGTTATGCTATGGTTTGGTCCTTCACTTGGCTGTGGGTTATTTGCCACTGGTTTTACTATTGGGTACGAATTAATGGATTGTTGGCTGCTGTATGGTTGAGATGTGATGAAGTTCATTTTCTTGCTTTGGCTGGCGGTGGATCTAAAAAAGGGTGTGCTGGAAAATGCTGGTGTTATTTGTTTGCTGTCTTTGGTTCTATGCTGCTGTTTAGGGATCTGGATGGCGTGGAGGTACTGGCTGCTGTGGAGGCTAGTGTTTGTGGCACTGGTGATGTGCTGTTATTGGTGGTGAGTCTCCTTTGTGGGGAGTTGTCAGGTGTTTGCTGGTTGTTGGGAAGTGATAGTGGTTGGGATTTGATGCGGTTGTGCTGGTGCTTGATGCTGCTAGTTGTGATTGGTTGTGTTGTCGGTTTTGGTACTACTGGTTGCTGGGGCTGGTTGTTTTGGTTGTGCTGCTGCTGCTCGGTAGCTGTGATGACTGGATGTGGTGCTGCTGGATGCTGGTACTGGCTGGATGTGAAGTGATGCTGCTGTTATTGTGTCTGTTTTTGAGTCTTTTTCTCTCTTTGTTTTTCTTTTTTGGCGTGGTTTGTAAGGGGCTTTTGGGTGTGGGTCGATCGAGACCTCCCCTCCCTTGTCTGCAGTGTCTGTGTCTTTTTGTTTTATAAATTTTGGGGGGGCCAGGAATAGCCTGGACCCAAGCCTTCTTTGCCTAAAAATATTAAAACCCCAAATAATCCTTACAAAACCTTAATAAACACTAAAAACATTAAAAACCCTAAAACCTAGTAAAACTATAAAAAACCATAAAAAACCTAAAAAACTAAAAACACTAGAAAGATACAAAAACACATAAAAACACTAAAAGAACACTAAAAACATAAAAAACGACTAAAAACTAAGAACCACTATTAAACCTTGAAAAAACATAATCACTAAAAACCCTAAGAAGAAAATTAAACCCCTAGAAACCCTAAAAACACAAAAAATTAGAAACTCTAAAAGCCCCTAAAAACCATAAAAACGCTAAAAATATAAAAGGCCCAAAAATCCTAAAAACATAAAAGTTCCTAAAACCCAAAATCCTCTAATTGATCCTAAAAATACAAAAACCCTAAAAAAATAAGACCCCTTAAAACCTTACAAACCTTAAAAAAATTCAAACCATCAAAAAATGATAAAACACAAAAAAAAATCATGAAAACCCAAAAATATCAAAAAACCAAAAACCACTAAAAAATCAATAAAACCCCCAAAATCACAAAAACCCCCTAAAAATCAGAAAACCCCATAAAAATACTACAAGCCCAAAAACCATAAAGAAGTATAAAACCCAAAAAACCTATAAAAACCATGAAAATATAAAAAGATATTAAAATCCCTAAAAAGGCTACATACTCAAAAAAACCATAAAACGATGAAAACCCTTAAAAGTCCTATAAAACCTTAAAAACCGATAAAACCCTAAGAAGACCCCAAATCCCAAAAAACCCAATAAAACCCCAAAAGTAGTAAAAAAACCTAAAAGACCATAAAAACCTTATAATAACCAAAAAAGTGCTTAGACCCCATTAAACACCCTAAAACCCTAAAAATAACCTCCCCCCCCAAAACCATAAAACTATTTTAAACCCATAAAAATATAAAACTCTAAAAATAGTAAATATCTAAAAAAACACCTAAATCCCCTAAAATTAGCAAAATCCCTAAAAACCATAAAAACACTGAAACACCAAAAAACCATGAAGAACCCTTAATTAAATAAAAATCTCTACAAACCCTAAAACCTCTAAACATAATAAAAATATTCATAATAACCCTAAAAACACCTAAAAACATTTAAAACTATAAAAAACTAAACACCCACCCCCCAAATAAACCCTAATAGACCATAAAACAAATAAATCCCCCATATGACCCTTAACACACCCTAAAATCCTAAAGGAATCTAAACACCAATAAATACCATAAACACCTAAAAATATACAATAAAACCCTAAAAACATAACAACCCTAAAAAATACGAAATCCCAAAAAATGTTTAAAACCCTAAAAGACATTAAAGAATCCAAAACCCCCCAAAACAATGCTAAAAACCCTAAAACCCCTAAAAACCAAAAAAACTACAAAAACCAAAAAATCCATAAAAACATAAAAAAACTTAAAAATCCCTAAAAGGTACTAAATACCCTAAAACCTTCAATCACCTAAAAACCATGAAAAACCCAAACCCCTCTAAAAACCGTAAAAAATCCTAAAAACACTCGAACCATCTAAAATCCTTATAAACAATAAAACCCTTAAAAATAATAAAAAGCTAAAAACCATAAAAACCATAAAACCATTAAAGTTAAAAAACCAAAAAACTCTAAAAGTCCTAAAATTCCCTATAAACACAAAAAATGCAAAAAAAAAACAATTAAAAATCTTTAAAACAAAAATTTCCCTAAAACCCAAAAAAACGAAACAAAGACTCTAAAAATTCATAAATACCATAAAATTCAAAAAAACACTTAAAACCCTTTAAAACTCTAAAACCACTAATCACCTAAAACCCCTAAGAAACCATGAAACCCTTTAAACCCCCAAAAACCCTAAAAATACCAAAAACTATTAAAGTACACTAAAAACCCCAAATTACATAAATCCCTAAAACCCCTAAAAAACTACACACCAAAAACCCCTAATCACCAAAAAACCCTAAAAATAAAAAAACACAAAAACACTTAAAACCCCTAAACACCCAAAACCCATAAAAAATTCCCAAATGATCTTGAAAAGACCCTTAAATCCCCAAGAAAATCTTGAAATACCATAAAATATTCAAAAACCACAAAAGACTCTAAAAACCCATAAAACCCCAAAGGATCCTAAAACCCCCCATAAAACCCAAAATGACCCTTAAAACCTATAACACCCCTAAAAATCCCTAAACACCCATAAAAACCTAAATTAACATAAAACCAAAAAGGAACCTAAAACACCCCCTAAAAACCCTAAGAACCATAAATGATCATAAAATCCCCAAAAATCATAAAGGAACCAAAAAATAAAAAAAATCACTAAAGGACACTAAAAACCCAAAAACAACCCCAAAAGACTCCAAAAGACGTAAAACCCCAAAATGAACCAAAAGGCCACACAAAATCCTTGAAAAACTCTAAAAGACCCTAAAAACACTAAATGACCATAAAAACTCTAAAACCTCGAAATGAACCTAAAAACAATAAAAGTCCCTAAAACCATAAAATGCTAAAATAGCCTAAAAGACCAAAAAACCCAAAAAAATGACACCGTAAACCCAAGAAACCCTACAAAACTAAAAAAACATAAAACCCAAAAGACCCAAAAACCCTTAAAACCCTTAAGGACTAAAAAAACCCCAAACCCCTAAAAAACCTGAAAAAATCAATAAAACCTCAAAATCCTAAAACCAATGAAACCCTTAAAAACCTTAAAACCTGTGAAAATCCAAAAGGGCAATAAAAACCCTAATGAAACATAAAAACCCTAGACAACCATCAAGGGCCCTAAATTCACTAAAAACCTAAAAGACCCTAAAAACTCCAGAAATCATAAAAGACATCAAAGAACAATGAAATAGTCCTAAACAACCCCAAAAAAAACCATACATGTCCCAAAAAACTAAAAAAAACCACAAACCCCTAAAAAACTCCAAAAATACTAAAAGAACCTAAAACCATTAAAACTTTAAAAACCCTAAAAATAATAAATACCATTAAATACCGTTAAAATATCTAATAATACATGAAAACTCTATGAAACCCATGAAACCATAAAACCCTAAATCACATTAAAAACCATTAAAAACCTACAAACTCAAAAACCCCTAATGACCTTAAAAACCCAAAAAACCATAAAAACTCTAAAACCCTAAAACCCCATGAAAACATTTGAAACCAATAAAACCATAGAATCCCCTATGAGTTGTAAAATCCAAAAAACATATCGAACCTTAATAGGCCCCAAAAAAATCTCTAAATACCATAAAAACACTAAAAAATCATAAAACCACATAAAACTGTAAAACACATAACCACCCCTAAAAACCCAAAGCCCCATAGAAACATGAAACCCCCTAAAACTCTAAAACCCATAAACCCCTAAAACCCCTAGAGGAGATCGAGACCGTGTCTCCTGGATCCTCTCGCGCTAGGGTTTCCTTACGATGGTTCCTCCCACAATGCTTCTCTGGAAAAGTGGTTCCTTCATTGTTTCTTCGTCTTCTCTTACGTCGGCTCGCACAGAGTGTCCAGTCCCTCCTTTAATGGCTTTCTTCTTCTTAATTTGTGGTTGTTTTGCTAAATGATCATGAGCATTGGATTCAGATGAAGGCTTTAACCTTGGGTGGATGGGTAGGATATGACCTCCCTGGATTTCGTAGTTTCTTTTCCTTAGATGAGAAGACATGATCTGGTCCTTTCTAGGTGAGGTGTTTCAGATCCTTCGTGGAGCCTCTTAAATATGGAATTTTCAGAGCACATTGGTATAGATCTGGACTTTTCAGAGTGTGGCGTGACAGATCTATGAAGGAGTGTGGAATATTTGGGTTTTCGGTTTCGTGACATTATAGATCTCAATCCTTCCTCATTTGCGAAGGGGGAACTCGGTGGTGTTGGGATTCAATGAAGATCTTTGGTTTCATGGCGGAATATGACGATCTTGGAATGGGTTGTTGGATATTCTAGATTCTTGATGGTTTTTTGTGGATGCAGAGGGCTTTTCGATGGGCTGGTGGTGGCATGCTCAGCTCTTTTGGGTATGACTTTCAAAAGCTATAGTGAGGTCGTGAGTTTCATCGTCGGAGAGAGTTGCATCAACGGCACGGGTGTAGGCCTCATCGATTGTCGGTCACCTATTCTAGCTTGCTGCTTTGGTGTTTGGTTTTTTCTCTATTGGAAATACAAATATGGTATGTTGTATCTTCTACAATGTTGATCCTATAATTTTCTAGTGCACTGGTGGCTTGGGGATCCTAGTCTATTTAGTCTTGTGGGTGCTTCCTTTATCTGTTGTTATGGATTTTTCTGCTCATGGATTTGTTTTTTGGTCGGGCTCTTCATCTGGTTAGGGATTTTCTGCTAAAGTTTCTAGTTGAATTGGCTCTAGTTTTTCCAGATTTTTTATGTTGTTGTGGCACTTGGTGCACGGCAATGAGAGGGTTAGGTTGTTTTTTGTTCCTTGTTTATGAGGTGTGGAAGAAGCTGCTGGTTGTTGGAAATGGTGGCATTGGATGCTGCTTGTTGATGGTCTGGGATGGTTTGAAGAAAATGTTTGTGAGTTGTGTACTGTTGTTTCTGCGATGCTGTCAGTGGATCTACTTGGTGTTAAGGTGCTTGGGGTCGGTGATGTTGGCAGTTTTGTGCTGTTGGCTATTGAACTAGTTGACAAGGATGTGATGGGTGATAGAAATGGTGTAATGGTTTGGTTGCTGCTTGGATGAGACGTGTTGAAGCTGACATTTCTTAGTTTGGTGCTGATGGTTCTGTGCTTCTGATGGACATGTTGGCTTCTAATTGCTGATGGGCTAGGATGGGTTGAAGCTGATGTTTGCGAGTTTGGTACTGGTGGTTATGTGTTACTGGTGATGGATGTATTTGGGGAGGAGGTGCTGGATGCTGGCATTTGTGAGGTTGGAGTTGTTCACGGCATGGCTATGAGCTGCTGGATGCTGGATACTGACTGGTTTTGATGTCATGAAGTTGTTGGGAGATGTCTTTTTAGGTCATACTAGATGCTGGAATTTGAGCTGCTGGATGCCCGCTTGAATGAGAGGAATACCCTTGCCTATATAGTGTTGAAGGAGATGTTGATGATTAAGGTGATGGATGATGAAATAGGTGCTGTGAGATGCCAGTAGCAAGTTGGTTGGGAGGTGATGATGAGGTCAGTTCTGATTTTCTGCTTTGTTTGTCTTTTTGTGTTCTTTTTTGTTTTTTTGGGTTTTTCGAGTTTGGGGATATTAAGGGTTTTTTTGGGTGTGGGTCATTTGACCCCTCCCCTCCCTTGACTGATGTGTCTTTTTTCTAACAAATTGGGGGGGGGGAATAGCCTGACCCCCGCATATTCCTTGCCCTAAAAACCCTCAAAACCTCAAGAACATAAAAGAAACACCAAAACCCCAACAAAACCCTAAAAACCATAGAAACCCCTAAAAACACTAAAATCCCTAAAAACACTAAAAACCTTAAAAACACTAAATATCCTAAATAAACACCAAAAACCCTTAAAACAGTAAAACAATCCATAAAATAGAAAAAACATAACAGCCTAAAAACCTCTAAAAACATAAATCCCCCCTAAAAACCCTAAAACCACTATAAACCCTAAACACCCTAAACCCATAAAAATAATTATGGAAACCTAAAACCCCTAAATGGTCCATAAAAACAAACCAACAAAAGTCTCTAAAATCTCTAAATGAACATTAAATTCTAAAAGATCATTAAAACCCCTTAAATAGATTAAAAACACTAGAAACCCTAAAACTATAAAACCCCCAAAAAATAACCATTAAAAACCTAAAAACACCTAAAACCCCTAAAAATCCCTAAATTACATAATACACCCTAAACCCCCAAAAAACCATAAAACCCCTAAAAACCCTAAAAACACTAAAACCCAATAACTACTCTAAATCCCCTATGAATGCCAAAAAACCCAAAAAAAACATAAAACCTACACCCGAAATCATATATCATACACTATAATCCCTATACCCGATGCACTAAACACTATACCATACACCCTGAAGCCTAATCTCTACACCCTAAACCTTATAACTTACAACCTAAACCCTAAACCCTACACCATAAACCCTACACGCAGAACCCTAAACCTTAAAACATACATCCTAAAACCCATACCCTACACCCAAAACCACATACCCTACACCCTACACCCCATACCCTAAGTCCTAAAACCTACACATTAAACCCTATATCTTTCACCAAAACCCTACATCTAAAACTCAATGCCCTAAAATCAAAACCTTAAATCCTACACTATAAACCCTATAACCTACACCATATACCCTATACCATAACTCCAATATAAAAAACCCTATAACCTACACTCAATACCCAAAACGTGACACACCAAACCCAAAAAAATCTATACTCTACTCCCTAAACCCAATAACCGAATCCCAAAACCCAAAACCCTATACAATACACCCTAAACCATAAAAACTACACCTTAAATCCTATACCATACACCCTATACCATAAAACCTGAACCATAAACCCTATACCCTACACACTAAAAACTAAACCCTATACATTAATCCCCAAAATCTACACCCAAAACCATATATCATTATCCCTAAACCCTAAAACCATCACACTAAACCCTATAAACTACACCATAAACCCTAAAACGTACACCATAAAACCTATACTATGCGCACCAAACCCTAAGAACTAAATTATAACACCCTGAACCATATACTCTACATCCTAAACCCTAAACACTAAACCGTAAACCCAATTCATTACACCCTATATGTTAAACCTTAAACAAACACCCTCTACCCTAAAGACTATACCCTAAAACCTAAACCATAAAACCAACATCATAAACCATAAATCCTATACCCTAGACCCCAAACCCTACACCCTAAACCCTAAACCCTATACCCTAAACCATATACCCAAAACTCTAAACCTAAAACACCACAACCTAAACCCTAAAACCATAAAACCCTAAAACCATAAACCATATTCCCTTCACACTAAACCCTACACCCTATACCCTATACCCTTCACCCTCAACCCTCAAACCTACACACTTAAACATATATCCTACACACCAAACCATAATACATACACCCTAAACTCTATACATTACACCCTAAACACTAAACCCCATATCATTAACCCTATACCCCACACCCTCCACCTCAAACCCTACACCCTATACCATATACACTACACACAAAATCCTAAAAAGGACACCCTAAACACTAAACCCTAAACGCTAAACCCAAAATCCTTAAAAACTCATAGAAACCCAAAAAATAACCTAAACCCATAAAAACACAAAAAACAAAAAAATTTAAAAAAATCCCAAAAAACTGTAAAATTCCCCCAAAAAACTCAAAAACCCTAAAATACCCTAAAACAATAAAAACCATAAAAATTGTAAAATCATTAAGAATACCAAAAAACAGATTTAAAACCCCTTAAACCCCAAGAAGTAATAATAACCATAAAAACCAAAAAAAAACAAAAACCCCTAACATACCCTAATAAACCTAGGAAACCCCAATGGTCCAAAAATTAAACAAAACAAAAAAACCAAAAAAACCGTAAACACTAGAAAAAACCCTAAAAACCATAAAATAACTAATAATCATAAATTTAACTGAAAACCCAAAACACCCTTTAAACTCAAAAAACCCTGAAAGTATTAAAAAACACTTAAAACCCCCTTAAAACTAAAAAACCATAAACAACCAAAAAAATAAAAACCCTAAAATCATTAGTTACCCAAAAACACCCAAAAAACAGAAAACCCCTAAAAGGTCTTAAAACCCCTAAAACCACCTAAGTGACCATTAAAACATAAAATACTCCATAGCACCTTCAAAATAAAAAAAATCAAGAAACCAAAAAACCTAAAAAACCCCAAAACCATAATAACCCTAAAACACTTACACCCTAAAAACCCTTTACTCTCCTCCATAAAAATAAACTCTAAAACTTATCCCTATAACCTACACCCTAAACCCTAAACCCTACACCCCAAACCCTATACACTGGACCCCAAACCATATGGCATAAACCATGAATGATATAACCAACACCACATACCCTCTACACTAAACAATAAACAATAAACGATATACCATAAACTTGAAACCCTACACATTAAACAGTTAACCTTACACCCTAAACCCTATAAACTGCACCCTAAACCCAAAACCATACCCTAAGCCCCAAACCCTACACATTAAACTCTAAAACTTACACCCTAAACACTAAAACCTACACCCTAAAACATATAACCTTCAACCTACAAAGTAATCCTTAATCCATTTGTCATGCACCCTAAACCCTAAACCTTAATCTCTAAACCCTAAACACAGAACCCAAAACACTACAACCTACACCCTAAACCTTATCCCCATACACTCTAAACCTTATCTCCCTAAACCCTAAACCCTAAACCATAACCCTAAACCTTAAAACTTAAACCTTAAACCCTATACCCTAAAACATAAACCCTACACCCTAAACCCTATACCAAGAAACCTAAATTTGAAATCGAAAACCCTAAAGCCTAACCATAAACCATAAACAATAAACCCCACACCCAAAACAATATGACCCACACTATAGACCCTTAACCCTACACCATAAACACTCCACTCTACACCATAAACCTTATATTCAAAACCCTAAACCCTATACCCTGTATCACAAAACCTACACCCTAAACTGTATTATCTGTACCCTAAATCCTACACCCTAAACCCTATACCCACAACCAAATACCCTAAAACCCAAACCATAAACCAAATACCTTCCAACCTAAACCCTAAACCAAACCCAAAAAACATTATACCCTCCACCATAAACCATAAACCCTTCACCCAAAACCACACACCTTAGACCGTAAACCCTAAATCCTACACCCTAAACCCAACCCCCTAAACCCTAGACTCTATACCATACACCCTAAAACCTAATCCCTATAGCCTAAACCCTATACCCTAGACCCTAAATTGCAAACCCTATGCCCTAAAACATATAACAAAACACCTTATACCCTATAACCTCCACTATAAACCCTATACACTACACCCGAAACCGTAATCCCGAAATCGCATACCCTATACCCTAAACCCTAAACCAAACACCCTATACACTATACCCTACACCCTAAACCCTATTCCATTGACCCTAAACCCAATACCAAATACCCCAAACCCTAAACCATGCTCCATAAACTCTATACCCAAAAAAAAATCCCTAAACCATAAAAAACCTAAAAACCCCTAAAACACCTAAGAAATATGAAAAAATCATAAAAACACTACAGTCCCTAAGAACCCCAAGACCATAAAAACCATAAAAAATAATAAAAACCAAAACCCCCTAAAAACTATAAAATACATAATAACTATAAATTCCCATTAAAACCCAAAATACACTTAAAATCTCTAAAAACCCTGAATACCCCTAAAAACATAAATAGCTTTAAAATCCCATAAAACCTTGAAAATCTTAAGAAAGCCTTAAGAAAAACCTAAAGACCATAGAAAAAACCCTCAAAGCCCCCAAAAATTCCTTCAAAAACTATATGCTCCTAAAAACCTGAAAACACTTAAAATAATTTAAGACCATAATCAACCACAGAAACAAAAAAATCCCTAAAAACTCTAAAAAACCTAAAACCCAAAAATCCCCAAAAATCCCTAAAAACCATGAGAAAACCCAAAAATCCCCAAAACACAAAAAAACCCTACAACCCCCCAAAATAACCCTAAAACCCATAAAAGAACCCTAAAACTACAAATATACCACAAAGAATCCTAAAAAACACTAAAAATCCTAAAACCCATAAAACACTAAAATATCTAAAAAACCATAAATTACACTAAAAACCCAAAAAATTGGCCAAGAAACCCAAAAATTCCTTAGAAACCATAAAAACACTAAAAACCCTAAAATACCCAAAAGAAACTAAGACCCCTAAATTTTTTAAAAACCCAAAAATCCCAAAATACCCTAAAACCCCTTTAAAACCCTAAAACCCTAAAAAATAAAAAAACATATAAATACAAAAAAAACTGGAAAACAACTAAAACCTCAAAAATAGCTAATAAAGAGAAAATAAAACTATAAAACCCCTAAAAACCCTTAAATCCCTAAAATTAAAAAAAAACCTTAAACCCTAAACACCCTCAAACACCTAAAACCATGAAACATAAAAAAACAGAAAATCCCGCAAACCCCCAAAAATCTAAAATCCCTAAAAACACCAAAAACACAAAAATTGTTTAAAGAACTACAAAAATCATGAAACACCCTAAAATTACCTAAAAATCCAAAAAACAAAATTCACCCTTAAAACACTAAAAACCCATAAGTAACCCTAAAAACCAAAGAAAATAAAAAAAGGTCCTAACACCATATAAAATCCAAAAAATACCCTAAAACCCCTTATACATTCTAAAACCCATTAGATTTCCTAAAAAATCCCTAACAACCCAAAAAATCATATAAATCAATAAACCCCCTAAACCACCTAAAAACCTCAAAAAATCCTAAAAACTAAAATAACCATAATCAATCCCTAAACTGTTAAAACCCTAAAAATGTTTAAATCTCAACCCCCCCAAATCCTAAAACCCCCCTTAAAAACCCTAACACCCTAAAAAACTCAAAAAATCCAAGAAAGCCCCTGAAAATCCTTATCAAACCCTAAATTATTAAACACCCTACCCCCTAAAACCTATAAGAATACTAAGAAACCCGAGATGACCAAAAATCGTTAAAAACCATAAAAAAAATATAAAAGACCCTAAAACCTCTACTAACCATATAACCCCTTAAAATCATAAAACCCCATAAAACCCCTAAAACCCAAAAACTTTAACACCATAAAGTGTCCAAAAAATACCATAGAAAGTCTAAAAAGTATTTAAACCCTATGAACCCTAATGAATTCCAAAAACAATAAAGGACGCCAAAAATAATATAACCTGAAACCCTTAAAAATGACTAATACACACTAAAAACCATAAAACCCTAAAAACCCAAAACTACCTTTTAATAACAAAAACCACATAAAAGAACCTAAAAACCATTTAACGACTAAAATTCCTAAAAATCCTAAAAACCATAAAACCATAAATACCCTAAAATCCATAAAATCCCCAAAAATCTCCCTAACACCATAAAAATCCTAAAACAAACTAAAAACACTAAAACCCCTAAAATACCCTAAAATATCCTAAAATACCCTAAAACCTCTAAAAGACACTAAAAAAACTAAAACCCATAAATTTTGATAAAATCCATAAATGTTCCAAAAACCATAAAAAAATCTTCAAGGTCCCTAAACACTAAAACCCCTTATAAACCCTAAAAATCCATAAAAACCATAAAAACCCTAAATCACCCAAAAACTACATGAAACCCTAGAAACCCTAAAACCTTATCAAACACTAAAACCCCACAAAACCATAAAACTCATAAAACCCCAAAAACTCCTAAAACCTACAAAACCCCTAAAAACCCAAAGAACCAATAAAAACTCTAAAATACCTAAAAACCATAGAAAAACCCTAAAACCCCCTAAACACTAAATATATAAAAACATAAAAAAATCCTAAAAGACCATAATGTCTGTAAAAGACCCTAAAACTCCATAAAACCCTAAAATAGCCTAACCCACCCCCTAAAAAACATGTATACATCTTTAAAGAAAATTAAAAAAAATCCTTAAACCCCAAAAAAACAAAAAAAAAATAAAAACCCTAAAACCCATAAGGAAATATAAACCCCACTAAAAAATAAAAAACTCTAAAAGGATAAAAAAGCAAATAAATTCCATAAATCCTAAAAACCCTATAAAAGTCAAAAAAAATAACAAAACACCAAAATATCCAAAAAGAATAAAAACCACCAAAACCCTAAACACTCTAAAAACCCTAAAAACTCCTAAAAATCCTAAAAACCATTCAAAAACAAAAAACCCTAAAAACCTAAACCCCAAAAAATCCCAAAATACATAAAAAATCGTTTAAAAATCTAACAATCCAACAAAACCATAAACCCCAAAGAACCATAAAAATTCTTAAAACACATAAAACCAAAAAACACCATAAAACCCCAAAAAACAAAAAACCCTACACCCTAATCCTTAAATGCTGCACCCAAAACCATATACCTTATACCCTAAACCGAAATTTATACACATGAAAACCTATACCCCACACCACATACTAAAAACCCTACACCCTAAACTAGATACCATACACCCTGAACCCCAAACCATACAAACTAAACATTAAACCCTATAACCTAAAACCTAAACCCTACTCATTAAACCCAAAACTCTACACATAAACTCTAAACACCATAACATAAACCCTAAAAGAACCTAAAAACCCATAAAACCCCTGAAAATACATAAAATACTAAAAATTCCTAAAATCCCATTAAATCCATAAAAATTTTAAAAATATATAATCCCCTAAAAGACAATAAAATCACAAAAAACACTAAACCACCCTAAAATAATGAAAACAATAAAAGGCCCTAAAACCCTTAAAACCCATCATAACATTTTAAAACACTAAAATCCCTAAAAATCTAAAACCCTTTAAAACCTAATGATCCTAAAAATCCCTAAAAGACCCTAAAACCACCCAAAAACCCAAAAACCTAAGAAGATCGTAAAAATAAAAATAAAACACCCTAAAAGAACCTAAAATTCTAATAAAACCCTAAATCCCCCAAAACCCTATGAAACCCTAAATCAACCATAAAATCCCAAAAACCATAAAAAACTCTAAATCCGTAAAAAACCCTTTAAATATTAAAAGGCCTAAAAATGCATAAAACCCTTAAAAATTGTAAAATTTCTTTAAACACACGAAAAATCATTAATAGACCTAAAATACCAAAATCCTTAAAAACCTTAAAATCCACTAAAACCCAAAATAAAACCCTAAAACTATAAAACACTAAAACATAAAAATATGATAGAAATCATAAAAACCCAAAAAATAACAAAAAACCCCATAAAATTCAAAATCTCTAAAATTCATAAAACCCCTAAAATACAGTAAAACCCCAAAAGTCCCTAAAACTCACTAAATTTTTTTAAAAGATAATAAAACCCTAAAACCCAAAACCAAACCTTTAAAACCATAAGAACCCTAAAAAATAAAATAAATACCAAACTATATAAAAACATAAAATCCCTAAAAAAACTAAAACCCCTTAAAAAAAATATAACCCTAAAAATACTAAAGAAATCAAAAAAACATTAAAACATTAAAACCCATTAACACATGAAAACACCTAAAACCCCTAAAATCCCAAAAAAAATCCCTTAAATTCCAAAAAATCTTTAGAAACCCTAAAACCACTAAAAATCCCAAAAACCCCTAAAACCCAAGAAACACTAAAAACCAATAAAACCCCTAAAAAGAATATAAAGACCCCAAAAAATTCTCTAAGAACCCTAAAAAATAAAAAGACCAAAAAATACTTGAAATAACATTAAAACCCAAACAGTCCCCAATATATCTTAATAACCCTAAAATCCCCTAAAAGACTATAAAAATCCAAAAAGACCAGAAAACCCCAAAAAATCCCTAAAACCACAAAAAAACTTTTAGAACCCTTAATATCCCTTAAAACCCTAAAAACACTAAAATCCATAAAACCCCTAAAACTATTATAGACCCTTAAAATACTAAAAATTTAAACAGCACTAAAATCCATAAAAACAATATAAAACCTTAAAACAACTAAAAAACCCTAAAACAAAAAATCCATAAAAGAACCATAAAACCCCCCTATAAAACCCCCCATAAAACCCAATAAAGGATCCTATAAACTCTTAAAAAACTCAAAAAACTTAAAAAAACATTGAAACTCGATAAAAAACATCAAAACCTGAAACACTGTAAAAACCATAAAAAAGTTAAAAGAAAAAACCCCCAAAATACCCTAAAATAGTAAAACACTAAAAACCGAAAAAAAAACTAAAAACCCCAAAACCCCTAAAAAGAATAAAAACCCATGATAACTCTAAAATTCCACCAGAATCCCCTGAAAATCATAAAAAACCCTAAAGGACACTAAAACACCCAATTACCATTTAAAATCCTAAAGAACGTAGAAAAATCTAAAAAATTCTACAACTCTAAATAACCTTAAAAATTATTAAAACCACTACAAAACCAAAAAATAAACGTAAACCATAAAATCCCATAAGAACATAAAACCCCCTTAAAATCCCTTAAACCATAAAAATCAATAAAAAACCTAAACACTCCCAAACCCTAAAGATGTCAAAAACCCTAAAACCCCTAAAAACACAAAAAACACCAAAAAAACCCTAAAACCCGTTGGAATCCCTATAAAATTTATAAAACCATAAAATACCGTTAAAATCCATAAAACCCTTATAAAACAATAAAATAACAAAACCCCTCAAAAACACTTAAAACCACTAAAACCCTAAAGAACCCAAAAAATACTAAAAACCCTAAAGACGTAAAAATCTCTTCAAACACCTAAAAATACAACAAACCATTAAAAAACCTGAAAAATTCCAAAAACCCAAAAAATCTAAGAAAAAATAAAAAAACCTACAAACTGTAAACACTGAAAACAGAAAAAAAAATGCTTTAAACGCCCTAAAAATACCCTAAAAACACCAAAACCTTATAAAACCCCTAAAAATAACTACAACCTTTAAAAACACTAAAAAACAAAAAAGACCATTAAAACTTTTAAAACCCCTAAAACCTTAAAAACTCTCTAAACAACCTAAAATCCCCAAAAAAATAAAAAATACACAAAAAACCCCTATATTCCTAAAAAAACTAAAATCCTTAAAAACCATAAATAAACCCTAAACCAAAAAAAACCCCAAAAACCCATAAATCCCCTAAAAGACTATAAAACCATAAAAAACCATAAGAAAGACCCTAAATCCACCTAAAAGACACTAAAACCATAACAATGCATAAAAACCCCAAAAATAAAACCTCCAAAAAACCATAAAAAAATATCCCTAAAAGACATCAAAAGCCATTAAAACACATAAATACCCTAAAACCCCTAAAACACCCTAAAACCCCTAAAAATTTTAATAACCATTAAAAACACTAAAAATACTAAAAAAACTCTAAATCCACTATAAACTCCAAAAAATCCTAAATCCACTAAAACAATCCCAAAAACCCAAATCCCCATAAAAACCATAACAACATGAAAAAATCATAAAGACACTAAAAACTATAAAACCTATAAAACCAATAAAAACAATCAAAAACACCTAAAAATCCTAAAAATACCCTAAAATACCTAAAACCCCTAAAACCCTAAAACCCAAAAAATCCAAAAAAAAAACTGGAAAAGGCCTAAAAACTGTAGAACACCAAAAACCCCCCAAAAAACTCAATACCATAAAACCCCTAAAACCCTTAATAGTTCTAAAAACCCAAAACCCTAATAAAAATTAAAACCCTTAAAACCGGTAAAAACACAAGAAAAACATAAAAAACATAAAAATACTAAAACCCCAAAAGACACAAAGAACCTTTAAAACCTTAAATGACCTTAAAAGCCACAAGAAACCCTAAAGGCCCTAAAACCCTAAAAGCTTATAAAATCCATAAAATACCATGAAGACCTCTAAACACCATAAAACACAAAAAATATAAAAAAAGATTAAAATAACTTTAAAACCCCCAAAACAACCTGAAAACCCCAAAAACTCAAAAAACACTAAAAATCCCTAAAAACCCTAAAACAATTATAAAACACTAAAATCCAAAAAAACCTAAAAATCCAAAAAAATAATAAAAATAACACAAAAACCTTACAACCCCTAAAACCCCTAAAAATCATAAAACCTCTTTAAAATCCTAACAAAATCTAAAAAACACTGAAACCTATGAAAACCAATAATATCACTAAAAAACCTTAGAAATTTAACATACTTGAAATCCTTAAAAACATTAAACCCCTTTAAAACCCTAAGAAACCCAAAAACCCAAAAATAATATAAACCTATTAAAATCTCTAAAACCCTAAAAATAATAAAAAAACATTAAAACACTAAAAATCCATAAACTGAAAACCCATGAAAACCCCAAAGAACCTAGAAACTAATACAAACCTTGAAAGCAATAAAACCCAAATGGACCCTAAAACCCAAAAAATCCCAAATATAGATAATAAAATCAAAGAATAAAATACCTAAAACCCACAAAAACCATAAATACCCCTTAAACCCAAGAAAAAAAAGTAAAAACTAAAAAAACCCTAAAAACCCTAAAACTCTAAAACTCTTAAAAGACACTAAAACTCTAAGAAGACGAAAAAATCCTAAAAATCCAATGACCCTAAAACCCCCAAAAGACACTAGAATACTCAAAAACCCCTGCAATAGTAAAAGATCCCAAAAAACATAAAAAAATTAAAAGATAATAAAGGACCCTAAGACCCCTAAAATGCCCTAAAACCTCTAATAAGTCTCTAACAAACCAAAGGACCCAAACAACCAAAAACCAAAATACACCCTAAAACCCTAAAAATGAAAAAAAAACTCTAAAGGACCCTAAAACCCCAAAAGGACCCTTAAAACCCCAAAAAACCTAATTGACCGTAAGAAACCCAAAAACCATTAATGACCCTAAAACCCCTAAAATATTTAAAAACCTAAAAACAATGAACAAAATCTCTAAAAAACCATAAAACCCCTAAAACACTAAAAGACACAAAAACATCCTTAAACCCTCTAATAAACCCTAAAACCATGAACCAACCTAACAAACCTAAAACCCTAAAAACCCTAAAAACCCAAAAAACCACTAGAAGACTACAAAAATTGTAAAAATTGTAAAAGGAAATAAAAAACCCTCTAAATCAAAAAATACAATAAAACCCAATGAACCTTTGAAACCCCCAAACCCTAAAATATAAAAAAATCCAAAAAATAAGAAAAATAAATAAGAACCCTAAAACCCTAAAACCCCTAAAAACCTAGAAAATCACGAATCCCAAAAACCACTAAATACCCTAAAAACCATAAAAACACTAATACCCTAAAACACCAAAAAAACTAAAACCCTTTAAAAAATTAAAAACCCTAAAACCTATAAAAACCCCCAAAGTTCCTAAACACCCTAAAAACATAATACCCCTATAAAACCCTAAAACCTAAAACCTTATAAACACTAAAACCTCTAGAACCACTAGAAAACACTAAAACCCATGAACCCTAAAAACCCTAAAAACATTAAAAACCCGAAAATATCCTAAAACCCTTTAATGTTCATAAAACTTCGAAAAACCCATAACACCCTTACAACTCTAGAAAACATAAAAATAATTAAAACCCCTAAAACCCTTAAAAATAAAAAATTCCTTAAAATATGAAACCCCAATAGCTCTTGAAAACCCAAAACCCATAAAACCCTCTAAAATCCTTAAAATTCTTAAAAACCCTAAAAATCCTAAAAATCCAAAAAACCTCGAAAATCCTTAATAGTCCTAAAAATTCTAAAAGCCCTAAAAATATCTAAATTAAACTAAAACCCCGAACACCCTAAAAACACTAAATGCATTTAAATCCCCCTGAAATCCTAAAAAACTGAAAACACCCTAAAACCCATAAACCCCTAAAAGACCATAGAACCCTTAATAATTACTTAAAGTCTCTCAAAACCATAAAAATCCCTTATAGGTCCTGAAAAACTAAAAACCCGAAAAGAAATGGAAAAAATTAAAAAAACTCAAAGAATATAAAATAAATAAAAAAACCAAAAAATAACATAAAATTCCATAAACTCCCTAAACAAATTTACCAATCCAAAAAACTATATAACCTTAAAAACTCTAAAAAAGATTTAAAAACTCCTAGAACCCCTAAAACACTGTAAAACCCTAAAAAACCTTAAACCCAAAAAAAATAATGTAGTGACTCGGCCATTGACATATCAGAGTCGATGTCTACTACAATTACATTGATATTATTACAAAGAATCATATCTTAATGGATTGATCATTTTAGTAGTCCTGTTAAACCAGATACATACTTGAATCTTGTATTACAAATAAATACAGTGACGACAACATAATATTTTTTTTAAGAAAACATTATTCCATCTACAACATCTTTTCAAATCTTTCTTAGTATAATTCTTGTATTCCTAAGGAAAGGAAACAAAATAAGGGTGAGATCATATGATTTGAAAGGGTAAAGTACAGTATATGAAATGATGAATCAATTATAATAATCAAATGGAAAGGTAAATAAATGTAAAAACATGTCATTAATATAACAAGATAGGGCATATATAATATGGAGAGTTAGGAAAATGAAAATAGATGTAGTTTAATCAATAAGAATGGAATGAAATGAAACCATATATATGTCAATGAAAAATATAATGGATAAATAATAAATGATTCGAAATGAAGGAAATTATTAATTATAGGAATTCATGTCTATGGTACATGAAAAACATAATTTTCATGATATATCTTCATGATAGTTTAAAACTGTGGGTAGAAACCCATATATTTTTCTTAGAAACATACTCAAAGGGGTCTTCACCATCAAATTTCATCTCACGAGACTATTGATTCATCAAGGGGATTATATTAGTCGATCTAAAACACATAATTAATTCTTTATATAGTCCCCAAAACATGTATTTTATGTCCTAATCTATCCTCATGTCTAATAAACAATATGCCTTAAAAAATTCATATTGAATAAAGGATACATATATATCAATATTTCCACAAATAATAAAATAATTTTCAAAGTAAAAACCATATAAAAAATGGTATACAGTTTATGGAATAATAATATCCACAAGAAATGAAATGGATATTTCTGGGAAACTCAATGTCAAATAGTCATACAAAAAAAGAATATTTCAAGGGGACTAAAAGGAATCAAGGAAGTGAATGTGAATACCATCCTTGGAAAAATTATTCGTAAACTAACTAGATTAAGAGTAAATATTGTATTAATACAACATATCCCAAGTGGAGTACAAAAAAAGGGTAGTTTTTATTGATGAATATAAAAAATATATTTTATAAACATTGTTTATGAAACTATCTTTTTTTTTGAAAAACATTTTCAAAAATCATTTTATCTAAAAATTAATTTTCTAAATAATTTTTTTAAAAAAATTATACTTTTAAATATGAAAAGGATGATTCTAAGAAATGAAATAGGGTAAATTCATACATCTCATATGAGGTAAAAAAGAACATTCCTTTTGCACGATAAAAGGTTAGAAAAATAACTTGTTTGGAATAAAGCAAAAAGATTCCTTTAAATACATGGGTAAAATACCAAGAGGGTAAAAAAGTTTTTATGAAATAATTTTTAAAAGATTATAATTTTTTAAAACATTTTAATAAAATTTGGTTTTTATAAGAAAACGCGTTCCTCGAATAAAGAGAGAAATAAAGTTGTGTTTTCATAATAAAATTTTATAAAACACATGAGTACCGAAGAGTGAAAAATGATACTAATACTTGAAATAATTCATGGATAACTAGAGGATAGGAAAATAAAATACATTATAGAATAGTGGTTATATAATTTCCTCATATGGAAATTAAAGGTCATTAAAATTATTCTTGAGGAAAATAATATTTAAACATTCTGATGTGCCACATATCACTTTGATACATTTGAATCATAATATCCATGAATTAATAACATAAAATGAAACATAGAATATCAAGATAATAAATAGATTCATGATATAAAATATTAATGGGTAGTATATACACAATATAAAATAAACTATGAGCATAATACGAAATAACTCTCAATGGAATGTAAATTAAGATGAAATCTCTTACCTTGAGTATGGCTTGTCTCGTGTATCTTTATATTCTTGAAAAATAAATTTATTTTAATTATATATATTATTGGTAACCCTTTTAATTTTGATAATAACTTTTATTTCACTTATTACCATTTTTTATAAAACTAAAAAAAAAACAAATTAATTTTATGTCGAGTGTTTTGACCCGATTCGGTTTATCGGTCAAAAACAACTTTTATTGGTCAAAAATTGTAAAATAGGTGATTATATATCAGATCAAGAATAATAATCAATGATATAATAATTATATTTTTACATAGATTATAATTTTTAAACCAATCATTAAATATCGTTATGAAAAATGAACCAATGTTATAATCCTAGAGATGGTAGGTCGTATACACATTGAGTAATGTTCCAATTTTTCAATGATCATTATTGAAATAAGGTAATTAACACAATATATATATCCAGAATTATCATTATATCGTAAATAAATTTTTATTTAATTATAAATACTTTTATATAGAATTTTTTTATGTCAATGTAATTGCATTGTGTCGATGAGGTTGTAGTCCACATGTCCACGACCGATGTTATCACTTTTTAGTGTATGAATGGGTGATAAAGAAAAAGATATATAATATATTTCCATAAATTGAATTATTTACTGAATATAATATTTATTTTATATGTCATATATTTTTAATTAAAATAACCCTATATACATTCCATGTATCATGTGATCAAATCACATCACTTTTATGAGGTGGTAGTCCACACATTCACAAACGAACTTATCATATTTACATAAAATGGAAAGTACAAGGGTGTCCATTATAAAAGAATTAAAAAATCATAAAAACATAATAATTATCGTATATATAATATATAAATATTTTGTCCATCATGATTCCAATTCATGAATGGTGGTAACAGAAAAAAGAACAACATTATTTCATGAGGTGGTAGTTCGATGTACACAAAAATAGTAAGTGTGTTACCCATTAGATAGAAGTGTGTGAAAGTTTAGGTAAAACCCAAAACATAAAAACATAATATTATATTTAGGATGATTTTTTTATATAATTATGGAATAACGAGATTTGAGTGAGTGGAGAATGAAATAAAACTAAAGAGCTTGAGGAAATATGTTACATATTCTTTGGGTATCTCCTTTCAGTTATCACATTTGATGGGTTTATGCAGAAGGGGAGGATTCTAGGATGATGGGAGGAATGATGAGGATATAATTGGTTAGATATTTTTCAATAAAAATTGTCTTTATATGTATGAGGATGTTGGAGTAAAGGAGGGATTTTGTAGTGGGGGAGGAGTGGAACTCTTGTAAATTTTGGAAAAGGAAATTCCACAAACAATTTCAACATTTTAATTAGGACCAATAATCATAAAATATATATAAAATAGATGATAGTTTCTTAATATTATCATCCAATGGTTTTTTTATAATTTTATAGGTCATTTGGCCCTAAAATTTATGGTTTAGTCAATATTTAAGTATAATGTCACCTTAAGCATTGTAATTAATTTTAATTATTTTCACAAATATTTTCGGTCAAGAACTCTGTTTAACGTATTTGAAATTAAAAATTATTTTTATTCCAAATATTAAAACCATTATTCCAAATTATAACCACATAAATTTCAGAAATTAATTTAAATTTAATCCCACGGATGGTAAGATAATACGGGGTTTTAAAGTAAAGACATTCAAAATTTTGCTATGTTTTTACATCAAATTTCAAAGCTAAATTGATTAAAATGAACTATATTATATTATTTGGTAAAAAAATTAATCTAATTATCCTTTAAAACAATTTACAATAAAGTTTTACCTTATAAATTAATTATATTAAAAATCATTTTTGAATTAAAATTCATTCTGTTTCACTATTCATTAAAAATGAAACTTGAGAAAAAAATACAAAAAATTCACCCTAACATAATTTTAAGGTTCCTATTTAAAATATTAATTTTATTTTGGCACATAATATTTTTAAAATTTCAAAAAAAATATTTAAAATAGGGTTTCCATTAAAATGTGGTAAAAGTGCATTAAAAAAAATAAAGGTTTTTATAAGAAATAATGGGTTTATTATAATATTATACCTATCTAATATATAGTATGAATAGAAAAAAAATATTTTATTTAATATATAATATATATTAAATTAATATCACTCACTAAATGTAAATAATGTAATTTATAATCAAAAAACATCATTGTGAGCAGAAAAATAGTTATCTATAAAAACATTCCATTTATATTCAATTGGTTATTATATTAATTTCTAAGTAATTTGTAAACAATTAATTCATTTTTTATTATTTTTAAACCACAAATTTTCATAAGTTAGTTAATTATATTCATAATCACTAGTTTAATAGCTAGGTTATATCTTATTATATTAAAAAAATAATATTTTAATAATAGAATATTCTTTAGTAAAACTTGGTCTTGCATGTAACGTAATAGATTAAATAAAATTTTTATGTTTCAAATATCATAACTCAATGTCACATGAATTTTAATCTATAAATTATATTGATGTTTTTTTAATAGTTAATATGATTTAAATTCTTGGGATATTATATTCCATTACATGCTTAGTGTTGTGTGTCATACACACTATTAAATACAATATTCTTACTTAAGATTCTTGGGGCTTTATATTCTCCCCATATTAACTAAATTGTGACTTATAAATTTAAACTAAATCATCAGGATATATTGATAGATATTTCCTATGTTTTAAATCTCACATCGTGCTAACAGTTTGAATGAAATATTCTAGAAAAGAGATAATGGTAAGTAAGAAGGTCACATGGAATAACATATGACTAGGTATCTAAGTAGTAGATCATTAGTGTAAGTTTTTTTAAGGTTAGGGCTGAAGTCTCAATTTATTATTAAAGAAAAGACCTCTTTAGTGTGGGTAGAGGGAGACCCATTACATAGCCCAATGGTCCAAGGACATGTGGCCTGAAACAAGGCTTGAAATCCCATTTTGGCCCAAAGGACCCCTCGAGGAACAATAATGATACAGTACCCGCACTTCAACAGTACCTGCTACATTACAACCACCACTACATTCCCAGCTATAGTTCTTCCACCACTATAGTGTCACCGCCACAACAGTTCTGCCACTACTACAGTACTACAATACTTCCCTTCTATAGTACTACTGCAGTACTCAGAAATTTGTCCAAGCGCGGATTTGATCCTAGGTCTTTTGGATGCAAGCTGGATCCTATACCACTTGGGTAGATCATTAGGGTATGTAGAGATACATACTTTGATAAAAAGTCTATATATTTATAGGGATTTATTGAGATCATCAATAAAAAACAAGTGAATGTTTAGTTTAAAGTTGAGGGCCTCAAATCTGTAAATCTACAGTGATTTATAAGACCATTAGTTCAATAAACATTATTGTATTAGGAAAATGTTTTTACCTTAGTGTTGTGTAATTATTTTACTTTATAAGAATATAAGAAAACAATATTACTTAATATAAACATAATTTTAATCCTTTTTTTATTTGATAAAATTATAATTCATCCCTTATTTAAAGAAATGTCTATCAAAAAAATTAACTTCATTCCCTAAATCACTAAAATAAGAATTTCATGGATCATAAGTCCCCTAAAAGGGTGAAAATTCATTTTATTTGTCTCCAACTACTCTAAAAATAAATATTCTAAATACATTAATATATAAACCCTAAAAGTAATACTAATGTATCATCATTAATATCAATTTCACAAATTTGCTAACTAAAAACAATGACATATTAAACCGGACATTGCGTTGGTCAGTGGTTGGTGTTAAACCCTTATCAAACTTCAGTTGTGGGTTCAAGTCTCACAAACTTTATGGATATGATTGGTTGTCACACGACATATAGGTTGTCATTTTCTAATACCATAATAATATAATATAGAAAATAAATATGATGGAAATCCTTGAAATAAGGTTAATCACTAATTATCCTTTTATCTAAAGTTCTTAATATAACCCCAATACATAACTAATTCATACTTTTATTTTTATTGAGTTCCTTACTTGGTCTCGGGTTTATCCTAGGTCATTCATTTTCATTTTCTATTCAAATCATTCATTATGGTTTATAAAAAATATTTGAATTATCATAAGAATATCCCCAAGGGGTGTCAAAACAGATGTGCAGTAAGTCCCATTTTCTTGTACCGGGTTACTTTGAGTTAGATCGGACACACCATGTTGGAGTTATTACTTCTAGGTACAACTGTTCTAAAACCACGTCCACTTATAATGTCAAGATAGGGATTCCATACTCTTAATACCCATATAATTTCTACATTACCAAAATTCTAGGATTTTATTCAATAATTATACTCAAATTATACTATAAATCTGTGTTATCTTATATATGTTTCAAAAATATTGTTCCTAAGGTTATTATTAAACTTCCTCTAACACCAATTGTACACCCCAACCCAAGAGAGCATAGAGAGGGTGTCTACTACCATTACTTTGGATTGATTACAAGGAATCAATTCCTGAAGGGTAGATCGGTTTACTAGTCTTGGTGAACCATATAAATACCTAAGTCTTGTATTATAAATGAATACACTAATTACAACATAATTTATTTTCTTTTGAGGATATCATTATTCCATATAATGCATCCTTGCATATATTTATTTGTATACTTCAAGGATTCCTGGGTAATGAAAAAACTAGGGTGAGCTCAAATTATCTGTATGGGTAAAGTAAGGATGAAGGAATAATGATTCAATTAGAATACTAAAATGTAAAGGTGAGTAAATGGAAACACATTCCATTCAAATAACTAGATAATGAATAAAAAATATTCAAAGTTAATAAAATGGAAACACATGTCGTTTAATCAATAATCATAGAATTAAATGAAACCATATATATTTCAATGCAAAATATAATGGATAAATAAATACTTATTAAAAATAAAATAAATTATTAATTATTGGATGTAATTTCTAGGTGACCTGAAAACCTCTACATTAAAGACATATCCTTCCAATAGGTTAAAAATATGGGTAGAAACCCATCTACTCTGATTGAAAAAAAAACAAAAAGGATTTTTCAACAACTTATTTTTTCTCATGAGTCTACTGATGCATCGAGGGGATTATATTAACTGATCCCCAACCTATAGATAATTTCATAAATGATCCCAAACCCATTTCTTTCATGTCCTAAGAATTCCTCCTACTGAATAAACAACATGCCTTATCAAATATTTGTATTGAATAACGAATACAAATTTATTAATATTTCCCCAAATAAAAAAATTACATTCAAAGTAAACACAATATGAAAAATGGTATACAGTTCATTTAATAATCATATCCATGAAAAATGATATGCATATTTAGGATAAATTTAATGCCAAATGATCATAGGAAATTAAATATTTAAATGGGACTAAAAGTAGTCAAGGAAGTAAATTTTAATACTATCCTTGGCCAAATCAATCATAAACCATCCAGATGAATACTAAATATGATATTAATACAACATATCCTAAGTGGGGTAAAAATAAAGGGTTTTTGTCATTGATGAAAAGAAATTTTATATTTTAAAAACAATTTTGAGGCAAATATGATTTTTTTTTGAAAAATAGATTCTTTGAAAATTAATTTTCTAAAACATTTTGTTTAAAAAATTAGACTTTTAAATATGAAAAAGAATCATCAAATAAATTATGGTGGGTAAATTGGTACATGTCATGCGAGGTAAAAGGAACATTCTTTTTTTCATGGTAAAAGGTTAAAAAAATTCCTTATTTAGAATATGAAAAGTGATTCCTTTGAAAACATTGGTAAAAGGAAAAAGGGTAAAAATATCCTTACTAAATCATTTTGAAAAGGTTAAAAACATTTTCTAAATAATTTTAATAAAACATGGTCTTTAAAAGAAAACGGGTTCTCTGACTAAAGAGGGAAATGAAGTCAGGTTTTCTTAAAAACATTTTCTTAACACTTGAGTATCAAAGAATGGACATATAGTACTAATACATCCAAATGACATTAATAACCATAGGAGGTAAAAATTAAATTTATTATTTAAAAATAGTCATATAATTTTCTTGAATGAAAATGAAAGGTCATTACAATTATTTCTGAGCAAAATAATCTTTTATCATTCCAAAGTGTCTCATGCCACTTTCAAACATTTGAATCATAATATCCATGGTATACTAACATTAAATGAATCTTATAATATCATTATAGTAAATATATTCCTGATATAACATTTTAATGAGCATTATATACACCATATAAAATAAACTGGGTGGAAAATAAGAAATAAGTCTCAATAGAATGTTAAATGAGACAAAATCAATTACCTTGAGTCTGAATTGTATTATGTGTCATTATATTTTTGAATAATAAACTTATGTTAATTATTTACTTCATTGAGAAAAATTTTCATGTTTATCATAAAATTTAATTCACTTTTTACCATGTTTTATACAACTAATTAATCAACTATGTATATGTATTTTCTTTTGACCAAATTCAGTTTATGTGTCAAATACAACTTTTGTAGGTCAAATTTGGTCATAGGAGAAATTATATATCATATATATAATAATAATAATGAAATAATTATTAAATTTATACATAATTTATATGTTTGAAACCAATCATTAAATATGGTGATGAAAAATCAACCAACGTTTTAATCAAGAAGATGGCAGGCCTTACGTACAGATGAGTAACATTCCCATTTTCCAATGATCATTATGGAAATAAGGTAAGTAACACTATATCTCTCCATAATGATCATTCTATCATAAATAACCTATTATTTAACCACACATAATTTTTTATGAAATATTTGTGATGTAAAAGGAATCACATAATTTTGAGGAGGCTGTAGCCCACATGTCCATGACTGATGTTATCAATGTTTAGTGTATGAAAGGGTAAGAAAGAAGTTGATATATATTATATTTTTATAAATTTAATTAAGAAATTAATTTCATATTGATTTTTTATGTAAAATATGTTTAATTAAAACCATACATTATACATTCTATGTATCTTGTGATCAAAATACATTGCTTTTACAAGGTGGTCATCCATACTTCTATAGACAAAGTAATTGTATTTACAAAAAATAGAAAGTATAGGGGTATGTGTTATAAAATAATTAAAGAAGAATATAGAAATAATAAGTATCACATATATCATATATAAAAAGTGTATCCATCATAATGATAAACCACGAAAGGTGGTAAAGGAAAAACGAACAACTTCTTTTCGCGAGGAGGTAGTTCTCCATACACATAAACGGTATGTTCGTTACCCAATATATGGAAGTGGGTGTAATTGTAGAAAAATACCATAAAATAAAAAATTCCTAGTATATTTAGGATATGGGTGTTGTTATATAATCATGGAATATGGATATTTGAGTGAGTGGAGAATGAAATAAATCTAAAGAGCTTAAGGAATGATGTCACCTCTTCTTCGGGTAACTCCTTTTGGTTTTCACCAAAGGGGTTCTTTGGATAACTTTCATAACAAAGGGTGGATATTAGGATGAGTTGATGGATTATGAGGATATATTTTTTAAGTGAGTGTTTGATCCAAAGTGGCTTGATATGTGTGAAGAAGTGGGAGGAGATGAGGCCTTTTATAGTAGAGGAGATGAGACACTCTTGTAAATTTTGAAAAAGGGAACTCCACCCCCGTTTTTTCCCATTTAATGTCGATCAAATAATTTTCCAAATTCTATACAAGGATGTATAGAGATTAAATTTTACAAAAAATGGATTTTTGACAAATATCTAGGTCATTTTGGCCCTTAAGTTTAATGTTTAGTCACTTGTTAAGTTTATTTTCACTTTAACTTTTCTAATTAATTTTAATTACTTTCACTAATGTTTTTGGTCGAAAACTAGCATGAAATTATTATAAATTATAAATTATAAAAATTTCAAATGTGGAATCCATTTTTACAAATTCCAATAACATAATTTTTTGAAATTAATTTAAATTTAATCATGTAGATGGGATGAAAATGCTAATTTTACAAGTAAAATCATTCAAAATTATACTATGTTTTTATATCCAATTTCAAAATGAAAATGATTCCAAGGAATTAAATAATATCATTTTATAAAACATTAATCTAATTAAACATCAAAACCAATTGAAAATGTCATTTAAAATTATAAATAAATTATATGAAAAAAATATTGTGAACTAAAATTCATTATTTTTCACTATTCATTAAAAAATAAAACTTTATAGAAAAATACAAAAATTCCCAAAAAAATAATTTTTATGTTACTATTTCAAATATTATGTTTACATTTAGATATAATGTTTTTAAAATTGGAAAAATTAGGATTTAAAATAGGTTCTCCATTAAAAGGCAGTAAAAGTGACTTAATAAAAATATAGGTTTTTATGCGAAATATTAGGTTAATTATTATCTTATTCCTATTGAATCGATTTTAAAAAATACGAAAAATATTTGATTGAATATATAATATATATTACATTAATATCACCCATTAATTTTACTTAATTTAATTTATAAGGATAAAACAGCTTTTTGAGCATAAAAATAGTTTTATATAAAAGCATTTCAATTCAATTCAAGTAGTTGTTATACTAATTTATATGTACTTTATAAACAATAATTAATTTGAGTCTAATTAATCGGATCAAACTGATAAAATATATTTATCTATTTTGAGGTATATATTCGACCATTTCTGATCCCTCGGCCTATTCTCCTTTGGGGGGGCATGGTTCTTTGGAGTTTGGCAGCAGAGGTGGACCTTTCTCACCTCTAAACCAAGGTAGTGGTGCCTCTACCCCTCCTGTGGCTGGGTTAGTGTCAGTCCCTTCATAAAAATTAGTTTTAAGGAATCCTCCCCCACCCCCTTTAAGTAAGAAAGCTGTTGTTTTTCTCATAAGTCTCCCTGAATGTGTCATCCTTTGTGGAAGGTGGTTATCTGATTCTTATCGTCTTAGTGGCGTCCTTCTAGGATGCATTGAATAATATTCAATGGACCCTAGTTTCAATGTTTGGGGTCTAAAAACCAGTAATAATGGTCTTCCAGGAATTCATTAACTCGTGGGGGGTAGATCATCTGACTAGAGTATCAGTTTTGAATCACAAGGCCTTCTTCGTTGTTCTGGCTTCTTAGAACAATTTTTTGACTGCATAGTGCAAGAGCCCTAGATATGTGGCACGATGGAGGTTTACCATATCTTGGTGGAAGATGGATTTTCACTCTAGAAAAGACTACTCCAAGGATGTGGTTTGGGTTTCTCTTCTAGGTCTACCCCTCCCTTTCATGATTGATGGTTTTCTATAAGGAATCAGAAACTTTTTAGGGTCATACCTGCGTTGAGATATACCTATCTCATCCACTTCTGAGAAAACTGGTTATTTATGTAGAGGGTATAGAAGATTGGCCTCAAGCTCTGATTTATCCAGTGGCCTCACGATTCTTCTCTCATTGGAACATCTTGGGTCACATGCTGTAATGTTATTCTTAATACATTTTCTAAAAAATTAAAAATAGTATAGCTTTAAAATATTTTTAAAAATATGCCTCAATGGAGGCATCGGTGATGTCCCCTTCCCCACCTGTGCCACTTTTGTCCCTGATTGATGGCATGGAAAAGGCGGTGGGGTGGGGGACTCTACCTTTTTTTCTACATCCTATAAAATGGAATCCTCCCCCATTCTCCTCAACTCATTTTCTCCCATATCTCCTAAATCAAATGGTTCTCTTTCTAAAAAAACTACCTTTCTGTGCGTTGGAGTCGGTGGTCCAAAATAAGGCTGTTTTTCTTACAAAGAATCATTTAGATGTATTTTTTATTTAATGTAATGTTTTTTATTTATTTAATTTATTTCCTTTTAGTTCTAAATATTTAATTTTTTAATTATTTTAGTTAGTTATAAATATTTTGTTTATTAGGTTATTTAATTAGTTATATGTAGTTTTGGATAATAATTTTTTTAGTAATGATTATGTATAGATTACATATAGATTATGTATAGAATAACTTAGGATTAATAATTGTGAAATTTTGGTAGCATAAATATTATGTGGTTATTTAAGCAATCAAATCCATGTATGGATACAAAAAATTGGATGTGGATTTAGCACAGATGTACTTAGGGGTAAAACCTGAAAACAATGCTTTGAGGTAGACTCAAATGAGAAATAGTGCACAACAACGAGCCTTGCTACACTCCTAGTTTACACTCTCAGGGGATATGATTAGGATTATTCATATTTTCTTTATAAAATACTAAAATACCTTTAAAAAAATCTGTATATTTATCAATGATAAAATGATAATTATGATGTTATAGAATGAAATGGGCAAGGACAAAGGCATTAAAGAATGAAAGTTATTATTAGTTATTTAATACTTTTTATTCATTTTGAAATATGTTATTTATTAAGTAGTTTAAATAGTTATATATAGTTTAGAAATAAAACTTATTATTAGTAATGATTAATTATAGATTAATTAATGATAACATAGGATTAAAAATGAATATATATGATTAGTTAATTATAATTAACTTATGAATATCATATGACTATTTATTAAAGAATAAATAATTAAATAATAACATAATAATGATTAAATAGTGATTAAAAATTAATTCTTAGTTAAATAATGTACTGATAAAATCAGTTGATAAAATGAAAATTATGATTATAAAAAATGGAATGAAAAATAACAAACACATTAAATTGGACATTAATGTTTTAAAACATATAATAAATACCTTGACAGTTTTCAATTAAACATAGTTTGGATGAGATATTCATTACTTGGGAAGTGAGGTAAAATCATGTTTATTTTTATTTGGTATCTTAATAACATCATCTAAAGAGATGTACTTAATAATAAGTTAAGTACATATTTTTGAAGATTTAATTAAGATATTTAATAAAAATCAGTTGGGTTTTACCTCAATTTTGAAGTAAGGATCGTATCATCCAAACCATGTTTTGTTGAAAAATCTTGGTACATCTTGTATGTTATAAAACATTCATGTGTCATTTTATGTGTGTGTTCTGATCTATTATAGAGTTATTGAAGAATGATTGAATAATGATTAACTCATTAATGATGAACCACTAATTAAAAAATGATTAACTTTGTAAAAATTGTACTAAGAAACATTAGTATCCTAGTCTATGATATAATAAAATGTTTTAAAATATTAGCATCATAATGATTATGTAGTTTAGAAATAATAGTTACTATTATAAATGATTAATTATAGAATAATTAGTAAATAACATATGATTAAAAAACGTATCCATATAATGATTGGCTAATGATACTTATGATCATATAAAGTGAAATGAATAATAACAAACACATTAAATAACATGTGAATGCTTTATAACATATAATAAATTCTTCTACATTTTCAGTAAAATGAGGTATGGATGAGATGAGTCTCGCATCAAACCTGATGTAAAATTTATCTTATTTTTAATTGGCATGTTAATAACATCTTTGAAGGGTATCTGCTTGATTTTGGAATTTTGAAAATATTTTTACCTCTTAATGACATATAAGATATCATATAAGATATGTTATTATAAGGTTTAAATATTTTCAAAATTCTAAAGTTCAGTACATATCTTTAGAAGATGTTATTAAGCTATCAATAAAAAATAGGTTTTTACCTCATCTGAAGAGAGACTCATCTCACCCAAACCACATTCTATTAAAAAAATCAACCAATTTATTGAATTTTATAAAGAATTAATGTGTTATTTAATGTGTTTTTTCTTATTCATTTTACTTTATATGATCAGAATTTTCATTTTCTCAATGATAAAAAAACTAATTTGATGTTTCCCCTTCTTTTTAACTCAGTTTCCATAACATTCAATGAATTATATTTTAATAATCTTTTATACAATAAAACATTATTATCATATTTTATGGTATAAAAATGTGTCCTAACATTATATTCAAATAAATATTATATGGTCAACCATCATTGTTAATATTTTCTACACTATCATAATTTTGATTAAAGAATCATTATTGACATAGAGAGTCATGTTTTCTTGTGTGTACTACTATGGAGAGGTTATTCAAATAGAGTAAAGAGATTCTTAAAGTACACAACCAATAATACTGTTTAGTAAAGCTGATTGTGTAACCCTAATTGACCTTGAATAGAGAATTCATGGTTCCTTAAATTTGGGACCCGAGCAAGAGATCATGTCTATGAGATATAAACATTTTCAATTCACTGCAACATTGTGACATCTAGCTTGTCCATTGGTTACTGATGTGCAGTGGGTCCAAGCAATTAATTTATATTCTTAATTGTCGGATGGTACTGTGATGGAGTTATATGTTGATGTTTCTACTGTACAAAAACAACGTCCAGTTGTACGAAGACATAGAATTACAAGAGTGGTTGAAGATAGTCTGCCCCATGAAATTGAGTCTATTCCAAATGATGTAGAAGAGGAAAACATAGATGATCTCTTAGATATACATGTCAATCCGAATTCTGATACGGAGTTTATTAATGATAGAAGAGATGGTGACAATAGAGCTGATGAGGAGGGACCAGTGGAAGATAGGGAGGAGGTTTCGAGAAATATATTGGTTTTACAACAGTCTTAACCTATAATAAATCATATACCACTCTTTGTATCTTGGTCTGAAGCAATTACATGTGTGCCTAAATTTGAAAAATATTTCTCTCACACTAGAAACTGAGTTCCCTAGAGTTGTACCAAATAGGTTTAGTGAGTTGGAAAACACCATATATGTTGGAAGGAATCTTCCAAGTAAAGATTAATTAAAAATATTGCTAAAGAGATTTCATATTGAGAGGAACTATAGCTATATAGTTCATGAGTCATGTAATATTAAATATCTCATACCATGTGAGAAGTATGGGGATGAGTGTAGATTACTCTTGAGGGTGGTTCTGGATATTACATTTGGAGGTTGGAGAATCTCGAGAATTGAGGCATCTCATGCTTGCAATCAGCCAATCTTGACACAAGATTACACCTCATCGGATAAAAAATTTGTGTCATCTATTATTGTTGAGGTGATTTAGAAATTCCAAGATTTTCTGATATCCCTAGTTCAAGAGAGGATACAATAGACATTTAGTTATATTATTTCCTATAATAAGGAACAGATGAGAATCAAAATTGGAAATTATGAAGATCTATGGTGATTGGGATGAATCATATCGGGTTTTTCCATAAATTTTAGCCATACTGAGGCATCATAACCATGTTTTATTTCATCTAGATACAAATGAACATGTGTGTCATGATAACCGACTTGATCCATCTTGTGTTCAATTTCATCGGTGGTTCTAGGAATTCCTCCCCTATATCTCTGCATTTTGTTTCAGAAAACAGTTCATTCAGATTGATGGAACATTTCTATAAAAAAATGGAGTATTTTTTATTGTGGCAAACCAAGATGGAAACAGTTCACCTATTCCTCTTGCCTTTTCCATTATACAAAAAGAAAACTATGAATCATAGAGTTTGTTTTTGGCATGTATTGAGAACCACTTCATCAACATTTGGAGTGTTATTTTGATATCTGATAACCATCAGGCAATTAATGGGGAAATAAATTTAGATCCTGATACTTGGAGATACCCAAATTGATATCATTAGTTCTTCATTAGACACATTGCTATAAACGTGCATAAAAAATTCCATAATGAACTGATGAAGAAGGAAATCACGAGGCTTGGTACGCATTGTATTTGTCATTTTTTACTATTTCAACATAAAGATAAAATAAAATTATGTGAAAAATCATCTATTCTGTGTAGAATATGAGTCAAATCAATGGTAGTTTGAATAACATTTCAAACAAATCCCCCAGGATAATCAAGAATTTTATGATTATATGATGCGGATTCCAAAAGAAAAATAGACATTGGAATATGATGGGGGAATAGGTATGGACACATGAAAAATAAATTATAGAGTGAATAAATGGTGTATTAAAAGGGATTCAGAAGATACCTATAACTACCCTAGTTCAGGAGACATTATATCAATATGTGAAGTACTTTGTTGATAGAAAAAAACTAGTATCAAACAGAATATAGTAGGGGATAAGGTATGGGAAACACCTTCAATGATAGATTAAAAAGAATCTTAATGAAGCTTATGGTTATCAGGTATGACTTTTTTGAAAATAAGACTCTCTATTTGAAGATCAAGATAGTTCATACCCCATCAAAAATATGATCGGTGAAAAAATGGTGGTATTACTGAAAACGTGGCAATGCCAATGTAGAAACTTTCAGGCCTTACGGTTTCCATGTACAAACACCATCGTAGAATGTGCCTATGTGAAAATATCATTGGAAGCATATATTGATCCCGTGTACTGGATGGACACCACTTCTAACTGTGATGTTGCACCATGGATTCTTATTGGGGAGTTTCATTATTTCCCAACGCCTGAAGGTCGGCCGAGAGTGATACCTGACATCAATCGATTGCATCCCCATGGGAGACCGAAGGCCAGTAGGATACAAAATGAGATGGAATGGCCTAAAGAACAAGGTTAGAGTTTGAGATTCACCATATGGCATCAAGAAGGTCATAACTAGAAATGATTCCCTAACATTGTTGGGTCGAGTTCACACTCTCAGCCATAATGATTTATTGTCTTCATTGTGAGGTTCTCATATTGTAAATTTTATGTTGTCATCTCTTCTTTTGTCCTCATTTTTCCAAACCCCAAAACCCAAAAGTAGAACACAAAACCAAAAAAAATATTTCATATACCGTAATATCAAAATTCCAAACCCTAAACCATAAAAACCTAAACCCTAACTCAAAATTCATAAACATAAACCCTAAAAACCTTACAAAAAATCGAAAAACCTCGACCCAAAACTCAATATCTGAAACCCTAATATCTAAATCCTAAAACCTAAAATATGAACTCTAAACCCAAAAATTTCTTCCCTTTACCACAGTTTTTGATAAAATTATGTGTCTAATATTTATATAAACTTTTATATAAGGAAATAATAGTATCATATATTACTATAAAAGAAGATGTTATAAAATTTTAGTATAATAAGGATTATATGATCATATATCTTTGTAAATATTAGTTACACTATTAAAATCATGATCAAAAAACATTTTCGACATATAGAGTCAGTTTTTACCTATGTGTAATAGTACAAAGAGGTTATACAAACTGATAATGCAGTTTGTTATAATACACAACCAACAATAGAGTTTAGTACAGCTGATTCTGTAATAATAATTGAACTTCAATAAATAATTTGTGGCAAATGGACCACGATGCAGGAGGAAGAGTGACATTGATGAAAATGATGGAATGAGTTTATATCATCAAAATTGTTGTTGTCATTGTTCCTCTTATTTCATAGTTTATTTCCCACAAAATAATTCTTAAAGTTCAGTTAATGTTATAGAATCACCATTACATCTGAAAAAACAACCATGAAACATAACATCATGTGGACAGTCATATATTTTTTACAAAGAACACCATTCTATAATAAACATCTACATAACAAATAAAAATTGTATATATATATATATATAAATATATACAACCATATATTATTAAACAACCTTATCTAGGTAAAAGTATATCTTAACAACATATTAGTAATATTCTTTGTAAAATATAAATGCGTGCCCATTTATTTTGGTAAAAATAAATTCATAAAACAATGTGAATAAATATGGAATGTCTTGCATTATAAAATTCATAAAATTCTTCTGACCATAATGTTATATATACATTTTAAACTTACAACTCATTTCATTTGATTATATGTAGATAGATGATACCATACTACTCACTTAGTAGCATACCCATATTTCCCAAGTTGTGCTAGAGGGTAGTGTGAATCGATTGATTGGGGTGCATCGAGCACACCATTTTCATCATAGGGAGCCTGGACATGCCATTAGACCATACATGTGCTATACTAGATTCCATGTCATTGTCATATTAGATTTCACATTTATAGACCATCACCTGCTTGCTTCCCTCGTTGAGAGGAGGAGACCAGAGATAGACACATCCCACTTGCCTAAGTGAGAAATTACCATCACCCACCTTGATGTGGTAGTGTTTATTAGTCTTCCTATCAAGGGGAGACCCGTTATTGGACCCACTCGTGCATCTCAGATAGACCTTGCTCATCACTTTTTCGGCATTAACATTTTGTTCGACCGTAGGGATATAGATGGAGTGTCGATATCTATGCCTTGGTTGGAGGTGCATATTCCACATTTACCCGATGATACTGATGAGCATACTGTAATGTTTTATGCACGTGCATATATATTACAGCTTGTTGGAGGGACCATGTGTACTGATCACATAGGGATCCACATGCACATGGTGTATCTACCTATACTAGAGGACTTTAATTAGAATGGGATGTACAACTGGTGATCAGCCTACGTGGCATACATGTACAGAGCATTATGCAGGCTACCCCATATGAACTGCATAGGTCTCAGGGATTGCGTCATCCTTATTCAGATGTGGGCATGATAGCGCATCCTCGTATTCCACCCTAGGCTTGTTGTTCTGCTGATTGAGATGGAGGTCATGCATGAAGCTCCACATGGACTCTGGTATGATCACTCATTTCTATTGGTTTATATTTCCACTAGGAGTTATTGACATCAATTTCTAATTAGTTCCCACTATCAATGTTGTATTTTACAGGTGGTGTCAACGACACAATTTTGACACAATTCCAAGACACCATTTCAGTGAATATCAGCTCTAGTTGAACTATCTCTTACCTGACCAGGTATGTATTTAAAATCTATCACTGTATAACAAATTTAACAATAGAATAAATTTTAGTTTTTAGTTAGGATATTTTTTTTAAAAAATTCACATGTCATTTAATATTTTATGGCTTCCATACTAGATTATTATGGACCTATTTCCAGCATAATGTACTGTTGGGCTTAAGGATGCTATGGTTGTAGTTCCCCTCATTCACTTCCATATTATCGATTAGCAGCACCCTGATGGAGTCATGTGCTAGTTTTTCTGTGATCAACCGATTCCATTTCCACTGAGACAAACAGAGCGGCTTTATGGGATGAAGCTGATAGGGAAACTGGATGAGGACTAGGGCTGAGTATATGCCCACGTTCTTGACTGCTGGCACAGATGTACATAGCTTCGTATTCAGGGTGTACCTACGAATTGATTCTTTCAATTAGAGCAGGTTTAGTATGATTCATGGTAGAGACTCATGTCTATACTATATCTAACCCGCCATGGAAGAAATATGCAGAGGATGGTAAGTCAATAAATTTCCATTATTTTTTTATTGAATTATTTTCTACTTCATTTTGAATCTCTTTACAGGGTAATCAATCAGAGTATCATGTTCGCATGAGTGATGAAGAGGAGGAGGGGATATTTTGTCAAGAGTCAATCCATGATAAAGCGCTAGAGATGATGGAATATTTTCATGTGCTTTCTGAGAGCATCTTTGAGCGTCCATCCCAGAGAGAGGATATTCCTAACCCGAAGGAACATCCTGGAGAAGTTGTTGGTTCGGAAGATCCATGACCATGGAAACGTAGACAGCGTCGTACTGCATGTGTGGCATCACCTGTTCCACAGGCAGAGGTAAACCCTCTAGTATTCCATCCTCAGCCGATTCAAGATGTGCCTCAGGTGACAAGAGATCTACCTTTCTTGATAGGATATCTTTAGTTCTCTCCATCTTTGGGTCTAGATCCATCACAAATTTGGGGTCCAGATCCATCACAATATTGGGGTCTAGATCCATCACCGCCTTGGTGTCTAGATCCATCATAGTCCTGGGGTATAGCTCCATCACAGGCTTGGTTCCCCACTGAGATGATGGAAGGTCCTTCTACCACTCTTGTGGGAGAAGGATCGGGAGGGTAGTATGAGATGCAGTTGAAAACTCCTCCCATTGACATACAGATAGAGGATGCGATAGTCTACGTTCCAGTGTTTGAGGATCATCCCTCTCTAGGTCATCAGACTCCACAGTGAACTCGACGCGGACTCCCTATTCAAAGACCACCATGTGGGACGGAATCTCCTTTACATATACATAGACATTGAGTGTACATTTTAATTTATATGTTTTAGATCTACTGAAATGAAAATATTATTATTAATATCAGTCATTCTTATATGTTTATCCATTATTTCAGTTTTCATTAATATTTTAGAATAATTTATATTTGACATCTTTCAAAGTCAACTACTTGAAACATAGGAATAATTTTTAAATTTCACATAGATAACATTAAAATATTATAAAATATATAGTTAAAAAAATTGTAAATATAATTTAAAAGAAATCATAAACATCTAAAAAGTTTTTGATAATATATAGTTTCATAAATAAAATAAATAAATGAAAATGAAAGGAATGTAAAAAACGTTACTTAGAAGTGAGAGCGAAAAGAAGGAATGTCGAGAACGGTCCTAATACACCTACTTGACTTTGAAAGCCTATAAAATATAAATTATAAGACCCATATAAATATAAATTAAAAAGTACACTACTTGTTATATTTTTAATCAATGTTTGAAATTGCATTCATATCGATCATATAGTTTATATTTTATAGGATAGAAAAGTCACGTACTTGAATCATTTTTAAGTTTAATGTAGGTGAATTATAAAGCTTATAAATTATTTATCATCAAAATTTTTTAAGAATTTTTTTTATTTTGGACTACTTGATCTATTTTTAATCAATTTTTAAAATTTCATTCATATCGGTCTTATAGTTTATATTTTATAGGCTAGAAAATTCAAGTACTTGAAACATTTTTATGTTTCAAGTAGGTGGATTAGAAAGCTTATAAATTATTATTCATCAACATTTTTTAAAAAATTATTCTTATTTTTCTAATACTTTTTATATTTTTAATTATTTTTTAAAATTTCATTCATATCGGTCTTAGAGATTATATTTTATAGCCTAGAAAAGTAATGTACTAGAAACATTTTTAAGTTTCTAGTAGGTAGATTTGAAAAGTTATAAATTATTTTTGGCCAACCTTTTTTAATAATTTTTTTTTTATTTTTGACTACTTGTTATATTTTTAATCAATGTTTATAATTTCATTCATATCGGTCTTATAGTTTATATTTTATAGGCTAAAAAATCACGTACTTAAAGAAAAGATAAATTATGTTGAAACATTTCGTTTTTTATATACATATATATAAACATTACAAAATAATAATAAATCATAACATTTTAAAATATATAAAAAAGAATAATTAAAATATAAAAAATATATATTGTTTTAGGGAAAATGTGGAATCTTTGATACCATCTTTGAGGTGTAATTTTAAAAATATTTTTAACCAATGATATTTTTAATTTTTTTTCCTATAAAACTTATTAAAAAAAACATCACACTATTATAGTTCTATAAAGATCCTCATATGTAGGTGTATAAAATTCGAATTAAATCAAAAGGTAATAATAGGGATTAATCCTTATCTATGATCTCTTCCCCCAGTCATTCGTTTCCACCTTGGATGGTCGTAATCGAGGGAAGGTGGTGAACCCTTCATTCCCTTCTCCAGTGGACTTGAAATATCTTGTCCAAGAGACTGATAAACATGCGGTGGGGGCCGTACATTCTAGGCTTTCTCTTCGTTCAACCAAGTTTCATGCTCCTCTCCACCTAGAAACATGTTCCCAGTTTATTTTGGTCTGGCTATACCACCTCCCCCAATCTCGAATAGTGTATTAGTTCGTATACCTCCATCCCCTCCCAACATTTTCATCTGTGAAATACCTCTAGAGGAGTTCGTTTCCAAGTCGAAGGGCCAGGTCTCCATCTCTTCTCTAGTGATCATCTCCCCTTCCTCAGAGCCGAACGAATGTAACCCAATAAGAAAAAAGCATGATCAGGTGTAGAACGAAGTGTTTCAATCCCCACTGGAAGCTCTTCCTAAGGTACAAAGAGAAATGTCACAGGTCTAGATCTACAAGAATCCTCCAACTACCAGCATCCCTCCCTCAGATTTAGTTGTTTGTATCTTAATAGAGAACAATAGTGGATAGATTTTGGAGGAAGAGATCATATCCCAATTCCTAATTTGTTCCCACTTGAAGGTTCTAAATGGTATGTGTACTAGGTCTCAATATAAATATCATGATATATCAAAATTTGATCAGGAGGTGGAAGGTCGTGGGTTTGGGGGGAAAATTAGACACATATATTTTAATGTCTATTTTACTTCTATGGAATTCCCATGGGCTGGGCACCCATGAAAACATGGATTTCATATCCAATTAATATTACAATACCGTTGTTTTGATGGTAGTAAATATGAATCCTAAAAAAGAACTGTCAAGAATAAAGGAGTATGCACAAAGGTTGAGGGTTCCTAACTTCAAGCATGGACATCCTGCTAATGCACATGCCTGGTTGTTCTGGAAAGATAACATATCTGTTGAATTAATTTGTGATTCAGATCAGTTCATAAAAACTATAATAAAAGTGGTGGATCAAAGATTATTCTTCTCATTTGATTATGTGAAATGTGACTTGTGGGCAAGGGAGGACTTATGGTGGGACGTATACACCTCAAATCCATAGGAATCTCTGTGGATGGTGTGGGGTGGGGGATATTAATATAGTATCATATCATGTGTAAAAACAAGGTGGGGCGTGTTCCCCAATGGGACCATCCAATATTTTTTTTCCTTCATGGGAATAAATGGATTAATGGATGTAGATAATTAGTGTGGGAGTCAAGGAATTTGGTGTCAAATTGATCAGTGCCTGGTGGATGGATCGATAATATCTTTATTTCCCACCATTAATGATACTCTCTTAGTGCAAAATTTATCAGATCACTAACATATATGGATATCAATGTAACCTGGGCTGAGGAGTGGAGAATTCTTCTAGTTCACTCAGACATGAAAAAAGGATCCTGGATTTCTAGATATCATGTGGGAGGAAAGGAATAAACCCCTTAAGGGTAACACATGGATTTCTCTACACAAAAAGATCATCCAATCAAAATGTAATCTTTAATAATGGAAAAGACACCCCCCCCCCTCCGGGGACAGTCCTTGGAAGATATCAGTATAGATATTGATAGGGTGTAGGTAATCCTAGAAAAAAAATGGGATAACTCAACATTCGAAGAGCTTCGGATCAAGAAAAATTGTATGGAATACATGTTATTGAGTCAAGAAAGGTTAGATCATGAAGCCTCTAGGATTAAATGGATTCATAAAGTTTACCGTAACACCGGTTTCTTTCAAGCATTCATCATGGAGAAATTCAACTTTTAGAGTCCCAAAATCCTCATGGAGGATGGATCCTACTCAAATGGTCGGGATGTGGTAGGGGCCCTAGAAGATGAACCCTTCAAATATTTACATGTAGTCCCAACCCCTTCATGATAAGAGGATATCTGAGTGGACCTGTGGAACTCTTTAACACCTTACCATTTAGGGTGAATGGGGGGATGCGTATCTATGGAGGTTCTTAGAGGAGGAGGAGTTTGGAAAGGCAATATAGACCTTAAATCCATATAGTTCACTGCAGCCTAATGGAATCTCAAACTCATTGTATAGGTTATCCTGGGACATTGTTAAGAGGGATTTAGTGAAAACACTGCATACATTCTTTCACGGGGGAAACCTTCCTTAAATTTCTTGTTCTACAACTATTTTTTTGGTAAAAAAGGGTAGCAACCCTAACACTATGGACCAATACCATCCAATCTGTATGTGCATCATACCGTACAAGTTTCTTGAAAGAATTATCAACAAAAGGCTTGTGTATTTTTTTTCCAAACATGATAGCGAACGATCATTAAGATTTTATAAAAGGTCAAAATACACAGGGATATGTTGGAATGGTGTAGGATGTTATCAGTGAAATTAACCTCAAAACCTTTGGGTTAAACATTACCATCAAACTAGATATGAGAAAATAATATGATAGGGTGGAATGAAACATCCTCTTAGGGGTTCTCTCTAGCATGGGGTTCTCTTCATGTGTCATTGATATCCTCTTCAGTTGTTTCATCTGGGATTGGATAACCACGTCCTTCTTTGGAAATAAATTTTAGTTTTTAAAAGAAGTACCGGGACTCAAAAAAGGGTACTCTATGTCTCACATTCTTTTTATTCTCATCCAGTACATGCTCAGTTAGAATATTAACATGGGTATAAGCTCAGGTTGAATCCTCCTCTATCACAATAGGAATGAAACTAGGGGTATCTCTCATGTGATGTTATCCACTGAAATTGACTTGTTTATCAGTGGTAATAGGAGCTCAATTTAATTTATTTACATAATTATAGATAAATATTGTATGTGGAGAGGGAATGTTATCAATTAGGATAAAAGTATTTTCCATACAGTCGATAAAGTCACTGATAGAAGTATAAAGGTCTTGGAATACATGATGGACATGCGAAGAGAATCCTTTCTGTTGGAATATCTGGGTTCTCCTATTAGACCCAACATGCTATGTCATTATCACTTTGATAAGCCCATAAATAGAATGACCAAGAACATCCAAAACTAGAAGAAAAGGTTCCTATCCTTCGGAGGGAGAATTGTTCTCATGAATAGAATGTTAACATCTATCTCGATTCATGTACTCTTCATATTGAATGTGCTAATAAAGGTGATTTCTAACATGGAGAATCTGATGATTGCCTTCCCATGGGATGTCTAAATGGAGTTTCAACACCCCTAGATGACATGGAAGAGACTATCTAGGCCCACATCAGAGGTAGGGATAAAATTAAAGATTACATATGGGGCCAAGTAGGGATTTCAGGATAAATTATCTTGGGAGGTATTGGAGGGGAACTCTATATGGAGAAAACATATACTACAAAAATATGGGTTAGAGGTAAGCATGAAGAGATCAAGGTCCTCAAACATATAGAAAATCATACAACCACACCTTAGGTTCTTACATATCCACACCTATTGGATCCTAGGAAAGGGGAACATTTTCTTTTGGATTTATGATTCGGGGGAGGGAAAATATGGTTTACAGGTTCCTAGACCCATAAATCACTTTCAAGGAGGCATAAAACCACCACATATTCCTACAGTAGATCTTTTATGAGACCCAGTTCAGCACTCTTGAATGTATAATGCTAAATGATGACCCAGACATATGCATTTTCATTAGTTCATCATCGAGAGCCTTCTCAACAAGTGAGTTTCTCAGAATGAGGATGGAACCGAATAACAAGGAAGAGTGCGGTGGGATACCTTGTGGTTTATCGAAATCCCATCAATTTTCAACTTTTTACCTTGGTGCATTATGAACAATGAGCTACCTATAGAGGAAAAAATCCATCAGATATGTATCTACCAAGCATCTAGATGCCGCTATTTTAGGGAACCAAAAATGGAACCAACCGATCATCTATTCTTCGAAAGTGGATTGGCTTATTGGGTGTGGAAAATGTTTGGGGGAGTTCTCAAGTTGGTCAGTTCATGAAATAACACAAGAGACGGTCCTTGACCAGTTGTTCCATGGTGTAGGAAACCGAGGCCTAGAAATGAAAGCATGTTCTATAATCCATAGTTCTAGATGTTAGAGTCTTGGGAAACAAGGAATGATTCCTGAAACAAAAATAAAATCGATACCAAAACATGTATTACATTTAAAACCAAGAAAACCATACTAGACCTAATCAGGATATGAAAATAATGTGATAAAACTCCCTCAATAATCATCTTCCAATGTCATTCTCCCCCTCCAGCACAAATAGAATAGGGCATGGACGGTGGGTTTGATGGAAACCTCCCTTTCGGAGATAAAACTCAACGCAGATGGGTCTTGTAACAAGGGAAACATGTGAGGTGGATGGATGATCTGGGATAAGTGGGGATCAATAATTATGAATTATTCAGAATTATATGGTAGTTGTGACTCTCTACAAGTTGAGGCACCTACAATGGTCACAAGTATAAGGTTATGAAACTTACAGAATATCACCCTTGGAGGTGTCGAGACCTATTCTTTGACTCTATACAAAGCACATGTAGGAAATGAAACACCCCCTAGACCATCAAATATCCAATAATAAGGTTAAAAGAGCTCATGAACAATCACATTGAGATCTATCACACATGGAGTGAAGGAAACATGGTTGTAAACTTCTTGGCTTCTAAGGTGACACACAATGAGAGGTTCACCCACTACTCCCGCATCGAATCCTTCCCTAGAGTGGTGATCAAGTTCATGAGAGATGATGCTTTGGGTCTTTATTATATTAGACATCCATTATGGTGGTCTTTTCTCTCTTGATTCTCTTTTTTCATCATTCTATACTATTCTCCTTGAAAATAAAATAAAAAGGGTTTATAGTCAATGAATTCATTTTATATTTTTTTGTAGACCACACATATTCATAAGTTAGTTAATCATATTAATAACTACAAATTTAATGGGTAGGTTATATATTATTATATTAAAAAATATTATTCTAATAATATATCATTATTTAGTAAAACTTGGTATTGCGTGTAACATAATCCATTTAAGAAACTCGTTGTTTCATGTGACGTATGCTAACTTGGTGTAGTGTGCATTACAAGATGTAAATTATATTGAATTTATTTAGAAAAGTAAATATATTAAAAATTATTAGGATATTATATTCCCTTATGTTCTTGGTGTTTCATGACATACATGCTATCGAATACAATATTCTTACTTTAGAATTTATATGTGTTACACCTAACAAAACATAATAACCCTAATACAAACCTAAAAACCCTCAAAACATCCAAAAAACATTAAGAACCATAAAACCCATTAAAAAACTAAAAACCTTTAAAACCCCAAAAAATGATAACATCCATAAAAACCCATAAAACCCCTAAAAACATAAAAACTCCTAAGACCCCAATAAAATCCCCTAAATTCCTAAAAACAATATAAAACCCTATGAATACACTAAAAACTCCTAAATCCCATAAAAAATCCCTTTCAAATTCCAACAATCCATAAATGCCTAAAAACCCTAAAACCTCCAAAAACCCAAAAACACTAAATATCTAAAAAACCATAAAACCCCTTAATAACCCAAGAAAAAACACCTAAAACCTAAAAAATCGTAAACCCCCCATAAAACCCTTATAACTATAAGACCCCTAATAACCAATAAAACCCTCAAAAAACCCCTAAACCCCAAAAAACATTAACACCCACCCCCCCAAAAAAATCCCAAATCCCTAAAAATCCCAAACCCCTAAAAATCCGCAAAAAAGTAAAAACCCCTAAAATAAACTAAATCCCCTAAAATCTCTTTAAAAACCTAATATTGATGAAATCTATATAAAACCAAAAAACCCACTTAAAACATAAAGTTCCCAAAATAATTTAAAAAGCCTAAAACACTTAAATAACCTTAAAACCCTAAAACCCCTAAAATCCCCATAAGCTATAAAACCCCTAAAAACCAAAAATCATAAAAAAAATCCCTAAAAATATAGAAAAACCTAAAACCCCTAAAACACTAAAACTCCTAAATGGCCCTAAAGACCCTAAAATAACTGAAAATACCTAAAACCCCTAAAAACCCTTTCAAACCCCTAAAAGACCTGTACAACCCCTTATACACCCAAAAAACATTGAAATCCCCAGAAACCCTTAAAACCCATAAAAATATTAAAAACACATAAAAACTTTAAAATGTTAAACATGCTAAAAAAATATAAAACTAAAGAAACTCTCAAACTCCTAAAACTCTAAAGAACCTTAAAATCCCTAAAACCCATTTAAAACACTAAAACCCTATAAAACCTTCAAAATTCTATAAAAACCCTAAAATCCCAACAAATCCTTAAAAACCCCAAAACCCCCTAAAACCTAAAAGTCCACCTGAAAAATTTTAAAAACTCTAAAAATACCATAAAACTCTTAAAACCCCTTAAACCCAAAAAACCCTAAATACCCAAAAAAAATACTAATAAAATCATAAAACCCTAAAAACCCTAAGGAACCCTAAAAACAAAAAATGCCTAAAATTATAAAACCCTAAAAAACCCCAAAAGAGTAGTAAAAATCCTAAAACCCCTACAAAACACAATAAATCCCTACAAACCCTAAAAACCACCAAAATAAAAAAACCCTAAAATCCATAAAACCCCTAAAAACCAAAAAAATACAATATACCTTTAAAAACCCCAATGTCCCTAAAATCCCTAAAATACCCTAAAAATACTTAAAAAACCCAAAAAACCATAAAAAACCTTAAAATATAAAAATATTAAAACCCATAAAAAGTCCATAAAACCCCCAAAACCCTAAATCGCATAAAACCCCAAACTACCATAAAACCACAAAAACCACTAAAACCCTTTAATCCATAAAACCCTAAAACCCATAAAAATCTAAACCCCTAAAACCAAAAAAACCCTAAAATGTAACGACCTGAATATTTTAATACTATAAGTTTCTTGAATTTGTGTGTTGTTTTATACATAATAAATCTAGATCCTTTAATTAATGATTAGAGTATAATTAAAATGATACCATTGGGTTTTGACTATTATATGATCATTGGAAACTATAATCCTAACATTATTATTATTGTTTATAAATAAAATTGATCATGGTTAATTAATAAAGAAAGAGGATTGTATGGCCTCAACTAGTAGACTCGGGCCATACAAAGCCCATCTTTCGGAGCTTGGGAAGGAGGTTGTGTCACTAGGATTTGCTCTAGACCAAGCCCAAGATAATTTTCAACATGTGAACCTAGAACAGAATTGCCTATGATAAAAGTTCAATCAGATAGAAATCACCACTCGAGAAATGTTTTCTGAGCCACCTTAAGATTCTATCACCATTGTACACCTTACTCTTAAGGTCCTATGAAGGTGTTATAAGGGGCTATGTAATGAGTACTTAATTAATGTTTTGTAATACTTTTGTTTAAATAAAATTGATATTTCTTATCATGGTACAATTTTTGAATTTCAAATGTTAAAAAAAATATAGGATGAATTTATATAAGTTCCATATTTTTGGTGAATTTTTGAAAAATTTATTTTAACATATTTTTATATACATTAAATAATTAATAATTTGGAATTATTTTCAAAAAATGGTCTTCTATAGTTGTGATCAGTAAGAAATTAGGATTCTAATAAGATCAACTTAATTTTTTGGTGAATAGAAAATTATGAATAGTAATATTACCCTTATGAATAGTAATATGACCAATGGAATAGTCACCTCACTTAAGAAAGTATAAATATAATTTCGGCATCTTTAATTGTAATGTGATATAATATCATAAGTAAATAACTGTTCTAGAAATTATTAGTTAATTATTAGTATTTTTTGGGTAAATAGTGTTTTTACATAAAAATTAAATATCTCATAATTAGAAAATTATTTTCATAAAATGGAGTTCTTTTTTGAATTTAGATCATTGATATTAGGTTAGGGTGAATTTGTGAGATTTTTATAAAATGTTTTGTTTTTAGGTGAATAGTAAAAATACAGTTTTGAGTTTTTGTGCGTTTAAGGACATTATTAACAAATTAAAAATGATATAATAATTATGGTCAACTTTATTACAGTATTATATGTTATGATGTTTTCCAAGTTTCCAATTAAATGGGCAAATACCATGGTAAATCCCATGGTTTTGCAAATACCACAGATGAGGTGTCCCTTGGAAATTAATAAAATATTCCCTCACATTTCCTATAAATACTAACCCATTCCTTTATTAATTTCATTCCAAATTTCTCCTCCATTAATCTATAGTTTTTGTAACTCCCAATTAGTCCTCCTAATGTGCCTTCAATCCCCCCAAGGTCCCAACCTTCAGGAATTCTAAGTTACTCTTCAAGGTAAGGGAACCATTCACCCTCCTCTATTAGTCATGACTTTCTTTAGGTTATATCTTCTAGTTTTAATTTTATTATATGGGGGTATGTTCTTATATATACTTGTTAATTTACATTTAATTTCGAAATGATTATATACCCTTTCCTCTCTCATCAACTGTATTTTTCTGAATTTTAAGCGATGTCATTAGGGTACTGAATTTTTGTAAAAGAAATCACATCCTCTCTTTTCTTTCAAGTTTCCTTTTCAGGTGGTATGTCATTAAAAAATCCATAACATGAGATTATTTAAATATTATTATATCCCCATACTTTATTATGAGTTATTTAATGGTGTTTTAAACTTTTAAATTATCTTTTTAATGTTTTCTAAAACCATGTTATATAGTTGTTCTGCTGAATAAATTTTGTCTCAAAATCTATCTATTTTTCTCAAGAAATTATCTTATTTTATTTATATGACTAACCAAACATATTTAGTTTATAGGGGTATTCATAAATACATAAAAATTATATATTTTATTCTGGAATTTATATACATGAAACCCTCATTCCTTTTCCATGGGATATAAATGACATAACAATCATGTTTTTAATCACTTTTAAAACGCCACGATTTTGAAATCAAACCCATTTATTTTAATCTCTGGGGTTTTTTTATGAAATTTTTTATAATTTTTTATTTTTACAACCTGAAAATAAATAAATATTAACGGTGTGACTTGATAGTTCTTCAATTCATTGGATATTTAATTTAATCTCTAGATATGACAAGTTTTATGATACCTTGGTGAATTACCTTGGTAATTTTTATGGCACCTTGGGGATGGTCCTTTGTGATATGTTCATGAATGTCAAAAATAAATGTTTTATACCCATATTCAAGTTATTATTCATGTTATTTTTTTATTATATGCCACTTCTTCTATTTCTCATGTCTTTATGTTTTTCATAAAGTTCTTATAGATATCACAAGTAAACTGATTCTGCTTCTTTCCTTACTAGGCCTGCTCACCCTTTTCTTTGATGTATGTATCTAGGTTAGGATATGAAGTAATTTTTCATAGGATGATCTTTTCAAAAATATTTTCAAGGATTTTTTATGGATTTTATTATGTTTTCATGTATTATTCTGATAATTTCAAGACACTGGACATTAATGATCCTCTATTTGTAAACTGCAATGAAAAGATATGCAATAATAAAGAGGGATGCTATAGTTGGTATCAAAGGATAGTTTAGTTATTTTTGGGAATTAGTCTATGAACAATATAGGAATAAACCTAAAAAACATTAAATATGTGAAACATTCTTGGAATTTTGGTGAAATATTAAGTGGTTTCTGAACAAATAAATACCTTTTTGGATACGAACAAGTGGATTTAGATCTGGAACAGATGTACCTAGGAGTGAAAACTCTGACAAGGAGATTCGATCTTTACCGAGGTATCCTAGTACACAATAAAAGACCTTGTTTAACTCTTTGTTTTACACTCCCTGGGGATAAGTTTGGTTAATCATAAGATTTTTATGAATCATTATGAAGGATTTATAGAGAAATGTAATTGTTGTTAAGGAATAATATGTTAAGCATAATGTTTTAAGATATAAAAATACTTTATAGTGAAAATATTCATGAATGAAATAAGTTTATCACTAAGGTTTAATTCCTTTAGAAAGTGGAGGGAAATAGGAGGAACCATGCTAATGGTGACTGTAATGGACCATGCACTCACGGCCCTCCGATGGAAGTCAGAATGGAAATTTTCATGAGAATGATGAATGAACTAACTCAAACTATGGGAAATAACATGAATCAAGCTGAAATAATGATCTCATTAAAAAGGTAACTACATTATGTTGAGTCTTTTATAGATCAAATAACATCAAACATTAATGGATCTACCAACCCATTGATTGCTTAATAGTGGATCAGCTCCATAGAGAAGATCTTTTAAGTTCTCCATTGTTCAGAGCAAGAGAAGGTCACCCCGGCTGTTTACCGCTTAGAGGGAGAAGCTGATTAGTGGTTGGAGTTGGTTAAAAACAAGTGGATATGATTGTATGATGAAGTTATGGAGTGGGAAGAGTTCATAGGGATCTTCTTCAAAACGTATCTCCCACATTCGATGAGAACAAAAATGGAGAAGGAATTTCTTGATCTAAATCAAAAGGAGAATGAATCTACGTGAAGCTACAAGATGAACTTCACAAGAATTTCACATTACACCTCTAGCTTTGTCATGGATCAAAATGGGAAGGTTGATAGAATATTTGGTTGACTAAGACCTCATCTACGAAAGAATTTATCCTATCGAGACAATGACAGCTATGAGGAGATTGTACTGAGTGAAATGAAAGTCGAACTGGATTTTGGTGAGACATAGTGGTCTCATAAATCCAATGACAAGAAGAGATCAATAGATCCTAGCTTAGGGAGAAAGTTTGATCAGGGAAGAGGAGGAAATAAAGTGAAACATCCCACGTTTAATAAATGTGGGAAGAAGCATTTGGGGAACTACCTGCTCGGGATCAGGAAGTTCTAAATGTGTGAAAGAGATGTCCATAACACACAGAATTATCATATTGAGGTGAAGCCTCAACTCCTGAACAGTAAAGACATAGGGATGATGGTGAAGTCCCTACCTTATGTCAAATTCTATGAGTGTGTACAACTTGGTTACATTTCCAATCAATATAAAAATATAAGGGAAGTGGATTGGAATCATCATCAGCCTCAGTAAAGGCCAAGGGAACAAGGTCATGATTTTTCAATCACAACAACTAATGTTGAAGTGCCAAATGATATGGTTGAAGGTACTCTTGTTTTTATCTCAAATCTAGCTAGTACTTTTTTTGATTCTAATTCAATGAATTCCATTATTTCCATCATGTTTGCAATGTTTTTAAAATGAACCCCTAATTTTATAAAATTAGATTTATATGTCAAGACTCCTAGTGGGATTATCCAAGAATCGTCATTGTTTAAAAACTACTGTATTTACATTAGTGAGAACAATCTTATCGAAAATATATTAGTCATTCCCAGGATGGAATTAGACATTATACTCGAGATAGACTGGCTCTCAAAATATAATTCTATGATCAAATGTATAAGTAAGAAAATATCAGTAGTCTTGAATGGATAACCTACAATTATCTTCCAAGGAGAGATATCTCAACCTAATATTTGTCTAGAAGAACCTCCTATATCCTTATTTATGGGCTTGATCAGTGAAGAAGAGGGAAATTAAAGTATAAGGATAGAAAATTTACCCATCATATTGGAATACATTGATGTATTTTCTATAGAGTTACCAGGACCTCCCCTAGAAAGAGAGGTAGATTTATCTATTGAACTAATACCTGGATATCATCCGATATCAGAGACCCCATATAGGATGGAAAATTTAGAGCCAGAGAAATTAATGAAACGACTACAAGATCTTTTGAAGAATGGTTTTATCTGACTGAGTGATTCTCCTTGGGGAGCACCTGTTATCTTTTTAAAGAAGAAGGATGGATCAATGCATCTATGAATTAATTATAGAGAACTGAATGAGATCATAGTGAATAACAAATACTCTCTTCCAAGAATTGATGACTTTTTTGACCAACTTCGTGGGGCTCAATTCTTCTCTATGATTGATCTTTGATCTGGTCACCATCAATTGATGGTGAATAAAGTAGATATTAAAAAAACTACCTTATGATCAAGATATGCGAATTATGAGTTTTTTTATGCCATTCAGACTGACTAATGCACCTGATATTTTTATGTATTGGATGAATATATTCATTAAGGAATGCCTTGATAACATTGTGGTTGTTTTTATTGTTGATATTCTGAAATATTCTAAAAGTCATTAGGAGAATTAAGATCATCTAAGGGTTATTTTTCAAACTCTATAAAAGGATATTCTTTTTGGAAAGTTAAAAAATGTGAATTTTGGTTACAATAAGTTGCTTTCTTGGGGCACATTGTAACCAACGAAGGAATCACAGTTGACCCAGCAAATAAAAAGGTTGTATAGGAGTGGCCTCAGCCTAAAAAAATAAAATAGATTCATAGTTTCCTCGGATTAGCAGGATATTATAGGAGGTATGTTACTATTCATTGCATTTTATAAATAGAGGGTCTTTAAAGTTTAGTGTCTTGGAAATCAGGAACATAAAACATGAAAACAAAATAATACTTTTAAATCCCCTTGAAATTCTACTTGAAAAGTTCATCATAAGTAAAATTAATGCATCTCATAACATGGAGGCATTGATCAATGGAAAGTGTGAGCAAAATTCCTAGAAAAGAAAAACAAGTTAAACAGTTTACATGTGATCTTGAGAGATATCAATAAGAACATAGAGATAAAGAGGAATATCATAATAATAACTTGAAATATGACATTAAAATTTGGCTACAACATTTAATTTATACATTCATGAAAATATCGCCAAGTTTCATCCCCAAGGTGTTATAAAAGTTACCAAAGTTATTCACCAAGGTATCGTGAAACTTTTCATCTCTAGAGATTAAATTCGTTACCCAATTAATTAGAGTGATGTCAGGGAACACCCTAAATATGTTTTTATTTTCCTGTGATCCACATAGATCATAATCAAAAATTTCATAAATAACTCATCTATTAACCAAGTTAACTCGAAAATGGTCCAAGTTCATCTGGACAAAGGAGTGTGAGGAAAGCTTCCAAGATCTAAAGAAGAGATTGGTTACAACACCCGTATTAACTCTACCATCAAGTGGATAAGGATTCATTATTTTTAGTGATGAATATATAAAAGGTATTGGGTGTGTCCTCATTAAAAATGGAAAATTAATTTTGTATGCATCTCGATAGTTGAAGACTCATGAGTAGAACTATCATGTGCATGATCTGGAGCTGGCTGTAGTCGTTTTTGATATGAAGATATGGAGGCACTATATTTATGGGGAGAAATGTGATATATACACAGAACATAAAATTTTGAAGTATATTTTTTCACAAAATGTATTGAACATGAGACAAAGGAGATGGTTGGATCTTCATTAAGGACTATTATTGTCTAATTCATTATCATCCCGGAAAAGAAAACAAAGTTGCTGATGGATTAAGCAGAAAAGACCCAATTGTTTTGTCCATGATGAGGATTCAAAGAGATCCTTTGATCAATACCTAGTAAATCTGGACATTGGAATTATAAGGGAAGGGACATCATTAACCCTAATTCAAATTGTTTCTTAACCGTCATTACTAGAGAAAGTCAAGAAAGCTGAGAAAGAAGATCCATTTTTACAGAAAAAGAATGATGATATAAAGGATCAGAAGTTTCCTAATTTCAATATTGATCAAGAAGGTGTACTAAAATTTTGTAAAAGACCGTGTTTTCCATCTATTCTGGAAATAAAGAAGGAGATTATGAATGAAGCTCATAGCTCTATGTTTTTTATACATCCTAGAAGTAGAAAAAGGTATAGATACCTTCGTAGTCATTTCTGGTGGGATAATATGAACAGTGAGACTATTGACTACACATTAAGGTTCCTAGTATGTCATCAAGTGGAAGGTAGAGTGAAAACTTCCTAAAGGGGTATAAAAAACTCTACCCCTACCACCATGGAAGTAGGACAATATTACTATGGACATTGTCACTGCTCTCCTGAGAACTTATAATGGAGACAATGAGATATAGGTTATTGTGGAACGCCTCACCAAGACTGCCCATTTTATCTCTATTAGGCATTATTTATCTCTTGATCAACTTTCTAGGATTTAAGTGAAGGATGTGTTAAGGATGAATGGAGTTCCACTTTATATCGTATCTGATCGGGATCCAAAGTTCACATAAAAATTCTAGTGAAGTCTTCAACATGACCTGAGTACCGAATTGAATTTTAGTATGGTCTATCACCCTTAAACTGATGTCCAGTCAGGACAGACTATTAAAACCCTCTAGGAAATGATGAGAACATGATAAATGGAATACAATCATGGATGGGATCAACATATCTCTTTAGTTGAGTTCACTTACAACGATAAATTCCAATCGAGCATTCAAATGGTACCCTATGAATCTCTATATGGGAAGCGAGGTAGAACTCCTACTTGTTGGGATGAAGCTGGTGAGAGAAGTCTTCTTGTGCCTGATCTTCTATAAGAGATGACAGAAAATTTCCATGCCATCTGGCAACACATTAAGGCTTCTTAGAGTCGGCAAAATAGCTATTACAATATCCATCTAAAGGACATGGAGTTTGATGATGGTGAAAAAGTATTTCTTTGAATTTTACCTTAGAATAGAGTCATGAGGTTTGGTAAGAAAGGGAAGATCATCCCTAGGAACATTGGACCCTATGAAATCCTTGATCACGCTATAGAAATGTCTTATCCACTTGAAATTACACTAAATCTAGCACAATTTGATGATATCTTCTACATATATCTCTTGAGGAAGTACATACCAGACCCTTAACATGTACTAAATCCAATGGTGGTACAACTAGAACATGACCTATCTTATGAGGAGAATTCTATGGAGATCTTGGATTGTAGAGAAAATGTTCTACACAACAAGACTACCAACCCTATCAAGGTGTTGCGGAGGAACCACAAATATGAAGAAGCCACATGGGAACCAGAGGACTATATGAGGCAAAAGTACCCACAAGTTTTCTCTTCTAAGGGTACGAGTTGAAATTTCACGGACAAAATTTCTTAAGGGGGGAGGAATTTAATGATAAAAATTTGGTAATACTATTAGTTTCATGAATTTGTGTGTTATTTTATACTCATGAAAACAGTATCCTTTAATTAATGAAGTGAGTATAATTAAAATGAGGCCATTGGGTTTTGACTGTTATATGATCATTGGTCAAAATGATGATTGGAGACTATAATATTAATGTTAATATTATTGTTTATAAATAAAAGTGATGATGGTTTATTAATATAGAAAGATGAGTTGATGGACTCATCAAGTAGACTCGGGCCATATGAGGACCATCTGTCAGATCATGGGAAGGAGGTTGCGTCACTAGCCTTTTCTCTTGACCAGGCCCAAGATAAGCTTCAAAATGTGAAGATTGAATGGAATTACCAATGGGTGACGTCCGAGCAGATGGAAATCACCACTCGAGAACTTTTGCCGGAGCCACCCTAAGATTCTATCTCCATTGCACATCTTACTCTTAGGTCCTATGCAGTTGTTATAAGAGGATATGTATCGATGCCTTTGTTTCTTTTTTTCATTCCTTTTGTATAAATATAATTTTTATTTCTTATTATGGTAAAATTTGTGAATTTCAAATGTTAAAATAAATATACGATATATTTAGAGAAGGTCAATATTTTTGGTGAATTTGTGAAAAAAGGTATTTTAATTTTTTTGTATAAATAAAATAATTAATAATGTGAAATGATTTTCAAAAAATGGTCTTCTACAGTTGTGATCATTAATAAATTTAGTTTATAATATGATCAAGATAAATTTTGGTGAATAGTAAATTATGAATAGTAATGTGACTAATGGAATAGTCACCTCACTTAATAAAGTATAAATATAATTTAGGAATCTTGAATAGTAATGTGATATAACAGTATATGTAAATAAATGCTTCAGAAATTATTAGATAAGTATTAGTATTTTTTGGGGGTAAATAGTGTTTTTACATAAAAATTAAATATCTAATAATTAGAAAATTATTTTCATAAAATGGAGTTAATTTTTTAATTCATATAATCAATATTAGGTTAGGGTGAATTCATGAGATTTTTATAATTTTTTTTGTTTTTCAGTGAGTAATAAAAATATAGTTTTGAGGTTAGTTTGTTTAATGACATCAATAATGAAGTAATAATGATTTGATAATTATGGTAGACTTTTGAATAGTCATATATGTTATGAGGTGTCCCAATTGTCCAATACCATGGGAAAATACCATGGGAAATCCCATGGTTTTTCAAATACCACTAATGAGGTGTCCCTTAGAAATTAATAAAATATTACCTCACATTTTCTATAAATTTCACCCCATTTTTTCATTAATTTCATTATAAATTCCTCCTAAAAAAAATCTAGTATTTTTATCTCCCACGTATTCCCCCCACCAAGGTTCCCTTAACCAACCGAGGTCCCAAAAATTGAGCAGTCAAAGTTACTCTTCAGGGTAAGGGAACCTTTCACCCTCCTCTATTAGTCATGAATTCCTTTATGTTATGTCTTGTAGTTTCCATTTTATTATGTGTGGATATGTTATTATATATCCTTATTACTTTCCACTTCATTTAAAAATGATTAGAGACCCTTTCTATACTCATCAACTATTTTTCATAATTTTAAGCAATGTTGTTAGGCTGCTGAATTTTCATAAAAGAAATTGCATCTTCACTTTTCCTTCAAGTTTCCTTCTCATGTGGTATTTCATTCAAAAATCCATAACATGAACTTATTTTAATTTTATTCTATCACTATAATTTATTATTATCTATTTATGAGTGTCTGAACCTTTTGCCTTATCTTTTTAATGTTTTCTTAAACCATGTTATATAGTCATTAGGATGCAGAAATTTTGTCTCAAAATCTCTCTCTTTTTCTCAAGAAATTCCCTTATTTTATTTATATGAATACCAAAACCAATTTAGTTTATAGGGGTATGCATAATGAAATAGAATGAAATATTTTATTCTATAATTGATATACATGAAACCCTCATTCCTTTTCTATGGGTTATAAATGATATAACAATCAAGTTTTTAATCACTTTTAAAACGCCACGATTTTGAAATGAAACCCATTTATTTTATTTTATATGGGTTAATTATGAAATGTTTTATTATGATATATGTGGATAATAGGAAAATAAATAAATATTAAGGGTGGTCCCTGATATATCTCCAATACATTGGGTAAAGAATTTAATCTTTTGAGATGACATGTTATACAATACCATGGTGAATGTGGATGATAATTTTTATGACACCTTGGGATGTTCCTTGGTGATATGTTCATGAATGTATAAAATAAATATTGTAGAGAAATATTCAATTTATTATTCATCATATTATCATTATTTTATGCCTCCTTTTCCATTTCTTGTGTATTTATGTTTTTCATCAAGTTCTTAGTAATATCACAAGTAAACGGATTCCCCGGATTTCCTAACTGGGACATCAGCTCACCCTTTCCTTTGATGTATGTATTCAGGTCATGAGATGCGGTAATTGTTCATAGGATTAAAATTTAAATAATCATTTCAAGGTTATTTAAAATATTGTTTTAAATTTTTCATGTATTCTCCTCCTGATTTCCAAGACACTAGACTTTAAAAATATTATGCTTCTAAAATGTAATGAAAAGTTATATAACAATAAGATGATATTATATATAAAAACCCTAAAATAACCCATAAAATCAAAAAAAAACCAAAAAACCCCCCAAAAACCCTAAAGGGATAAAAATCCTACATGTCTCTAAAAGCCTCAAAAATCCCTAAAAACCTAACCCCCCCCCCCCAAAAAAACCCAATAAAATCCTAAAACCTTAAAAATAAGAAAGAGAAATAAAAATCATATAACCCATAAAATCCATTAAGAAAATATTAAAACCATAAAACCATAAAAACAATAAAGCCCCTAAACACCTTTTAAACCCATAAAACCCAAAAATCCCATTAAAACCCATAAACGACTCTAAAAACACTATAAATTGAAAAATTCCCAAAAATCCTGAAATAACATAAAACCCCTACAAGTCCCTAAGAACACTAAAAGACTATAAAAAAATTAAACATACTAAAAACTAATAAAAATACTATGACACCATAAAAATACACCCAAATACTAGAACCCAAAAAAACCCTAAAAATCTTAAAACACGTAAAAACCTTAAAATTACTAAAAACACTTAAAATTATAAAAACCCTAAAAAATACTAAGAAAAAAATAAAACCATAAGAACTATAAAACCCATAAAATAATAAAAATCCATAAAAACCATAAAATTAATAAAAACTCTAAAAACAATAAAGACCCCTAAAAACACTAAAAACTCTTAAAACCCTTGAAAAATACTAAAACCTAAAAACTCCTAAGTCATTCTAAAACCCATTAAAAATTCCTAAAAACCATAAAAATCCCTAAAAACCCCTAAAAATCTATATAATAAAAAAATATAGAAATCTGGAAACCCTAAAAATCATAAAAACCCTAATCCCCTAAAACCCCTAAAAACACTAAATCACTTATAAACCCTTATAAACACGTAAAACCATAAAAACCGTAAAAATGTAAAAACCCTAAAACCCATTAAAATTTCTCAAAACCAATAAAATGTGTAGAAAACCTGAAGGATCTAAAAATCCTAATAACCCAAAAAACTAAAAAGCCCTAAATACCATAATAATCCTAAAAACCTTAAAAAACCAAAAGATACTAAACCCCTAAAAACACCTAAAAGACCCTAAGAATCCCAAAAACCAAAAATACTATGAAAACCCTAAAACCCCTAAAATACTCCAAAATCCATAAAAACCCTAAAAGTCACTGAAACCCCCTAAAAATAAAAAAGAACATAAAATACCCTAAAATGGTGAGAACCCTTGTAGGATACTAAAATACTAAATTTTTTAAAGGAACCTAAAAAAACCTTAAAACCCCCAACTGTACCCTAAAAAATCTAAAACCCCCTAAAATACCATGAAAACCATAAAACCATAAATTACACTAAGAACCCAAAAAAAACCTAGAAACAACATAAAACCCTAAACCCCACTAAAAATTGAAGGAGATGACGACTCCATAGTTCCTCTTAACCCTGCGTGATGTCTACTCCTCCCTTTTTGGTAAAAGAAAATGGAGACACTGGAGCCTTACCTTCCACCTGTTGGGGGGGGGGGTCTCTGATGGTTCTCAATGAGGATTTATGTTTCACTCCTTTCTCATCTCCTATTATGTTACCCTCTTTTCTATGAAAATATCTTTTTACGAAGGTACAAAATCTCTTCGAAGGATATCCATAGATTCTGCTCTTAATCCAGGAGTTCAATGAATACTCGGCACTCCATCGTCTGACTCTGATTAAAAGAGTCATGAAGTGGAACCCCCTGATGGACACTTTTGACATGTTATTTTTTGAGCACTGGGAACTTAATGAGTGGGAAACTATAGAGCTTGTTGACAGTGACAACATCCTGATTCTCTTCGCATCTACAGAATATCTCATTATTTATTGGTTCGTGACACCCCAAGTCTACAATGGAACGATATTATCCCTTTTCAGGTGGAATTTTGATATTTATTTGAATCACTAATCCCTTATGTTTGTGACATGGGTTAGATTCCTTGAAGTCCCCCTCCCTTTCAAAAAATATTTCTATAATTTTTATGCGTGGGAATCTGGTGTGGAGGATTCTCTGTGGGGATTGTCGGATGAGGGATCTCTTTTATCTAGTCTCTTTGAGGGATTTAATTACGGTTGATGCCTGTAAAGATCCATATGAGTTTGTGTAGATTTCTTTAGGTGAGGAGCTCTGTTGGAAGAAACCAGTGGTGTTTGAATATTGGGATGAGTTTTGTTTTTCCTATTAGAAGTTTGGGCAGAGTAAAAAGAATTATGGTTGTGGCTCCAGTGATATTGGTGTTGTATGACTAGATAAGGTAGAAAATGGTGAGTCCAGCCAGGAAATGGTGGAGGGGAAAGAGAGAATGATATTTCTTGGGATCCTACCCTCCTAGCCATCAGTTTCTACTGTTTTTAACCATCAAAGAAAGGATATGAATTTCAGGATGGATTTGGCAGTTATAGGGGTGGATTTATATGGAATAAGATGGAATTTGGCTGGGAATTATTGTGTTTTGGGGGGTGATGCTGCTGAGGTGGGGTCCATGGATGATGGAGTGGCTCTGATTTACAGTGGGGTAAAATATGAAAGTGGTGATCTAATAGGGGGAAGACACAAGCAGGGGGAGAATTCCAAGCAGGGTGGCATTACTGGGCCTTGGAAAAAGTGGAGCCCTCTCAAGAAATATTCAGATGGAATCACTATGGAATAGAGGAGGAGTAGTGGGCTAGAAGGTGGAAATCAGTTGCTAGATTTGTTTAATGTTTCTTTGAATAACAGGTTTGAAGAATTGGCCTCGACTGAGTTAGATGGTGGTGAGAATGAGCAGGGGTCTGAGCAAGGAGAGGTGGCTGGGCAGGTGGAGATAACTTGGACAAAGAAAAAGATATTTTTGGTTGGGTAGGAGATGATCTTGGTGGGGCCGAAGTTCAAGGAGGGATCCCCTGGTTGGAAAATGGATGACCTAGTGGCGCTGCATGCTGAGAGTGTTCCTTCTTGGTAGGTTGGCAGGGGATATCGTCACTTTCCCACAGTGAAGAGGTGGTTCTAGATTGTGCTAAAGACCTGAGTGGGTGTCCACTACTAGTAATGGATACTAGAGTTGGTAATAGATCCCTCGCCCAGGCCTTGTAGAAGTCAATGGTGGTTCACAAAGTCCTTTCTGTTGAAGAACATTGTGTTTTCCTACATGGAATGGTAACGATATAATGGACAAGGTTCCCCATCAAGGATGAGGCTCGAAGATTAAGGGAGAGATTTTTTGAGGATGACCACAGGATAAATGCCAATATGGTACAGTTCAGATAATGGTTTTTTCATGTAGATGCCTCTGGTGTGTCCTCTGAATGTTTTAGGGATAGTGTGTCCAGTGAAGGAGTTGTATTTGATAGAGCATCGCCTGCAGATAGTGTCATCTATGCCCCCACAAAAAAAGGAGGCGGAGGAGGGACTATTCATATCTTCTATGGACCATGGAAACGAGGGTGAACTACAGGGTGGAAAAGCTGAAACTGAATGTCAACAGGGGAGCGGCCTTCACACTCTGTCAAAAAGGAAAGGCTCGGAGGGAAGTACTTGTTGATGCTCATAATGCGAGAAGAATTTTAGTTGGAATGGGAATCCATGGACACGGGGGTCGACTCATACTACTGCTTTGCTGATGTGGCTGCTGGACGGGACTCGAATGAAGATCCTTATACTGTATGCATGGTGCATGACTTTGGTTGTGGCATTGACTGATTTGTTCTTTATATGGGTCTCTATTTGTTTTTTCGATGGTTTTGGGTACCAGGTTTGTGGGGGGGGGATCTGTTGGGTATTTTGGGTATGGGTTATTTGATCCAGCCCCTCCCTCTGTTTAGCTTGCTTTTATTTTTTATAAATTTTGGAGGAACCAGGAGGAACCTGGCCTTCCATCTTCCATTCCCCTTAAAAAACTAAAAACCCTAAAATACCCAAAATCCCCAAATACCCATAAAAATCCTAGAAACAATAAAAGACCCAAAAAAATTTAACAACCCCTAAAATATTTTAAACACCTTAAAACCCCTAATTCACACTAAAATACCCTAAACCCCTTAAAAATTATAACAAAAACAAAAAATCCCAAGAATGATAAAACAAACATAAATCCTGTCAAATACCTTTAAATCCCTAAACCCCTAAAAATCGTAAAAACCAAAAAAAACCCATTAAAGACAACAGAAACCTTAAAAACAACTAAAACCTAGAAAACACCTAAAAACTAAAAAACGACCCCCATAAATCATTTAAAAGAATAAAATCCATAGAATTCTAAAAAATCCTAAAAACCACAAAAATCCTTAAAACTCAAAAAACCCATAAACATCCAAAAACCCCTAAAAACCATAAAAATCAAAAAACCAAAAAACCATAGAAAAACATAAAATTCTAAAAATGCTAAAAGACCCTAATACCCTAAAACCCTAAAGTCTCTAAAAACCCTCTAAAAAAATGAAATACACTTAAATAAAAAAATAATTAAAACCTATAAACACTATAAATCATTCTAAAACCCCCAAATAACCCATAAAACCCCTAATGGACCCCCAAACCCCTAAAACCCCTATGAAGCCTATAAACTATAAAACACCTAAACCACCCTAAAAACCCTAAAACCCCTACAAACACCTATATGGGACTAAAAACACTAAATATCCTAAAACCCCTAGAAATACTAAATGACCCAAAAAGCACTAAAATCATTAAAATCCCTAAAACATAATGATATACCTTAAAACCCATAAAAACTCCAAAAAACATTAAAAGTCCCTAAAAACAGTAAAAACTAAAAAAAGCCAACTAAAACCCCACTAAAACCAAAAGAGACCCTAAAAACCAAAAAAAATCCTTAAAATCATCAAAACTTATAAACACCATAAAAAAACCTAAAACCCTAAAAACCCAAAAATACCAAAAACCCTAATAGATAGAGAAAAATCCATAAACACTAAAAAACTAGAAAACCCCTTAAAACCTAAAAGCACATAAAACCCATAAAATCCCTCACCTCCACCAACAAAAAAACCATAAAATACAAAATATCCTTAAGAACATGAAAAACCTGTAAATATAAAAAATTTCTAAAAACCCAAAAAACACTAAAAATAAAAAAAAAATCTCGAAAAAAAGACTATAAACCTAAAAACCCAAAAAATATAAAATATAAAATCTATAAATAATCTAAAAACACTAAACCCCTAAAAGACCCTAAATTCCTAAAAACCCTTAAAATACCCAAAAAACCCCTTGAAAATCATAAAATACCATAAAACCCTAAATGGACTTAAACCCATATAAAAACCATAAAGACCCTTAAAACACTTAATTAACCAAAAAGTCCCTAAAACAATAAAAAACCTAAAAACCAAAAAAACAAAACCTGCCTAAAAATCCAAAAAACCACAAAATCCCTAAAAACACTAAAACCATTAAAACCCTAACAACAATAAAAAAACCTCAAAACCATAATAAACCCTAAATAAGACTAAAATCCCAAAAAACCTAAAAAACAATAAAACCCTAAACCTCCATAGAAAAACATTAAAAAAACTAAAAACCCTTAAAAACCTAAAAAAACATAAACCCGTAAACCCCCTAAAACCACTATAACCCTAAAACTCCTAAAACCCATTAAAAACGAAAAAAAACCTAAAAATACAAAAAACATATAACCCTTAAAAACTCATAAAATCCTAAAAAACAAAAAATGAGCTAAAAACACCTAAAAACACCAGAACCCATTTATCCAAAAAATCCTAAAAACTCTAAAACAAAAAAACATGAAAACCATAAAAACCAAAAAACCCATAAAAATCCAAAAAACCATAAACTCTAAAGCCATACACCCTAAACCCTAAACCTACACCCAAACTATATACCCTCCACCCTAAACCCTATATCATACACTCGAAACTCTATACCCTACCCTAAACCATATTCCATAAACCCTATACCCTACACCCTATATCCTAAACTATACTCTCTAATCCCAATACCCTAAACTGTGAACCCCAAACTGTACACAACAAACCTTATAAAAAAAAGAAACATACACCTTCAACCCAAAACCCTACACCCGAGAACCTATAACCTGGATCTAAACACTATACCCTACTCCCTAAACCCTGTATCTAACACCCTAAACCCTATACCCCACACCATAAACAGTAAGCACTACACCCTACACCTTATACCCTACACCCTAAACTGTAAACACTGCACACTAAGACCTATACAATGAACCATAAACCCTATAACCTAAACCTTAAACCCAATACCCTAAACCGAAAACATAAAACTCTAAACCCTATAACCTACACTCAAAAACAAAACCCTACACCCTAAACCCAATACCCTATACCCTAAACCCTACTCCCTAAACCCTAAACCAAAAATGATAAACCCTAAACCATACACTCTAAACCCTAGACTATACACCCTAAACAAAAATCCTACACCCAAATACATATAACATATACACTAAACCCCACAACCTAAACCCTATACCTGACACCCTAAACCCTATTCTCTACACACTAACCCAGTACCCTACACCTTAAACCTGAAACCCTACACACTTAACCCTACACTCTGCACCCTTCACTCAAAACCATATACCTTAGACCCTATACCCTACAAACTAAACCCTAAACCTTACACCCTAAACCCTAAACCATGCATCCTAAACCCTATACCCAACACCCTAATCCCAAAACACTACACTAAAATACCCAATACCTTTCTCCCTAAACATGAAAACCTATACCTTAAACCCTATACCCTACACACTAAACCCGACACCCTACACCCTAAACCCAATACCCAACTCCCAAAACAATAAACCTTAAAGCCTAAACACTATTCCCTTAACCCTAATCCTTATAACCTAAACCCTAAAACCTATACCCTACAACCTAAACCCTATACCATACAAACTAAATCCTAAACAATAAAAACCTTAAAATTTAAAAAATCACCGAAAAATATAATAAAACTCTAAAACCCCAAAAATTCATAAATTCCCTAAAAACCTAAAAAACCCTTAAACACCTAAAATTCCCTAAAAACCCTAAAAAACCCAAAATCCATAAAACCCTTAAAAACCCTAAAACTATAAAAAAACTAAAAACCATAAAAACACTAAAATCACTAAAAACACTAAAAGCACTAAGAAATCCCTAAAACGCCTAAAACCCTATGAAAATCCTAAAACCCTAAAAACCCTCAGAACCCTAAAATCCATAAAAATCCTAAAACCCCCGAAAACCATAAAGAAAATGGCGTCTTACTCTCTCGGCAGTCCTCTCTCGTCGCGATGCTCCCCTCTTGGAGCCTCAGCAGATTGGGATCTCCCCACGGTGGTCGTGGCTTGCATTGGTGGTTCTTGGTGGTGTTGGCCCTTGACGGTGGTGGCTTCAGGCGACTCTCAACGGTACCCATCTTCGGAAGTGATCTGGTCTTTTGCGGATCAGGATGGTTTCTGGTGATGATCTTCGGTGGTGTTTGGGAGCTGGGTGTGACTGGCTTTGGCGGGTCAGGTTTGGACAGTTGATGACAGATTCAGGCTCTTGTTCGGACGAGAGATGATCCAGATCTATTCGGCAAGAGCGTCGGAGCCTCCATGAATGGGTCAACGGTTTTGATATCTTCAACGGTGGAGGGAGATTCAACGGAGGTGTAAATTCTGGTCTCTTCGATGATTCTTGGTGGCGTGGACTGGCTATGGCCCATCCTCGGTGCGGCGTTGTAGGAAAATCGTGGAGTAGTTCAGATCTAGGATTTCCATCGTGCGGTGCTTCAGTTACATGGAGGTGCGGGTCAGATCTGGGCGATACGATAAGTGGCTTTGCAGATCTTTTTCTCTTTTCTGCTATTAGGAGTGTTCTTCGCAGCGTTGGTCTCCGGCGGCCTCTTTCGACTTCTTGGCAGTAGGGTTCTCCCAATGTCTTCGGAGGTTTAGTTTTCTCAGAACAGCAGCCTGGCCTTTTTGGATCCATGATGCTGAATGGTGGGTGTGATGGGATCTGCGATGTTCTGGAAATGGCATGCCCCCTTCCATGCTTGAATCTGGTTTTCCATATCTGAGTCTGGGAGGGTTTTTCTGGATCTCTTGGCTTTTTGACGGGTTCTGGAGGCTGCGGAAAGTGAAGGTGCGGGTCCGTGCTTCTGTTTCCTTAGTTTCACCTTTGGTTTATGATGCTGATGAGTTTCTAGACATGTTGAGCTACGTCCTGGATGCTATGGTGGAATGTGGCCTTTTGAGATGTTGCTAGTTTGGTTGTGAGTCGTTGATGAAGTTGGATTTGAGGCAAGATGAGATGGATGTTGATGGTTGTGGTGCTGGTTTGGTTTTGAATAGCTATGGGTGTGGGATTTTTGTTATGGTGAGTGTTCTGGATGATGTCCGGTGTGTTGCTGGTTTCTGTTTGTCAGGAGGTGAAGATTGTTACGTCTGGTTGTGGTGCTTGTGCTGTTGTTTGATGTTGCTGGTTCTGATTGGCTGTGATATCGGATTTTGTGATATTGGTTGTTGGGGATGGTTGGTTTGGATGTGTTGCTGCTGTGTTGCTGTGATGATTGGATGTTGTGCTGCTGGATGCTGGTACTGGATGGATGTGATGTGATGATGCCGCTTTTGTGTCTGTTTTTTAGTCTTTCTCTTTCTTTGTTTTTCTTTTTTTGGTGTGGGTTGTAAGGGGTTTTTGGTGTCATTTGTTTGACCCCTCCCCTCCCTTGTCTATTGTGTCTCCTTTTTTCTCTCTAATAAATTTGGGGGGGTCGGGAATAGCCCAACCCTCGCATCTTCTTTGCCCCTAAAAATACTAAAAATATTTAAAAATCCCCAAGAAACCCTAAAAATATCTAATAAGACTAAGAAACACTAAAGCTTAAAAAACCTAAAAACCCTAAAAATCCCTAAAAACCCTAAAAACTCTAAAAATCTATAAAACCCCTAAAAACCCTAAAATAACTTAAAATCCTAAAACACCCTAAAAACTGTTGAATCCAAAAAGCATTAAAACACATAAAATCCTTAAAAAACCCCAACATACCCTACAACCCCAAAAAACATGAAAAAATATGAAACCCATAAAAACCAAATAAAACCCTAAATCTCTAAAAATACTAAAAACCCTATAAAATTATTTAAACCCCCTAAAATATCCTAAAAACCCTAAAACCCTAATATACCCTGAAAGACCCAAAACATCGTTAAGAATCTTTAAAGAACATTAAAACCTTAAAACCTCCTAAAATCCCCTAAAACCCCTAATAGACCCTAAATGATCATAAAATTCCATTAATCACCTAAAAGACACTAAAAAACCTGGAACCCCAAAGGGACACTAAAAACACCTAAAATCCCTAAAAGAAGTCAAAAACACTATAAAGTGTAAATTATACTAAAACCCCTAAGAACCATAAACAAACCTAAAAATTCTTAAGACTAGAAAGGGTCCAAAAACACTAATGGACCCTAAGAACCCCCCAAAACCCTAAATGACCCTAAAAAGGTAAAATCCTACAATGTCCATAAAAAACCTAAAGACCCTAAAAACCCTAAAAACCATAAAGTACCCCAAAAATCCTTTAAAAACCCTAAAACCAACCAGACCCCATAAAAACCCCAATGACCTTAAATACTCTAAAAAACTCATAACGACTCTAAAAACACTAAAACCCTCTAAAGGATTCTAAAAATAATACAAAACCTATAAACCCTTAAAAACCACAAAACCCGATAAAACTCAAACCCCTCTAAAATAATTATGAAAACTTAAAACTCTTAAAACCCCATAAAACCTTCAAAATAAAAAAAATTAATAATCACTAAAACCCTAAAAATCCTAAAACACTTAAAAATTGAAACAAAAACCCTTAAGACACTATAAAAATACTAAAACACCTAAAACCCCAAAAATCCCCCAAAAAATTTTAAATCCCCCCCAAAATCCAAAAACCCATAAATACCCTAAAAACTCTAAAAGCCACTAAAATACACTAAAAACCCTAAACCCCCTTAAAAACCATAAAAAATATAAAAACCCTCTTAAATCCAAAAAAATCAGTAAAACAATAAAACCCTAAAAACTAAAAATGTCCACAAAACCCTAAAAACTCTAAAAACACAAATTCCCAACCACTAATACCCCTAAAACACCTCAAAATCATAAAACCACTAAAAATCCAAAAAAACCTCCTAAAACCACTAGAAAACCATAAAAATCCGTAAACACCCCTAAAAACACTAAAACCCTTAAAGGGCCCTGAAAACTCTAAAAACCACTAAATGAATCAAAAATAACTAAAACCAATAAAACCCTATAAAAACCCTAAAATTCCCATAAAACCCTTAAACACCCAAATAACCCATAAAAATCCCTAAAACCTTCACTAGGATAAAACCCCTTAAAAAATGAAAAAACAAAAAAAAACATAAACAATTCAAAAAAGAACGTAAAAATCTAAACTGACTATAAACCCTATAAACATAAAAACCATAAAAACCATAAAACGACTAAAAATATAAAAAACCAAAAGGGGGAAAATCAAAATCTAGAAAACCCACCAAAATGCTAAAAACCCATAAACCTCTAAAAACCATAAAAACCTTTAGAAGTCCCTTTCAATCGCTAAAAACTCAGAAAAAACCCATAAAAACCCTAAAATCACATAAACAACCTTAAAAACACCAAAAAACCCAAAAACCCAAAAACCCTAAATCCTCAAAATACCAAAAAAAACCCACTAAAAGACCCTAGAAAACCCGAAATTACCTAAAATACCCTAAAATCTGAAAAAATCTTAAAAATACACTAAAAAACTAGAAAACACAGAAAAGACCCTAAAACCCCTTATAAACCATTAAAACCCCTAATGGACATAAAAACCCTTAAAACCCAAAATATAAAAAAACCATAAAATACCCGATAAAACTTAAAAGGATCTAAAAACCTTAAAAACCATAAAGGACCCCAACACACTAAAACCCTTAAACACCCTAATGAACCCAAAAAACTATAAATATCCCTAAAGGATACTAAAAACTATAAAAACCCATAAAGGACCCTAAAAACTCTACAAAATCTAAAAGACCTAAATAACCTTAGAACGCATTAAAAACACTAAAGGATAATAAAAACCATAAAACCAATATAGGACCCTAAAACCCAAAAAGACCATAAATACCCAATAACCCAAAAAAACACAAGAAACCCTAAAAAACAACGAAAAATCAGAAAACAAACCCATAATAACCATAAAATAACAAAAAACAATAAAACCCCTAAAAGACCTTATGAAATAATAAAAACCAAAAAATTCCCTAAACCCCTAAAAAACATTAAAATAACCTAAAAACATAAATATCCTAAATGTCCATAAAACCCCTAAAACCCCTAAAAACCCCTAAAACCAAAAAACCCCTAATAAACCCCAAAACCCTAAAAACTCTAAAAAAGAAAAAAACCATAAAATATTTAAAACCCCAAGAAAATATAAAATCATCTAAGAACCTAAAAACATAAAAAACCCATAAAACCATAAAACTACCCAAAACCCCTTGAAACCAAAAAATACCCAAAAACCCGCAGATCCCTAAAAACCTAAAAATCTTAAAAATGGTAAAAAAATATTTAAAACACATAAAAACCATAGGAAATCCGAAAATACCCTAAAAACCATAAATAAAACCCTTTAAACCCCTAAAAATCTAAGAACACTAAAACCCTTACACCTTGAAAATTCTTGGAAAAATTCTATGAAAAATAAAAAATCCCTCAAACCACACTAAAACCCTTAAAAACTAAAAATACTAAAAACTAGAAAAACTGATAAATCCCTAAAAGACCACAAAACCCTAAAAACCATAAAAGACACTAAAAAACATAAAACCCAAAAATCCCCTAATACCAATACGATAACCCTTAAAAAACATAAAAAACCCTAACCCCTCCCCCCCCCAAATCCTATAAACATTAAACCCACTTAAAACCATAAAACCCTAAAAATCATACAAAACCATAAAAAACCTTAAAACCCATAAAAGACATAAAAATATGAAAAAATCCTATAACATTGAAAAACCCTAGAAACAAATAAAAATCCATAAAATATTTAAATACCATTAAAACCCTAGAAATAATAAAAACCCACTAAAAATCCAAGAAAACATTAATGAACCTTTAAACGCCAAAAATATATGGAAACTCCAAAACCACTAAAACCACTCAAAACACCCAAAAACCCATATGAAATTTTAAGAGCCCCTATGAAAACCCATAAAATATAAAAAATCATGAAACCCCTGAGAACCTCTAAAACTCATAAAAACCCATAAAAACCTAAAAACACTGAAAGAAACCTTAAAACCCAAGAAACCTAAAAAACCCTAAAAGCCCAAAAAGCCCTAAAACCCAAAAAACCCGCCAAAAAAACTATAAAGTTTTAATAATACCATAAAACCACTAAAACCATAAAACCCCCTAAAACCCCAGAAACCCATAGAGAAGATGTAGTAAGGAGTAGAACCATGCGATTGTGGGGATTGTGCTCAACCCCTACCCATAAATGGTAAGAGTGAAGATCTGGCCTTGGATCAGTCATAATTGATCGATTGTAAGGATCTATTCGATCATTTCAAACATCGTGCGTTAATTCCTGAAGGTCGAATGGCTCTAGAGGCATCTGATATAAATATTAACTTCACTAATGTGCTTAAGTCCATATATATCTTCACCTTCACTAATTTCAGTGCTCCTTCCATTGGTTGTGTGATTAGAAAAGGTTGTGTGGACCATGTCTCTTCAAATCATGAGGTAGTGGAGGATAGAATCATCTTATGTCGATTTTACATAATCGTGATGGTATTGACCCCGAAGCAAGGAACCTTTGGAAATTTGGGGATCTTACCAAAAAAATTACTAAATTTATGGGGTTTAATGATTAGAAGATGATAGATATGGGGATTTGATATTAATATATTGTATTCCCATCGGATGATTGTAAAAGGAGATCTTGGAGGTTTAGATCACTTAACCTCAAATTGGGCCTTCTCTTGATTCAAGACATGGAAAATAATTTTGATCCCTTCAATGTGAAAACACCTCCATGCAGATATGGATACGCATCTATAAGATGAATTGGATCTATAGAATCCCCGGATCTTATGGGACATTACATCTTTGGTTGGATTTCCAATTAGTATTGACCAAGAGACTCATAGTCCAAGGAATGGGGACTATTCCAAAGTCCTTGTTTAAGGGGATATGATGAGTATCCTTGTTGGGGAGGTTTTCCACAATACCATTGAGGAAAGTATCACCCTAGAAATTCAATATGAAATAAGGGCTAAATGTTGTAACAATTTCAATTTTTTTGGTCATCTAATATCAGTGTGCAAATGACTAATGTCTTACACCATAGGAAAATTATTGTGGCATGAGGCCAACATCTACAATAAAATTAATGGATTAGTTAAAGGAAAGGGATAGGTGAGCCCTAAGGTTGTTGAGACTCTCCAGGATCCTACTTTTGTGACCTCACTGATCATAGCTGATGACCCTGAGGGGATCACACCCCTGTAAAAAATAATAAATAATCTGTTTAGCATGCTCCTCCTCAGGCCCCAACTAACTTGGGATCATGAATAAAATCCTTTATATGGACCCTATTCATAGAATCACTACTACACAAGCTTCTTCACATGTTAGTTTACCCATTTATGTGGTAGGGGAACTGGAAATGTTTCGGACACCCCTCCCCCCCAAATCCAAGGAGTGGTTGTTCCTGCTAAAGAGCATGATGCTGGAAGCACTAGAAATTCCAAGAAGGAACTGAAACCCCAAAATGACATTTTATATCTAGTTCCTTATCTAGATACTGAACAGTCGGCTCAAGAGTATTTGATCACACCTGTAGGTCTGTTTAATATTGTATAGTAGGCTCAAACCACACACTCTGATGGGTAGGTTCCCATGTCTACCGGTTCTCCTGCACAGACTGTAGCCTATCCTCTTGATGGTGTTGTGGTAAAGGGATATATTGGTCACGGTGATGACATATTTATACTATAGGGGACACATGAGACCGCTTCTACCATCCCAATCACACCAGTGGACCAGATCCATTTCGATGAACAAGTGGTCGCACCCAAGAGATCACCTATTCTAGAATTGAATGAATATTTTATCTTGGTGGTCTCCTCAAATAAGGTTGTTGAGAGGAAGATTGACGAGGTTTCTTCCAAAGTAATAGTTTTCACTCTAAATAAATTCATCCCACTAAATTTGACTCTCTGGAGTGAAATGGATCAGGACCCTTAGACCTAGAAATATGGTGAGGAGCATGCCCTTAGTCCTGAACCCAATGACCAGCTGAAGACATGCATAACCATATGAAGAAATACAATGACACAAAACCCAACAAGTAGACTATGAGTAAGACCAAAAATAAAGGAATTAAATTTAAAGGTAAGGCAAGAAACCCCCTCCAAACCTATCAAAGATAATATTCCTCTTTCTTTGGGAAAAACACCCCTCAATCAATTAGCATTATGTTTTGGAATTTTCAAGGGATTAAGAATTCCCCCACAACCTCCGCTCTTAGGAATTTTATGCTCTTTAATAGGCCAATGCTCTTTTGGATTGATGATCCCATGATGAAATTTGAAAACTCTAATGGTTTTAATTGGACAAGTCTTGGGTACTCAATTGATTCCCACAATAAGAACAATAGTGACTTGGAAACCATAGAGGTTTTGAAGCATGATAACATTCATGTTATTTCATTTGGGACATTCTATCAAATCATATCTCTTTCAATATTCTTTCAAGTCGTTACTTTACCCCTCTCATGTGTGTATGTATCATTCTGGTACAGTAGAAGTGAACTTTGGAGGAAGATGACTTATATAAATGTTCTTATTGTTCAAAACTAAATTGTTCTTTGTGACTTCAACATTGTTAGGAATCCATATGAGAATATTGGTCCTGACTTCTACCAAACTACTGTTTTTGAATTCTATCACTATCAGGACTAGTGTTACCTCACTGGGGTTCCTATTTATGGAGCCTCTTTTACATGGTTAAGGTTTATATTAAATGGAAGACAAGCTAGATAGATTAACATGTGTTTTTATCAAATCAGTGAAATGGGTGACCTCGTAGATGTCTCTGGGTTCACTCTTTCTAAGTATAACCTGGATCACAACACCTTATTATTGATCTCTAGGAGGTTATTTCAAGGTAAATTCCCATTCCCTTTAAACTCAACAATGTATAGATTATGATTCTTGGTTTTATGGATGTGTTCATAAATGGCTGGAGAAACACCTTATGAGGAATCCCTCATTATTTTCTGGCCTCCAAACTCAAAAAAATAATATTTCTTCTAAATGAGTAGAGAAGGAATTATTTTTTCTTGGTTATATGAGAACATTAAGGCTATTGAATCCCAGATTTCTGCATGTCAAATCACCAACCAGTAGCTACCCTTTCCTTCTCAGGAGGAGATCCACCTACATTCTAAGATGGATGACCTTCTCTCTCTTATCGAGAGGTAAGCTAATAACCAATTCAATGTATAGTAGAAAAAATAAGGGGACCCAAACTACAAATTCTTCCACCATATTTATAGGGAGAAGAAGGAAAAAATCATGAATTCCATTCATATCAATGACTCCACTTCAATAGCTGATAAAAGGATTTCCTAATCTATTATGGAGTATTCCAAGGCATTGTATAATAATGACGGTGAGGATCATTCCAGTAATCTATATGACTCGATCTTTCCATGTATTGATGAGAAGTAGAATAATACATTAATGAATTTTCCATTTAAAGAGAAAAGTTAGATCTTCATTATTCCCTTTTAATATGAAATTTTTTGTGGGCGAGGATGGTTTTGGTAGTAAGTTTTTTATGATCTATTGAGATATTATGCATGTGGTGATCACCAATGCAATTAGGGAGTTATTTCTTTCCATCTCAGTCCAGCATTGAATGAATTCAAATTTTTTTTCTTTGATTCCAAAGAATGAAAATTATCTTAGAATATGGGTTTTCAGCTTGTTTCCAATACAAGTACTATTCCAAAAATTATTAGCAGGATTATGGTTTTAAGGATGGCGAATATTATATAGGATCATATCACCCCAAATCAATTTGGGTTTGTTCCTAGGAGGATTATTCAAAAGTTCCTATTTACAGCCTCAGAAGGCATCAACATCATTAGGAATGAGGAAAATCATAGTTACTTGTCTAGGAATCTAGACATTTCCAAGGACTTTGAAACAATCAAGTAGTGATTTATCTTTAGTGTACATAGAAAGTATGGTTTCTCTTGCACTTTCATAAAATTGGTTAGTACTATATTGGCCAGTGTTAGATTCTGCATCCTTATTAGTGTTTCCCAAAAGTTTTCTTTCAATTATCTAATTGAGTCTGACATGGGGATCCACTATCAATTTTTCTCTTTACAATTACTGAAGCAATTTTGAGTTTGTGCACCATTGATCTCCTGTAGTATGGCCAATATAAACCAATAAAGGTAGGGAGAGACATTTATGTTCCCTCCCATCATCTTTATGCTGACTAAATCCTCCTGTTCTAGTAGGAAAACAAGCGAACCTTATCATCAATCAGAAAGGTCTTCCAACATTATAAAAGAGTTGATATGAAATCCATTAACTATAGAAAATCATTTGTTGTCTTTGTCAAGGGGGTTTCAGTTTCTAGGAAAATTAGTATTTCCAAATCCCTTGCTATGAAGAGGGGCTCACATCCATTTCTTTAACTAGGGGTCCTTCTTTTTTTGGGGAGGTTCAAGATCTGTCATCTTAAGAGAATAGAATCCAAGATCATTCAACAACTTTTCAAATGGAAAAGGAAGTTTTTATCGTAGGCGATAAGGTATTTCTTGATCGATTTTGTCATCACATACTTGTTTTTTCATGCTTTCTCCATCTGTAGATGGGAAAATAATCTTATCAAAAACCATCATGTAAAGATTATGAATTTTTATATGATGGGATTTATTAGTGAAAGAAAGAAGGTTTATGTGTCTTGGAAAGAATGCACAAGCTTGTTGATCTGGGTAAGGGCTAGGAATTAACTATCTCATAAGATATAATCATGCCCTTCTTGGAAAGTTCCCTTTGATCTTGTTCAACTCATCTAATAACATATTGGATTTTATTCAAGTGAGATACATTCAGATGTTATGTGATGAGTTCACTAGTTACATACCCTCTTCTATCAAGTAAACAATTAGATCCCCATACACAGACATTACAACTCACTAAAAATGGGTTGCGTCTAAATAGTCAAATATAAACTAATGTTCAGCTAATTGGATTTAAAGTCCCTTTATTGAAGATTTAATTCTTTCACAGGATTTAAAAAATATTTCCATTATGGATCTCAACCAATGAATTGAAGATCTTGATGAGATCCTTCCAGCTAATATCATTCTGCAGATTTAGAGTTATATGTTTATTAACATTGACATCTTTATTTGGAAGCTGAACCGTGTTGGGAAGTTTTATACAAAGGGATAATATAGACATAAATGTTCATAGAGCATGGTTCCTCCCATTTGGCTTTCAAAATTTAGTAGATATTTTATTCCACCAATAAACCATTTGATTTTGTGATAAATCTAGAAAAATCAATAGCCCATTCAAGATAAGCTTCAAAAGGCCAGTTACAATCAGGATTTAGTCTCTCACCTTTTCCATTGGGCCAAGGAAACCAATCAACAATTGTTTATTTGCTGCAATATTTCCTTTATGTTGTGGGATTAATTTCAAGGCCTTTTCGGGTTTCACATTAACCAGAAAAACCCGATACATAATCTACCTGGCAGCTTTTCTGATCTGAAATACAGTGACCAGGTTCCCAATTTTCTACTCACTACTGTTACTAATCTTGTTTCCTATGTTCGGGCTTCCCGAAATGTAGTGTATTTCAATAGGAAACACCTCTCCTTTCAGGGTGGGGTTGTGAATAAACTTAATGTGGTCTATGCGACTTCTCGAATTCAAATTGGCTCGATGGGTAATGATTTCAATGATATTAATTTTTTTTCATATGCTAGGAATTTCTAAAAGGTCCAAAAAGTCATGGGTTATAAAATTTATTCGAATGGCCCCTTGATTACATCATGGATCGATGTTTATGTGGATGGTGTCGACTTGGAAGCACCTGGTGCCTCGGGGCATGGAGGGGTTTTCTGTACCCACAATGGATTTTTACAGGGATGCTTCAATCACATTATTGGAAGTGGATGTTCTTATAAAGATCATATTTGGGAAATTTTTGTGGTGGTTAATTTTTCCGTTCAATTTTGATGGAAAGTTCTCTGGCTTGAATCCGATTTAATGCTTGTGGTGGATTCTATCAAGAACAAGTCCAAGAGAGTTCCTTGGAGGCTTCTCACAGAATTTATTGAATGCCTTAGACTATTCTAGACTATCATTCAAAATTTCACACATTCATATCAAGAGGTGAACTTAGTGGAATATGACTTGTCTAAAAATTTCATTGCGGAAATTTTCTTATTGTGGTCTTTTGTCACCCCATATTTTTGTGCACCCTTAGTGGACCCTGATATGATGGGTGACTTTCACACCCATGTATATAAACAATCATTATAATTCTTTGGTTTTAAATTTTTAATAAATATTGGGGGGGCAAATATGGTTCGTCTCAAGCCTTGTTTTTCGTAAAAACCCCAAATTCCTGAATATCCTAAAAACAAAAAAAAAGTTAATTAAAACCCAAAAAACCAAAAAAAACTAAAAAACCTACAAACCCAAAACCAAACACAGTACCATATACCCTTCACCCTAAACTCCAAACCTTACACCCTATACCCTATACCATAAACCATTAACCCTAACCCCTACACCAAATAATCTATACCCTACACCTTAAACCCTAAAACAAACACTAGACATCCATTACACAACACACTAAACCCTATACAACACACCCTAAACCATAAACCCCATTACCCAAACCCTATACCCTAAACCCTAAAAAATAAACCCTACACCCTAAACCCTATACCCTACACCCAAAACCCAAAACCCTGCACCATACACCTTGTACCCCGCACCCAGAACCACAAACCCTACACTTGAATTATTATTCCCTAAATCAAAAAACCTAAACACAACACCCTATCCCTGATACGGTATATCCAAAATCATAAATCACAAACCATGAACCATACACGCTACAACCTAAACCCTAAAACCTATACCCTAAACCATATACCCTACACCCAAAATCATAAACCTTACACCCTAAACCCCATGAACCACTCCCTAAACACTATACCCTACACATTGAACCCTACAACCAACACACAAAATCCTATACACTACACCCGAAACCCTATAACATACACCCTAAACCCTAAACCCAATACCCTATACTTGAAAACCTAAACCCTGCACCCTAAACCCAATAACCAGTCCCGTAAACCCTAAATTCCACACCCTAAACCATATACCATACATTATAAACCCTAAACCATTCAACCTACAACATAAAAAATATACCACACACCCTAAATCCTATACAATACACCCAATATCCTAAACTATAACCCTATACCCAATACCCTAATCCCTAAACCCTACACCATAACTATAAACCCTATACCCTAAACCCTATAACCTACACCCGAAACCCTAAAAAATATATCATAAACCCTATAACCTACACCTAAACAATATAACTTACACCCAAAAACTTATTCCCTAAATAAAAAACCCAATACCTAATACCATAAACCATAAACCCAACACGCTAAACCATATACCCTACACCCAAAACCCAAAACCCAATACCCTAAACCCAAAAACCTACACCCAAAACACTATACAAAACACCCTAAACCATAAACCATACACCCTTATCCCTAAAACCTACATAATAAACCCAAAACTATACACCAAAAACCTTATACTCTAAAACCTAAACCCAAAACTCAATACCATAAAACTTGTACACTGCATCATGAACCCTGAACCCAACACCATAAACCATATACCCTAAACCTTAAACCCAAATTTATAAACACTATGCAAAACACCCTAAACCAAAGACCATAAATCCTAAAACATATACTCTAAACCATAAAACATATTCCCTAAAGGATATATTGAGCACCCTAAATTTTAACCCCTAAACTCTAAAACCTACACTGAAAACCCTTTACCCTTTACCGTGCAACCTAAACCCTATACTATGCACCATAATCCTTAAACCCTAAACCTAAACCTTATATTCTCTACCCTAAACCCTATAAAATAAACTCTATAACCTATTCCCAAATCCCAAAACTGTACACCCTAAACCCTATACCATATAACAAAAACCCTAAACCCTAAATTGTAAACCCTATACCCTACCCCCTAAACCTTAAACCCTTAAACATTAAACCTATACCCTACATCATAAACCATAAACCCCATACCCTAAACCAAAAATCCTACACCATAAACCTTAAAACCTACACCCTAAACCATATATCCTACACCTGAAACCCAAACCCTATATCCTAAACCCAATACCCTACACCCAAAACAATATCTCATACACCCAAACACATTTACCCTAGACTCTAAAACCTAAACCATCCACATTAAACCATAATCTCAGAAAACCATAACTAACCCTAGAAACCATAAATACCATTAAAACACCAAACCCCATAAAATCCGTTACAATTTATAAAAAATCTCTAAAACACCCCAAAACCCTAAATCCCCTAAAAATGATAAAACCCTAAAAACGCCTTGAAAACACCCAAAACCCCATAAAACCACAAAACTCCTAAAAAACCAAAATCCCTAAAACCTCTAAAACCCTTAACAACCCTAAAACCCCAAAAAACATAAAAATCCTAAAAGAATGTAAAAAACACTAAAAAAACTAAAACCCTATAATTTTTTTGAAAAACCTAAAACTCTAAAAACTGTTAAAATCCTAAACCACCTTTAAAAACCTAACAATCATTAGAAACCCTAATAACCCCTAATAACCCTAAAAACCATAAATCCCAAAAACCCCTAAAAACCTATAAAACCCCAAAAAACTCTAAAAAATCTAACAAAACAATAAAATCCCGAAAATTCTAAAAAACCTCTAAAATCCACCCAATAAAACCCTAAAAACTTCAAAACCCATATAAATTCTAATAATCATAAAATAACACTAAAATGAAAAAAATAACTATGAAAATACTAAAAATACTTAAAACACTAAGAATACCAGCAAAACCCCTTAAAAGGATTAAAAAAAATCCTTAAATCCCTTTTCAGACTCTAAAGACCATGAAAATTATAAAAAAACCCTACAAACAATAAAAACCATAATATTTCTTATAACCCTAAAAAACTCTAAAGTCCCCTAAAAACCATTAAAACTGATAAAAAAGATAAACCCCCTAAAACACTAAAACCCACTCCAAAATACTAAAAACCTTAAAATCATTAAAACTTATAAAAACCCTAAAACACCACTTAAAAACTTTAAAACCCCTAAAAACACTTAATGAACCTAAAATGGTTAAACACCCTAAAATCCCATAAAACCCTAAAAACCCTAAAAACCCAAAACCCCCTTATCAAACCCTAAAATAGTTATAAATCCATTAAAACCCTTAAATATTTTAAAAAAAACCACCTAAAAGAACGTAAAACCCCTAACAACCCTATATGATTCTAATACCCATAAAACCCCCAAAAAGACACTAAAACTCAACAAAATCCTAAAAGACAATAAAATGACCTAAATACAATAAATGACTCTAAAACTCCTAAAAACCATAAAAGATCCTAAAAACCCTAAAATAATCATGAAAATTAGCAAAGGACTATAAAACCCTCAGAGGACACTAAAACACATTAATGTCACAAAAAACCATAAAGGACCCTAAAAACCGCTAAAACCTCAAAAAGAAACCTAAAACCCCCTAAAAACAAAAAATTATCCTTAAAGAATCTTAAAACACTAAAGAAACCTAAAAACCCTAAAATATCATAAAAGCCTTAAAAAAGTTTAGGAACCATAAACCCCCCCAAACACAAAAAGACCATAGAAAACCATAAATGACACTTAAAACCCAAAATCCCCTAAAAGTGCATAAAAAAATAAAAACTATTAACCAAAATAATGAGAAATAAAAGCCATTAAATACCCTTAAAACACTAATAAACATTCAATGACCCTAAAAATTGTAAAAAATCAATAAACCCTTATAAAACATGAATGACCTGAAAACCACTAAAAACCACTACTAACACCAGAAATCCCCTAAAACCCCCAAAACCCTAAAAAGTGATAAAAATACATAAACCCCGATAAACCTAAAAATAATTAAACCCTGAAACACTAGAAAAACCAAAATCCCTAAAACTATTTCAAACCCCTTTAACAAATTTTAAAAACCCCTTAAAATCAAAAAAATCCCAAAACCACTAAAATCCCCTAAAACCCATAAAAACCCTAACAATAATAATAAAACCCTTGAAACCATTGAAGATAATAAAAGTATAAAAAACCATAAAATACCACCAAAACCCAAAAACACCAAAATATTACATAAAATCATAAAAGATATTAAACCCCCTACAAACCCTAAAACCGTAAAACACCTAAAATAACCCTAAAAGACGTCGAAAACCCCTAAGAAAAATTATAGGACCCTAAAAACCAAAAATGATCTAAAAACACTAAATGAACCCTACAAATTCTGAAACCCCTAAGGGACCCAAAAAACATTAAAACCCTAAGGAAACCTAGAAATCTTAAAACTCAATAAAAGATCCTAAACACCCCAAAATCAATAAAGGACCCATAAAACCCTAAATAACCATAAAAGAACCTAAAAATCCAAAAACAATGAAATACATGAAACATGCTAAAACCTTTAAAGACCTTAGAAAATAATAAGAAAACCCAAAACGACCCTAATGCCCTTAAAACCCTAAAAGTTCCCAAAAACCCTATAAACCCAAATTGAATCTAAAAACCCTAAAACCCCCCCAAAACCCAAAAACCCCTCATAAATCCTAAAACCCTAAAAACATTAAAAGACCCTAAAAAACATAAAAACTAAAAAAACCCTATAATACCATAAAACCCATAAAAAAAAGAAAACACCAAAACCCCAAAACCCCCAAAACCCCTAAAACCATAAGCAACCCTAAATCCAGAAAACACATAAAATATTTTTAAAAACACTAAAACCTTAAACACCCTAAAAACATAAAAAACCATAAAATCCCAAAAAAAACATACTGCAAATTTCTAAAAACCACTTAAAAACCCAAAATAACATAAAAATCAGTCAGGTCACCTAAAAACCCTAAAACCCTAAAGGACAAGAAAAAAACCCTAAAACCCATAAAGGACCTTAAATCACCTAAAAGACCCTAAAAATATTTAAAACCCTTAAAGTACTTAATAGCCCTAGAAACCCTTAATGACCATAAAAATAATCAGTGACCCAAATAACCCAAAAAACCCTAATGGGACATAAAAAACCCAAAAAATAAAAAAATACCCTAAATCCCTTTAAACACCCGCAAAACCCTAAAAACAATAGGAAATTAAAACCATTAAAAACCATTAAAACACCTTAAAACCTGAAAAGCCTAATATCCTAAAAACCCCTAATGTCACTCAAATCCCTAAAAACCATAAAACCACTAAAACCCCAATCATCCCTAAAAACCCTAAAACCCCTTAAAACCCTTTAGAACCCTAAAAATCTAAGGACATTAAAAAAACCATAATCTAAAAAACACTATTAAAACCTAAAACACCAAAAGACCCAAAAACTGTGAAATCTCTAAAATGTACTAAACCATAAAACCCCCAAAACCCTATAAACCCCTAAATAAAACCCTAAAACCCCTTAAACACTAAACCCACTAAAACCTAAATACCGTTAAAACACCAAAAATCATAACACCCAAAAAAATCCTAAAAACTGAAATAAACCCTAAAAACCACTAAATCCTAACAAATTCTAAAAACCCTAAATACCATAAAAAACCATAAAAACCCTAAAAACCCTAAAAACCATAAAACGTCCCTAAACCCCTAAAAACCATAAAACCCCTTCAAACTAAAATCATAAAAACACTATCCCCCCCCATTATAAAAAACCACAGGCCTATAAAAAATACTCCAAACACCAAACATACTAAAAACCCAAATAACCCTAAAAAACAAAAAACCAAAAAACAGTAAAAAAACTCTAAATACACTAAAACCGATTATATAAAATAAAACCGCTACAACGAAAACAATTTGTAAAAATCTCAATAACCCTTACAAATTATGAAAACCATAACATAAAAAATCACCGTAAAACTATAAAAAACCAAAAAACCCAAAAAAAACCCGAATTGAACCCTATAAACCCAAAAAACTTTAAAAAACCTAAAAATGCCAAAACCCCTAAAACCTATAAAAATGATAAACAAATTAATAAACCTAAAATCGTATAATACCTAAATTCCCTATAAAACCCTAAAAAATATGAAAACCCTATAATATCATTAAAACACTAAAAAATTATAAAAACCCTAAAAACATTAAATACCCCTAAAAACCCTAAAAAAAATAAAACACAAAATTCCAAGAGAATACTATAAAACCCCAAAAATACCCTAATAAGACCTAAAAATGCCTAAAAATCATAAGGACTCTAGAAAACTCAAAAAACCTAAAAACACTAATAAAACCCTAAATAATCTAAAAACACTAAAAAACAATAAAACCCTATAAAAATAACCATTAAAACCCTCTAAACCCATAAAACCCTAAAAAATCACTAAAACCATAAAATGAACCTAAAAACCATTAAATCATAAAAAACCAAAAACCATTAAAATTTAAAACCCTGTAAAAATCCTTAAAACATGAAAATCCCATAAAAACCATGAAAACCCTAAAGAACCAAAAATATCGTACACCCCCTAAAAACCTAAAAAACAATAAAACATGGAAAAAAGTAAAACTATAAAATCCCTAGAAATCCAAAAAAAATCAAAAACCCCCTAAGTAAAACATTAAAACCCCTAAAAATTCCAAATAGACCCTATAATCCCTTAAAATCCATAAAAGACCCTGAATACCCTAAAAGTCCCTGAAACCCTATAGCCACCCTAGTTGACCCATAAAACCCCCAAAAACAACATATAATCCGAAAAACCAAAAAAAACCCCTAAAACCCTAAATGAAACTAAAAGACAACAAAAAACCCCAAAAAATACGCAGAACCATAAAAAACTGAAAACCCCTAAAAACACTAAAAAGAACGAAAACCCCCCACAAAACCTAAAAACCCCTAAATAACTTAAAACAAATATATCTGGGGAAACCCCAAATAAATATTAAACCCCCTAAATACCCAAAAAAAATTTAAAAACATGTAAACCATATTAAAATCCCCAAATAAAATTTAAAAAAATCCTAAATCCCAATGAAAACTCCTAAAACCCCTAAAACTCTAAAACCCATAAAACAAAAAAAACCCTATATGTCCACTAAAAAATATTGAAACCCCCTAAAATTCCCAAAAACACCACTTAAAACCCCTAAAAAATCTTAAAAATATCTAAAAAATCATTAAAACCATATAAACCATAAAACCCGTAAAACAATTAATGACCAAAAAACCATAAAAACTCTAAATACCCTAAATATCCATAAAACATAAAATAACATAAAACGCATAAAAACAGTAAACCCCTAAAAACAGTAAAATCTTTAAAAATATTTAAGATCATGAGAAAGACCAAAAACCCTAAATCATCATAAAATACCATAAAACCCATTAAAATCATAAAAGAACCAGGTTTTCCTGTAATAACCCTAAATGACCCTAAAATATCTTAAACACCCTAAAGCCCCAAAATACTCTAAATTACCCTAAAAACATCATTAAATACATTAAACCCCTTTAAAACCCTAAAATATGAAAAAACATTATACCCTTAAAAAATGTTGAAACTAATAAAAATACATAAAAATCTTAAATACCATTAAAACCTTAAAAAACACTGAAACCCAAAAAAGAACATTAATGAACCTTTAAACACATAAAAAATCATGAAACTAAAAAAACACTAAAACCAATTAAAATTCCAACCCCCCCCCCCAATGAAATCCCAAAAACCCCTAAGAAAACCCATAATATTTAAAAACCCCTAAAACACCTGAAAACCAATAAAACCCATTAAAACTTTTATAAACCAAAAAACACTGAATGAATCCTTAAAACCCAAGAAACCTAAAAAATCCAAAAAACCCAAAATCCAAAAAAAACACCAAAAAACATAAATAGTTCTAATAATATAATAAAATCACTAAAAACAATAAAAACCCCTAAAACCCCAAAATTTCCTAGAGATGATGGAGAAAGGAGGGGAACCAGGAGATTGTGGGGATTGTGCTCAACCCATACCCATAGATGGTAAGAGTCAGTATCTAGCCTTGGATCAGTCATAATTGATCGATTATAAGGATCTATTCGATCATATCAAACTTGGTGCTTTAAAGCCTGATGGTCGCATGGCTCTGGAGGCATCTGATCTGAAGATGAACTTCGTAGATGTGGTGAAGTTTATAGATTTCTTCACCTTTACTAATTTCTTTTATCCTTCCCTTGGTTGTGTGATTAGAAAATTTCATGTGGACCATGTCTCTACCAATCATGAGTTAGTGGAGGATAGAATCATCTTTTTCTGATTTTACATAATCACAAGGGTATTGATCTCGAAGGGGGGAAAATTTTGGAATTTAGGGATTTTACCAAACATATTACTAAATTTTGGGGGTTTAATGGTTGTAAGATGATAGACATGAGGACATAATATTACCGTATTGTATTCTCCTCGGATTATTGGAAAAGGAGATCATGGAGCTTTGGATTGCTCAAACCTCAAATTGGGCCTTCTCTGGATTCAAGACATGGAAAAAAATTTGATCCCTCCAATGTAAAAAACACCTCCACAAAAATATGGATATGCATATATAAGCTATATATTGGCTATATTGGGATCCCTATATCCTTTGGTACATTGAATATTTGGTTGGATTTTTTATTAGGATTTACAAAAAGACTAATAATCCAAGGTACAAGGACTATGCCAAGGTCCTTGTTTAAGAGGATATGGTGAGTATCTTGGTTGGGGAAGTTTTCCTTAATACCATTGAGAAAATTATCACCCTAGAAATTCAATTTGAAATAAGACCAAAATGTTGTAACAATATAAAATGTGTTGGTCATCTAATATCGGTGTGTAGATGACTAAATTATTGCACCAAATGCAACATATAGGGGCATGAGGCCAACCTCTACAAGAAAATTCATGGAGCAGTTAAAGGAAAGGGACAAGTGGGATCTAAGGTTGCCGAGACTTACCAGGATCCTGCTTTTGTCCCCTCACTGATCATAGCTACTGACCCTGAGGGGATCACACCCCTGCACAAACTAAGAAATAATTTGTTGATCATGATCCTCCTCAGACCTCTACTGATGTTGGAACATGAATAACATCCCCTCTGTGGACCCTGTTCATATCATCACTACTACACAAGCCTCTTCACCTACTAGTATTCCCATTGATGTGGAAGGGGAACAAGTGATGTTCCGGACCCCCCCCCCCCCCAAAAAAATCCAAGGAGTGGTTGTTCCCGCTAGAGAGCATGATGTTGGAAGCAATTGACTGTCCAAGAAGGGAATAAAACCTCAAATTCCATTAACTATCTAGTTTCTTCTTTGGCTACAACACAATAGGCCCAAGAGTAGGTGATCACACCTGCGGGTTCGTTTACTACTGTATAGAAGGCTCGAACCACACACTCTGACGGGTGGGATCCCATGCCTACCAGTTCTCCAGCGTAGACTACAACCTCTCCCAGTGATGTTGTTGTGGTAAAGGGATCTGGTGGTAATGGTGATGAAATTGTTCTACTACAAGGGACACCTAAGACCCCCTCTACTATCCCAGTCACACCAGTGGACTGGATCCATTCTGAGGAACAAGTGGTCACACCCAAGGGATCACATGTGCTATAATTGAATGCATATTCTTTTATGGTGGTCTCCTCAAACAAGGATGTTGAGAAGAATATTGAGGAGGTTTATTCCAAATTAATATTTTTCACTCTAAATAAATTAATCCCACTAAATTTGTCTCTCTAAAGTTATGTGGATGAGGACCCTCAGACCTAGAAAGATGGTGAAGAGCAGGCCATTCATCCCGAACCCACTGACCATCCTAAAGAAATGAATAACCATATGAGGAAATACATTGACACAGAACCCAAAAGGTAGACTATGGGTAATACCAAAAATAAAGGAATGAATGTTAAAGGTAAGGTAAAAACCCCCCTCAAAAACTATCAAAGATAATATTCATCTTTCTTGGGGAAACAAACGCATCGCTCAGTTAAGATCATTTCTTGGAATTTTCAAGGGCTTAAGAATTATCCCAAATCCTCAAACCTTAGGAATTTTATCCTATTTAATAGGTCAATTATCATTGGTATCACTAATCCCATGATGAAGTTTGAAAACTATAAGGGTTTTAATTAGAACAGTATTGGGTGCTCTATTGTTTCACACAATAGGAATAATAGTGACTCAGATACCTTATGTGTTTTGAATCATGATGACATTTCGGTTCTTTCATTTGAGATGTTCTCTAAAATAATCTCCCTTTCAATATTCTTTCAGACTGTTACTTTATCCCTATCATTTTTGTATGTATCATGATTTTATAGTAGAAGTGAACTTTGGAGGAATATTTCTTCTATAAATGTTTTCATTGTCCAAAACTATATTGTTCTTTGTGACTTCAACATTGTTATGAATCCAAATGAGAATATTGGTCCCAAATTCTCTAAAACTATTGCTAAAGAATTATCCCAGTGGCAAAACTAGTGTTACCTTACTTAGGTTCTAATTTGTGGAGCCTATTTTACATGGGTTAGGTTCATAGTAAATGAATGACAAGCTGGTAAGCTTGACACGTGTTTCTATCAAATCAGTGAAACAGGTTCCCTCACTGATATATCTGGGTTCACTCTTCATAAGTTTAACTGAGATCACATCACCTTATTATTGATCTATAAAAGGTTATTTCGAGGTCATATCCTATGCCATTTAATTTCAACAATTCATGGATTACAATTTCTAATTGTATAGAAGTGGTCATGAATGGCTGGAGCAGCACCATATGTGGTATCCCTCATTATGTTCTGGCCTCCAAAATCATAAATAGAATAAAATTTCTTCTAAAAGAGTGTATAATGAATTCTTTTTCCTGGTTAGATGAGGACATTAAGGATACTAAATCCTATATTGTTTCCTGTAAATCACCAACCAGTAGCGGCCCTTTCCTTCCTAGGAGGAGCTCCACCTACATTCCAAGATGGATGACCTTACCTCCCTTAAAAAGAGATATGCACGGAACCAGTTCAATTTCTAGTGGATAAAATGGGGGGGGGGACTCCAAATTCATCCACCATATACATAGGGAAAATATGGAAAAAATCATGAATTCCATTCATATAAATGACTCTACTTTAACAACTGAGAACAGAATTTCCTTGGCTATTACACAATATTTCAAGGAATTTTATAATCATGATGGTGATGATTATTCAAATAAACTATTTTACTCAATCTCTCCATGTATTGATAATAAGTAGAATAAGACATTAATGAATTCACCATTTGAAGAGAAAGTTGGTTCTTCATTATTCTCTTTGAGTATGGAAAGTGTTGTGGGACCAGATGGTTTTGGTAGTAAGTTTTTCATGTTATATTGGGATATTATGCATGTTAAGATCACTAATGCAATTAGGGAGTTATTTATTTCAAGCTCAGTGTCACATGGAATCAATTAAATTTTATTTATTTGATTCCAATGAAATAAAATTCTATTAGCAAAGGGGATTTCAGCTGGTTGCCCTTGGAAACACTATTCCCAAAATTATTAGCATGATTATGGCTATAAGGATGGGTAATATTATGTAAGATCTTATCACCCCTAATAAATTTGGGTTTTTCCTAGGAGGATTATTCAAAAGTTCATATTTAGAGCCTCAGAAGGCATCAATATCACGAGGAATGAGGAAAATCATAGGTAATTTTCCAGATATCTAGACATTTCCAAGGAATTTGACACAATAAAGTGTCAATTTATCTATAGTGTCCATAGAAAGTATGGCTTATCTTGAACTTCCATAAAATTGGTTAATACTATATTGGAAAGTGTCAAATTCTCCATCCTTATTAGTGGTTCCCCAAAGGTTTCTTTCAATTCTCTAATGGAGTCAGATAGGGGGATCCACTATTAGTTTTTCTCTTAATAATTATTGAAGACTATTTGAGTCGGTGAATAATTGATCTCCTATAGGCTGGCCTATATAAAACAATAAAGGTTGGGATAGATATTTATGTTCCCTCCCATCATCTTTATGCAGATTAAATCCTCCAGTTCATGTAGGAAAACAAGCGAACCGTATCGTCAATCAGAAAGGTCATCCAACATTATAAAAGAGTGGATGTGAAATCCATTAACAATAAAAAATCATCTATTATCTTTGGAAAGGGGGTTTCAATTTCCAGTAAAATTAGTATTTCTAAATACCTTGGTGTGGAGTGGGGCTCACTTCCATTTCTTTATGTAGGGGTCCCTCTTTTTTTTGGGGAGGTTCAGGAGCTGTCATCTTGAGAGCATAGAATCCACGATCAGTCAACAACTTTCCAAATGGAAGAGAAAGTGTTTATCGAAGGTGATAAGGGTTTTCTTGATCAATTATATCATCACCTACATGTTTCTTCATGATTTTTACATCTATATATGGACAAATAATCTTATCAAAAACCCCCAAGTTATGATTATGAATTTTTCTTGGATGGGATTTATTAGTGAATGAAAGCTACTTTCAGTGGCTTGGAAAGAATTCACTAAGCCTGTTGATCTAGGTGGGGGATATGAATTAACGATCTCATGAGATTTAATCATTGCCTTATTGGAAAGTTCCCTTTGATCTTGTTCAACTCATCTGATAACAGTTTGGATTTTATTCAAGAGAGATTCATGCAGATGTTATGTGATGAGTTCACTAGTTACATAACCTTTTGTATCTGGTAAACAATTATATCCACATACATGGACATTAAAACTCACTAAAAATGGGATGCATATAAATAGTAAAATATTAACTAATGGTCTACCAATTGGATTAAAGTCCCTTGATCGAGGATTTCATGCCTTTTAATGATTTAAGAAATATGTCCATTGTGGATATCAACCAAAGAATTGGATATCTTGATGAGATCTTTCCAGCTAATATCATTTTGAAGATTCAAAGTTATATGTTTATTAATGTTGACATATTTATTTGGAATCCGAACCTTTTTGGGAAGTTTTCTAAAAGGGCATCCTATAGACATAAATGTTCACAGGGCATGGTTCCTCCCATTTGGCTTTCAAAATTTTGTAGATATTTTATCTCACCAATAAAACATTTTCTTTTGTGATAAATCTAGAAAAATTGACTTCCCATTCAAGAGAATCATTATATGTCTGGTTACAATCAGACTTCGGTATCTCAAATTTACCTTTGATCCAAGGAAACCAATCAACACTTGTTTATTTACTGTAATTTTCCTCCATGTTGTGGGATTACCATCAGGGCCTGTTCGGGTTCCACATTATCCTGCAAAGTCTGATACATAATCTTCTTGGATGATTTTATGATCTGAAATACAGTGAGAAGGTTCCCAATTTTATACTCACTGTTTTCACTGCTCTTGTTTCCAATGTTTGGGCATCCCCAAATATAGTGTATTTCATTTGGAAGGACCTCTCCTTCCATGGAGGGGTTGTGAATAACCATAATGCAGTTCATGCGGTTTCTCGAGTTCGAACAGGCTCGATGGTTAATGATTTTAATGATATAATTATTTTTTGTATGCTTGGAGTTTCTAGAAGATCCAAAATTCCATAGGTTCTAAAATTTATTCACTTGGTCCCCCCAATTGCATCATGGATCAAATTTAATGTGGATGGTGTCGCCTTGGAATCACCTGTCACCCTAGGGTGTGGAGGGGTTTTCTGTACCCACAGTGGATTTTTGAAGGTATATTTCTTTCACTTTTTTAGAATTGGATGTTCTTATAAAGATCATCTTTGAGAAATTTTTAATGTGGTTAATTTTTCAGTTCCATTTGGAAAGAAAGTTCTCTATCTTGAATCTGATTTGATGCTTCTGGTGGATTCTCTCAAGAACAAGTCCAAGAGAGTTCCTTGGAGGCTTCTCAAAAAATTTATTTAATGCCTCAGACTATTCCAGACTATCACTAGAAATTTCACACATTCATATCAAGAGGTTAACATAGTATAATATGCCTTATCTAAAAAGGCCATTGTGGAAATTTTCTTATTGTGGTCTTTTTTCACCCCATCTTTGTGTGCACCCTTAGTGGACCTCGATATGAGGGGTCACTTTCACACCCATGTTTGTAAATGCTCATTATAATTAATTGGTTTTACCTTTTTAATAAAATTTTTGGTGCTAGATAGGATTCGTCTCGATCATTGTTTTCCCTAAAAACCCCAAATCCCGGAATATCTTAAAAACAAAAAAAGGTAACTAAAACCCAAAAAACCTAAAAAACTAAAAAAACCTACAAACCCAAATCCAAACACAATACCACACACCCTTCAACCTAAAATCCAAACCATACACCCTATACCTTATACCCTAAACCATTAACCCTAACCCCTACACCCAATAACCTATACCCTACTCATTAAACCACCAAACAAACATTGTACACCCTATACACTACACACTAAACCCTATAAAATAAACACTAAACCATAAACCCCATTACCCAAACCTTATACCCTAAACCCTAAAAATTAAACATTACACCCTAAACACTATACCCTACACCCTAAACCCAAAACCCTTCACCATACACCTTGTACCCAGCACCCTGAACCACAAACCCTACACTTGAATAATTGTACCCTAAATCATAAAACCTAAACCCAACACCCAAAACCTGATACTGTATATCCAAAATCATGAATCACAAACCCTAAACCATACACGATACAAAATAAACCTTAAACCCTATACCATAAACCATATACACTACACCCTAAATTATAAACCTTACACCCTAAACCCCATGAACCACTCTCTAAACACTATACCATACAAATTAAACCCAATAACTTACACCCTAAATACTATACACTACATCCTAAACAGTATTCCATACACCCTAAACCCCAAACCAAATACCCTATACCTTAAAACCTAAACCCTACACCCAAAACCCTATATCCAGTCTCACAAACCCTAAAACCCACACCCGAAACCATATACCGTACATAATAAACCCTAAACCATACTACCTATAACCTAAAAAATATACCACAAAACATAAATCCTATACAATACACCCAAAAACCTAAACTATAAACCCTATACCCAAGACCCTGATCCTTAAACCCTACACCCTAAACCAAAAACCCTACACCCTAAACACTATAACCTACACCCTAAACCCTAAAACAAATATCATAAACACTATAACCAACACTGAAACCATACAACCTACACCCAAAAACTTATACCCTAAGGCAAAAACCCAATACCTAATACCATAAACCATAAACCGAACATGCTAAGGGATATACCCTACACCCAAAACCCAAAACCCCAAACCCTATACCCTATACCCTATACCCTACACCCAAAACACTATACACTACTCCCTAAACCATAAACCATACACCCTAAACCCTAAAACCTACATAATAAACCCATAACTATAAAACCAAAACCTTATACCCTAAAAACTAAACCTGAAACCCAATACAATAAAACATGTTCACTACATCATGAACCCTAAACCCACCACCCTAAACCCAAATTTATAAACACTATACCAAACACCCTAAACCAAAGACCATAAACCCTAAAATATATTCTCTAAAACCTAAAATATATGCCCTAAAGGATATACCCAACACCCTAAATCCTATCCCTAAACCCTAAAACCTACACTGAAAACCATTTACCCTACACCCTAAAACCTATATCGTGCACCATAATCCCTAAACCCTGCACCCTAAACCTTATATTATCCACCCCTAAACCCTACACCCTAAACTCTATACCCTATGCTCTAATCCCAAAACCGTACACCCTAAACCGTATACCCTATACCCTATAAAAAACATTAAACCCTACATTGTAAACCTTATACCCTACACCCTAAACCCTAAACCCTAAAACATTAACCCTATACCCTACATCATAAACCACTAACCATATACCATAAACCATAAATCCTATACCATAAACCTTAAAACCTACACCCTAAACCATATATCCTATACCAGAAACCCAAACACTATATCCTAAATCCAATACCCTACACCCAAAACTATATCTCATACACCCTAAAACATTTACCCTATACTCCAACACCCAATCCATCCACATTAAACTGTAATATCAAAAAACCATAAATAACCCTAAAACCCTAAATACCATTAAAACCCCAAACCCCATAAAATATGTTACTAATTATAAAAAAATCCCTATAACCTCAAAAACCCCTAAAGCTAATAAAAAGAGGAAAACCATAAAAAACCATTGACAACACCAAAACCCCCCATAATACCATAAAAACCACTAAAAAACCAAAATCCCAAAAAACCCTAAAACCCTTAACAACCCTAAACACCCAAAAAAACATAAAAATCCTAAAAGAATGTAAAAACACTAAAAAACATAAAACCCTATAAATGTTTTGAAAACCCCTAAAACTCTATAAAAATTTAAATACCCAAACCACCTTTAAAAACCTAAAAATCATTAGAAACCCCATTAACCCCTAAAAAACATAAATTCCTAATACCCCTAAAAACCTCTAAAACCCCAACAAACTCTATAAAATCTAACAAAATAATAAAATTCCTAAAATTCTAAATAATCATTAAAATCACCCCGATAATACCCTAAATACTCCAAAACCCATATAAATTCTAATGATCATAAAAAACACTAAAATTCAAAAAAACTAAGAAACTCCTAAAAATTATTAAAACCCTAAGAATACCCTATAACCCCTTAAAAGGCTTAAAAATCCTTAAATCCCCTTTCAGACCCTAAAAACCTTGAAAACTCTAAAAAAACCCTACAAACAATAACAATCGTAAAATTCCTTATACCCCTAAAAAACTCTGAAGTCCCCAAAAGCATTAAAACCCTAAAAAGCTAAACCCCCTAAAAACACTAAAACCCACTCAAAAATACTAAAAACCTTAAAAACCCTTAAAACGAATAAAAACCCTAGAACACCACTTAAAAACCTTAAAAAACCTAAAAACACAAAACAAACATAAAATAGTAAAACACCATAAAATCTCCTAAAACCCTAAAAACCATAAAAATTCAGAACCCCTTTATAAAACCCTAAGATAGTTATAAATCCATGAAACCCCCTAAAATTTTAAAAAACAAAGTCCACCTAAAATACCCTAAAACCCCTAACAACCCTAAATGACCGTAATACCCATAAAACCCCCAAAAAGTCACTAAAAACTAGAAAAAATTATAAAACACAATAAAATGACCAAAATACGATAAATGACTCTAAAAATCCTTAAAACCATAAAGATCTGGAAAACCCTAAAATAGTCAAGACCCCCCCCCCCCCAGTACTATAAATCCCTTAAAGAACACCAAAACACATTATCTACACAAAAAAACCATAAAGCACCCTAAAAACCCCTAAAACCTCAAAAGAAGCCTAAAACCCCCCAAATTACCGAAATTACCCTTAACAAATCTTAAATCACTAATGAAACCAAAAAACCCTAAAATATCATAAAAACCATAAAACAAATTTAAAACCCTAAAACCTCTAAAAACAAAAAAAAAAGACCATAGAAAACCATAAACAACACATAGAACCCAAAATACCCTAAAAGTCCCTAAAAATTGAAAAACAATTAACCAAAATAAAAGAGCAATAAAAACCATTAAAGACCCTTAAAACCCTAATAAACATTAAAAGACCCTAAAAATGTAAAAAATAAATAAACCCTTATAAAACCTAAAAGAACTGAAATGCCCTAAAAACCACTACTGACACCAAAAATCCCCTAAAACCCCCCAAACCATAAAAAGTGATAAAAATAAATAATACCTTATAACCCTAAAAACAATTAAATCCCAGAAACACTAAAAAATAAAAATCCCTAAAACTATTTCAACCCCCATAAACAAATTCTAAAAACCCTTTAAAACCCCAAAAACCCCCAACCCACTAAAACCCCCTAAAATCCATAAAACCCCTAAAGATAATAATAAAACCCTAAAAAAATTTAAAGATAATAAAATAATAAACATCAATAAAAGACCTCCAAAAACCTAAAATATCAAAACATTACCTAAAAACCTAAAAGATATTAAAACCCCTACAAACCCTAAAACCCTAAAACACCTAAAACAACCCTAAAAGTCACCGAAAACCCTTATGAAAAATTACAGTGCCCTAAAAACACTAAAGTAACTAAAAAACCGTAAGCGAACCTAAAAACCATAAAAACCCTAAATGGACCATACAAATTCTAAAACCCCTAAGGGACCCAAAAAACCTTAAAACTCTAAGAGACCCTAGAAACCCTAATATTTACCAAAGGAACCTAAAAACCAAAAAATCCATAAAGGACCCATAAAACCCTAAATAACCATAAAAGAACCTAAAAATCCTAAAACCATAAAATTACCAATACATACTAAAAACCTAAAAGACCCTAAAAAACTTTAAGAAAACCCAAAACGACACTAAAAACCCTTAAAATCCTAAAAGATCCTAAAAACCCTAAAAACCCTTATTGAACCTAAAAATCCTAAAACCCCAAAAGACCCTAAAACCCCCAAAAACACCTAAAACCCGAATAAAATGAAAAGAACCTAAAAAAATATAAAATCAATAAAAACCCTAAAAGACCGAAAAACCACTAAAACCCCAAAAACAAAGAAAACACTAAAACCCTAAAACCACTAAAACTATAATCAATCTTATATCCATAAAACGAATAAAAACCCAAAAAATCCCTCAAATTCATAAAAACCACTTAAAACACCAAAATAACATAAAAATTACTCAAGGCACCTAAAAATGTAAAACCCTAAAGGACAAAAAACCCTAAAACACATAAAGGACACTAAATCATGTAAAAGACCCTAAAAACCTTTAAACCCCTTAATGTATTTAATAGTCTTATAAACCCTTAATGACCATAAAAATAATCAAAGACCCAAAAAAACCTAATGATCCCTAAAAACCCCACAAATAAAAAAAACATATATCCCTTTAAACCCCCAAAACCCTAAAAACAATAAGCAAACAAAACCATTAAAAACCTTTAAAACACTTAAAAACCCTAAAACCCTAAAAGCCTAAAAACACCTAATGTAACTAAAAACCATAAAAACCATAAAACCCTTACAACCCTAAACATCCCTAAAAACCCTAAACCCCATTAAAAAACAATAAAGCCCTAAGTACGCTAAAAAACTGCTAATCCAAAAAACCCTATAAAACCCTAAAACACTAAAATACCCAAAAACCCTAAAAACTCTTAAATGCACTAAACCCTAAAAATACCCAAAACCCTATAAACCACTAAATTAAACCCTAATACCCATTAAAACACTAAAAACCACTAAAAGTTAATTACCGTTAAAAATTCCTAACACGCTAAAAAATCCTAAAAACCCAAATAAACCCTAAAACCCACTAAATTCTAACAAATTCTGAAAACCCTAATAACCATAAAACCCATCAAAACACTAAAAACTATAAACCACCCTAAACCTCTGAAAACCATAAAAACACATTAAAAACTAAAATCATAAAAACACTAACCCCCCCCCCCCACCCCACAATTCTAAGAAACACTCAAAACCCTAAAAAATACTTAAAATCCTAAAAATACTAAAAACACAAATAACCCTAAAAATCAAAAAACCCAAATACCCCTAAAAGAGCCCTAAATAGACTAAAAACCATTTTAAAACATAAAATCCGTAAAATATTTTTTTAAAAAAATCTCAAAAACCCTTACAAATTATGAAAACCATAACATACAAAAAACCCCTTAAAACTCTAAGAAAACCAAAAACCCCCCAAAAACCCCTAATTGAACCCAAAAACCCCTAAATACATTAAAAACACCAAAAACCCAAAAATCCATAAAATATCAAAAAATGATAAGCACACTCAAAACACAAAAAACCCTATAAAACCTCAAAACACTGTAAATCCCTAAAAACACTATAAAACTCTAAAATATCATCAAAATGCTAAGTGAATGATAAAAACCCCTAAAAACCCTAAAACCGTAAAAAACCCTAAAAAATCCTAAAAACCATAAACCACCAAATTCCACGAAAATACTATAAAACCACTAAAATACCATAAGAAGACCTAAAAACACAAAAAACCCTAAGGACACTAAAAAACTCTAAAAACCTAAATACACTAATAAAACCCTAAACAATCTAAAAACACTAAAAAATAGAAAACCCATTAAAACCCTAGAAAAATAACATTTAAAACCCTCAAACCCATAAAACCCAAGAAATAATTAAAACCAAAAAGTAACCCTAAAAACCATTAAATAAAAAAAAAACCAAAAACCATAAAAAATCCTAAAACCGAATAAGAAACCTAAAAAAACATGAAAAACACATAAAAACCATGAAAACCTTAAAGAAACAAAAATATCGTAAACCCCCAAAAAAGCTAAAAAACACTAAAACCCTAAAAAACCTAAAACTAAAAAATCCCTCAAAATCCAAAAAAAAACCCAAACCCCCTATGAAAAAACATTAAAACCCCTAAAAATTCCAAATGGACCCTAGAAACCCTTAAAATCCATAATAGACCCTAAATGCCCTAAAAGACCCTAAAACCCTATAACCACCCTAGTTGACCCATAAAAACCCCTAAACACAATAAAATCCCAAAAACCCAAAAATAATAAAAAAATCCCTAAACGACACTAAAAGACAGCCAAAAAATCCTAAAGATCCTAAAAAACATAAAAAACCTGAAAACTCCTAAAAAATATAAATACCCATAAATACCTTATAACTGCTAAGTCCATTAAAACACAAAAAAATATTAAACCCACAAAACACCCAAATAAATATGTAAAAACATATAAACCATATTAAAAACCCCCAACAAGTTTTATTAAAATATCCTAAATTCCCTTGAAAACTCCATAAAATCCCTAAAACACTAAAACCCCTAAAACAAAAAAACCCTATATGTACACTAAAAAGCTTGGGACCCCCTAAAAATCCCAAAAAACACCCCTTAAAACTCCTAAAAACCTTTAAAATTCCAAAAAGAACCATAAAAACCATAAAAGCCATAAAGCCCTTAAAACAATTAAAGCCCAAAAAACCATAAAAATCCAAAATACATTAAATACCCTTAAAAACATAAAATAAATTTAAAACCATAAAAACTTTAAACCCTTAAAAAATTAAAATTCCTAAAAAAATTTAAAACCATGAAAAAGACCAAAAACCCTAAAACATACTAAAATACCATAAAACCCCTTAAAAACCTAAAAGATCCAAATTTGCCTATAAAAACCCTAAATGACCATAAAATCTCTTAAACACCCTAAAGCCCCAAAATTTTGTAAATTACCCTAAAAACATTATAAAAACCTTAAATCCAATTTAAATCCCTAAAAAACCTAAAACCCCTAGACCCCTAAAACAATACTCCCCCTAATAACCCTAAAAATGAATAAACCCCCTTTAAAACCCAAAATTTCCCATAAAAATTAAACCCCCTAAAAATTCTATGGAATCCCCTAAAACCCTAACACCCTAAAAATACTAAAAATCCATTACCAATAAAAGAATATCATAAAGACCCTATAATTCATAAAAACCCATAATTGCAAAAAAAATAATTAAAAATCTCTAAAAATAACAAAAAAATTCCTTTAAATTCTTAGAAAATCGAAAATAACACCTAAAACAAATAAAAACTCTTATCCCCACCCCAAACACTAAAAATTATTCAAACCCCTAGAAACATTAAAAATATAAAAAACATAAAAAACTCTAAGAACCAAAAAAACAGTAAAATCATTAAAAACAATAAAACACTAAAAACAATAAAACATAAAAAAATCCTTACAACCCTCACAAAATAAATAACCCTAAAAACCTTAAAAAACAAAAAACAAATCCCTAAAAACCAAAAAACCCATTAAAACCCTAAATACACTAAAACCCTTTCAAAACCCTCAAATAACCTAAAAATAATATAACCCCCATACCCCTAAAAACTATAAAAACCCAAAAAACTAAAAAACTAAAAAACCAAAAAAAACCAAAAAAACCGATTTTTTTCCAAAAATCCTTTAACTCCCCCCATAAAATACCCTAATAGACCCTATAAAATAAAAACCCCAAAAGACCCTAAAACCTCTTAAAATACACAAAATAACTTAAAAAATTAAGGATATTAAATCACATAAAAACCCTATAAATTCCATAAAATACCTGAAAAATACTAAAAGACTCTTAGAACCCCAAAAAAGCCTAAAACCCTAAATTCATTAAAAATCCTAAAGAAATCTAAAAACCATAAATAACCTTAAAGGACCCTAATGACCATAAAAACCAAAAATAATCCTAAAAACACTAAATAACCCTATAATACCCAAAACAATAAATACCCTAACGTACCCTAAAAACCATAAAAACAATAAAACCCTAAATGACCATAAACCCCCTAAAAATCTAAAGTAACCTAAAACCATAAGAACCCTAGAGTACCCCAAAAACACAAAACCCTTAAAAGGCCCTATAAACCCTAAAAATCTTAAATGACAATAAGACCCTAAGATAACCCAAAATCCCCAAACCCTCAAAAATCACAATGGGCCCACAAATTCATAAAATCCATAAAAGACCTTAAAAACCTAAAAGAACCAAAAAACACTGAAAATCGTGAAAGCCAATAAAAACCTTACAAGTCCCCAAAACCCTTAAAAGGCATTAAAATACCCTAAACCCGCTAGACCCCCCCCCCCCAATATTAAAAAATATCGAAAGACCCTAAAAACCTAAAAACCCTAAAAACTCTAAAAACCCTAAAACCCCTAAAAACCCAAAAATACCAAAAAACCCTATAAAATAATAATAAAACCCTAAAAATTATAAAATCCCATAAAAAACCTAAAAACTATAAAACCCAAAAAAATAACTGAAAACCATCAACCCTATATAAATTCCCTAAAACCCGAAAAACATCATAGAACCATAAAGATCCTTAAAACCATAAAAAAATTAAAAACCGAAAAATTATTAAAAATACATAAACCGCTAATAAACACTAAAATCCTTAAAATCTCTAAAAAAACTCCTATAAAACCCCTTAAAACACTAAAAGCCATAAAATCCCTTAAAAATCCAAGAAAAGAAAAAACCATGAAGACACCAAAATCACTAAAAAATACTCAAAACACTAGAGAACCCTAAAGTGCCTAAAATAAAAAAATATATTTAAACCCCTAAAACTATGAAAGATCTTAAAACCCCTAAAAAGCCAAAAAAACCACAAAATATCCAAATAAACCTAAAAAGCCCTTGAAACCCATTATAACTTTTAAATACATGAGAAATTTTAAAAAGCCACAAAATCCATAAAACCCCTAAAAACCCTAAAACAGCCTAAAAACTATAAACCCCCCCCCCCCCCAAACCCTATAAATCCTAACCCAACCATGAAACCCTTAAAACCCAAAAAAACCCCTAAAAATCCTAAAAACCCCTTTAAACCCTAAAACTACAAAAAATCTCTAAAACCCTAAAAACTCATTAAAAATATGGATAAACCATAAAATCCCTAAAACCATAAAAAATATAAAAAAGGTCTAAAATCCCTAAAATCCCATAAAAAACCCGAAAAAAACCAAAAATCCCTAAAAAACCCTTAAATCGATTAAAAATCCATAAACCCTTATAGCCTTAAAAATGGTTAAAACCCTTTAATATTTAAAAACCATAAAAATCATTAAAGCCACAAAAAACCAAAAAATCAAATAAATATGTTAAAAAACTGAAAAAACCTAAAACACTGAAAAACTTTTGAAACCATTAAATTCCAAAAAACACCTAAAAACATTGAAACCCATAAAACCCTACAATTTCCTAAAACCCCTATAAAATCCTAAACACAAAACTCTATGCTTAAAACCAAATATCCCACACCCTGAACCCAAAACCATACTCCCAAAAACCTATACCCCACACCCTATACCCTATACCTAATACTCTAAAACCTAAACCATAAACACTAAACCCTAAACCCTAAGCCATAAACCCTAAACAATACACCCTAAACCCTATACCATACATAGTAAACAGTATACCCTGCACTCTATACCATAAACCCTAAACCCTAAACCTTATACCCTATACCATAAATCCAATACCCTACACCCTAAACCATATACCCTTTACCCTAAAAACTAAAAAACCATATAAAATTATGTTACACCTTAAAAAAATACAAAAAACAAACAAATAAACACTAAAAACATTTAAAACAATAAAAACCATAACAAACTAAAAAACCTAACAACCCTAAAAGAATAAACAGTCTATAAAACTCATAAAATCAATAAAAACATAAAAAATAAAAAAAATTGATAAAAACCCTAAAATCTCTAAAAACTGTAAAAAAACCTAAAGACCTAAAACCCTAAGAAAATACTAAAAACATAAAAACCCTATGAAACCTCTTATAAACCCTAAAAACCCTAAATAATCTAAAAATACAAAAAACCCCTCAAAAACTCAAAAACCCAAAACCCCCCAAAACCATTAAGAATCATAAAAACCCAAAAATCTGTAAACCCATATAAATCCCTAAAACCAATAAAAACCATAAAAACCAAAAAAAAATTAACAGAATATAAAATCCCATAAATCCCTAAAACCATAAAATAATATTAAAATCCAAAAAACATTAAAATAATCCTAAAAACCTTTGAAAACACTAAACCCCTAAAATACTAAAAACACCAAAACCCCCCCAAAACCCAAAAATGATAAAAACCCTAAAAAATAAAAAAAATATTAAAATATATAAAAGTAAACTAAATAACATAAAAACCTAATAAACCCTTAAATCCAAAATAACCCCTCAAAAGAACCTTAAAATCCCTAAAAATACCCAAAAGTACATAAAAATCCCTAAGAGCTTAAAAATATTTAAAAACCCAAAAACACTTAAAACCCATAAAATACCCTAAAATACCTAAAAACCAAAAAGACCCCAAAAACAAGTTAAACCCATTAAAGTACCTAAAAACACTAAAAACATAAAATATCTTTAAAAGCCTAAAATCCTAACCCCCATAAAAACCATTAAAATCCATAAAATATTAAAACCCATTAAAACCCCTAAAAACCCTAAAAACTAAAAAAATCCAAAACCCCTAAAAACTCTTAAAAGACCTAATAAACCCTAATAAAACAAAATAACCATACACTTTAAAAAATAATAAAAACCATACAAAAATTCTAAAAGCCCTGAAAAACCCAAACAACATCTAAAAACCTTAAAAACCTTAAATAGATAGTAAAGATATAATAAAACCATAAAATACCACAAAAACATATAAACCCATACAACCCCTAAATCACACAAAAATCCCAAACATTACATCAAAATCCTAAAATGGAAAAAAACCTTAATTTTTATAAAAACTCAACCCCCCCCAAACCCTATAATCTTTAAAGGCCAAAAATATCCTTAAACCCAAAAAGACCATAAAACCATAGAAATACCCTAAAACAGATTAGAAAAACCCTAGAAACCTAAAACACCTAAATACCATAAAACTCTAAAATCCCGTAAAAACAACAATAAAACCCTAAAACCCATTAAAAACCTCAAAAAAATCATAAAAACTATAAAAACTCTTAAAACCCCTAAAGGAAAAAAAATCCAAAAAAACCAACAAGACCCTAAAAGACACCAGAAAGCTTAAAATGCCCTATAATAATCTAAAACCTTTTAAAAGACACTAAAAATAATAAAAAATTTAAATTCCCTAAAAATCCTAAAACCATAAAATAATAAAAAAATACTAAAGACCAAAAAATCCATAAAAAAATTAAAAACCCCTCGAAGCTCTAACAATTTCAAAAAATTTCCAAAAACCTAAAAACACTAAAAATCCCAAAAATCTCTAAAATCTGGAAATCCACCTAAATACCATAAATAACTAAAACCCAAACTAAAAACCCTATAAATCCCTAAAAGTCATAAATATTCAAAACCCCCTAAAAATCACAAAAATCCCACCTTAAAATCCATAAACCACTTAACAAATCCCTAATGCAGTAAACCCCCTTAAAAACCTAATAACACAAAAAACCCTTAAAGCCATTAAAATGCACAAATAACCTTAAAGTGGACCTAAAAACTGTAAAATGACCATAAAACCATAAACACCATAAAAAGAGCCAATACCTCCTAAACCCCCTAAAAAACTCTAAACCATTAAGAATCATAAAACTCAACAACCCAAAAAAAGACTAAAAACCATAAAGAACCTAAAACTCTAAAAGACCCAAAAACACCCAAAAATACCAAAAATACCTTAAAAACCCTAAAAACAATAAAAACCACAAAACAATAAAAACCACAAAAAACAAGAAACCTATGAACTCTAAAACCACACAAAACCCTAAAAAGTCCTAAAATATCGAAAATATAATAAAAACCCATAAAATACAAAATAACCATATAAAACATATATAATAGAAGAGAACCTAAATGATCCAAAAAATCCTAAAATATCATAACAACCTTAAATATTCTAAAAGCCAAAGAAACCCTTAAAAGACCTTAGAAACCTAAAACCCCATAGAAAACCTAAACCATAAAACCACATAAAACCCAAAAACCCCCAAAAACCTAAAAACCAAAACTCTTAAAAAGCCTAAAAGCCTATAATATAATCTAAAACCATAAAAATCCATAAAAACCAAAAAAAGTCATGAAACTACCTAAAACAAATTAAAACCACAAAAATAAATAAAATTAATAAAAACCTGAAAACCCCAAAAATAATGAAAAAACCCTGAAAAACTTTAAAACCCTTACACCCCCCTTAAAACCCTAAAATATCCAGAATGATTTTATTAAACACCATAAAATTTTTATAAACCCTAAAAACTCTAAAAGAAACTAGAAACCATAAAAGCATCTAAAAACCTAAAAGACTCTGAAAGACCCTAAAAATTATAAAAGACCATAAAACCCAGGAAATCCTAAAAGACTTTTAAAACCCTAAAACCTATAAGATTCCAAAAAAACCCAAAACATTAAAACAACATAAAAACTAAAAATTATAAAACCCCTTAATACCCTAACAAACCTTAAAAATCTCTAAAAACACTAAAAGCTTTAAAAAATCCTAAAACCCATAAAACCCCTAAAAACCATAAAATTCCATAAAAACACATAAAACCCCTAAAAACACTACAAATGACCTAAAATCCTACAAATAATAAAATATAACCCTAAAAAATTAAAAGAAGTCTAAATACCCCCCAAAACCCATAAAACAATCCTAAAACATATAAAACCCCTAAAAACTAAAAATCATAAAACCCATAAAAAATTAAGACCATATAAAACAATAGATACCCCCAAAAACCATAAAACACTAAAGCCCTAAAAAGACACTTAAAACCATAAAACAATTTAATAACCTAAAAACCCCAACCAATAAACCCTTAACAACCACTTAAATAAAAAATACCTAATACCCCTTAACCCCCCAAAAAAACTTTTAAAACCCCAGAAACCGTAAAAACCCGCTTAAACCCCTAAAACCCTTAAAACCCCTTACAAAACCCTAAAAACTCCTTATAACCCTAAACAAACCGAGAAATCCCAAAAAACCATAAACCCCCTTAAAAACCTAAAATCCCTTCCCCCCCAAAGAACCCTAAAACCCGAAAATAATCCTAAAAACAAATAAAATAATCCTATAAACCCCCATAACCACTAAAACATTAAAAACCCTAAAACTCCCAATTACCTAAAAACCTAAAATACCTAAAACCACATGAAACCCCTAAAAATAATAAAAACTCTAAATCCCCATAAAAACAAAAAAACCTAACATCCAAAATCCCTAAAAACAAAAAATTCCCTATAAACCCCTAAAAGACCATAAACACCATTAATATCCCCTAAAAGACGCCAAAAATCTGTAAAAACTCCAAAAACCCATAAAAACCCAAAAAAAACTACTAACACCCTATAAAATTAGAAAGAATCCAAAATCCTTTTAAAAAGACCTAAAATCCAGAAAACTCTTTAAAATCATATATAAAATAAAACTCATAAACCATTAAAAGCCATAAAAAACCCTAAAATGAATTAAAACAATAAAAACCCAAAAAATCCTAAAAACATAAAAAACCATAAAAACCCTGGAAAACCTATAAAAACCCTAAACCTTTATGTTACCCTAAAACCCCTTGAAAACACAAAAAACCATCAAACCCCTTAAAACCATAAAAAACACTAAAACCCCAAAATAACATTAAAACCCTCAAGAGCACTAGATACCATAAAAAACTAAATAAAACCATAAAACCCCATTAAACCATAAAAATACTAAAAACAATAAAATCCATAAAAACTCCTAAATACATTAAATCATAAAAACACTAAAACCCCCTAAAACATATAAAAACTAAAAACCCCTAAAAGACCCTAAAACCCAAAAACTTTAAAAACCCTAAAAGCGCGTTAAAACCATAAACCCCTAAAAGACCCTAAAACACGCTAAAAGACTCTAAAGCCACAAAAAATAACTTAAAAGACCACCAAAACTTTTAAATATCAATACTAGAATCGAAAAAACTAAAAATACCTATAATAACCTTAAATGCTCTTAAACACCCTAAAACCCAAAACACTACAAAACCCTAAATAATCCTTAATACCCTAACTCTAAAAACCCTAAAATATATAAAACCCGTTAAAGAATTCTATAAACCCCTTGAAACCCTAAAACAATCCTGAAAACCCAAAATATCCAACAAACCCTTAAAAACCCTAAAACCCCACAAAACCATAAACCAATCCTAAAAACATTATGAACTACAATAACCATTAAAAATTTAAAAACCCTTAAAACCCCTAAAAACACAAAATACCATAAAATTCTTCAATTGGCTAAAACCTTAAAACCCATAAAAGATCCTTCAAAATCTCCTAAAACACTAAACCACCTAATAACACTAAAAACTTCTAAAAATACATGAAATACTTGAAATCCCAAAACACCAAAAAATACTAAATAACCATAAATTCTTAAAACCCCAAAAACCATGCAGAAAAAACTAAACACCTCTAATACCCTAAAACCCTAAAAACCCTAAAAAACTGCCAAAACCCAAAAAAATAGAAACTAAAAAAACCATCAGAACTCTAAAACCCAAAATAGACAAACAACCCCTAAAACCCCACTAAAACACCGTAAATCCCTTCAAACATGAAAAGGACTTAAATCCCACCTAAAACACTAGTAACCATATTAAACCCCTAAAATACCATAATAAATACTTAAACACCATGAAAACAATAAACAGTCTAAAAAAATAAAACCCTAAAGCTCCCAAAAACACTACAAACCTTTAAAACCCTAAAAATCCTAAAAACCACTAAAAACCCTAAAATCTCTAAAACCAAAAAATTGTAAAAACCCTAAAAACCAATTAAAAATGATAAAATACCCTACAAAACATTAAAATAAAAAATATATTAAAAACCTCATAGACCCTAGAAAACTCAAAAAATACTAGAAAACCATTGAATATTCTAAAACACAGTAAACCCTAAAACCCTTAAAAATCCATAAAAACACTAAAAACCCAAATAAAACTCCGATAACTATAAAATAATTCTAAAAACCCTAACCCCCCCCCCCCCATTTAAATCATAAAAAACATAGAACCCAATAAAAACTATAACCCCCTAAAAATCCATCAAAACCCTAAAAAGTATTGACAACCCTAAAACCCCTAAAAATGCCTAAAACCCCTAGAATCCTTAAAATGACATAAACTCCATAAAACCCCCGAAAAACCAAAACTCCACAAAACTATAAAACCCCCTGAAACCCCCATAAAACCACTTAAAACCCTATAAACCCGTAAAATGCTAAAAACACTTAATACCCAACCCCCAAACTCTAAGATCTAAAAAAACCCTAAAAATAAAAAAAAATCATAAAAACCCTAAAACCCCCCCTAAAAGACCCTAAAACACAATATAACCCAAAAACTCACAAATGACCCTAAAAACCCTAAAAACCATATAAAGACCCTAAAACCCAAAAAACCCTAAAAAACCTTAAAACACCCAAAAAGCATAAAAAACAATTAGAATCCCAAAAAACCCTTGAACACCAATAAAACACAGAAACATCAATAAAACTGTAAAACCCCTAAAAACCTAAAAAAATCAAAATACCCTAAAATAATTAATAACCCCAAAAACACTAAAAACCCTACAACCCCATAAAACCCCTAAAATTCATAATTATACTTAAAAATCCTAAAACACATAAACCCCCCTAAAACCCTTAAAACTACTAAAAAGCCAAAAAAACCCTTGAAGTCCCTAAAAGTCTATAAAATTCCTAGAACCCCTAAAACACTAAAAATCATTTCAAACACTATAAACCCTAAAACCCCTTAATAACACAAAATTCCATAAAGCCCTAAAAATCCACCAAACCCTTTAAACCCCTTAAAACAAAAATACCCCAAAAATCCAAAACTCTCTAAAAACATTAAGAAACCATAAAAATCCCTAAAACACTGAAGAACCTACAAACCCTAAAAACCCTAAACACTCTATAGGGCCCTAAAATCATTAAAAAAGCAATAGAACCTAAAAACCATATATTATGAAAAATCATTATAATCATAAAAACCCAAACAAACCCAAACCCCCTAAAATACCCAAATAACCCATAGACCTCCAAAAGACCCAAATAACACTAAAAATCCCTTAAAATACCAAATAAATATAAAACCCTAAGAGAATTCAGAAAATTACAAAAAAAACCCATAAAGACTCTAAAAAGGGTAAAAATCCTTAAAAACTATAAACCCTATAAGACCCTAAAAAATAAAAACCAAAATGTGACACTAAAAACACTAAAAAACCTAAAACACCATGAAAGATCTTAAAAACCACAAAATATTATAAAAGGATTAAATGTCCCAAAAACCCACAAGACCCAATATGACCCCGAAATAACAAAAAAAACTCTAAAGAATACTAGAAACACAAAATACCCTATAGGACCCTAAAACCCTAAAATAACTATAATTTACTAAAAAACAAAAAAAAACTAAAAGGCCTTAAAAACCCGAAAATCCTTAAAACTCTAAAAGACCCTGAAACCACTACAAACCCCCAGAAGACTATAAACCCTAAAAAACCATTAAAACTCTGAAAAAAACATAAAAATCAACAGAAACCATAAATGTCCCTAAAAACACTAAAATCCATAAAAAACTAAGAAAACTAAAAACCCATAAAAGACACAGAAAACATCTAAAACACCTAAAAATGATTAAAACGCCTAAATATTATAAAAACCTAAAAAACCAGAAAAACCCATAAATCCCTTAAAACCCATCAAAATTAAAAAACCCCAAAAAACATTAAATACCTAAAAAAATATCCCAGAAATACCTAGAAACTCGAAAATCTCTAAAAATCATAAAAACCATAAAACCACCAAACCCCCCCCCCCCCCCCCGAAAACCCGTATAACCCCTAAAAATAATATAAACCCATAAAACCCATAAAAATCTAAGAAAAACCAAATAATATTAAACACCCTAAAAACCTAAAATATCCTAAAACCATAATCACCCTGAAAAAATAATAAAAACCCCTAAAAATTCTAAAACCCAAATAAACTAACCACCCTAAAAAACCTTAAAAACTTAAAAACTTTTATAAAACTCTAATAAAGAAAAAATAACAAAAAACCATAAAAAAACTAAAAAACATAAAAACACCCCCCATACAATAAAAACCATAGAATCATAGAAACCATAAATCCCCAAAAAAATAATTTAAAACCCTAAAATTCCTTAAAACCCCAAAAAAACCAAAAAACCTCTAATAAACTTCAAAATCCCCCAAAAGTCCCAAAAAAATAGTTAAACCCCCCTAAAAACTCTAAAACCATCTTACATACCCTAAAAATCATAAGTACCCTAAAATTCTAAAAACGTCTAAAACCCCCTTAAACCATTTAAAACCTCTATAAACCCTAAAAAACCTAAAAAAAACCAAACCCCTAAAAACAAAAAAACCACTAATGGATCAAAAATACCTGAAATTATAAAAACACCTCAAAGACTATAAAATCCTCTAATAATCTAAAAATCCTAATCCCCCTAAAAACCCAAAACGCCAAAAATTTCCCTAAAACCGCTAAAACCCAAAATAAAACTCCAAAAACCCTAAAACACTATTTAAACCCCTAAAACACTAAAATCCATAAAAATATTTTAAGACACCATAAAAATGTCAAAACCCTAAAACCCCTAAAAACAAAAAAAATCCTTAAGTTCCCTAAAAATCATAAAAAATATAAATAGCCATAATATCACTAAAAAAACCTTAAAAACTATAAATAAACCATTAAAACCGTAAAATCCCTAAAACCCTTTAAAAACATAAAGAGTCATAAAAAATCCAAACCTCTATAAAACCATAAACCCATAAAAGGCCCTAAATTCCATAAAATAACCTAAATTACCATAATGACCCTAGAATCCCTAAAAACCATAAAACCCCAAAAAAATTAAAAAAACATTAAAAACCCCATAAAAATCCTAAAAATCCTAATTAAATCAAAAGAACCCAAAAAACCAAGAAAACACTAAAAACCATTAAAACAAAAAAAACACAAAAATCACCCAAAACACCAAAAACTATAAAAACCCAAAAAACCCAAAAACCCTATAAGGATCCTAAAACCCAAATAATCATAAAGGACCCTAACCCCCCCCCCCACCCCACCCCACCACCACAAAAACCATAAAATGCATTATTAAACCCTAACCCCCCCTCCTAAAAAACTTCTAAAAACAATAAAAATCCAAAAAAAAATAAATACCCAAAAAAAACCATCATACCTCAAAACTGTTAAAGACCCTTAAAAACCATGAAACATATGAAAAACACTAAAAGGAATTAAACACCCTAAAAATACCCTAAAAATAGAAAATATCTGAAAACCACTAAAAACACTTAAACAACCTAAAACCCCTAAAACTATAATGTCCTAAAAGTCCATAAAAACACTAAAAAACATGAAAATTAAAAATCCTGAAAAAAAAATAAAAAACCCAAAAAAAATACAAAAAAATATAAAAAACCTAAAACAACTAATAACCATAAAACATTAAAAGTTTAAAAATTCCATAAAATCCTAAAAAATATCCCAAAACCCCAAAACCACCTGAAAGGCCTAAAAGACCCTATGTCCTTAAAAACCCTAAAACCCCAAAAACCTATAAAACCCAAAAAATTAAGATAAAAACTTAACACCCCCTAAAAATAATTCAAACCCTAAAATAACTAACAAAACCAAAAAAAACCCTAAAACTCATAAAAACCATTAAACCCATCAAAACCCAAAAAGCCTAAAAAATTCTAAAAAAATATGAAAGGCCCTAAAACTCTAAAAACCCTAAACCCCACTAAATCATAAAAACCAATTAAAATAAACAAAAAAGGCATAAAAAGGCCTAAAACCACTAAAACCCCTAAAAACCTAAAATCCCCCAAAACATAAAAAACATAAAAAATAAAAATATCTCTAAAACCCCACAAAAAACTTTAAATACCAAACCCCCAAAAAACATTAAAACCCAAAAAAAAAAGGTATTCCCAACACCATAAACCCTCGTCCCTACATACTAAACCCTATACCCATATCCCTATACCCTAAACCTTACACTCAAAACCCTATACCCTGCACCCTAAACCCAAAACCTTACGCCATAAACCCTATACACTACACCATAAACACTAAACCCCTACACGATGAACCCTATACCTATGTCCTAAACCATAAACCCTATACCCTAAAACCTAAACCGTGAAACTTAAACCCAAAACACTACCCCTTAAATACTAATCCTCATATGATAACCCAAAACTCTAAAGGACCCATAAAACACTAAAAGAGCCTAAATTCCCTAACAAATTATAAAAAAAGTTAAAACTCCCTAAAACCCTAAAATACCCTATAATTATTCTAAATACCCTAATACTCCAAAAAAGACTCTAAAAACCATAAAAATCACTAAAGGAAACTAAAAACCCTAAAACATAAAAGACCTTGATGTGCTCAAAACTCAAGAAAAACCCCATAAAACCCATAAAACCCTCAAATTTAAAAATGTTAAAAAATCATAAATACCTTAAAGCCCCCTAAAAACCATAAAAACATTAAACCCCAAAGCCCCGTCTAAAATCCAAAAATGCGGAAATAAACCGTAAAACACTAAAACACGTTAAAAAATATAAAAACCCCTAAAAGACCATAAAAACCTAAAAACCCCAAAAATAAAGGAAAATACCCTAAGAAACCCTATAAACACAAAACATCATAAAAGACCATAAAACCAAAAAACCAATAAAATCTCTAGAACCCAAAAAATTCTTAAAACCCCAAAACCCTAAAAACGCAAAAAACCCGGAAAAGCAAACCCCCCTAAAAGATCCCAAAACCCTTAAAAATACCATAATCCTTTAAAACACTTAGAAAAACTGAATCCCATAAAAAACCCTAAAACCCATAAAAACATAAAAAGCCCTAAAAGCACTAAAAACAATAAACACCATTAAAACCCTAAAGAACCCTAAAAACCCCAAATAACCCTAAAAGACCGAAAACAATAAAAATCCCTAATGAACCCTAAAAATAATAAAAAGACTAAAAACCCTTAACAACCCTAAAATTCCCTAAAACCCTAAAGTTCCTTAAAACCATAAAAACCCTAAATGACCCCAAAAATCAAAAAACCCCTAAAAGAACCTAGAAACCCTAAAGACTCTTAAAAAACATAAAATATACCAATGTCACTAACCCCCCCCCCCCCTAATAACCTTAAACGGACATAAAACCCAAAAAACCATAATGCCCTAAAACTCCCAAAATACCCTCAAAACCCTCAAAACCCCTAAAAACTTAAAAGATCCAAAAAACTTAAAAAATATTAAAAATTGTGAAAACAAAAAAACATAAAATTCCTAAAATTCCCTAAAACCCTAAAACCCCTAAAAACCTAAAAACCCTAAAAACCTAAAAAATCCAAAAAACCGTAATAAAATATAAAAAACCCAAAAACATTTAAAAACCCAAAAGACCAAAAACCCACTAAAAACCATAAAACCCATAAAAATACATAAACCCCTAATATATTCCTAAAAATAAAACCCCTTAAAACTCTTACAAACCAAAAAACCCCTAAAAAACATAAAACTCCTAAAAACCCTAAAAATACAAAAAAACCCATAAAACATAAAAATATAAAAACACATATTAAAAAAATTAAAACACCAAAAACACAACTCCCAAAAAAATAGTAAAAACCCCAAAAAATACTAAAAACACTAAAAATAATAGAAAACCCTAAAAACACTAGAGAACCCAAAAACCCATAAAAATCCCTAAAAGATCCTAAAAACCCTTAAAACCACGAAAAGACCCCAAAACAACTAAAATTCCTAAAACATAATAATAAACCTAGAGACCCTAAAGGACCTTAAAACCCCTTAAACGCTTGAAGACCCTTTTTAAAACGGAAAAAACTAAAATCCTTTAAAACTCTAAACACACTAAAAACTATAAAAACTCAACAGCCAAAAAAACCTAAAATAACCATAAAAACCATAACCCCCCCAAACCCCTAAAAATATAGAAAAACCACACACACACACACACACACATAATCATTAAAAACCATCAAAATCAAAAAAAAACAAACACAAATACCCAAAAAATCTAAAAAAAATCCAAAAATCCCAAAAAAAATCCCTAAAACCCCAAAACATAAATAAAAGTTCTTAAAAACCCTAAATCCCATAAAATTCCTAAATATTCTTAAAACAATAAATTACTAAAAAACCGGAAAAATAATTAAAATCCTCAATAAAACACAAAAAACCAAAAAAACACAATAAAACCTGAAAACCCAAAACAGTAAAAAACAATAAAAACACTTAAAATCCTAAAAAACCCTAAAAACATAAAAAAATTCAAAAACCCTATAAATCATGAAAAAAAGTAAAACCCTAAAAAACCCTAAAAAAATTAAATCAAATAACCTACACCCTAAACCCCAAACCCAGCATCAAAAACCATAAAACACTCATCCTAAATCCTAAACCATACACCCAAAACCATATACCCTACACCCTAAACAATAAACCCTATACCACAAACCCTAAACCCTAATCTTTACACCCTAAACCCTACACACTACACCCTAAACCCGAAACCCTAAAACCTATACTCTACATCCTAACCCTAAAACCTATATCCAATTCCCAATACCCAACACCCTTAACCCTAACGCCTAAACACTAAACCATAAACCCTAAACTCTACACACTATTCCCTATACCCAACACCCTAAATCCTAAACCCTTGACCTGAAACTATATAACCCACACCTCAAACACTAAACCCAATGCCCTAAACCCTAATCCCTAAACCCTATACCCTATACCCTAAACCTAAAACCCTAAACCTTAAACCCTAAACCCTAAACCCTATACCCTAAACCCTAAACCCTAAAACCCTAAACCCCACACCCTAAACCTAAAACCCTAAACCATTCACTCTAAACCATAAACCGTACACTATAAACACTAAACCCTAAAACCTAAACCCTAATCCCTAAACCCTAAACCCTACACCCTATACCCTATATCCTACACCCTAAACCATAAAAAAACATAAAAAATTATGATACACATTATAACCCAAAAAAACACAAAAAACCCCAATAAACACCAGATTACAATTTAAATCCCCTACAAAACATAAAAAAGCTAAAAACCCTTATAAACACTAAGACAATAAAAATTTCTACAAACATCTAAAATGCATAAAATTCTAAAAACCCTAAAAATCATTAAAACCCCAAAAAACACTAAAAAACATAAACCAACCAAAAAACACAAAAAAACCGAAAAAAACCCTAAGTAAATAATAAAAACAATAAAACACTATGAAACCCCTTAAAACACTAATCCCACCCAAAAACCAAAAAAATCCAAAAAAACCCTTGAAAACCAAAACAAACCCCAAAACAAGAAAACCCCTTAAACCCTAAAACCATACAAAACCATAAAAAATTTTAAATAATAAAAAAACACTAAAAACCATAAACCTTAAAATAACCCTAAAAACCCAAAATAAAATAAAATAAACATAAGAACCCATAAAAACAAAAAAACCAATAAATGTACCAAAATCCCTAAAACACTAAAAACACTTAAAATCCATAAGAAACCAAATAACACAATAAAAATAGAAACCCTAAGATGACACTAAATATACTAAAAAAACTCCTAAAATCCTAAAAACACCCAAAAAGAAACTAAAACACATTAAAATCCCCAAAATAACACAAAACCTCAAAAAGTCCCTAAAAATATTAAAACCCTAAAAACCTAAAATAACATAAATAACCTTTAAAACCCTAAGAGAACCTAAATAAGATAATAACCTAAAAGAACCTACAAAACCATAAAACTGATAAAAGTCCCTAAAACAGTAAAAACATAAAATACCTAGAAACCTCAAAAAACAAAAAAACACATAAAAACCATTAAAACCCCTTAAAAACATAAAACCCTTAAAAACCTAAAAACCCTTAAAACCCTAAAATCCTAAAATATCATAACCCCTAATAACCCATTAAAATACCTAATAAACCCTTATAAAGACAAAAATCCCCAAACCCCTAAAAATGTTAAAAACCATAAAAAAACCATAAAGCCCTGAAAACCCACCAAATAACTATAAAAAATCATAGAAACCCAAAACAGACCCTAAAAACCAAATAAAACCATAAAAATTCCATAAATCCCTATAAATCCCTAAAACCCCTAAATCACCCTAAAACCATAAAAACCCTTAAAAGTCATAAAAATCCATAAAAACCCTTAAAAATCTAAAAATACCTAACCCCCCCCCCCCAAAAAAACCCTAAAACCCATAAAGGACTAAAAAGGTATAAACCCCTAAAATGACCATAAAACCACATAAAGACCATAAAACTCCCTAAAAACATCATAAAACCTTAAAACCCATAAATACCATAAAACCTTAAAAACCCATAAAAACAATAAGAAAACAATAAAATACCTTTAAATCCTACAAAAAATAAAAAAGTCCAAAAAACCATAAAAATCCCTTAAAACCCATAAAACAATAAAAACCATAGAAACCCATATAAACTCATAAAAACCCTAAAAGGCCCTAAATACCCTTATATATCTTAAATTACCCTAAAACCCATAGAAAAGTAAATTCTCTAAAACCCCAAAAAATTCAAAAACAATAAAAATGCATAAAAACCCATAAAAACCTAAAAACCCTAACACCGCTAAAAATCATAAACCCCCAAACCCTAATAGCACCAAAAGACCTGGAAAATACCTAAACACCCTATAAAACCCTAAACCATTGAAATACCTAAAAACCTAATTTGCTTCTTGGGAATGTAAAGGTCTTTTGGGTGCAGGTCGTTTGATCCCTCCCCTCCCTTGTATGATGTGTCTTTTTATTCAAATAAAAATTGGGGGGATCAGGAATAGCCTAATCCTCGAACCTTCCTTTCCCTAATAACATAAAAAACCCAAATAAAAACCCTAAAACCCCATAAAACTCTAAAAATTCCAAAAAATCCCTAAACCCCCTAAAACATTCTAAAATTCTCTAAAAATAAAAAAAATTCTAACAGATCCCTAATGTATCGAAAACACCTAAAAACCCTAAAATCCCCTAAAACCCATTAAAGGCCGTAAAAAATTAAAATATCAACAAAAACCCTAAAAATTCCATAAAATAATATAACCCCTAAAAAAAATTAAAACTCTTAAAAACCCTAATAAAACAAAAAACTGTTAAACCCCTTAAAAACAAAAAAGGCTAAAAACCCTAGAAACCCTAAAACCATAAAAGAACCTTAAACATAATAAAATTCCATAAACCTCCTTAAAACCCATATAACCCCCTAAAAACTATCAAAAACCTACAAACCCCTAAAATCACTAAAAAAACCAAAGAACTCAAAACCACCTAAAACCCAAAAAAAACCCAAGAAACCCAATAAAATACTGAAAGCCCCTGAACCCCCTAAAAAGGTTTATTAACACTAAATAACATAAAATACCATAAAAGATCCAAAAATACTTTAAAATATCCCAAAAATACTTAAAACCCCTAAAAGACAAAACAACCCTAAAAACTTAAAATCATTAGAAACCCTAAACCCTAAACACATAAAACCCTAAAACCCTAACACTCATAAAAACCCAAAAACCCTATATAAAACCATAAAACCCATAAAAAAATATTAAACCCCTAAAATTACTAAAAAACCCTAAAACCCATAAAAACCCTAAAAACCATTACAATTCCTCAAAACCTAAAAGACGATAAAAACAAAAAAATATATTATAAAACACCTAAAAACCGGTAAAACCCCTAAACTCCTAAGGACCCTACAAGACCCTTGACCCCTTTAAAGTTCCTAAGACACTAAAAACCCTAAAATTCCTAAAACCCATAAAAGACACCAAAAAAACATAAAATATCCTAATATAATAAAGGTACGTAAAAGACCCTAAAAACCTAAAAGATCATAAGAACCCTAAAAAAACTAAAGACCCTAAAAAACCCTAAATCCCTTAAAATAACCCAAAAAACATTAAAATATAATAAAACTTCTAAATATCTAAATCCCCTAAAAAATAATAACCTTAAGAACCGGAAAAAACACTAAAAACATTAAAAAATCCTACGAAAACCTAAAACCCCTAAAAACCCTAAAACACCTAGAAAAACCTATAAAATTATAAAAATAACATAAAAATATTGAAACCCAAAAAACCCAAAAACCCCTAAAAGAGATCTAACCCCCTAATCTATAAAATAATCCTACAACCTCTGAAAAACTGTAAATAACCTAAAAATATTAAAAAATATAGTAACCCTTTAAAACCCTAAATACCCCAAAAAATCACTAATAACAGAGAAATCCAAAAAATCCAATAAAAACATAAAAAAAGAAAAAAAAATATAAAAACACTAAAACCCTTAAAACCCCTAAAAGACCATATAATACCTAGAAACCCCAAAAAAATCATCAAAGCACTGAAAACTCTAAAAAATCCTTAAAATATTTAAAACACTTAAACCCCATAAAACCCTTGAAACCCCCCTTAAAAACCCAAGAAAACCGCTAAGTCCCTAAAAAACCAAAAAACCTCAAAAAAAATAAAAATACAAAAAACCCCCCTAAAATAAACCTAGAATCATTAAACAACCATAAACCCCCCCCCCCAATCCTCAAACCCCCTAAAATCCACTAATACCTTTAAAAATTCTAAAAACGAAAAACCCTAAATCTCAAAAATACATAAAACCCCTAAAACAATAAAACCCTTAAAAAGATACTAAAAACACCAAAACCCCATAAAACAATACCAAACCTAAAAACTCTAAACCCCTAAAAACTATAAAATCCCTTTAAAACCAATAAAAGTCCCTAAACATCCTTAAAATCACCTAAAAGACTCCAAATTCCCTAATAAAACAACTAAAACCCCTAAAAATGCATAAATACCCAAAACACTAAAAACCATTTAAAACCCTAAAAACCCAAAACCCCCTGTAAAAACTTCTTGAAACCAAAATACATTCAAAACCCATATATATCATAAAAATACAAAACCCTTAAATTCCTAAACCCTTTAGAAACATAAAAAAATCCCTAAAAACCCATAAAAACACAAAAACCCCATAAAAAATTAAAAACCCTAGTAAATGAAAAACTCAAAAAAATATCTATATTACTTGAAAATCCAAAAAACACTAAAACACAAGAAAACTATGAAAAACCCCAAAACCACAAAAGTACATTAAAAACCCTAAAAAAATCTAAAACCCCTAAAAACCCTAATAAAACCAAAAAATCCTAGTAAAAAATAAAAATCCTGAAATTCCTAAATCCCTAAAAGCACTAAAATCCACTAAAAACCAAAAAAACATAAGAAAACTAAAACCCTTAAAACCCCATAAAAATGTAACAAAACCCAAAAAAATACCCTAAAAACAATAAGATCGTACAAACCCCAAAACCCCTAAAAGACCCTTAAAACAATTAAAAGACTCTAAAATCTATAAAAATCAATAAAAGACCCAAAAAATATCTAAAACCATTAAAGGACCTAAAACAATAAAAATAACGAAAATTACATAAGATACCTTAAGCACCGTAACACCCCTAGTAGCCCCAAAAGCCCTAAAAACTCTATAACCTCCTTGAAAACCCTAAAAACCATAAAAATCCTAAAATCTTTAAAAACACTAAAAAAACTCTATAGACCCCTAAAAACTAAAATAATCCTAAAAAAAACATAAATATTAGAGAGAACCATGGAAACCCTAATACCCCATAAAACGAAAAAAACAATCCTAAAAAACCTTAAAAACATAAAAACCAAAAAAAACTAATATCCCATAAAAAACCCAAAAAACCCAAAAAAACAAAAAATACCCTAAATAATTTTAAATCCCCCGTAAACACTAAAAACCCTAAAATATTCTGCTAACACCACTTAAACCTCCAAACTCCCTAAAAAAACTCTAAACAACTAAAAGCCTAAATGACATGAAAATCTTGAAAACATCCTAAAACCCAAAAAAACCCTGAAACCTTAAACCCCCCCCCCAAGCACCCAACAAGCCATAAAATACTTAACACCTTAAAATTCCAAACCCACAAAAAACCCAAAACACAAAAAAACACTAAAAACACACTAATAACCCTATGAACATTAAAATCCCAACCCCCAACCCCCACCCAAATACTATAAAACCTTAAAACCTGAAAATACCTTAAAACCGACTCAAAACACTAATTACACAGTAAATTCCCAAAAGACCCTAAAAGCACTTAAACACCCTAAAACCAAAAATTACCTAAAAAACCCTAAACCACTAAAACAACCCCCAAACCCTAACACAAAATTAAAACCCTAAACCCCCTAAAAACTCATAAAACCCTAAAACCCCCATAAATCATAAAAACCATAAAACTCCACTTTAAAATTATAAAATACACTAAAAACCCTTAAATTTTTAAAAAACCATTAAAACCCAGATATACCCTAGAAAACTCTAAGAACCCTATAAAACATTTATAAAATCCTAAGATACTAAAAAACCCTAAAATCCATAAAAATAGCTAAAAACAATAAAAAAACATAATAAAACTCCAAAAAATCATTTAAAAATTCTAAAGCCCATTAAAACCATAAAACCCCCTAAAACCCTAAAAACCTAAAAATCCCTCAAATCCCAAAAAAGGTCTTAACACCCCTAAAACCACTGAAACCCATAAAATCACTAAAATTACCTTAAACACAGTGAAACACTATAAAACCTAAAACCCCTAAAACTATAAAAACACAAAAAAACTTGGAAACAACCAAAACCCCCAAACAACTAAAAACCCAAAACCCACACAAACCCAAAAAAAACTCTAAAAACTATAAAACCCTAAAACCCTAATAATCCAAAAAAATTATAAATACCCTAGGAAACATTATACCCCATAAAATTCCCAAAATCCCTAATTTTTATAAAAATGATAAAAACAACAAAATGACTCTAAAACACCTAAAAACTCTATAAATCCCCAAAAACACCATAAAAATTGAAAACCCAAAAATACTAAAACCCAAAAAACCTTAAAACACCCTAAAACCCCTAAATACATTTAAAACCCCCAAAACCCCAAACAACCCCCCCCCCCCCACACACACACACACAAATACATAAAACCCTATAAAATTGTAAAACTCAACAAAACCCAAAAAGAAATCTAAAAACTCTAAAAACATTTACCCCCCCCCCCTAAAAAACTAAAAACCCTTAAAATCTTAAAAACACCAAAAGGCCCTAAAAATCCTGAAACCCCTAAAAATCATTAAAAACCCTAAAACTTGTTAATAACCCTAAAAATACATAAAACACCCAAAAACCCATATATGCCCCTAAAAACAATTAAAATCCTTAAAAACCCAAAAATACAAAAAATCCTTAAAAACCATAAGAAGCTGTAAAAATAACCTAAAACACTATAGAACCAAAAAACCTAAAAAATCCTAAGTACCCAAAAACCCTAAGAACCCTAGAAACCCTTCTAACCTTAAAAATCATAAAAACCCAGAGACATATTAAAAACCCAAAAAAACCCAAACCCTTTAAAAACCCTAATATCCCATAAAACATATAAAAGACCCTAATAACCCTAAGGAACCCCGAAAAGACACAAAAAGACCCTAAAACCCTAAGGGCCTATAAACACCCAAATAACCCTTAAAGACTATAAAAGCTATAAAACACCATAAAAATCCTAAAAACACCAGAAGACCATAAAAATTTTCAAAACACTTAAAGGACACTAAACAATTAAAGAAAACTAAAAGGCCCTAAAATACCCTAAAAAATACTCTAAGACCCACAAAGGGATAAAAAAACTCTAAAACCTCTAAAGGGACCCAAAACACCCAAAAAACCAAAAAGGACACTAAAAACACTAAAACTCAAAATAACCCTAAAACCCCAAAATAACTCAAAAGGACCCAAAAAACAAAAGAAAACTCAAAAATACCCTAAAACACTAAAAAATCATAAAAGACCCTAAACCCCTAAAAACCAAAAAAGAACCTAAAAACCCTAAATACATTAAAACCCTAAAAACTATAAAAACATAAAACTCTCTAAAACCCCTAAAAGTACCTAAAAACCACAAAAAACATAAAAAACTAAAAACAACAAATCCCCCAAAATACATTAAAAATCCCAAACCCCTAAAATTCTTAGAACCCCTAAAAATCTTAAAAACCAAAAAACATACAACGAAATAATCCTTAAAACCCATAAAACCCATAAAAACCCTAAAAACCTTAAAAATAATAAATATCCTTAAAACCTAAAAATAACCCTTAAATCCATAAAACCATAAGAAAATTATAAATACACTAAACCCCCAAAAAACCATAAAACCCAGAAAAATGATAAAACCCCCATAAAACCCCAACAAACCCAAGAAACTCCTCAAACTCCTAAAAAATCAAAAACTCTAAAAGATCATAAAAAACATAAACAACCAAAAAATTATTTAAAAACCATAAAATATCCTAAAACACCTAAAACCCCTATAAAACCTAAAAAATAAAAAAAAACCTAAAAACATAAAAACATTTAAAAATCCTGATGAATACTAAAAATTATAATAACAATAAAAACACAAAAAAATAAAAAAAATAAAAAACCTAAAGTATTATAAAAACATTAAAACCCACTTAACACCTTTAAAACCTTAATAATCTTAAAATATTTAAAAACAAAACAACCCAAAAACCCAATAATGTTCCCAAAAATTACAAAAATCCCAAATCCCCATAAAACTATAAAAAACACCATAATCCCTAAAACCCTAAAAACACTAGAACTAAAAAAAGCATAAAAAACCCCTTAAAACCCAAAACGCACCTCAAATCCCTAAAAATTATTCAATCCCAAAAAAACCTAAAAAACACAAAACTGACAAAATACCCTAAAAACCCCAAATCACTAAACCCCTAAAACCCATAAAGGACCATAACACCCCTCAAAACCCAAAAAACCAAAAAACTACTAAAAACCCTAAATCCGTAAAAAATCATTAAAAACCGAAAAAATAAAAATAAAACCCTAAACCCCCCCCCCACCCCTTTAAAACACCTAAAACACTATAAACCATTAAAATATCATAAAACCATAAAAATAACCTAAAAATAACAAAACCCCAAAATCCCCGAAAAACACACAAAAAGAATAAAGCCCATAAAATCCATAAGAAGAGAAATTATCAATAATAACAATAGAAACCATAAAACTCTAAATAATCCCCCCAAACCATAATAAACCCTTAAAACCCTACACCCCTCAAAACCTTAAAAATCTTTTAACCCTTGAAAAATTGTAAAAACCCTAAAACTAAAAAAACAATAAATCCCCTAAAAGACCCTAAAATCCTTAAAAATCCTAAAAACCATAATAAACCTAAAAGAAAATTAAGTCCCTAAAAAACAAAGAAAACATAAAATAATATAAAATACCATAGAAAACTGTAAAAAATATTATAACTCCAAAAAACCAAAACACTAAAAACCCATTAAAACCCTAAACACCCTAATATCTTAAAAAACTAAAACCCAAAAAACCCCTAAAACCCAAAAAAACCCTAGGAAGAACATATAAACCCAAATAAATGTAAAAGATCTTACCCCCCCCCCCCAAAAAAACCTAAAAAGACCATAAAGTTCCAAAAAACTCTTTAAACCCCTTAAAACCCTTAAAAACTACAAAATCATAAAATCCCTAATAACCCAAAAAAACTATTAGAACTCATGTTTCCAATGTAAATGTTACATAGATGAGGAAACATTATGGTATTATGTGTACTGATGTGTATGTCCCTTTTTTTGAAGGAAATTCCATAATTGAGTCATTCATGTCAGATTCACCATTCCCCCTGGAATGTGTGTTCTGGTTAGGAATCACTATTTATGAATGGTTTCTAGTGGTTTTGGTCATGTAAATGGAGAACCCAATTGTTCTATATTCAATGGGACCTACTTTCCATAGGTAGGTGCTTGTTCATCATTTTAATCTATGATTCTTCCAAACTCACATTGGTCTAGAGGACGGGAGGTCGGGCCAATCACACCCTTTTGGGGGGAATTATTTCCTACTCGGGTACTCTAATAGATTTAAGAAATTTTCAGGAATAATTCATTAATTAATAAGTATTAATTATCTCATCCCAAGATTATGAATCAATTTTTAACGTGTATAGAATTTAAAATCATCTATATGTATCTGAGGTTCTCCATCATTGGTATCCTCTATATACTACTTAGATATTATTTGGTGATTAGTATTATGATGTTAGTTTTTAAGACACATAGTGGGGAAATCTGATGTTTATGGCCATCCAGGTAGAGGAATTTCACTTTGGAGTTTTTCATCATCTAGGGAGAAGGAAGTAGTTATGATGTTGGTATTTAACACATAGACGGGATTCCTATGTATCCTTGTGAATGGAATAATAACCCATGTAGTTCGGTTCTAATTAATGGGAAACATCATACCTTTTAATGTCATGTGATAAGGACCCAACTGTATAGTTGAATGTCATGTGGAAACGACATCTAGGTATAAGGTTCCCAGTCAATGTTTTGTGTGGGACTTATGCCTAAATATCCTAAGGAATTTGGAACGGATATGAAATTCCAAGATTAATTATACCTTGTTGGGTGTATGGCCCAAAATAATATGGCTGATTTGGGGTGTTGTTTTTTATCATTAGGAAGGCTTCATACATATCCCATTTGGATGGGAATAAAATTCCTCATAGTTTAGTATGTTTTGCAGGGGAATATATCCCTTTGAGAGGATTATTTTGGGGCTTTTTCCTAAAGTTTATTTCCTATAAAAGGGACCATGAATGATGTATTAACTGTTGATTTTCAGGTATTTATTTCAGGGATTTATACTATGGAGAATTAATTGATTAAGGGAATTATGATTGTGGATTAATCCTAAGGAGGATACCCCCTGAGATTGGGCCCTAATTGGGCTTCATAAATATCCTTATTGGAGTATGAATTAGAGTTTTTTTAGTTCAATCATTCTCAGTCCACAAAGGTATGAGTTAGAGATATAATCCTATGAGAATTACTAGGTCTCAATTTTTTAAATTTCAAACAGATAGGGCTTATATCACAATGGAGTTTTAGTTGATCTTAGGCCTTAGAAAGGCATCCTATGTATCTTGGTTAGAGTAGTAATTATAGTTCTCATAGTTTAATCCCTCTCATCGATTTTATAGATGTAATTATAATTGTAAACCTCTAATAACATGTGATTAATTCTAAGTTTGAGAAATTGGAGGAAGTGGAAGATTTGAAAAACAACATGATTTTCCTCCTTCGCTGGTGGAAGAGTATGGGGAGACCGTGGAAGAGGCCAGGGATATGGAACTTACCTCTCTTCACATTACATTGGACATGAATCCAATATGAAGAATGAATGAAGGTGAAGGACTAAGTGGGGAGTGGGGAGAGTAATCGGGTGCCCATCCCATCTATAACCCAATGGCTACGAGGTAGAGAGGAGCAAGAGTTCAACCTCCTACAAGAAAAGATAGGGGATTACTCCAAGAGGGATTTCATATAATTGGTTTGGTGTGTAGAGGAGGATCTAAACCCATATTGAATGGAAAATAATGTGTGGTCCTTATCCTACCTAGTAGGAACTCAAGGCTCTGAGTCTCAGAGATAGGAATATTTGGAAAGAGTCCTACCCTAGAATCTGATACTAGTAATTCCACAACATTTTCCCTAGCATAAGGGTTATCAAGACCATGGGGATATATACTCACATTCACCCTAAGTATCCTAAACAACCAACTAAAAAGCGCGGGGGACATATGACCATAGGAATATATACCAAAATGGAGGATATGTTGGTGAGCCACTTTCTAGGGTTGTATAAGTCCAGAGGTCATGGTGGAGGCTTTTATTTGACCCCCCTTAGACAAGGGATACAAAGGAGGAAAGGGCCTACCATAGATGGATTTGAAGAATTCCTAATGAATGGCTCATTATGGTTGGAGGGTAGGGTGAAATAATAGGCTAACGTAAAGGGGATCTTTTCTCAAGTAGGCTTAGGATAATTTTGGAAGCATCTTGGGAGACAGACCACCTATATGACAATAGATTGTAGACGATTTTCTCAATCCTTCAAGAGTATTCATAGGTATTTCCAGAAGTGATTAGTGCAAGGTATTGTTTGAGGAAAAGTGAATTGTGCTAGTCTTCTTAAATTAGGGGTAGGAGAATGAATCAAATAGGTGTTATTTATTTTTAACACTAGATGGATTTTAATCTCACTATTCCCCATTGATTCTCTCTTGTATAGGTGTTAGCGAACTACTTAGAACGGTTCTAGGGACCTAGGTGAAGTACTATGGCGATCAGAGTAGTAATTGGCCTTCTAGAAAATTTTTTAACCATAAATGAAAACCCACTGGGTCTATTTATAGAAAAATATGGGACCCTGGGTGAAGTTATTTGTTCACTCAAGTGGCTTGCGCATAGGTGATTGCATGTCGATGATGCTTTGGGGTACCTAGGACAAACTCTTCTTTTAGTGATTTATGATGCTTGAGTTTCTTTATCTGTCTTCTATGAAAAAGATACCTGAGTTTTGAAAGCATACATGTGTGGTAGTTCATTCTAATCTGACATGTAAGCTCATCATGAAGGTAGGAATACTTGCCTATAAATGGGCCCATAATTCTAATAGAAGGATATCATGATTCTAAAATTTGATATCTATCCACTCAAGTCATCTGTGCAGACATCGTAGTAATTTTTTTTACTAAAGACTTTATTCGCTCAAACATAGTACCTATTCGGTTGTGCAATGCATATGATTCAGTGGGTGTCTTGTGAAAACACTTACATAGGACACTCCCAAACCATATTTCCTTTTCCAAATTTATGGATTTCTATGGTCTTCTTCAAAATGAACCTATTATTAATTGAAATTAATATTTCTTTTCATGTCCTATGGCTGCTATGAGGGTTACAATTTTGGATGAACTGGCCATAAAACCAATTAAATAGATGATGAAAATCATAAGGCACAATTATCATGACATCTACGATACCACCCTTCTTGATTTAGTTGGGTTTTATAAGAAGTATCAAAATTATTTTCTAAAGAGTTCATATATTCCACTTTGAAATTATGTTCATCTTCAAGAAGTCATCATGCCAGATACAAATAAATATCTCCCAACTACTTTGTTTCAAGATTATAATAAATTCCCATCTTCCAACATTTATAGAATGGGAAGATATATTAACATGAGAATAACATACATAGACTATTTTATGCATCACAGATCATGTTCTCTAGATTTTAAGCCACACATAGTTGAAATCAAGATGAATTTCTATTCATCCATTTTTTGAGATTCATAGATGGATCAATCAAAGGGATAGAGGAAAGGTTTGGAATTCCACCCAGGAGGGGGTGTTATGCTCACACATATTTTTCTACTATGGGTACAAAAAACCTTTTCAGTGTTCAAAAAATATCTTGAACGCATTGTAGTTTATGAGGCCGTGTGGGTAGGGAAGAACTATGTATATAGGAATGATGAGTTTGTGCTGAAGTTTTTGAACAAGTGGAGTCCACAGAAAAATTTGTTTCATCTGACGCATGGAGAATTGGGTACCAGTTTATTTGATATTCATATGATCTTAGAGGCTCCAAACCTCAAATATATGTATGATGAGTTCATACCTCTAAGGGTAACATGGATTTACACTGACAAGAATCTAGCTTTAGCATGTGAGCTATTGAAAATGTCTCACAACATCTAGAAGGAAGATCCCCATAAAAAATGGTATGTTCATCTAGAGAGACTGATGTAAATTTTCTTGAGGAATAATAAGGAGGAATACCCCTCTTACAAACTTCCAATGAGTTGTCCCAATGTGGGGAAGAAAATTATACCCGATACCTTTTGGTCAACGCTAGAAAAAGGGGACATTGACAAATGGGGATATTATGTCAAGCCTAAAGTTTCTTCTAAGAAAATTCTTGTAAGTTATCTGGCCATGTGTCTCAGTATCTATTTTCTACCTATTTGTGATTAAAAAGGTAGTATAAGGAAATAAAAATTTGTTTTAGTGGTCAATATGGCATAAAAGTAGTTAGTGGGGTTGGAAACCCCTATTTTTTCAAGAATCCATAGAATTTTTCTGGGAAAGTCCCTTTCAAAATTTCAGGACCATTCTAGGTTTTATGGGGATGGAACACATCTCATTTTAGGACTTATACCATGTATAGTAGGATTCAGGTCTTTAAGATCACATTTTGACCATACGTCTAGGGTGTATCTGGTATTTCTCTATTATCCTTGAAACTACACAAAATTCGGACAAGGATGATTTTATTCAAGAAGTTAAAATTCTTCCCCTATGGGAATATTCCAACAGGGAGGTTTTATGAAGATGGAACAACTAGTATGGAGATGAGTTCATACATGATATCCTTTATGGATGGTGTCATGGTGACTAGAATTGATTGTGAGATCATATTTGAGGCTTATGCTCCATAATGATTTTCATGCCAGTTCAAATCCCTACATCAAATTTCTGTATACACCTCGGTGCACATCAAATTAGAAAATTACCCAACGGTATCTTTGTAACTATGGATGCACACAACTGTGAAATTGATGGGGGTGATGATCATTCTATCTCCAGCTGATTCTACTTATTGATCATCTATTATGATGAATCATGGATTGCATAATACCATGAAGGGGTGGTGGACAAGTCTATTCCTTGGGTTGGGGTAAAGAGATAGACCATGATAGATCCTTCTCGCTTGGAGGGTGCTTTATCTCTTTTATAGGCTGTGTTATCTGAGTTAGAGAGTGAGGATTAAGAGGTTCTCAGTTCAGCAAAACAACTTCGTGAAAGATATATTATACCACCTGAAGCAATAGGGCTACACCAACATCACCAAATGAATCTACCCCAAAGCGATCTAGTCTCCATCACCATGAAGAGAATGAGGTTCCATTTTCTTATCTTCCATCTATGAAGGAAGGAGTTGGGAATCTCATCAAATCTAGGGTTATGGAATTATCCTCACATCTGGTTAGAAAGTACTAGAAATATGTATGAACAGCAATATTCCAATAGTGGAAGGACCTGTATTTTGATGCCAAAACTATGTGTGTGATCATATGTGAGGGGTTTCATATTCTAGGGATAAGAGATCTCTGAGCCTCACCTGATATTTTTTTGAGGATAATCCCATTGAAGTGTAAATCCATATTCAGGAGCTAGAGACTCCCATATATGAAACTAGTGATGAGGTCCCTACCATAATGTGATTGATTGATATGATATAATGTGGCACTACGGAGGGGTTTGATCATTCTTCATTTTATGAATGGTGTGACTTTGTTGATCCAGAATGTGTAAGTTTTCTTCATATCATATTATTTTCTTTGTTGTGTTTATATTTCATCCAAATTATTATTTCTCATGGAGAATATCATCTTAATTTTTAGTTGGATAAGGGGAAATCAATTTATGTTTTATCGCCATAGTATAACCCTGGTGGTACTCTATTCGGGGTTACTACGCCACCCCATGAATTAGGAGAATTATCTCCAGGAAGATAGGCCATAGAGGATGAGATGGTGGGAGACTTCCCACATATAAAACCTTTTTTTAAGGAGGTTGATTATAGCCCTTCATTGAACAATATGAATAAAAAATGATGCTGAAGGGTGAAATACTTGTCTACACACTTTTTCAGGAGTGGTAAGTCTTCCTGGTATAAATATTTTCATCTTCAACCAGTGAAAGTGTTTAAACTTACTAGTATTGCATGAAATCCTTATGTTTCTTACCTCAAGGAAGTTACAAATGAGCCTCTACGAACTAATTATTATGCTTCAAACCAAGTGTATTTATGTTTTGGTGAAATAGATTCCTAGGATAAAGAGATATCAAGGTTAAGGAAATGATCAACTTCTCATGGAACTGCTCCAATCACTTTGATAGAGAGAGAGGACTCATCTGGTATGTTAGAGGTATTTCTTAAGATATCACTTGTTAAGAACTGATTTCTACATATGTAAAATTTCAAGTTCATCTCATGCACCAAAAAATCCTATGATGACTGATACTGACCTTTTGGTTGTCACTGAGGAGGTTGTTTGGGATCTCAATTCATCAAATGAGGGTCATGATCTAACCACTCTAAGTGTTTCCAATGGTGAGATTAACATAGGGGTTGTGAATTCAATAAAAGCTATGATAAATATAGGAATGTATTTTGCTGAAATACTAGAACATATTAATATTCCCACTACTTTAGAATAATTTGGGGCACTACATATAGAACCAAATAAACTTGAGTATTAATTTTCCATGAAATCAATATTTTTATGCCTGATACTCTAATCATAATTGGTTTGAAAGTGCATCTCCATCAACAAAAAATGTTGCAGGTATGGTGTATTGAGAAGATGTAGGAATGAATCTATATCCCACTATTGGGAGGGAACCAGTTCAGGTGGACCTTGAAATGGAAATCCTGGTTAATCCTCATTTGGAAGGTTGTGGGTAGACCTAGGGGAGTGTCACTCAATAAGAGATGTCATCCCAAACTGCTGAGACTAGGAATGCATTGGAAAAAACTTCTCACGATTCTAACCTTCTGTTCGGTAAAGGTCACCAATTATTATATATATGCAACATTATTACTATTCTTTTGAAGCTAATAATGATTTAAATTCATCATTTTAGTATTATCAGTTTTTGTAGAAAGGTATATGGTTGAAGCTTCTGCATAAAATCATCCAACAATAGAAGGTGAGTCAGCCACTATTCGGGAGGGAGCTGAACATGGTACTTCTTTGAGTGCACTGATCTTAGATTACATCTCTAGTTATGAAAGTGACTCTGAATTAGATTTGGACCTACAGAACTTAATTTTAATTTCATGTAACAATTTTTGGTGAAATATATGGAAGATAATATCTAACATACCCCTTGAGTAATTTCCTTCGTGAATCCCACTACATTTAGTTCTATTCAGCATTTTCAGATTTGATGGGTTTATTACCATCCAATCTACATTGCGGTGAAGGTGAAAATTCATAGGCGAGATCAAGAGAATAATATTAAAAAAAACTCATAGAAGACAAACTTCTTTCTAACTTGGACAATTTTCTAGTGGTGTTAACCCAAGAGGAGGCCAGTTATAGCATAAAACTGATAGAATTCAAGTAGAAAATTAATTAGAAGTATGTTCGACTGTCATTACTTCAGAAATAATTGGACACTGCTGAAGGGTAACTCGAACAACTTCACTATTCATTAGAAAAATCCCAAAAATAAGTGACAAATACTATTGTGACTACCAAGGGAGCACTTCATTAGGATGAGGAAACTGAAGATGGTCAGTTTAATGAACTTGAAAAAGTGGTTTATGGGGCTTAAGAGTCTGTTCAATAGATGAAGATTTATATTAAATTCTACTTATAACAAATAATAAAGAGACTCCATCTTTTGGATGTTTACCTAAGGGATATTTTTATAAAAGAAAATAATTTTTATCCAAATCATCTATGTCTTTATCCTTTCCTTTTAATTGTAATCATAATATTGGAACTGATTTTTATAGCATGGCATCTTAATATCATCTAATAAAAATTTAAATTATAAGTATAGGGAGTGATACATTTTTTTATCTAAACCAAAAAAGACTAGTGAGTTTAATTTTACTGTTTCTAGGGTCATATGGGTAACCCTACAAACTTTTTGTCATTTTTTTCATCACCAAAATATTTTCCAAAGCTTAATATGAGAGAAACATAGAAGGTGTAACATGTATTTTTCTTAGGATTTTTTTTTGAGTTTTCATCCTAACAATATTTGTTCCTTTTAACATTTTATTGCTTGATTTTTCTGAAACTATCTATATTATAGGTCTAGTGAATTGAGAGTAGACTTTTTTCCATAGTTCCCTTAGCGGGTTTTTAGACTGGTGAGTACTATGTCACTTTTTTTGGGTCATTTAAAGTCATTCATTTCTTACTAGTAAGGATTGTGTTTTAGTTCTAACATCATTGACTATGAATCTTGAAATTACAACCCAAACAAGTCCCAGTGGTTCAGAATGTTCTGATATTCTTCAAATACTTACAAGGGGAATCTTGAGACAATTGATTGATTTTAGAATATAAAACATGGTATTAAATAATAGGGAAGGCCTCTCCTAATAACGAATTTACCACTGGTGGAACACCCATTATGAGGTTTGTTTTATGCAATTCCAATGGGGGATGTACTGCATAATAAAGTAGTAGTATCCTTAGGCTGACATGATTGTTATGTGGGAGACTTATGCAAGGCCAACTAGGGAATGTACTACGTAGTCAGTTAATGGAGTTACCAGGATTCTATAATTTTATTAATGATGAACAAAGAGAATTTAATATTGTGATATCTCAAGATCATAGAGGGTATCTTTTCTAAGGAAAGATATTTGATAATAAATGAATCATTTGTACAGACATAGGAAATGAATATGAATCCACTCATACATAGATTTCATGTGTGAAGGAGGGTACATTTTGTCAAAAAGAAGATTTATGATATTACGTTATGTAGTTTAATGTTATGCAGCAAAAAAAATTTGTTGTGCAGTTTTAATTCATGTTCAAAATACATTATTCAATGCAGTTTAAATTCATGAATCAAGGACATTAGGGGGATATAATTGAATTAATTTAGCTTTGAACAACGGTTTGATGGTTTCCATACTCTTGATAATTTTTCTAGAAATGCTCTACTATATTCAAGTACGGAATTATAGAGTTGTAAGATATGATTTGGGGATTCTTGAATCCAAATAGTGATATGAGAAAAAGGGTCGGTGGAATTTGAGGAGATATATCACAAGAACAAAATTACCACTACTTGAAGACCCCATAATGGGGTCTAATTTATGAAAGGAAAAATAGGGCATGTACTACATAGCCAGTAGTGGCATCTTTTGGACGATAGACCCATTTTTTGGGATAATTATATAAGTCCAGCTGGGGAACGTACTGCATTTTCTGGAAAAGGAGCCCTAAAAAATTTAGACATTCTATTTCTAATAGCTGATGAAGGTTTATGGAGATTCATATAATCCTAAGCATAGAGTTTGGTTTGTGGATAAATTTTCCTGAATATAGAAGGGTTATTTTATGTAATAATTTCCAAATAATAAGGGAAATAGGTTCTCTATAAAGGTCTTCCCAAACATAGTAAGTATGGTACCTGTAATTTTAGGTCATATGACTAGGCCAACATATAATGGAAATAAAGAAAGGTATGTTGTCAAATGGTCGAACATTATTCCATTATTATTTGAAAAAATGATGGGGGAAAGTGTAATCCATAGTCATTAAGAATTTATGGTTAGTAGAAAGGACATGGGACAAATATACATGGGATAACTGCTGATTTCTGGGTTCCAATATTCCGTCATCAAAGCTACAAGGGACAGAAGATGCTTCTCCGAAGGGAGAAGTTACCGCTATTTTACAAACCTTTTATAAGGGCTATTTTATATAAGGAAAACTAGGGCGCATACTACATAGAAAAACAGTGGAATCCTTTAGCTGACATGCCCATCATGTGGAAGACTTATGCATGGGCAACTAAGTCTCATACTACATACTCAAGTAAATTAACCATCATGTATTAGACAACATGTAACTATATGTCGAGGAAATATTATGAATATATGAAAGTATTCAAGATTAGGGGTATGACATGTGAGAGGGGTAATTCTTGATGCACAAGGGAATAATTTGGACTGATATTGTATATGATTTTGGATTCCCTTTCATAGATTCAACTAATATATAGAGTGGGAAAATATATTGTTTCCTTGGTGGGCTCTGTAAGGAGAGGACCAAAAATAAAATCCACTGCATAGTTTTTTAGTTGTATACTGGAGTGTGTAAATTTGTATTTACCCCATGGCTAGGACTAGTATCTAAGGCCTAGTCCTCACTATATATCTCAATGGGATGAGATTCAAGAAATTCGGAGTTCTTTGGGTATTGTGTAGTTTAAATTCATGAAAAAGGATATCTGGCATGCATTTTAATATCAGAATGTAAGGGAAAATGTGTCATGACATGAATAAAAATAATATTGTATTGTAGAACTATGGAATAGGGCCCAAGAATCATAGTCTATCATTTCAAAGAAAGAATCAAGACATGCATAGTTTTATAATATGCAAGTACATGTGTAAAATGAGAAATTTTACTAAAATACTTGTGTATATCTTATTTGTACATCGGAGAGTATAGGATATTTTATATTATGATGCAGCTGAGACTAAGATTGAAGATCTAGACATCACTATGTATCTCATAGGGAACTACTGTAAAATGGACCTATCCCCATGGTTTTCCCCAAAACCATGGGGATAGACCCCCCCTATACCCACAGTTTTGGAAAACCTTGGGGATAGGTGACTTTTCATGACCTTTACCCACGGTTTTCCAAAACCGTGGGTATAAGGGGGTCTATCCCCACGGTTTTCCAAAACTGTGGGGATAGGTCATGAAAAGTGACCTATACCCACGGTTTCCCAAAACCGTGGGTATAAGGGTATCTATCCCCAAAATTTTGGGGAAAATCATGGGGATAGGTCTGGGATAAAATACCTATACCCACGGTTTTTAAAAACCATGGGTATAGGTCACTTTTGTGTGTGCGGGAAAAAAAATTTCCACAGGAAGGGAATCTTTTTTTGCGGTAACCTTATACCCACGGTTCTTCCCTCTATACCAAGGGTTTTTATAACTATATTTAACTATATATATATATATATATATATATATAGGTGATGTTAGCGTAGTGGTTAGACGCGGTGTTTGCAGCGAAGAGGTTGCGAGATCGATACTCAGCAACAGCATTATTTTAGGACCTATACCCACGGTTATGAAACTGTGTGTAAAATCCATTGACACCATGGAAAATGGCTATGTTTCGGTGACAAGGTGGCTGGAAAACTATACCCATGGTTTTGTAAAACCATGGGTATTGGCTGGGGACCTATACCGATGTCGTTCCAGCCCACGGTTCCCAAAACTGTGGGTATAGGCCGTTTTTCCAGTAGTGGGGGTGGGAATCAAGCCACACATAGTTCATAAATAATGTTTCCCCGCCCTTATTGAATTCATAAGTAGAGGATAATGGGTTTTTTCTTAATTACAGGTTCATACATAATACGATAACTTATATTAAATCTCCTCATGTAGATATGAATCATATATGGGAGAAAAAGATTCATTATTCATATCATGTTGCAGTAAAGCCTAAGATTGAAAGTATGGGAATCGTTGCATATCTCATATGAGTGAGAATCACTCCATATGTAGTTCTTAATGAAACATGTTTTTTATCATCACCCAGTTAGGATGTGAGTGATTTTGACATGAAAAAGAATATTATGGTTGGACCGGAGGATATAACCCATTTTTCACTACATATCTTGTTGGGGAAATAATCAATCCATAAGTAGTTCTTGAGAAGGATCTGCATGCAAGTATAATCCATACACAGGGAGTGGGAGATTTTTAATTACAGATGGCCATGAGATAGGAGAACTGAGCATCACTATGTATCTCAATAAAATGAGAATCAATTGATATATAGTTCTTGAACTATTCCCTATGCAGGTTTGATTCATACCCACATGGAGTAAATTTTTTCTAAATTGTGGTTGGACCAAGGATTAAAAGTCCAGGTGTCACTACATATCTCATAGAGGTGAGAATCAAGACACTCATAGTTTTTGAATTATTATGCAGTTTAAGGTCTTGTGATATGAAAAAATATGAACACATACGAAAATAAAAAAAATATTGTGGATGGTCCAGGGTACAAGAACCAGGCGTTACTATATATCTTACTGGGGAAAGAATCAAGACACACGTAGTTCTTGAAGAAATTTTCCCCACACAAACTGATCTTATGATGTGAAAAAAAGGTCTTTAATACTTTCTAGAATAATGGTTGTGACCAAGAAACCAGATGGTATGAGCATTAATCCATATGATCTATTTTAGTTCTTGGTATATATTTGGTTCATACATAGGGATAGGAGAAATTATTTATTTATAATCGCATATGGGCATGATTTTAGAGTTATAGGTGTCACTACATATGTCAGTGGAATTAGAAAAAAATCACACATTGTTCTAAACAAACCATTTAGTTTATCATCATGTGGTGAGGATGTGGGTCACCTGACACGAATGAAAAATTACTGCTGGACCATGGGATAAGACTCTGGTGCCACTACATATCATGTAGGAGCAGAAATCAAGCCACATGTAGTTCTTGATGAAAATTTTCCTATATAGATTTCATTAATACGTAGAGAAAAATGGGTCTCAAGTTCCACTAGGGAGTGGGGATGATGTGAGTGAAGCTCACACATAAAATCTCCTCATATTTTGGAGGGACCACAAGGATGTAAAATCATAGTATCATTGGTTATTTATTAACATCAAATAAGTGAGACGTTAACCATACATTTTAATGTTTTGTGGTGAAGAAAAATTGTGTTTTTCAGTTTTATTTCATGCATCTAGGACCTCATGTCATGCAATATCTTGACGCGCGACAAGGAAGATTATACTATGTATTTTAACGACATGCAACACAGAATTATATGATTTTATGCAGTTTAATTTCATGCAACATATACGGACATTGTTTGATTACACAAAGTACTTATTCAAGAACCATGCATTGGTTGGAGTTGTAGTGAGTTCTCCATAGATTGAGATTAAAAAATAAGATCCATTAGAATAGACCTTCTGTATGGAGTAAGGTCCCTCTCAATTTGGATCATGATTCAGAGGATTCTTTCCCGGTATCATAAGATTCCTTAGGACCGATAGAAATTCCCCTTGTAGGAATGAAAAGAATCATAATTTCTTATTAAAATCTCGTGCTATCTGATGCTAATATAATTCCAAGTGATGAAAGGTATTCAATCTTCTTTAGTCCAGTTTCTCCAACTCATACAATCATTTCTGTGATTGCTCATATGTGGATAGTTCATCACATATGGATATAAGAGTGATGAAAATTGAACTTAAATGAAAAATACTTCTTCTGTTTAATACACTAATGAGTACGGGGTTGCTTATGTTTTATTACGGGCTGTAGTTTGGTAATACCATAAGGCATGCAAGATCTTACCAGGCCAATATTTATTATATTTATTCACTATATTTTGGAGTATGTTTGACATATTCTTGTTGAAAGCCTCAATTTGTACATTGTACACTGCATAATTGTGGGATGACTGGTTGGAATAAATATAGTATTCTTGATACAAATTTTCCACCTTGGAAGAATAGAAATTTGTTCCTTTTTCCATCAATATGGTATGAGGGACACTAAATATGGTAATAATATTGGTTTGGACAAAGATAATGATGATTTTGGACCCAAATTTTCTTAGAGGTATTTACTCAACCAATTTAATGGAAAATTGTTTAGTAATAAGGATATACTTAAACTACTTAGTCGTAACTGGAGTATAAGGAACACCACATCCATTACCCATGTAGCAAATGTCCAAGAGTATTCATCCATATGTAGAAACATTGGGGTTTAATGGATTAAATGGTAATGAACTTGGAAGGGATGAAACATCATATTTAATTCTATGTAATACAACTTCATCAAAGGACATAAGTATCCAAGCCTTCAGATTTGATCAGAAAGCCATACCCAAACTAGTGGTCACCATAGGATCCTACATGTACTTCTTCCATGATAGCCACAGTATCTTATTCATAAACACATATGAAGAGGATTCTATTGAAGCCTCGTTTATATAAGATCTTCTTGGGATTTGGGCCATTATAAAGAGTGAAATTAGATGATAACCACCAGATATGCTCTCTTCAAAATCTGTCCAGTGGAAGTACTCCATATTGAAGATACTCCATGATAGATGTCATTAAACCCATGATAGGTCTATATGAATAAGGTATGGGGGTGATTTCATTGATCTTATCTATCCTGATATGAACAAAGGGTGATACTATTCATCGGTGGGAAATACTAATGATTAGTTCATCTTGATTTGGATCTTCAAAAGTTATAGCTGCATTTACCAATGCATCTGCCTTGGCATTCTATGATCATGGGATGTAAGTCACTATTGGTTCTGAGAGTAATTATTACATTAAACTGTAGACATAATCAAAAACTATAATTATCTCCTTTTTTAGTATGGTAGAATATTTGTTGATTTTCTTTATTACCAACTCTGAGTCTCCATTAACTTCTAGGCAGTTTACTGGTATTTGAAGTTCCAATTATAGGCCTAGGATTAGAGCCTGATATTCTACCCCATTTTTAGTACCACCTTATGATAAAATGAAAGAGTATGAAAACACTTCATTTTATAGAGAGTTAAGTACAATTACATACCCAACATTGTTAAGCTTGGGGTTTTCCATTATTTTCCCTGTTGAACTTTGAGAAGCACCATTAAAATAAATTTCCCATATTTGGGGTTTTTCCATAATAGAGAATATTTATTATTAAAGAATATAAGTATTAAATAGAGTCTCTTATGCAGATGGATGATCAGTAAGGATATCTACCAATTATTGGAATTTTAATGCTTTTTGAGGCACAAATTGCATACTGAACAACTGCAGAATAAATGCACATCATGCCAGACGTCCTATCAACATAGGATGACTGGGGATAAATTTTAGAAGGTTATTGTGAGAGACCAAATGGACCTAATGATGCCGTAGATAGTGCGTCATCTTTTCAAATGAAAATATTAACACTAGAAATCCCTTCACAATATCTTAATATTGGTTCTCTTCATCGTTCATGGTTATACTGAGATAGTAATGGTTTTTTTCATTCCCATCATCATTGTTTTGGGAAAAAAAGATAACCTGTAATCACTCCAAGGTTTTCACATAAAAATGGGTATCTTTCCCTTCACATGCAGAATTAACACTAGTGCGTTCAAGTGGTATTTATTAAGGGTATCAAATGGTTCTTAATAGTTATTGGTCCATTGATAGGTGACCCCATTCTTCATAAATTTGGCGAGGGGAAAGCACTATCCTTCTAGATTGGATATGAAGTGCTGGATGTAGGCCATGTTTTCTTGAAGACCTCTCAAATTATTCTTGTTTTTATTATGTTACATGATAAGGATAGATTTAGTCTTTTCAAGATCGGATTTGATGTCGCGATTTCATAAAACGAGTCTGATAAATTTACCCAAGGTTACCCCAAAAACAAATTTCAAAGTGTTCATCATTATATTATGTTGTCAAAGATTAATGAATTTGGTATCTAGGTCAGCTAGGTGATTAGAACATTGTCGTGATTTGACTACTAGATCATCAACTTAACATTCAAAAAAAATCCACAAGAAAGGGTTGAAATTGTGGTGTATAGCATGTTGGTATATGGAATCGGTGTTATTCAAGCCAAAGGGAATTATCCAATAGAAAAATATTCCTTAAGAGGATATGAATGCTATGGATTATTCATCTTTTAGGTCCATACTGATTTGGTTGTACCCAGAATATCCATCCAGGAAGGATAAAGCATGGTAGCCAGTTGTTGCATCAATCAAGATTTTTATGATTGTAACTGAAAATTCATCTTTGGGATAATGTTGGTTGAGATCTATAAAATCAATAAAAAACTATTTTCCCATTATTTTTTTCACCAAGAAAATATTGGCTATCAATTTTTGATTTTTCACCTCTCAGATGAAGTCATACTTGATGAGTTTTTCGTCTTCAACCTCAATTTTGGAGGCGTAATTTAGGTGTGTTCTTATTGTTGTCTACTTATATCCCCAATGCTCTTCTGAAAAACCAAAATGATGGGTGTCCATCTCAGGGTCAAGTTCTATAATTCCAATTTAATCCAAGAAAAAACAACCAAATATAATTTCATAAAGGATGTGTATACTTCCTATTGTTTAGGAATCAATGTCGCACTTATCAGAGAGGGGCATGGATCTTCCTATGTACTTAGATTAATTTCTCAGAGTTCATCCATAGTGATAGAGATGGCTTACTCAAATGTTGGAGGACTGTCCCTGAGATCTTCCTCTTCTTCTATTTCCTCATGTTTTACATCTTCTACCTCTTGTTGGATAACATGTGATGAAACAATATTTTTAGAGCTATAGGTGGGGTCCGTATTTGGACACACAGAAGAGGAGTAATCTTTTTTTAACCCAACTAATGATGAAGGGTGTTCTTGTTGCTCTAAAGGGAATATGAATGATTTATAATTATCTTCACTATCTTTTTCTATTAGTGTTCCAACTTCTCCCAACTTGGATGATGAAGCCTAGACTTGATGAATCTCACAGGATTGAATGAAGAAATTTTCATCTAGGATTTCTTCAGCACTTGGAGAGTTAAAAACTTCTCTTTTAACATCCAATTTTGTTTCCATAATTGAAATTATGGAATCCACTAAATAAGTGAGTGTATTTGGTCCTATAAATTCAATTTTATTAATGGGAAGTACGTGATCTGAAATGAGATGCTTGAATGGGTTAGAAGGGATCTTCTCTATAACATTCTTGGAATTGATTAGAGTAACATAATCTATCAGGGACCGTTTTCCTCCTTTTTGAAAAAATTCTGAATCAATGTATTGAGATTAAAAATATTTTAATGGGGCCTTTCCACCATAAAATTTCCCAATTTTACTATTGACATAATATTTGAGACATTGGTGGTAGGATTAATGAATGTATGTATGCTGATGTAGCCAAGGTCTTCCAAGAAGAACAATAAAAGTTGTATCATGTCGAACAACCATGAACACTGAATCAAAAATGAGATTTCTGAACTATGTTCGGAGTGAGGTTTTACCAAGAGGTTATTTCTCATTCTTATCATAACTTTGTGAAATCATAGTAGAAGGAGAAAAGTAGAATTCAGTGAGACCCAAGCAGCGCAACATTCGAATGAGAATGAGATTGGAACCTAATACTTTTTTAATTATGTCTCATTGGACATAAGTGTCATTAATCTTTCCCAATAGTTAATGGGGCCTGATGTGTCCTTTAATGACAGAATCATCATCCTAGTTCATGAATGGTATGATAGCATGTAATTATGATAGATCATTCACTGTATGGAAAACATGGATGGTGGTAACCATGACTTGAAGCTCTTAACATCTTGAAAAAAGACTCATTAAGTACCTCCCAAATATCCATTGAAAGATTCATGGAATCTTGGATTGATGACTTTATTGGTACTTGGGCCAATTGCTTCATATTATCATACTTTTGATCCAAAGGCCTTTGTTTCCTAGCATGGGGATTTAATCCTACATGTTCCTTGGGATCTGATGTTTCTGATGTGGATGGACCCTCACCTAGGGAAGGATCTATAAGTGCTTCTTCCCTTAGTGTATTTGGAAGATTGTGTCAACCTACCCATCAAGAATGTGGTGGAGTATCCACTAATCGTTCTTCAAATATGATCATGTCAAAGAAGACCCTACCATGCATAGAGGAAGTACTCTCTTATCCATTTTCATATTTCTGGAGATATTTCCCATGTGATTCAACCACATAAATGGTTCGAGTAGGGCTTTGGTTGATGTGGTGGCTTCTAGAATGACCACATCTTCCCCTATATCCTCAACCTTGATGACCTCTTCCCCTATTTCCCAAATAAATTGTAGGTAAAACAGGTTCATGATTAGAATAATCATGTGATAGGTGATCCATTAAATGAATAACATTATCGGAACCAAGGATCAACTATACATCTGATAAAGATTCTACCTAATAGGTTGACTCTTATTGTGTCGTTTGGTGGGATGGTTCCTATTATTTTGATATGTTTGGCATGAAGTACACTAAATTCAAGGAATTGTTTCCTTAAAATATTCTCATATTCTTTTGTTTCCTATTTATCCATCCATCTAGGTCACTTCTTGGAGGATTGGCCTTTAGAGGACTGGGCTTTTGATGAATTCGGATTCACTGTAGTGGAAGGAGTGGGATGCACAGTAGGTTGTTTGAACTTTTTTCGTAGAATGGAATGGGTTTGGTTGAATTTTTTCCTGACCACCTATTCACCAAACTTTGAAAAACTCTTTTTTTAATTCTTTCCACTCACCTTCCTCCTCAGGATTGGGAGTAGAAACACATGATACCTAGGATTGAAATCTTTTCAGTTTCACTTGGCTAGAATCCACCATATTTTATATAAGGTCTTTAAAAAATTCATGAATTGGGTACCCCAGCATTTTATGGAAGGGGAAATAGTTTGGGAGTTCTTCATCGCCTTTTTTGTTAGGATTCTTGGTATTTGGCAGCTAAATTATGTTTTTTTACAATGCCGATATGAAGTAGTTAGGGACTTGGTCATTTCCAAAAGAATAATCTTTGTTTTTAAACTCCACCAAAAGTCTCTACCTTTGATCTGTTTTATCATATTGATGATGTGGTCATTTCTGCTGACTCTCTGAAGGTGGAATCCTACGATATCATTCAGTATTTGGAGTAGGAGCGGGAATAGGGGCCTGCTTATGTGTAACTGCAGCATGCTCTTCTTTTATGGTTCTCTTTCACGGAGTTTATGGAATTAATCAGGACTTGACTTTAGTCTCTGTGATTAAATTCTCGACCTGTTGAGAAATTGATGAATGGTCCTAAAACTCTACTATTTATTTCACATGAATCAATGTTGTGCGCAACTCATCATGAATATTTTATACAAAAATAGTAAACAACTCTTCTTGAGGGGAAGATAGATTCAAAGAGTATGTCAATACATTTCACCATGTAATGAAATATAAAACTCTTTCATTCTCCCTTTATTTTTAAATCATAATATCGAAGAATGTTGTATTTTTTAGCATTGAGATGAACTGGAAGATGAACTTATGATGGAGATCTTCCCATCCAGTAATTGATCGAGACAAAAAACTCATGTACCATAAAAAGGATGACCCCTAAAATGATTTTATGATGCATCTGAGATTCACTACATCTTGTTGCTCTGTGGTACCCATTATGAGATCACAATGAGAGAAGAAATGTGTGAAATTCTACTCCGGATCTCCTAAGCATTTAATATTGGAAATGTGGGATTCCAAAATTTTGTAAGGGGAGGAGTCAGATCTACCAATTTGGGGAAATCCTTCTTTCCCAATTATACTAGGTGTTCCATTCTTGCATAGCTTCTAATCGATTTGTCAGTTACCTAATGGTGTTTATAAGTATTTGGGAAACATCTGTCTAAGTCAAGACCTAAATAGGTGGGGTAGATAAACCCTTAATTGGTATATAAATCGGTAATACCACTGGTGGTGGAACTATAGGTATTCTTTGTGGGTGACCCATAGAGATAAACATATAAGGAAGTGTATACAATGGAGGGAATTAATGACATGCCTCAATGGTTATTGCAAAACATTTTTTATTGAGGTGATCCAACTGAAAGTCTGAGTTGAGGGTTTTATTTTGAATAATAGTTGGTTGGAAGGCTGCCTCATTCTAACTCTTTATTGATTCCTCTCAACCCTCCCATATCCTCCTCTTGTTGTTAAAATCATTCCTCTTGTGAAAGGATTAACCCTCTCTAGTGGGAAGGTGAGACATAGTCTAACCCATATCGTTTCCCCTATTAGGTTCCTTTCGAAGAGGTAGAGGATAATTACTCGAGGGGATTCCCAAATTTTGGTCAAGCCTCTTATTTAGAGTATGCACAAATCCTTCATTCATTTTGGTGTGGATCATTTGATGAACATGAACATCCTATCTTGACTTCTCTCAGCCAGTCTCATGTTCTGGAAGGCTCTTCAATGACTACATTGATGATGTTCACAAATTTGTAGTGTATTTTAGGAATTATATTGGAATATCTATGATATTTATTTATTCTACATCCTCTAAAATACATTTTCCTCTTATTTTATGGTTCCGTGATAATTTTTCAGAGAACAGTTACTTGAAGGTAATCCTCTGATAGTTAAGTTGTGCACATTCCATTTGAAATTATTGAATCATGGGATGGTATGAATTGGGAGGATTTATTTTACAATTTATTCCCTAATCAATAGAAAACTAGTTTCTTCTAAGGAGGATATTGTTGGTGTAAAAAATCCCCCCAGACATGAGGGTTGTGGCTTTTCATGTTCTTCTTTCTCAACCCATCAGGCTCTATTTGTTGGATTTGAGGGATGGGTTAAAAAATCCTCCAACCCTGTGGGCTGGGGTGGCTCATAAATTTATATGGATGATTTTACCATAGATTCTATTCTAATCTTACAGATTCTGTTCTTAACATGGGATGGTTTCACTTTTCTACACTCACTGAAATCAGTTTTTTGGAAGACCATTGTGTGGTTTTAGACATCTGCACAATATAATTGATGGAATCCTCTAAACAAGAGTATTTCTCAATGTTATTAAATGTTTGATGTAAAATTATCTCAACCAAATTCTCTCTTTGGGCCTAATGTCAGTGAATGTAGGTCAAGACCTATTCTTGTTGAGAATATATTTTGTTAGGAATAGAATTATTTATTTGTAGCCAACTTGGGGAAATTACATTGCATGATATAACCATTGAAAGGATTTACTGTTTTTGGAAGTGTAGTGAAATACAATGCTTCATGTGCACCCCATCCTCTAATAAAAACATTGGATGAGGTATCTCTGATCATCTTTCACAACCTCATTAATTCAATTATGAAATCACATTGAAGGGATCCCTATTTCTTATCAATATATGGATTTCAGGAAGTGAGGATTGATTCCAAGTCAATTTGGAAATGCAACCCTTCTATTACCTTGATGTGAATTTGACACTCATTATATGGAAATATCATTTCTTTTAGATGATTAAGTGTTTTCTATATGTTGAGGTGGATGTCATGTATACAAATTTCTACTAACACCTCTAGAATGTTTTATTGATAATGGTATAAAGGCCAAAACATGTCTAGTATTTCATCTCTATCTAGTTTTTTCCTCATGATTAACATATCCTATTCTTATTTTTCCAGAGGTTCCTCCACCTGATCAGACCCAAGTCAATGCTCCCGGATTTTTTTAATATAAGCAATGACATTGGTTGGGATTTCCTCTTCTATGTTTAAAGACATTTGACCCAAGGGTGGTTCAGAGAATGAATTTCTCCTTGGGTTGTATTTTAGTTGAGAAAGGATTTTACCTGCCAGTGACAAGGAATCGTACATGACTATCTTGTGTTTTCAAGTGCCTCATAATAAGATGGATTGATTTTCACTACATTTACCATTGAATAATTCTATTAACAATGCGAATCAATTCATTGGAGAGAACTTTTGTAAATAATTCCATTACTGGGAGGCCACCATGGTGGATTAAAACAAAGGGAAGACCCTCTTACACTTTGTTACTATAGAAAAATGGTGGTTTGTCGTGGATCTAATCATAAGATAGGCCCTTGAGATCGACCAAATTTTTTCCATTAATAAATCCTTCATGGTGAAGTGTTCGATGGGGACCTTTATAATTACTTCTACTTCTCCCATAATTTGGTAATAGGAGGGTAAAATATTGAGCTGGAATAGATAAATTTTTGAGGGCTTCAATTACTCCAGTATTGAGCAGAGCCAAATCACATATTGGATCTTGATTGTCTAATAATGTTTGATATGATTTTTTCTTGGATGCCTTTTTACAAATAGTTGGGGCCACCTGCAGAGAGAATTGGTTTTCATGGGAAGTTGTATGTGCCTTCTTTGGAATGGCCATCAAGATAGGAAAATTGTCTTCAGTTGGATTGGGTGTATATTCCCAATATGGTTGTCTTTATAATATTGGGGAGTTTTCCCCATGATCCTCCTTGATAAAAATATAGGTGTATATATTCTCCAGAGTGACATGATAATGAGCCACCCTTCTTGTGGTGAAATAATTATGTCTCTATCTCTTGGGTAATGTTGTTTCTACCATTATGATATTATATAATGTTTCTAGGTTATGGAGAGAGATTTTCATCTACACTTTCACCATTACAAATATTTTTTTGGTAACTTCAGCGACTGGAATAGGGATATATGTCCATTCTTTATCTAGATTAGTTATATGTTCCTACTCATGTAATCACTTTACTACTTATGTATACTGATATTAATCATGTGTGGGGGTAGAGAGTTGAATCTGAACTTTTTTTTCATCAAGAATTTCCAACTAACTTCTCAAGATGCTTCCAAAGAGGATGTTGGAAGAATTGATGGGTTTAGGTAAGTGTATGTTCTTACTTATGGTACTCCACTGTATTTGAATGGTGGGATTCATTTAATGCCACCAGATGAGTCAACAAGCATGATGAATGAAGGTGGATGATGGTATCTTCCCGCTCACTATTTTAAATCAAAATAGATTGGTGGGATTCTTTATAGGGTGAAAATGTGTGAACCTACTCCTTATTTTCTGGTTTTCTTCCCTAGAGGGCCATCTTGCATGCCTGGTTTTGAAGGACCTTGGCCGAAAAATCAAAGTTGACACACTCAATATGTCGAGGTGTCACAAACAGAATCTGGTCGCCATCAAAACCAACAATCGACTCAGCCCGCAACAAGGCCCGAAGGGCATTCCCAATCCCCATGAACTGATACAAGTTCTCAGGTATCAAAAAAGGTGAATTGGGAATGATTTACCTGAGATTATAAACTTAAAACAATAAAAGAATCCAATAAAACAAATTTGGATTTTACAAACCAAAAAATCATTTTAAAAAATAAGAACTGTATAACATATTTTAAAAAAACTAAACAAGACTATAACAAAGGTAAAAAATAAAAAGGAAACAGCCCAATAACCCTTATGGCAAGGGGAATTTTCCTTAAGCCATATTTACAAGACTTCACCACTAAGGACTTGCTAGAAACCCAGACCACTGGAACTAAAAACTGTACCAAACCTACGACAAAAAAAATAACCAAGTCTACATACATCCAAGGGTGTATTTAGGGTGTGAGACAATTTCAAGTAGGATACCACCCATAAGAAATTCCATGCGATAAATATTCAAAGACGAAAAGCATGCAAGTTTACAAAAACATGTAATTTCTTGTTACAATTTCTAAAACATGCAACTAAAGAAATAAGTTTTCAAGAGGGAAAATTTAAAGAATCAACACTATTAAAATAAATCCCAAAGCTACTGAATTTTCCATCCAAATATACCATATTCTGATGGTATGTATAAAGGATCTAATGAGAACAATCAATAGGAAATAATCCTTAGGCACTAGCTCATTGTGGGTCCTAGGTACCTCGTATCTCAGTGATAGTAACCATCACAAATATCTGTTCTCATGAATTATCCACAATTAGGGAACATACCGCTAACCTATTGGTCCCAAATCACCATCATTATAGTTTAGTTAGAGTTGTAAGTGTCAATCTTGCAAAGGGAAAATTGAGTCCAAACCCCACAGATTCATTAGCATACTAGTACACGTCCACCCACCTAGATACCCTGGTTTTGCCTTTATGCTCAAACATGTTAAACACGTCAAGAAAAATATTTTTTACATGAAAATATCATTTAGTCATAAAAAAATCACCAAACAGCACACATTTATACCACACGAGTCACAAACGTCCACTTTTCATTCAAATTGATTTGAAATCTGACTCACACCAAAATAGCCCACAACACTTTTCACATTTCTTTAACACTTACAAAAATCCATTAATATTTTTTATTTAACCATTAAAATTTATTACATGTCACATAATAGCCCACTCACATGTTACATAATATTCTTTTTCATAACCAAAATCCATTTTTCACATCACACTCACACAAAACTTCCCACATCACTTTCAAATCTCTTACATACTTTAGTAAATCCTTAAAACATTATTGTAAAACATTTCCAAGATGGAACACATCAAAAAACGGACCATATCACATTTAGAATGTACCATTTAAAAATATACACACTCCAAAACAGTTTTCCAAAATGGTTTCGCCACTTAAATAAACTATTAAATCATTCAAATCATTCATAAAACAATTCCAAAGAGTATACCGAATATTTTCTCATAAAACCAATTTCAAAACCATATTTCAAGAATAAAACCACAAAAAAACACTACCAAAGTAGAATTAGAAGCCCTATATACCATTATAAAACCAATTTTAAGTGTTATAAAATCACCTTGGATAATACCACGAAAGATACAAATGAAACACCCATTTTCATAAAATGCTCTCAAGAAGTATAAAAAAGTTTTACACAACAAAACTAATCCAAAAACCCCCTTCCAAGGCCCACATGAAATAATTCATTAAAAAACATAATTTTCAGCCCCTTTCAACAACTAATAAATCAATTTCATATTTTATAAAACTACCACAAAAGATACCACATGTGTTACATTTGAAAAGTTCACAACTTCAAAAGAAATGAAATTATAAAATTAAATGATTTCCCAAATCCCTAAAAAATGTTTTTCTCACCACACACAACATATGTGAAACATGAAAAACCAGTAAAACAAGAAAACTAACTCATCAAGGTGTTGTTAACCATGGAATCACCTACTGAAAGTGTCAAATCCCTCAAAACTTGGTGCAAAACATCAACCGCACCATCACCGCAACAAAATGAAGCTAAATCCTGCCCCTGACAACAATTTCTTACCATAAATAAACCAAATCAAACCCTAGGTTAGAACAATATCTTCATACATTCTTTAACATAATGAAAGAGGGAGGAAACCTTAAGGGAAAAGGAAGAAACCAAGAATGAGCCACTTACCTTGAAAAATAGTGAAGAAATCACCCCAAATATACCAGTATCAGAATTTGTAAACAGCCAACCATTCAAGGGATATTTGAACAAGGTTGAAAAGATCATTTGGAAACTTTAATGGGGGAAGAAGAGTGATAAATGAAGTAGTTATGATATAATCAATTTACCTCTTTAAATATTGGAGATTTGATAAATTCATATAAGATTCATCCAAATTCGTGATGAAACTGAGCTCTAAATAGGGGTAGGAGAGCATGGGGGCGCCCCTTGGGTATTTGGGTTCAGGGGAGAGTTTGAATCACCAAAAAAACATAAATATTTAAGGAGATATTAAATAATTCATAATTATTGTAATTGTAATAAATGGTCTTTTGAGTAGGCCCAATCCCTTAAATAAAAACCAATATCCACCGTGATTATGGATTTTTAAATAGTAAAAATTAATATGGTGGTGTTAATAGGTCAGATTATGAAAAGTAGTAATTTTAATAGATGAAGAATGTGGAAAAATTAAATATTTATATTGGAATCAAAATTTATTTTAAAATTTCAAATTGGGCTCACGGTTTGGCCCAATTCATGAAAACTCACTCATTCCTCCATAAAAGCTTTGGAAACCTCTAAAACAAAGCATGAATGGAAATTAAATGAAATTTAACTTTAGAATAAGTTATTTATAGGACAATTATCCAAACCATGAAAACTTTCCATCCACAAAAAGCCACATCAAGGCCAGATACAAAAACCAAACCGAATCGATAAACCAAGATGTACTTCTTTGCCAAGCTTCATCCCCAAGGGACAAAACACCTCTAGTGATCAATTAAGGAAGGATTAATCTCACAACCCAAACATAGAAAAATTTCTTTAAAGGATCAATCACATTCATACTTTATTCCAAAAGAAAACTCCTCAAACACTATCCGAACAAGACTCAAGCGATTCACCCAAACGAACAACAACCTCGAACAAACGTTACACTTACCTTACTTTAACTAAACCATTGGGAACTCTATAATCCCAAAGTTTACTCAAGGAAGATGTTGGTAGATAGATAGTTCGGAATGAGACTACCTTCCGCCAAGCCAAAACCATAGATAAACCTGAGTTATTGGTACGGGGGGACACAAATAGGCTCCCCACCATAAGATACAACCTATATTTTTTCATAGATGAAATCAAGACACTAATAGGGGAGGCCTAAACGAACTCCCTAGTATAAAGGGTAGAATTCCATTAAAAGTTTACAATGTAATGTACATTAGAATCATAGTGGGTCTCCCCACCATAAGAACCAACCATTTTAACTGACCAGCATGGGCTGACACAGAAAGACCAATTTTTTTTAAAGATTTGGGAAGGGCGTAGGGTTTGTCCGCATGATTTGGGAAACCGTGCACTGACTGTGCAGATCATTCTTTCCTCATGGCTTCCTGGAACATGATCACTACTAATCATTCAAAAACTATGTCCTCAGCATGTCTATCCAAATTTCCTACCATTCTCTAATGACTTAATGGAATCCAAATGGGGAGGGAATGACATTAGGTGATGACATGGGTATAAGGCCCTCCACCTATTTCTATCGAATGGTAACAACAGAAGAAAGATGATGAAACCATAGGTTTAAACTCTTCCTATCTTTAATGTTAAGGATATGACATTTTACAAGGGTTTAAATGACCCTGGTATTTCCTCTGACTATGATCCAGCTTCTCTCTGAGACCTATGGTGGGTGCTGAAATGATTGAAGCATCTTTGGCCTCACAATTAGTATTTGGAAACCCCCTGAATGAGAATTCTCTTTCGGTGCCACTAACAACTACAGTGAAATCCCTGATAATATTACCAAGGCATAACACATTCCAAACTCACCTTACCCTAACCCAATATTTCACTAAAACAAGGGCTTAGAAGATGCACACATCACACCATGTTTCTTCGGGTGAGAAACAATAGAAGTAAAGAACACATATACTCACCTTCATCTAAAATGGGAGATTTTGATGTTTTTCCAAGGGAGACATACTCCCAACATAATAATACTCTCAGAGGATTTCACAACCTTCACTTTTATAGTCAAATGAGCACATGACATCACAAGGCAGCACCGAACATGACCATTGAGATTAATAGAAACAATGCATTGAACGATATCTTCTGATAAGTCCCTAAACAACACACAAGTCCCGAAAGTGGCCAAAATAGCCTCTCATGACCAGATTTCCCACACTGGTATTTTAACGTGATATCCATATTTTAAGAGACTACGATGTACATAGAGGACCTCTTAGACACCATCTAGATACTCATCCATGCTAACAACCCTAGACCACTTCCACCTTCGACAAATCAGCTAACTTAAGAAGATAAGGTATCTTTCAACCTTCCATGATAACTCTCCTACTACAAGAGGATACACCAAACCAAGAAAGGAAAGGGTTTAGACTCAATCTAAAAAACTCAAGAAAAAGATTCCTTATAATGATCAACTAGAGGGCCTTCAATTAACAAAACCATCCAAGTTTCACTTTAGTCATGCACTAACCCTTAATGGGGAGTAACTTATCCAATTATTGAACCCAAGGGCCCAACAAAGATGGTCCATTGGTCAAGATATACCACAAACCAGATCCAAAAACATGAAGGGAACCACCATAAAGGCATCCCAAAACATTTCTTAGAAGAGACCACTAACCGGGCCGTCAACACAGCTTACCGACCAAACACAAACCCAAAACATAGTTCAAACAGGAGGGGTTCTTGGAATCAAAACATCCCACAACATCAACATTTTCAAAAATAAACAATAAACACCATCCAAAACTAGTCATCAAGACATCACGATTTTCCTTTAAAATCATATTTTTTAAAATAACTGGTTCAGCGGTTAGCATATCCACCAATGGTACCCCATGGGCCTCACACATGCATGTTTCTATGCCACACCAAGCACCATCTTCATATCCATTACGAAACTCATCCATTAAGGCCATTAACCATCCATCATCCCTTATAACCCCATGCATTTGGTATCTCACTAAAATACCAAATAATAATATAAAAACTCATTCCACTTTTCAAAGAGAAAACAATAAACCAATACTTCCTTTTTATCAAGATCGCTAAAATAGGAAATCAAACCCAGATTATCATATTAAAAAATCATTTCAGAAAGGCACAGTCATTCCTATGAATAATCACATTCAAGTTATTCACATAAATTTTAAAACATCTCATCACATCAAAACGCATTTCAATAGTTTATAAAACTCTATTGGAAACACATTTTCAAAACCAACCTTGACATAGTTTATTCTTTCAAAAGAGGTGCAAACACACCATTTTATATTCCTATACAATTCTGAAATATTATGTTCTCCATTTTCAAAAATCTACCCATTCACACTTTATTAGATAATCATTTCACAAAAATTTTACGCTTCTTAAAACCAAGTCACTTTAAAACCAATATTCTAAGATTTCAAAACTAAAGAACAAAAAACAATGCGAGAGGAAACAGGTTTTGGTGGGTGACATGGACATATGGTTTGTGGCCATATTCTAATCACTTAACCATCACAGAGAGTGTTCGAGGGAATATACCTAGCTCCACATGGCTTTCCAAACCCTGCGAGCTCACTATGACCATTAACCCAACTCTCTTTTCATTTCCCCTAATAATCATCAAACTAAGAAAACCAAAGGACTTAGATAAATCCCAAATTCCCATGGAAAATTGAATCTTATCATGAGGTGTGGTGATTAGGAACACTACCCATAACTAGAATACCATGTCTCAATAATCCTAACTCTAGAATGTCCCGACTCTTCCCCAAATAACATGACCAAATGATTTAACATGAACCTCCTTTGATACCATTTTGTCATGAACTGAATCTAGTCACATTCAAAATTGACAATCAACCCAGCCCGTGACAAGGCCCGAAGGGCATTCCCGATCCCCATGGGTTGTAAAAAGTTTCCAAGTATCATAAAATAAGAATTAAGAATGATTTACCTAAGTTTATAAACTTAAAACAATAAAAGAATCCAATAAAACGAATCTAGATTTTTCAAACCAATCAAACTTTTACAAAAAATCAGAAATAAATTTCATATTTTAAAAAACCTCAATAAGACTATAAAAAAGGTTTAAATCTAAATGGAAAAATCCAAAGAACCCTCATGGAAAGGGGAATCACCCTAAATCCATCTCCACAAGACTTCACCACCAAGGACCTGCTAGAAACACGAACCACTGTAACTAAAAATTGTTCCCAACCTGTGCCAACAAAAATAACCAAGTCTACATACACCCAAGGGTGTATAATTAGAGTGTGATCCAAATCCTAGTAGGATACCACCACTAATAGATTCAATGCGATAAGCATTAAAATACGAAAATCATGCATGTTTTCAAAAACATTTAATTTCTAGTTACAATTTCTAAAAGATGCAACTAAAAAATTAGTTTTCACGTGGGATAATTTAAAGAATAAACACTATTAAAATAAATTCCAAAGCTACTGAATTTTCCAGCCAAATATACCGTATGTTGATTGTAAGTATAAAGGATCTAATGAGCACATGAAATAGAAAATAACCCCAAGGAACTAGCTAGTTGTGGGTCCCAGGTACCTCATATCTTGGTGAGAGTAACCATCACAAATACATGTTATCATGCACGAGCCACTAGTAGGAAACATACCCATAACCTAGTAGTCCATAATCACCATCATCATAGTTTAGTTAGAGTTGTAAGCATCAAACGTGCTAAGTCAAATTGAGGCCAAACCCCACTGATTCACTAGCATACTAGTATACGTCCACCAACTTAGATACTCATGTTTTCCCTTTGTGTTCAAAGAAGTTCAAAAAGTCATGAAATATAATTTTCACATGAAAATATCATTTCCTCATCAAAAATTTACCAATAAGCCCACATTTATACCACACAAGTAAAAAATTCCACTTTTCATTCAAATTGATTTGAAATCCCACTCACACCAAAATAGCCCACAACACTTTTCGCATTTTTTTAACACTTCCACTACTACATTAAAAAATTTATAAAAACATTCCAATATATTACAAATCACATAAAATCTCACTCACATGTTACATAATACTATTTTTCAAAACCAGAATCCATTTTTCACATCACACTCACACAAAACATCCCACATCACTTTCACATCTCTTACACACTTTAGTAAATCCTTCGAACATTTTTTTCCAAAACTTCCAAGATGGAACACATTAAAAAACATCCCCTATCATATTTAAAAACCACCATTTCAGAATATACACACTCCAAAACATTTTTCTAATATGTTTTCACCACTTACCTAAATCATTCAAATCTTTCATAAAACAATTCCAAAGAGTATACCCAATATTTGCTCATAAAACCCATTTCAAAACCAGATTTCAAGGACAAAACCACACTGAATAACTACCAAAGTAGAATTTTAAGACCTATAGATATTTATAAAACCACTTTCAAGTGTTATAAAATTACCTTTGATAATACCACAAAAGATACAAATGAAAACCCTCATTTTCAGAAAATGCTCTCAAGAAGTATAAAAAAGTTCTACACAACCATCCTATTCCAAACCCCCCCCCCCCTTCCAAGGCCCAAATGACACCAAGGAATTAGAAAAACAGAATATTCAGCCCCTTTCAACTACTAATAAAACAATTTCATATTTTATAAAACTACCACAAAAGATTCCACATGTTTTATATTCGAAAAGTTTACAACTTCAACAAAAATGCAATTATAAAATTAAATGTTTAACCAAATCCCTAAAAAATGGTTTTATCACCACAAATAGCATATGAGGAACTTGAAAACCCAGTAAAATAAGAAAACTAACTCATCAAAAAAAATTTAACCATGGAATCACCTACTGAAAGTGTTGAATCCCTCCAAACTTGGTTCAAAACATCAACCACACCACCGCTGCCCCAAAAGGAAGTTAAAAACAGCCCTATACTACATTTTTTGACCAAAAAGACACCAAATTAAACCCTAGGTTCTAACCCAAACTTATTGAAATTTTAGAACATAATTAAAGAGGGAGGAAACCCTAAGGGAAAATGAAGAAACCAAGACTGAATCACTTACCTTCAAAAATATTGAAGAAATCACACCAAATACACCAGTATCGGAATTTTTAATCATCCCACCATTCAAGGGAGATTTTAACAAGTTGAAGAGATAATTTAGGAACTAGAATGATGGAAAAAGAGTGAGAAATGAAGGAGTTATGATATAATCAATTTACCTCTTCAAATATAGGTGATTTGAGAAATTTATAGAAGATTTATCAAACTGCGTGATGAAACCGAGCACTAAAGAGGGGGAGGAGAGCATGGGGTCGCACCTTTGGTATGTGGGATCGTGGTAGTGTTAGAATCACCGAAAAAACATAAATATTTAAGGAGATATTAAATAATTAAAAAATGCTTTTAATTTATGAAATGGCATTTTGGGTAGGCCCAATCCCTCAAATAAAAACCCATATTCACCATGATTATCAATTCCTAAATGGTCTAAATTAATATGTTGGTGTTAATAGGTCAGGTTATGACAAGTAGGAATCGGAATGGAAGAAATTTTTTGAAAAATTACGGAGTTATAAAGGAATCAAAATTTATTTTCAAATATCTGATTGGGCTCACGGTTTGGCCCAATTCATGAAAACTCAGTCATTCCTCCATAAAAGGTTGGGAAACCCCCAAAAAATCATTAATGGAAATTAAATGAAATTTAACTTTATAATATGTCATGTATGTGACATTAGGGTTCACTATCGTACAATATTGGAAATAGTGATTATTGGAAAGATCCCATGAGAAGGATCCATGTGTCATTGGGATGAGGCCATAAGTGGACTCTTGATTTAACTCCATAAAATACTAGAGAGACTGGTTATTATGTTCTAGAGATAGGATCCTGAAATAGTTGAAGATGGTGGTCAGTTTTGTCTGCTTTAGGACCACCGTCATCAATGACCGGATGATTGGGGTGATTGTTGATATGGATTGAATTTTGGTTGGCCTCTAGGATCGAGATGGGACCACGATAATGGTATTCTCAAACCAGTGCATTAGATACCCAACACTACAGACACATATTTGGTGATAGTGGGCTTCATGTAGATAAAGATCCTTCTTGAGTAGCAGTTACGGTACTTGTGGGTGAAAACGTGAAGGAAGACCTTAGATAAAAGGTATTTTTGAAAAATAGTGAATATATATATACGAAAAATACAAAAAATTAACTCTAATAAAGAAAAATCTCATTTTAGAGAACACATGCATGAATTATTTCTTTATATAGCCCTATTTTATCAATTGATATGGGTATGATAGATGAGTAACACTATTATATTAGTTTTGGATTCACTTCGGGTTCACTATTTTTTGTTTCTGAATAAAATGTGACTTCATTGGGGAAATATAATGGTCCAATGAAGATTGATCTATACCTCCCTTTTATTGAAGGAAATTCTATAATTGATTAATTCATTTCGGTTTCACCATTTTTTCCTGTAGAATGTGTTTTTTGGTTAGGAATCACTATTTATTATTGATTTCTAATAGGTTTGTTCATGGGACTGAAAACAACTAATGTTTCCATATCCAAAAGGACCTTCATTCCTAAGACAGATGCTCATTAGTCATTTTGACCTACAATTATTAAGAACTCACATTACTCGAGTGGATGGGAGGTTGGGCTCATCACACCCTTTTGGGGGGAATCGTTTCCTACTCCAAGACACTCTTATAGTTTGAAGATATGTTATTGAATCCTTCATTAATTTCAATGTATAATGTATACCATCCCAATATTAGCAATCTATTTTTAACATGTATAGAATTTACAATCATCTATATATATTTATATATTTTAGGTTCTTCATCAATGGAATACTCTCATATAATAATTAGATATTCATTGGGTTTTATTATGACGATCCAGGTTTTCTATCTACGCTGTGGTGAACTTTGGAGTTTAAGGTCATCCAGGTAGACAAATTTCACTCTGGAGTTTATCATCATCCAGGGATAAAAAACATTTTATGATGTTGTGATCGAATCCACAGATGGGCTTCCTATGTATCATTGTAAAAGAAATGAATACCCATGTAGTTTGATTTATCTTAATGAGGAACATCATACATTTTATGGTCATGTGATAAGGAACCAACCATATAGTTTAACGTCATGTGGAAAGGACGTCTATGTGGAAGGTTCCTAGTCAATATTTGGTGTGGGGATTATGTTGAAATAGCATAAGGAACCTGTATGGGATATGAGATTCGAAGTTGAATTAGACCCTACTGGGGATATGGACCGAAAAAGGGTTGATTTGGGGTGTTGGGTTTGAACTTTAGGGAGGATTTATACATATACTATTTGTATAGGAATCAAATACCGTGTAGTTTGGTAAATCTTGGAGGGGAATATAACCCTTTGAGAGCATTAATTTGGGGATAATTCTAAATGAATGTTCCCAGTAAAAGGAACCATTATATATGTATTAACTCATGATGATTCAGGAGTTAAATTTGGGGCTTACTCCTAGGGAGGATTCCCGGATTAAGGGAATTATGATTCGGGTTTAATCCTAAAGAGGATACCCCTTGAACTCAGGACCTATTGGGGCTTCTTATGTATCAGGATTATAGCAGAAATCATAGTTCTTGTAGTTCAATCCTTCTCAATATTCTAAAGGTTGAGGTATAGATATCATCCCATGAGAATGACTGGGTATCAATGGTTGAAATGTCAAAGACATATGCCTTATATCATAATGGAGGTTTAGTTGAGATCGAGCCTTATAAAACTATCCTACGTATCCTGGTTAGAGAATTTAGTAGAGTTATCTAATTTCAATGCTTCTCAATGATTTTATTGATGTCATGATCATAAAGAACCTCTAAGTTAGCGTGTGTCATACTTGTTGGGAGAAACAATAGGAAGTGGAATATTTTACAAACCACACGATTTTCCTACTTCACTAGTAGAAGAGGATGGTGTAACCATGGAAGATGTCAGGGATACGACACTTACCTCTCATCAGTTTAAATTGAAAATTAATCCAATATGAGGAAAGAATATAGGTGAAGGATGTGGTGGTGAGAGGGAAAAGGGCTTTGGTGCCCATCCCCTCTTAGACCTAGTAGCCATGATGCAAAGAGGAGCAAGATTGAAATCACCAGTAAGAGAAGCTAGGGGATTACTCCCAGAGGGATGCCCTAAAATTAGTTTGGAAGCTGTAGGAGGATATAATCCCATGTTTAAGGGAAAATAATGTGTGATCCTTATCCTACCTATTGGTAAGACAAGGATCCGGGTCTTAGAGACAAGAAGGGATGGACATAGTCTTATCCTCACAATCTAATACTGGGAATTCAACAACATTGTCTGTAGGGTAAGGTTTACCGTGAACATAGGGTTACATAATCACAAGCACCCTGAGAACACTAATTTCCCAAATAGACAATTTCTAGGAACCTCTAACCATAGGAATACATACCCAAATGGAAGACACACTCATGTGCCATTTTCCATGGTTATGTATGTTAGGAGGTCTTGGTGGAGGATTTGACATGATACCTCTTATAAAATAGAAATGGAAATGATATGGAACAAATACAAGAGAGGGTGATGATGAATTGTATATTTAAAAAATTTCTATTAAAACCATTAAGGTTCTTAGTTTACTATAACTAAAAATATTCACAAAGCCTCTTATAAAAGAAAACAAATGACATGACTGACTCTTGATCCGATGATATAATAGGATACAATGGGTTATGAGACAATTATATTCGGATTGAATAAAAATATTAGAGTAATAAATTTTTTAAATTATTATACCATATAACTTATAGAATCAAAACTAAATGTGTAAGATATAATTAAAAAAATTATTAAAGAATACAAATAGAAAGAAGAAATAAAAGGATTATCTTTCTGTTAAAATATGAAGTGGATAAGTAAAAGGAATTACAATTATTTTATCCCAAATAGTAGAGTATTCTTTCTCCTAGGATAATAGTTCTGTCTCAATAACACCAGTAAGCCCTCGATACGACGATTGACATGTCTGTATTGATATTCATGCAAGACCGCGATATTAGAGTTAACTAGCACCTATGTCTTTCAAAAACTTGAATGCCAATGATAAAAAGAATTGTTGAAATATATGCCTATCCATGACATCTCTCAATTGTAATCACCTAATTTTATGCACAAAAAAGTTCTTATTTAAATAAAAAAAACTACGAACAAGCCATTCACATTTTGTAATTTCAAGCCTTTTACACAAAGCAGAGAGAAGTCACACAGTCTCTCTCTAGAACATAGAAGTATCTGAAGTTGTTCATGTTTTTTTCTCTTCGTTAAATGACCTCTTATTTATAGGCCTCAGGTTTGAATGGTCATATTTTCTCCCACGACCATATATCTCTGGAAAACTCGAAGGGACTTTGACACCTGGCATTGTAATGGTCATATTGAAATAGAAAATACAACATCATTTTGATTAGTTTATATCTAACTCCATGACATCGTTTTGGTTAAAATAATAGATATATAAAAATTATAACAAGACTAAAACATGTGTTTTGATAAAATAATATAATCAGGCATGTTATAAAAGTAACACAAGAGTATTATTAACATTAAATAGTCAAAAAAACTGATATAATGAAAAGTGGGTACGATACCTGATATTAGGACAATGGACAAAGTGAGTACAGTGCACATAGTTAGTATGATAGATAGAGTCATTACGATAGATAGAGTCAGTATGATAGACAGAGTCAGTACGATAGATTGAGTCAATACGATAGACATAGTCGGTATGATAGATATAGTTAGTATGATATATAGAAAAATCTTATTCAATGCAAGTGGATTATTTTATAAATGAGTGTAATGAAATTTATGATTTCCAAAAAAATACATAAAAGTAAAAAAAGAAGACTTTTTACTTAACAATCTCCCCCCCCGAGTTATGAAAACTCTTCTAAATAGTGAAATTAATACCAAAAAATCCCCCTTAGGTATAGACTTTCCTATAGATTGTATTCATATAGATTATCCTTGGTTTTGATTATTATCCTCTTTAATTTATTACTTTTTACATTAATAGTTCTCCCCCTTTATAAAAATATACTCCCTCTTTTATAAAACATTATCCCCCATTGTGATTTAAAAAAATAAATTGGGTAATCTTGAGTTTCCTGAAAGGGTTAGAAAGAAAAAAAATCAAAACAATGGAAACAAAAACATAAAACTCATTGAATTGTCAAAATTCAATGGAATTTAAAATAACAATAAAGAAATAAAGATAATAACATTCATTTTTTATATTTATTTTTATTTCTTGATCAACTCATAGAGAATAGTCTTCATTTTCTTAAGTTCTTTATTGTCCTCTATGATATAAACACCCCAAGTATTGAGAATCTCGTGTTGGTCTGCAAAAAGTTGAGCCTGGTTTTTGATGGTCTCTTCTTGAATTCGGATCACTTCTTCAAGATTATCAATAATTTTTTGTATATTCTTGTTTTCTTCATTCAACAATGTGTTTGTATTCTTTAACACAACTATTTAATATTTAAAATATGAAACCTTCTAAAATTCAAACTGGAAAGTAGTGAACCTTTATTGCAACTCTTTCACTGAATGAGCACCAACACTATTAGATTTACAGATCTGATTCAACCTTTCAATTGTTTCCTTATCAATATTATTTAAAGAAATATCAAGATAATTTGAATTCCTTCTTAAATCATCAATGGATTCCTCATACTCATTCACTGAGCTTTATATTTTGTATGAACATTTGGTCATCTTGTTGGAATCCTTCTTATGAGTAACAAAACAATCACTCAAAACTTTTAGATCGACCTTTATTCACATCACTCTCTTTTTGAGCTCTCTTATTAAACAAAATTACTTCCTTTTATTTTCTGTGATAAAATCAATCATTCCTTCTATTTTTATAAGGAAAAAAATATTCTTCTCAATTATTCTTAAATCATGAACAATGTAATCACTTTTCTTCAAATAAATTGTTTGTTCTGAATCAGTGTCATCATCGTACGATTCAAGTTCATTTGATTAGCTTGATTATTCATCAGGCTATTTTCTTTTTTCCTTTATCTTTTTTCTTTTCAACCCTTTCTACTTCATTTTTAACTCTTTCTTCTTAGACTTTGTCACTAATGACATTTACTTTCTCGACATGAGAACTTTGAGCCCCTTGCTTGACTGGAGAGGGAACTCTTTCTAATTAAGTTTCTAAAGATTGAGATAGTTCTTGATCAGCATGAGGATTCTCTACTGAATTCCATCACATTGTTTTTGAAGAGAAGATTCTTTTATAATTTTCTAATAACTCTCAATATATTCAATTATAAATTTTTCTCTCTCTTATTCAATTTTATCTTCCGAAGTCGATTAAATAACATCTTGCTCTATTTCTTTCCCTTTTTCTTTTTCTAGAAAATTATGTATGATTGGTTCTTTTTTAACTTCCTCTGTCAGTTGAGAACATTCTAACTCAAAACTTCTTATAATTTTGGTAACATCAAAATCTTAACATATTCTTTTCAAAATATTCTTCTTCTTCTTCTCAACCTGAAGAGTGTATTCTATTCTCATTTTATTGACTAGAGCTTTAGTTGGATCATGACCAAATTTATGATCACATTTTTTTCTTTATTCTTTCGTTTTTCTCTACTTGGCTAAAACTTGTTTACTATATTTTCTTTTCTTTTTAGGCTTGATACTGATTTGAGGATATGACTTTTGAGAAGCTACAACTGTTGGGACTGATTCTATTAGAAGTGGTGATGATTGATTTGTTGCCTATTCTTCCATATATTTGTTTAAGAGTTTTTACTTTTCATAAAAACAAACATTCAATTTCTTTATAGTATTATTTCTTATCCAAGAATCCTACTGCCCTTTCAATTCTCCTTTCATGGTAATATTACAAAACTTCATGATTTCAAGACTAAAGTTTGTGAGAATAGATGGATAAATGATAATATGAGACTTAATTTCTCAAGACATCACATTCTTGATTATTTCGACAATGTAACCCTTGATATTTACATTTTTCATATTTATAATATAATCTGACATAAATAAGTCATAAACCTTAATATTTTCTCTATCCCCTTTCCATGGAATTAGAAACCCTTTCATAAAAAGGACACTAAACAGGTTGTCTGCAGAGATATGGGATACTTTTATTTTCTCCTCATTGATAAGAAAAAGCGACTTTTTAGCTCCTTCCTTATTAAACATACCAACTTTATTAGGTGGCATATGATAAGGACAAAAGGATTCACCTTCAGTAGAGACATTGAGGAAATTTGATTCTTGTTTTGCTGGCATAGTCAACTTTCTGTCATACACAAAAAAAATTAATCATCATATCCTTATCAAAAGACATAGTATTATAAAATTATCTAACCTCTTAAATAAGAATCAGATGTTATGATATGGGTTTGATGACAAAAAAAAGATGTTCCTAGCATTGGAATAAAATAATCATTTTGATTATTGAGTCATAGCTATCAAATTAATATTTGGAGACTAACCTTTCTCTGAGTAAATACATTTCTGATAAATTCCTTGAAGACATATCAGTAGGAGTATTGGCAGAAGACAATGACATAAAGTTTAGTAGCAAAATAAATGATTGTATCGAGTCGTAATAAGGTTAGTAGAGCTTCACTGAGAAATATGAAGAACCTATGAGGGTTCAATGAGGAGAGTTCTCTATTTATAAGTGAATTTGAGTGTTTTTTGGTCTTCAACAGTTGAGATTTGAAGATAAAGAATCCAACGATGGAGAATAAAGTGGATTTTTTAAAAAAATGAAAAAAATTTAATAAAAATGAGAAAAGATTAAAAAGATTAAAAATGAGAAACAGTAACACAAAAGAAAATAAATAGAAAAGAAAAGAGAATGTACATATCAGATATTTCAATTATGTTGTAGATATCATAGTATTATGAAAGTAAAAAAACATAATAAAATTCAAAAAAATTAGTTTAAATATTGAAAAGAGAATAAAATCAAACAACATATCTATGAAAAAGAAAGTGAATATGATCGGTTTTCAGACCAATGGAAAACAATAATTACCATAGGTTGTTATGCTAATGGAAAACAAAGTCATTACCATAGGTTTTCAATCCAATGGAAAACAAATTCATTACCATAGGTTGTCAAACCAATGGGAAATGAAGTCATTACCATAGGTAGTCAAGACTATGGGAAACAAATTCATTACCATAGGTTTTCATGAGTATGGAGAACAAATTCATTACCATAGGTTGTCAAACTGATGGACAGACTGTCAAGACGATAGTCTGAGTTTTAAGCTGATAGGTAGAAAATTCAAACTAGAAAAGGTGATACCGAAGGATATAACATAAAAATAAAACAAATAATGAAATTAATATAACTATACTATTAAATAATTAAGGCAATATACAAAATCTAATAAAGTAAAGATAAAATATAAAATATGAAACAGGAAGGAAAAATTGATGAAATAATAAACAAAATACAAATGTTTTCCCTGTAAGAATACGAATATTTAATGTAAGGAGAATCTTAAAAACAAAAAGTATATGTGAATGTTTATTTTATTGTAATCATTACCAATTTATATTTAATAAATTCCAATCTATTTGAAGGTAACTGTTTTTTGAAAATATTAGCAAGTTGTTCTTTCATTTCGATGAATTGTAAAATGATATATCCTTTTTTTTTGTGATCCCTAAGAAATTGATGCCTAATATCTTTCAGTTTTTCATGATAGTTATGTGAAGGGTTTTTACTTAGAGAAATAGAACTTATGTTATAACACAATATTTAAGTTTTAGTAAAACTCATACCCTAATCTGTGAGTGTGTGTTGAATTCACAATACTTGAGGGAAAAAACATTCATCTACTACATATTCAACTTTAGCAGTGGAGAGTGAAATTGAGTGTGATTTTTTCATGACCAAGAAAATAAAGAATCTCCTATAAAATGACAAGTTCCATAAGTACTCTTTCTATCCGTTCTACAACCACCAAATTCAGAATTCCAAAAAAAATTAATTCAAAATCATTTCCAGAAGAATAAAAACGGATTAAATCCAAAGTTCATTTTAAATACTAGAAAATCATTATCACAAATTTTAAATGGGGTTGTTTTAGATTTTCTTGATACATAGAACAAAATAATATAGAAAACATTAATTCTTGATGACTAGATATTAAGTATAGTAGACTTCTAATCATACCTCTAAAAGTTGTTTGATCAACTGGTTTCCCAACTTCATCAATATCAAGAGTGATTAAGGTTCCAATAGAAGTAATAATAAATTTAGTATTTTCATACCCATACTTTTTGAGTAATTTTTTGATCTACTTATGTTGAGATATATATGTACCTTCTAATTTTTGAGAAATTTGAAAACCAAGAAATAATGTTAATTCACCCATCTACTCATTTCAAACTAAGACTTTATTAGATTCGAAAATGAACCTATTAAAGACTTTTGTGTTGATATGAAAATGATATCATCAACATAAATTTGAACAATCATAATATTTTTTCTTTATTTATTTATAAACAGAGTTGGATCAGCTGTTCCTTTAATGTTATTATTTGGAAACAAAATCATTTTAACCTATCATACCAAGCTCTTGGGGATTTTTTATGTCCATAAAGGGCCGTGGTCAATTTGTAAACATATTTAGGATGTTTTGTATATTCAAAACCAGGGGTTGGTCTACATAGACTTCATCCTAAACATATCTATTAAAGAAAGCACACTTAAAATCCTTTTAAAAGAGTTTAAAATTAAACAATGATATAAAGGATAATAGATTTCTAATCGATTTTATTCTAGCTACTGTAGAAAAGGTTTATTCATTGTCTATTCCTTCTTGTTGATTATAGCCTTTAGCAACAAGTCTATATTTATTTCATACAATGATACCATTTTCATTGAATTTTTTTCTGAAACCCCATTTTACTTCAATAAAAGATGTATCCTTATCCTTTTCAACCATGATCTAAAATTTATTCCTTTCTAATTCATTTAGTTCATCTTTCATTTCCTTAATCCAATATTCATCACTTAAGGCCTTACTTGGAGTTTTATTTTCAAATTGAGATAGAAAATAAAGATGTTCTATTTCATTTTTAAGGAGTTTCTAGTCCTTACTATTTGGTTTACATCACCAATGATGTTATCACCAGGATGATTCCTAAGTAATAACTAATTTGGATTATGAAAAACCTGGTCATCAACATAATGTAGAAAGTATTCAGGTGTAAATGTCTCAAAAACAATTTCTTGAGTATTTAAAATGTTTGAGGAATATTCTATAGGTTGATAATCAATTTTGAAAAACACTTCGGTTGAAATATTTTAAGGACTTTTTAAAACATAAGGATATGTTTAATCAAACTTAAAATGTACTATTTCTTCAATAACACAAGTGTTTTTATTAAAAACTCTAAAAGCCTTAGAAGTGGTGGAATAACCTAAAAATAGTCCTTCATCAGATTTGGGTGCAAAATTATGTAAGTAACCTTTTGAATTTAAAATAAATATTTTAAAACCAAATACTTTGAAGTATAAAAATTTTGGTCTTAGGTCTGCCTATAAATAATAAAGATTTTTATGAAGAGAAGGTTGAATTAAAACACTATTTATAGTATAAAAATAAGTACTAACAGCTTCTTCCTAGAAATGTTTTGCAATTTAGTATTAACACAACATGGTTCTTGTTATCTCTTGAATAATTCTATTTTTTCATTCAAGAAAACAATTTTATTGATTTGTTCTTGGTGAATAAAAGTGGTGAGTAATACCTGTTTTATTACAAAATGTTTTGAAATTAGAATTTAAAAATTCTCCTCTATGATCAATTAGAATAGTTATTAATTGTAGGTTTGTCTCATTCTTAACATTAGCAACAAAAGTTTTAAAGAAAAAAAATATTATGAATTTTTAGAGAGAAAATATACCCATGTAAATCTATTATAATCGTTAACTAAGAAAAATGCATAGTACTTGCCTCCAATACTTCCAGTTTTTGTTGGACCAAAAATATCCATGTGCACTAACTATAATGCATCAATAGATGTGACTTCATTGATTGATTTAAAAGCTTTATTTATGTTGTTTACCATATAGAAAAGGGTCACAAACTTTAGAAGAATCAAACCTAAGATCATGTATATCTTTAACAATTCCTTTCTTATAGAATTTTTATAAATTTCAAAAATTACAATTTCCTAGTCTTCTATATCATAACTAAGATTGGTCTTCCATTGAACTTAGATAAGGTAACTCTTCACTCATATAGTCTTCTATGTTCAAATTGTAAACATTATCATTACTTCGAGTAGATATAATTAATTCATCCTTTGAATTATAAACTGTACATTTATCATTCCTAAAATTTACAAGGTAACCTTCATCACATAATTGACTTATGATAATGAGGTTATACTTAAGACCATAAACAAACAAAACATTAGAAATCAAAAAATTTCCATGGAAAACGATATTACATATACCAATAATATTTCCTTGAGCATTGTCTCTGAAGGTAACTTTTCCTCATTTCATCTTGATAAATTTTTCAAATAAGTTTCTATTTCTAGTAATATGCCTGGAACATAAACTCTCCATGTAGCATGTATTGTTATTGTTTCATTTATTTTTCCTAATACAAAAACAATTAAAATTTTGGAATCCAAACTTTTTTGGGTCTGAAAACATTAGAAATAAATTTTTTTGGAATCCACATTTGTTTTAAAAAGTGAGTTTTGAGGAAACCCAAAGATTGTGTTTTATTTAAAGAAATATTTCTTTCCCAAAGTCCACCACATTAAAATTTAGTGTAGAATAGGGAACTTTGGGGAACAAAATTTTTATTACTAAAAACTAGTTTTGAATAAGTATAACCAATTCAAAGAACTATTCATTAAAGGTTGAATTTGAGAATACATTTTTCAAACTCTTTCCTTCCAGTAGTGAATTTTGATAATTGTTTCTTAATAGAGAAAATATGACATTTTAGTCTGATGACCAAATTCTTATCCTCATTTGTATTATTTTTAGAATTGAGTTTTTCTTCTAAAATAGTTCTCTTAGAAATCATATTACCAAAATCGTGAGAAAGTTGGTTCTTTTCAAAAATTATTTTTTCATGATTTTTAGAAAAACATTCAATCTAAATAGTTTTAGAATAAGTATATTTAGAGATATATGATATTTATCTTATTAAAATATCAATCAAATTATTTTCATTTTCATGTTTTCTAGAAAATATACAATTTTTATTTTCTAAAACTTTAGATAATCTAGAAACTTTTTCATAATAAGGTAAAGAATTATCATTATCTAATGAGGGTGTTTCTTCATTAGAAAAATAATATTTATCAGGATAAATTTTACTCAAAGTCATATTAGTAAGAGATTCATAACTGTGTACCTTGGCCATTAATAAATAATAAAGAGTTTTGTAAAAGAGACTAATATTCTTGTGATTTGAGATATCACTATCAGAAGATTCTTTAGAAAAATCACCACCACTTGAACTCCAGGAGTCATTAACTTTTAAGACGTTATTTCCCTTGGAATTACAGTATTTCTTCTAATTATTCTTTGAATGTCTTCCTTTTATATCATTTCTTTTCTGCATAGGAAAAACAGTTATAATGTGTCCTTCTCTTTTACATTCATAGCATGTGACTTCAGAGTCTTTCTTATCCTTGTTAAATTTGGATGTATTTTTATATCTATATTACAAATCCCACATTCCAAAAATATTATTCATTATTCTATCAAGATTTGCAAGATCATTTTCTGACTTCTCAGTATCACTTGATTCTGATAAGACTTCAAGCTTCCTCTTTCTTGACTTAGTTTTCACAAAAGATTGAGACTTGATAGGATTTGATGTAATAGTGAATGCTACTCCACCATTCTTCTTTTTCACTTTATCTAAATCTCTGGTAAGTCTTCCTTCATATTGAAATAGATTTCCAAATATATAATCAAGTGTAAGATTAGTAATCTTTCTAGATTCTTCAATTGCGGTCCTATTAGATTTGCATTCATTTGGAATAATATATATGATCTTTTCATCAAGAACTTCATATTCTAATTTTTCTCTCTCCCATAGCTTTAATACTATTAAAATATTTCATAAATTGTTGTTGAAAATTAACTAATGGTTCACCATAATGAAATTTGAAATCTTTATAGTTAGCTCTTAGCATAGCTCTTCTTGTTTCAACATCTTTAGAAGTACCAAAAGGTGTAATCTCCAATTTCATCAATATACTATTTGCAGATTCACGTGAAGAGATTTGACTGTAAATTTTCCTGGTCATAGAACACAATAAAGTATTGTATACCTTATAGTTTAGTTGATATTAAAGTTTTCTTTAGTATTAAAATACTTTACATATTTCTGGTGAATCCTATAATCACCAGTGAGCATAACAAATCTATATACACTGATATTTAGGATAAAGGTCTTCATCCGATCTCTCTAATATTAAAAATTATTACCATAGGTGGTATTGTAGGGTTAAGATCGTCAATTGAACCTACATTTATCATGTTTTCCTTCAAAAAGAAACAAAATCCTTTTTCGAAAAATATAGGTTAGTGTATTTAAAAGAAAAAAATGTAAATAAAATATACAAAGTAGTGCAAAAACAACCTTTGATACAAATTGTTAGATCGAAATTGATATGAGATGGCACAAATACAAGAGGGGGTGAATTGTAAATTTAAAAAATTGCTATTAAAACCTTTATGGTTCTTAGTTTACTATAACTAAAACAGTTCACAAAGCCTCTTATAAAAGAAAACAAATGATCGGACTGACTCTCGGTCCGATGATATAATATGAAACCACTGGTTATGAGACAATTGTATTCATATTGAATAAAAATATCAGCGTAATACAAGTTGTAAATGATTATATCTTATATAGTATAGAATAAATAATAAATTGTAGGTTGTAATTAAAAAAATTACAAAAGAATACCAATGGAAATAAGAAATGAAAGGATTCTCTTTCTATTACAATAAGCAGTTGAAAAGTTAAAGGTATTATAATTATTTTATCACAAATAGTAGGGTATCCTTTCACTTAGAATAATAGGTCTATCTCACCAACACCAGTATCTCCTTGATATGATGATTGGAATGTCCTTCTTTCTATCCACATAAGCCCTCAATTTTATAGGTAATCATCATGTCTGTCTTCCATACACTTGAAAGACCTCAATACAAAGATCGGTTGCACCATCTGCCATTCCTCGGAAGCCCTTGATTGTTATCACCTAATTAGACGTACAAATAAAAAAAATACTTACTAAAATAAAAAAACTATGAACAAGTCATTCAAATTTTGTAATTTCAAGGATGTTGCACGAAGTATAGAGAAGTCACATAGTCTCTCTATAGAACATGGAAGTAGATGAAGTTGTTTAAGTTTTTTTCCTCTACTTCAAATGACCTATTATTTATAGGCCTCAGGTTCCAACAGTCATATTCTCTCCAATGACCATATTTCTTTGGAAAAATTAGAGGGACAAGGACACCTGGAATTTTAATGGTCATATTGAATCAAAAAACATGACACCATTTCGATTAGTTTATAATTTACTCCACGACAACATTTTAGTTAATAAAATAAATAACTGAAAGTGATAAAAATATTGCAATATGGGTTTTGATAAAAAAATATAATCACGGATGTTATAAAAGAAACGCGTGAGTATGATTAATACTATTTATTGAAAAACATTGATATGATGAAAAGTGGGTACGATGAATAATGTGAGCACGATGGAAAGAGTGAGTACGATGGACATAGTTAGTGCAATAGAAAGAGTCATTATGATAGACAGAGTCAATACAATAGATAGAGTTTGTATGACAGACAGAGTTACTATGATATACATAGTCAGTACGATAGATAGAGTCAATATGACAGAAAAAAACCATATTCAAAGTAAGTCCTTTATTTAATAAATGATTATAAAAAAATTTGTGATTTCCAGAAAAAAATACATAAAAGTCAAAATAAAAATTTTGAATTAACACCTTTCAGAGAAGGGATCTAAAGTGGGAAACAGAATTCCATGGATGGATTTGAAGATGGAATGATTAATGGCTTGCATAGGTTGGAGGGTAGGGTGAACCAAGAGGCTCACGCAAAGGGGTGATCCATGCATGTATGATTGGGTGAATTTAGGAAGCACCTTGGGAGATGGAAAACCTGTAAGTCAACACTTCGGTGAGGATTTTATTAGGCCTTCAAGGTTTTTCAAATGTATTCCCATAATTTATTAGTGTATGTTCCTATTTGAGGAAGGGAAACTCATGCTAGTATTCTTAAATTTAGAGTATGTGAATGAATCACACATGTTTTATTTATTTTTAAAACTAGTTGGAATTTATTTTCATTATTCCCCTCTGATTCCATCTTCATTTGGTGTTGGTGAAATACCAAGAAGGTTTCGAGGGACTTGGACGAAGCACTGTGGTGATCAAAATAGTAATCATCCTTTTAGAAATGTTTTCCATCTATAAATAAAGACCCCAAGGGTATATTTATAGGAAAATATGGGACTCTAGGTAAAGGTGTTTGTTCATACAAGTGGGTGGCATGCAGGTACTTGCATTCTAACGATGCTTGTGGGTATCTTGGGTGAACTATTCTTTTGGGGCTTCGCAATGCTTGGCTTTATTTATGTATCCTATCTTCATTTATCTAAGGTATTTCCTTTGTTTCCTTTTCATCCATGTGGTAAAATGGAGTGTCAACAACCCATAAACTCCTTAAACCTCTTAAAAACTTAAATACCTTAATCCCCCTTACTATGCCTGAAAACACACTACAAATTCCCTAAAGATTTGAAAAAAAAACTAAAAACCTCTAAAAACCATTAAAATCCTAAAACCCCTAATACCCCATAAAAACTCTAAACCACATAAAAACCATAAAAATCCCAAAAAAATCCTAAAAACCCTAAAAACACAAAACCCCAAAAAATTAAAAAAACCATAAAAGATCGGAAAACCAGAAAATACCCCAAAACCCATAAAATAAACTAAAAGACTTTAAGACCCAAACTAACCGTAAAAACCCTAAAAACTCTCACAACCCAATAAGTCATAAAAAAGAATAAAAACTGTTTAAAACACTTAAACCCCTAAATCACATAATAAAACCTATAAAATCATACAAATAATAAAAAACATAAATCCCATAAAGACCTAATTCCAAAAAAAATGTGAAACCTTAAAAAGAATAAAGACACCTAAAAACCCTTAAACCCTAAAAACCCTAAGCCCCACAAAAACCCAAACACCCCTAAAATACCTAAAAATAACTAAAAATACTTAAATTTCCCAAAAACCACTGAAATTCATTATATTGTACCACCACCACCCAAAAAAACAAAAAAAGGAATAAAAACATTAAAACCCCTAAAAACACTTTAAACCCAAAAACCCAAAAACTGGAACACCACAAAAACCCTAAACGTTTTACCATACAATATAAACACTACACAATAAACCCTATATCCAGCACTCAAACACTAAACCCTAAACTCTAAACCTTATACTCTACACCCTAAATGCAAAACCTTACACCCTAAACATTATACACTACACCAAAAACCCCAAAAATCTACACCATGAACCTTATACACTACATCCTAAACCTTAAAGACTATACCCTAATCCCTAAACCCTAAAACATAATCCCTAAACAGTGAACCTTAAACACTAAACCCTATATTCTAACCCAAAACCTTAAAATACTCTAAAAATACTAAAAGAACCTAAAACCACTAAAATATACTAAAAATATTTAAAACTAAAAAAACTAAAAAATACCCAAACATACTCCTAAATATCCTACGACCCAAAAATACCCTAAAAACCATAAAACCCCCTAAAACACCATAAAACCCGATAAATTTAAAAGACCCTTAAAGACCAAAAAAATCCCCAACAACCCCTAAAAACTCTGAAAAAATTAAAAATCATAAAAAATTATTATAACATTAAAACCCCTTAAAATACTAAAAACTACTAAAACCCAAAAATCCCTACACCCCTATAAAATACAGAAAAAACATGACGTTAAACTTAAAAAACAAAATAACGTTAGAAAACTTAAACCCCATAAAATAAAATAAAACCCTAAAACCCTAAAATATCTAAATGACCCTAAGAAACCCTATAAAACCCTAAACACCATAAAATACCCAAAAATCCCTAAACCCCCGAAAAAATACCTAAAACTCCAAAACCATAAAAAACCCTAAATGGCCTAAAATCCCTAAAAAACCCCCCATACTCTAAAAGACCTAAAAAATACCCTAAAACCCTAAAAACACTTAAAACCCCCACACTACTAAAAACAATAAAAACACTAAAACCAAAAAACACAAAAAAAACCTACAACTCTAAAAAACATCAAACAGCCAAAAAACCCTAAAAGCCCCGAAACCCATAAAAACCCATAAAAATCCTCAAAATCATAAAAAATGAAAATTCAAAAATTCAAAAAAAACATTAAAAGAGCCTAAAACCCATAAACCCCTGAAAGTAACTAAAACATCATAAAAACCATAAATACTCAAATCCCTTAAATGAGCCTAAAAAGGCCTAAAATCCCTAAACACTAAATCCCCCCTAAAACCCATAATACACCTCCAAACCCTAAAGCCCTATAAAAACGTAAACCCCCCTTAAAAATCCTAAAAACTCTAAATAACCTAAAACACTAAAATTATATAACGTTCATAAAAACCCTAAAAACCATAAAAGGCATAAAACCCGTTAAAAACCTAAAAACCATAAAAACCAAAAAATGCCCTAAAAGAACCTAAGATCCTCAAGCAAGAACCTAAAAGCCAAAAATCCTGGAATACCATAAAACCCCTTAAAGACCCTAAAACCAAAAAATACCCTAAAACCCCTAAAATACTCTTAAACCCCTAAAAATCCTAACAACCCTAAAAACCCAAAAAACGTTGAAAACCCACTAAAAATTGTTAGCATAACCTAAAACACTGTAAAAGACACCTAAACGGCCTTAAACCCCAATAAATACCCTAAAACATAAAAACAATAAACAAAACCAAATGAAACCCTTAAAACCCTAAAACACCAAAAAAGAAACCATAAAAACACTAAAACCCCTAAATCACTAAAACCCTAAAAATTATAAAACCCCTAAAAAACCTAAAATACCATAAAATCCCTAAAACACATAGAAACCAATAAAATTCATAAAACCCTAAAATCCCCTAAAACTATCTAAAAACACTTTAAACCCCAAAAAATCATAAAAAAAACCCAATATCCCTAAAACTCAGAAAAATCCTTAAAAAATTAAAACCTAAAATCCCTAATATATCCCTAAAATCTACAAATACCCCTAAGAACACTAAAACCACCTAAAAATAAAAAAAAACAAAAAACACAATGTTCCTATAGAAAACCCTAAAACCCCTAAACACCTATATGCATTAAAAACTCCAAAAAACCCCAAAAAACTAATATATAAAACCTTAAAACCCATCAGAAACCTAAAACCCATAACACATAAAAAACACTAAAAACCATAAAACCAAAAAAATATCATAAAACCCAAAAAAGTCTGTCAAATCCTAAAATACACAAAAAATCAAAGAAAAACCATAAAGACCCAAAAAACACTTAAACTATCAAAAAACCCTAAAAACACTAAATACTCTAAAACCCCTAATATTCCCTTAAAACCCATAAAAATACTAAATACCCCAAAAATCATTAAAAATACATAAAATAACTAAAAACCTTAAAATCCCTAAAAACTAAAAATAATAATTATAAAAACAAAAAATCCACTATAAAACTATGAAAACCCTTAAACACCTAAAAACCCTAAAACCTCTAAAAATCCCAAAATCCCACAAAACCCATAAAGCCATAAAATTTCTAAAGAAATATTAAACCCCCTAAAACCATAAAACCCTAAGACCTTAAGGCCTTAAAACTCATAAAACCCCTAAAACCAAAAAAACACATTAAAATTTATAAAAACCCTCTTAAAACCCTAAAAATAGCAAGAAACCTAAAAACACTAAAAACTCCCCATAAATCGTAAAAACTAGAAAAAAACATAATAACCCAAAAAACCCAAAAAACATTAAAAAATATATGAAAACTCTAAAACCCATAAAATCCTAAAAACCCCTAAAAGTCCCAAATAATACTAAGAGAACCCAAAAACCTCCGAAACCCCTAAATGGTCATGTAATGACTCTAGAAAACCCTAAAAACACTTAAACACCCTAAAAACCAAATTCCCTTAAAAATAAGAACAATAAACCCTGTAAATCCCTCAAAACCCTACAACCAAAAAAATACTACCCCCAAACCCTAAAAACTATTAAATACCCATAAAACATTAAAAATCATAAAAAGTACTTAAGTACCTAAAAAACCAAGGACCCCAAAAAACAATTAAAACCACTAAAAGCTCTAGAAATCCATAAAATTATAAAACAACCGAAAAGTCAATGAAATCCCAACAAACCCTAAAACCACATAAATCCCTCAAACCCCTAAAATCACTAAAAATAACTATAAACCACAAAACCCCTAAAAACTCTAAAAATACTAATGAACCCTAATAACCTTAATAACCCTAGTAACCCTAAAACCCAAAACAAATCCCCTTAAAATTGTAAAACCTGAACAACCACAAAGAACACTAAAAACTATTTTAAATAAAAAAACCATAAAAAACCTTAAAACACTAAAAATATAAGAAAACCCTAAAAAACCTAAAAACCCTAAAAACCATATAAACATAAAAAACCAGAAAAACCCTAAACCCACTAAAAGATCTAAAAGCCCCTAAAACTGTAAAAACACTATAAACCCATAAAAGAACCAAAAACTCCTAAAAGATAGAAAACCCCCAAAAACCATAAATAATGTAAAACCCCTAAAATTCCATAAAATACCATAAAACCCCAAAAAAGACTCTAAAACCCCTAAAACCCATAAAGGAACATAAAACCCAAAATTCCACTAAATGTCCCTAAATATTTAAAAAAACCTAATGTACGCTAAAAAACATAAAAATTTTAAAGGACCCAAAAAACTCCAAAGGACCCTAAAAAATCTTAAAAACCCTAATGGACCCTAAAACCCTAAAAACCTCAAAATGAACCTAAAACATAAAAAACCATAAATAAACCTAAATAACCCATAAACCATATGAGGCTCTTAGAGCTCTAGAAATCCTAAAAGACTCTAAAAGAGCCCCTAAATTTCTTAAAACCCCTTAAATATCACTAAAGGACTCTAAGACTCGAGAAGACCCTAAAAACCCAAAATGACTCCAAAAACCATTAAAAACATTCTACTACCTTAAAAATACCTAAAAATAATAAAAGACACAAAGAAATGTAAAACCCTTTATGTCCATGAAAACACTAAAACCCCAAAATACTCTAAACACCCAAAAAAACAAAAAAAACCCTAAAAACCTAGAAAATGAAAAAATAGCAAGTAACCCCCAAACCCCTAAAAACCATCTAAAAACCCTTAACACCCCAAAAAATCCCTAAACCCTAAAAATCACTAAATGAACATAAAAACCATAAAATATAGTAAAACCCCTAAAAACCCTGAACCCCCTAAAAGACCATAAAAATCATAGAAACCCGAAAATACTCTAAATCCCCCCTGAAAACTATAAAATACAATAAAACCACTAAGAACCCTATAAACACTGTAAAACCCCTTATAAACCATAAAAAACCCTAAAATACATAAAAATAAATAAAATCCATAAAAACTATAGATGAAAATAAAAACACAAAAAAATTAATAGACAGTAAAACCCCATAAAAATGCTACAAGACCCTAAAAACCTAAAAGACATCAAAAGAAACTAAAACCCCATAAAAAACCTAAAAGTACTTAAATGTATTAAAACACCCAAAACCCATAAAACCCCTACACCCCTAGAAATCCCTAAAAACATTTTAAAATTTCAAAACCCTAAAAACCTTAAAAACCCCAAAATCAACAAAAACTCTAAAAACCCAAAACTACCCAAAACCCCTAAATCTAAAAAACCTAAGAAGGCCCAAAAGACCCTAAAAACTATAGGAAACTCCAAAAATCATAAATAAAAATAAAACCCCTAAAACCCAAAAACCCCACTAAAACCATAGAAACCCCTATAGAAACCCAAAAAAACCTAAAATAAACAATCCCTAAAACCATAGAAACAATAAAAGCCATAAAACCCATTAAATACCTAAAATTAATAAAAACATAAAAAACCTCCTAAAAACATTAAAAACCCATAAAAAAGCAAACCACCCCCAAAAAATATTAAAAACCCTAAAACCACTTAAAACCCAAAAAAACCAATTAAAATCCTAAAAACACTAAAACCCCTAAAATCTATAAAAACAATAAAACACCTAGAAAAATAAAAAACTAGAAAAAGCATGAAAACCAAAACCCCTATTCCCTAAAAAATTAAACCTAAACCCAAATCCCAAAACCCTAAACCCTACAACCTACACCCTAAACCCAAAACCCCTTACCCTAAAAATGATACCCTAAACACTAAACCCCTAACATTACACCATAAACCCTAAACCATATAAGCTAAACCATACACCTTTAAAATTATAATCTACACCCTAAAACCTAATCTATCCACCCTAAATGGTATACCCTACACCATAAACCCAAAACCATAAAGCCTAAACCCTAAGATCTACACATGAAACCCTACATGTGACATCATAAACCCCAAACCAAACACCCTAAACCAGACACACTAGACCCAATACCCAAAATCATAAACCCTAAACCCCACACCCTATACCCTATCCGCTACATTGTACACCCTAAACCCTACACCACAAACTTCATACACAACACCACAAACCATAAACCCTACACCCTAAAACCCATACCAAACACCTTATACCCTATACCCACACCCTAAACCATATATCCTACACCCTAAACCATATACCCTATTCTCTAAATACAAACCCTACACCATACACATTATACCCTACACCCTGAACCCTATATACTACACCCTAAATCATAAACCCTACACCATAAACCCGATACCTTACATCAAAAACCCTGCACCTTAAACATTATACCATATATCTTAAACCCAAAACCCTACACCCTATACGCCATAACCTACACCCTAACCCTATAACCTATAAGCCACACACTAAACCCTATATCCTAAAGCCTAAATCTCACACCCAAATCCCTAAACCCAATACCTCAAATCCTAAACATTAACTCATTAATCCTAAAACCTACACCTTACACCCTAAACACTAAACCCGACACCCTATAGCCTCTACCCTAAACCCTTAACCCTACTCCATAAAATGTATACCCTATTCCACAAAAAATACACACTAAACCCTAAACCATACACCCTAAACTCTATATCCTAAAACATAAACACTAAACCCTACACTTGAAACCATACACCATATACCTTAAACCATACTCTCTAAACCCTATACCCTATTCCATAAACCCTATAGCCTAAACCCTATACCGTACACCCTAAACCGTAAATCATAAACCCAATATCAAGCACCCAAAACCCAAAACCCTATGCCCAAAACCATAAAACCTACACCCTAAACCCTATACACTAAACCCAACTCCATAATCCCTATCTTCTACTCCCTAAAACCTAAATCCTACACCATCGAACATATACCCTACACCCTAAACCCTATACCCAACACCCTAAACCCTATACCCTATACCCTAAACCCTAAACCATGCATCCTAAACCCTATACCCTACACTCTAAACCCTAAATACCACAACACAAAACCTATAACCGACAATATCAACTTTAAAACCTTCACTCTAAACCTTAATCCCAAAAAGAAATACCTTGCACTATAAACCCTAAACCTTAAAACCTAACCCTAAACCCTAAAACCATTAAAAACCCCAAAACTATCAAAAACCCTAAAACCCATTAAAATATAAACAAATATTAAAACCCTAAAAACCCATATAAAAACTAAAGTCCATAAAAACCCAAAAAAAACCCCTAATAAAACCATTAAACCCATAAGAAAACCCTAAAAAACCTGAATCTCGAAAAACCATAAAAATCCTAAACCCCCCCCCCCCCCCAAAACCCTAGAACCCATAAAAACTTAATAAAGCCCTAAAATCTTTTAAAAAATCCTAAAAAATACTATAAGCACTTAAAAATCCAAAGAACCCCTAAAAAACACAACAAAAGTAAAAACCCCCTTAAAATCCTACAAATTACTACCCCCCAAACCCTAAAAAATTTTAAAATCCCTAAAATATTCCTAAAGCCATAAAAGAACCCTAAAACCCAACCAACCCAAAAAATAGCCCTAAAACCTCTAAAATCCCAAAAACCCCCCAATCACCCAAAAAACCCTAAAATCTTTAAAACACCAAAAAACCCTAAACACCCCTAAAACCCCCAAAATACATTAAAACATTAAAACCCGTAAAACCCATAAAACATCATAAAACCCCATAAATAACCCTAAATAAACCCTAAAACCCCAAAAAATAAGAAAAACCCTAAAACCCTAAAAGCATAAAAAACATAAAATTCCATAAAAACTATAAAAACCCCCCGAACCCCTAAAAACTCTAAAAATCCTAAATCCCCTAAAAAATACCTAAAACACCTAAATAATAATAAAAATCGCTAAAAATCCTAAAAATTATAAAACCCTAAATACCCTAAAAACCCATAAAACCTTAAAAACCCTTTAAACCCCTAAAACCACTAGAAAACCCTAAAAATATTAAAAACCTAATAAATCCCAGAACCCCCCAAAAAAACCTAAAAACGAAAAAAAAACCATTAAAAACACTAAAAAATTAGAACCCTAAAAACACTGAAAGACCATAGAACCATATAAACCCCAAAAGATCATAAACCCTTTAACCGGCCAAAAAAATCCAAAGACCTATAAAAACTAATAAAATTTCCAAAAAGTCACCAAAACACTAAAAACCCATTATCACTATTTAAAACCCATTAAAACCCATAAAAACTATGAAACCCATAAAAACCATAAAACCCTTAAAACCCCTATATACCCTAAAACCCTACAAATATTCAAAAAACACAAAAACCACTAAAACATATAAAAAAACTAAAACCCTAAACCCCATAAACACCAAAAAATCCCTGAAGCCCCCAAAATACCTTTAAAACCCTAAAACCCTAAAAAAACCTAGAAAAAATAAAATAATAAAAGACCCTAAAAAATATAAACCCCCCAAAAAAACCAAAGAAACCCTAACAACCATAACACCCTATAAACCTTAAAAAATTCCCTTAAAACCTCTTTAAAACCCCTAAAACCCTTAAAACCCTTAGAAGCAATAAAATCCATGAAACCCCTAAAACTGCTAAAACCCTAAAAAACTAAAAATCCTTAAAATAAAAAATACCCTAAAACCCATAAAGAATCCTAAAAACCTTTTAGGGACAAAAAATCGTATAAAACGTAAAACCCCTAAAAATCCAAAAAACAATAAAAGATCCCTAAAAACATTAAAACCTCCACAAAGTATAAAAACACTAAGAAACACCTTAAAACCCTAAAAACAAAAAAAATATCTAGAAGAAACTAAATACACTTAAATAATAAAAGAACATAGAAAATCATAAAACCCCTAAAGGACCCTAAAACACTAAAAAAACGTTAAACCCTTATAACACCTAAAGACCCCAACCACCATAAAAGACCCTTAAACCCCTAAAATCCACTAAAAATAGTAAAAAAATCTAAAATTACATAGAAACCCAAAGATACTCCAAAAACACAAGCAACACAATAGGAACCTTAAAACCATAAAATATATAAAACTCCCTAAAAATCAAATGGACACTAAAAAACTCCTAAAAACTGCAAAACTCCCTAAAATCCTAAAAGACCCAAAAAAACACTAAAAACATAAAAGTCCAAAAAACCATAATACCCTGAAAAATCCTAAAACACCCTCAAAACCATAAAACCCCTTAAAACCATAAAAACAATTGAAAACCTAAAACCCCTAAAAACCCTAAAACACCTAAAAATACCTAAACTCACTAAAACACCGAAAAACCTTAAAAACCATAACAACTCTTAAAAATACTAAAAACCATAAAAATCCCTTCAAACCCTAACTTGAATTAAAAGACCATAAAAGACCCTAAAACACCCTTAAACCCTCAAAAACCATAAGAGACCTAAAATCCCCATTAAACCCAAAAAAGACTCAAAATGTGTTAAAACCCTAAAAACCCTTTAAAATCCATAAACATACCTAAAAAAGAATACATAAATGCTTTAAATTCCATAAAACCACTAATACCAAAAAAAATATATCCCCCTGAGAAAACCCCCTTAAAACACAGAAAACCTCTAAAACCCCTTAAATAACTAAAAACATCATAAACCATTAAAACCGTAAAATCCCATAAAAACAATAAAAAAACAATAAAACCCCCTAAAAACCATAAATATCAAAAAAAATCTTGAACCCGCTAAAAATTATAAAACCCCTAAAACTGTAAAACTTAAACCCTAGACCCTAAACCATAGACCCTATACCCTAAACCCTACACCCAAAACCATACACCAAAACCCCAAAAGCCTACACCAAAAACCAAATATCATACACCATACACCCAATACACTACACCACAAAAGCTACATCATACACCATAAAACATAAACACTACATCTTATACCATATACAATACACCCTAAACCTTAAACTATATTCCCTAAACCCAAATACCTACAACTTAAACCTTAAACCCAACAGATTATACCATAAACCTAAACCCTAACCCCTAAACAAAAAAATACCATAAAACCCTAAAAACACTAAAAGAACCTAAAAACCAAAAACACCTTTAAAAACCTTAAACCCCCCAAGAACAAAAAATTCCCAAATAACCCTCTAAAACTATAAATGAACCCAAAACTCAAAAACCCTAAAAGTACCTAAAAATAGAAAGAAACTCTAATGCCATGAAACACCTAAAAACTAAAAATAACCAAATAACCTTTTAAAACTCTAAAAATCCTAAAATCCCATAAAACACCTAAAAACTCTAAAACCCTAAAAAATCCTAAAATACACCAAAGAAACATAAAAAAATTAAAATTATTAACAATTCTATAATTCTCTAAAATCCCAAAAAAATTCAAAAACTATAAATAAAAACAATAAATCCTTAAAAATCCATAAAACCTGTAACCCACTAAAAAGGAAATTCAAAAAAACCTAAAAACACTAAGATAACTCTAAAATCCTATAAATGAATAAAAACACAATAAAACCCGCTAAAAAACTTAAAACTCTAAAACCACTAAAAAACCTAAAACCTTTAAAAATACTAATGAACCCTATAAAACAATAGACCTTCAATAAACTAACAAACCTCTAAAAATACCATAAACCCCAATGAATCCCAAAAACCCGTAAAAAGAATTAAAAACCCAAAAAACCATAAAAGGCCCTACTATAGCCTAGAAACCCTTATATCCCTTAAAAATCTAAAAAAATTAAAACCCATATAAAAACATTAAAATTCATAAAACTATCAAATTCTTAAAAACACTAAAAAAATATGAAAACCACCAAAAACATAAAAACCCCTAAAACTTTAAAAACCCCTTAAAGGCCCTAAGAACACAAAACCCCTAAAAACAAATATAATTTTTGAAAACCCAAAAATAAAAAATACCCTAAAATACCAACAAAACTCTCAAAAAATTTAAAAAACACATAATAGCCTAAGACCCTAAAACAAGAAAAAAACAAAAAATATCAAAAAACCTAAAAAACCGTAAAATCACATAAAATCTAAAAGCCACTGAAAACTAAAATAGAACTAAAATAACATGAAAACCCTATAACCGAAAATCCCCAAAGAACCTAAAAACCATGAATCCCATAAACACCCCTAAAACACTAAAATCCCCTAAAAATGACCTAACAATCTCTAAAAACCCTAAAACCATGAAAAATCCCCCAAATACCCTAAAACCAAATGACCATAAGATCCTAAAAGACCCTAAAAACCTAAACCCCTAAAATTCCCAAAAAACCTAAATGCCATTTAAAATCATAAAAGACCCAAAAGGACCCTAAAACTTTTAAAACCTATAAAACACCTTTTAAACCCCTAAAACACCCTAAAACCTCTAAAATCCCCTTAAACCCCGACAAGAAAATAAAAAACAACAAAACTATAAAATACCGTAAAATACCCGAAAACCCATAAATGAACATAAAAACCTGAAAAAACCCTAAAGGATTATGAAAAACCATTAAAACCCCAAAATCCATGAAACCCTAAAAAATACTAAAGGACCATAAAAACATAAAAAACTAAAAAACACTCAAAGACCATGAAAATACTAAAAATATTAAAATACCCAAAAACCAAATGAAAAAAACATAAAAATTCCCAAAGATACACTAAAACCCCTAAAGCACTAAAAATCCAAAAAGGCTTAAAAATTCAAAAAACCAAAAAACCCCAAAACCCCTAAAATTAGTAAAAACCCAAAAAACCCCAAAAAAACCCCCCAAAACCCCCCAAAACCCTTAGAAATATAAAAACCATAAAAAACAATAAAAACCATAAAAACCATAGAAAACAATAAAGGCAACAAAACCCCTAATAAAGACCTAAAAACGATTACCTCTCCCCATCCCCCCACCAAACCCTTAAACTCAAGAAACACTTAAAAACCCTTTAAAACCCCCTATAACACTTAGAACTCACTAAAACCCCTAAAACGCTGAAACCCACCCAAAAAACCCTTTAAACCCCCTTAAAACCCAAAAAACCCCTAACACCATTAAAAACACTAAAACCCTAATAACCTTGAAACACCTAAAAACTGAAAAAACCCTTAAACCCTTAAAAACCTTAAGACACAAAATACTCTAAAACCTCTAACAACATAAAACCTCAAAAAACCCATAAAAACATAAAACTTTTAAAACCCTAAAAATCATAATACCCAACAAATCTTAAAAAAACAAAAACCATATAACCTACACCCTAAACCATAAGGCCTATATCCTAAAACCTATACCCTACACCCCAAACCTTAAAGTATAAACCTGAAACACTATAACCTACCCCATAAACCCAAAACCCGACACGTTATACCCTAAACCCTTCACCATAATCCACTAAAACCTACACCCTACACCCAAATCACTACACCCAAAACCATAAACCAAACACCCTAAACCCTATACCCTTTACCTTAGATCCAAAACACTACACCATAAACCCAAATACATATACACAAAAAACCCATAAAAACCATTAACACCCACAAAACACCTAAAATGGCAATGAAATCATAAAAACCAATAAAACAAACCTAAAACCATAAAACACAAAAAAATACTTATAATATTAAAAAAATCAAAAACAAATAAACCCCCCTTAAAATCCTAAAAATCCCAAAAATACCTAAAATCACTAAAATCAATAAAACCCCCAAATTCCCAGAAACACCTAAACCACTAAAAATTCATTAAAAAAACACCATAAACCCCTGAAATTCAATTAAAACTCTAAAAATCCTAAAAGACCCTAAAACTCAAAAAGACCCTAAAAACATTAACAACCCTTAATACTCCCTAAAAATAATAATAAACACATAAAAACATAAAAACCCATTTAAACACTAAATCCTGATTAAAATAGTAATAACCCTACAAAACACTATGATCTATAATACACTGAACACCAAAAAAATATTAAAACCATAAACACCATAAAAAATATTAAAGTTCCCTTAAATTCCCTAACAATCCCTAAAACCCCTAAAAACCTACAAAACCTACAAACCTGCTATAAACCAATAAAAATACTAAAAACCCTAAAACAGACCACAAAACCTAAAAAACCTTACAAAATGGTAAAAATCCTAAAATAACATTCAAACCCACAAACCACAAATAACCAAAAAAAACTTAAAGAACAATAAAACACATAAAGAATACTACAAAACTCTAAAAACCGTAAAGAAACCTAAAAACCATAAAAACTATAAAAACCATAAAACCATAAAATCTCCTAAAAAACATGAAACCCCAAAAAACCCTAAAACCCTTAAAAAAACTAAAACCCTAAAATGCCTAAAGAACCCTAAAACACCTTTCTAAAAGACCCTGAATCCATAAGAACCCTAAAAACCCTAAAATATCCTAAACCTCTAAAAGAACAGCCAAAACAAAAAAATCCCTAAAAGAACCAATAAATCCATTCAATGACCTAAATACTAGAAATAATAATAAAACCCATTAAAACCCATTATAACCCAAAAAACCCAAAACCACTATAAACTATAACAACCCTAACAAACAGTATATACCATAAAAACTCTAAAATGACTCTAAAAACTCTAAAAATAAAAAACATAAAAATATGGAAATAATCCTTAAAAACCTAAATCACTACAACCCAAGAAAATCCTAAAAACCCCTAAAACCCCTAAAATCCATAAAACCCACAAATTATCTATTAATGCCCATAAATACCCTAAAAATCCCTAAAACTCCATAAAATACTAAAAATCCTAGAAACCAAAAAATTTATTTTAAACCTTCAAAATTGACATAAACCCTCAAAAATAACTAAAACCTTAAAACCATGACAAATAAAAAAACAAAAAAAACCATAAAAATCCATTAAAACTCTTAAAAAATATAAAAAGTATTAAATCCCTACAAAAACCCAAAAAAAATAAATTCCATAAAATATTCAAAATCCCTAAAACCACTATGAAAAACATAAATGATCATAAACCCCTAAAACTCCTAAAATCAATAAAACCCTAAACCCCCTAAAAATCCAATAAAAACACTAAAAACTTTAAAAAACACTGAAAAACAAAAAACCCCTAAAACCCCACTATAAAAACCTTAAACTCCCAAAAAAATAAAAAAAATTAACCCCCTAAAACCAAAAATAATTCTATTAAATCCTAAAACACCTAAATAATTTAAGAAGATAGATGCTAAAAACCATGAGATAGATATATAGGGTTTTGGTAAGTCCTCAACAATCTCCCTAGAGGCACACTTGTGGGGGAAAACACTACTTCTCGACGGTGGAGGGATCTGGTGGCACTGTGTGGATATAAGGTGGAGGGTATTCCCATGTTTCTTCAAGGGTTTCATCTATTCTGAGTGGTGGATTTTCTTGGGTCTTTAGGTATTGCATCAGCAATGATTAACTTTTACGGTGGTGTTGTTTGGAATCGAAGAAAGAAGATCTCTCAAGGGCTTTTTGATTTCCTCTATGAAACATTGTGGTGTTAGTTTGTCTTAGATTAGATGAAAGTGCTTCTCCATATGTTTCAGTTTACGATGAATCTTGGAGGTGGGTTTGATTTCCTAGGTGTCATTTCCTGGTTTCATTTTCATTGCGCAAAGAAGATGCAGGTTTGAGTTACGATCTGGTTCCTTGGCCTTGTCTGTTTGTGTATCATATGATGGTTAGTGTTTGATTTAGTTTAGTGGATTTTTAGTTGCTTCACGCAGTATATTCTGGTCTTGGTTGGAGTATTTTTCATTTTAATATCTTTTGTTCACAACATCATTTCTAGTTTGTTTCATGTTAGCACTTTGGCTTGTTTTTTGGCTATGGATGAATTGGTTGTGAGTCACTGCTGGTGCTGGTTTATGGAATTGATGAGAGGTGATGGGTGATTTATGGGCTTGATTTATGATAACTGGGTTTCTAGAGGGGATATTTGGATCTGGGCTCTAAACAAGGGCTTCTTGGTGCTGCGGATTGGTTCTGGGTGTGGGTGCTGGTGGTCTTGTGTTGTTGGTTGTGCTGCTGGGTGTGAATTTTTGGGTGCTAATTGGTTAGCAGGTGATAGATTCTAGTTGATTCTTGGCAAGGAAGTGATAAAGGTGTTTTCTATGGTTCTGGTGATGGTTGTTCTATGTTTATGGATATAGATTTGATTGGCGAAGAGGCGTTAGATGCTGGGAACTATGTTTCTGGATGCTGGTGGCTGTTTGGATGGGGGTGCTGAAGGTCATGTTTTTGCATTATCACTGAGTCTGTTTATGGTTTCTATGGTGACCATATGATATTGTTTCTCATGGGAATGTGTTGTTTGACTCTTCCCTCTCTTGTGTTCTTTTTAGGTTTTTTGGGGTTTTGGGTTTTCTTACAGGGTGTTATGGGTTTTTGGGTGTGGGTCATTTAACTCCACCCCTCCCTTGTTTGCTTTGTCTTTTTTCTAATAAATTTTTGAGGGGTCATGAATAGCCTAGTCATATCCCTTGTTTTCCCTAAATACTATAAAATCCTCAAAACAAATCTAAAAACCATTAAAACTATTAAAACTCCTAAAAATTAAACACACTAATGAACCTAAAAATCCAAAAAATACCCTAAAATATCCTAAAAATCCTAAAAATCCTTAAATCCCCCCAAAACCAATAAAAAACCTAAAACACCAAAACCCCTTAAAATCCATAAAAACCCTAAACACCATAAAACCCCTAAAATGACCATAAATACCAAAATAACCTTAAAAAAATAGAAACCCTAAGAACCCTTAAAAATCATAAAAACCCTAAAACCCCCTAAAAACCCATAAAACCCCAAAAATTCCCCAAAACCCCAAAACCCCTTGAAAACCCTAAAAATAGTAAAAACAATACAAATACCCTAAAACCCTTAAAAATTACACCCTAGAAGGCCCTAAAAAACAAAAACCTTAAAATCCCATAAAACCCCTACACCCCCTAAAAACCATTAAAATACCTAAAAATTATTAAAACCCCTAAGGAACCCTAAAACTCTAAAAAACTAAATACCATAAAAAATAAAAAAAAAATCTAAATGACCCTAAAAACCCTATAACCCTCTAGAAGACTCAAAATACATAAAAATCGTTAAAATATTAAGAAAATATTTTATAAAACCCTAAAAACCATAAATAGAAAACAAAAACCCTAAACAACATTAAAACCCTAAAAGACCCTAAATACCATTAAAAACAATAAAATACACTAAGACACTAAAAAACAAGAAGACCATAAAATACCCGAAAACCCTAAAAGACTTTGAAAACTCTAAAAACCTCTAAAGGTACTAAATAACCCTAAAACCACCATAGTATCCTAAAAATACTCAAAGGACGCTACAAACCTTAAATAAATATAAAAGGCCCTTCAAACCCCTTAAACATCAAAGAAAACCCCTATGATAAGGAATATGTCACAGCTCTCTCCCAGGTTCTCCTTCCTGATGCAGAGATTTCCAGTATTTTCTCCTGGATTCCATCCTGGAGGCTTCGTTGATCTCATACAACATCATATTGATGCAGATAGAGTTCTGTCTGAGCGGTCTACTTCACTGGAGTGATTGTCGTAGTCAGTGATCATTCTCGGTGATGGGATCTGGCGGCTCTGTTCGGACTTGGGTGGTGACGGTTTGTTCTAGATCTGGTGGGTTTTTGGGTCGTCTTTGGAAGATCTTCCTCCTTGGTCACATCTCCTTTGTTCCGACGTGAGGGCATGAAGGCTCTCTAGTTCGATGGAAAAGTCAATGCTAGATCCATATATATAGTGGATTCTTTGTCCTCGTGATGGTTTCAGTAATGTGCGATGGGCACCCCGATGACTCGATGGTGCGATGGGCCTGTCCTCTCAGCATTCGGTGATGGAGATGTGGTCTGGTTTTCCTCTTAGAAGGCTTCACTTTTCCTTAGTAGTGGTACCAATTGGGGTTTCAGCGCCTTTCACAGGCATGTACCTTTGTGTTTGAGGGGGGAGATCTCAACAACATCAGACCTCAGTAGTTCTCTCTAGACTAATGGCGGCAAGCAACAATGGTTCTTCCTTTATTCAGTTCTCAGAGTCTCGATCTCGCGATGCAGAAGGTTTGTTCGGTGTTCTGGTCCAATCTTTTCTTCGACCCGTGAAGATGAGGTAGGTGCATGTTCGGTATGGTCCCTTGGCTTCTTCTCCACTTCTCGCCATTGATGCAAGATTTGGTCATATTCCTTGGCCCTTCATGGTCTTACTGGTTGTGTTTGTGTTTATGAGTTTCTATGGGTACTGGTTGCTGGATTTGTTGAGGCTTTTTTGCTGGTTTTTGAGCTGTGATATCTTTGGAGATGATGGGTTAGGATGTGCTGGATGCTGGATTTTGACCTGATTTTTTATAGAAGCTGTTTGGATTAGATGCTGTGTTTTTTATGAAGTTGATACTAGTGATACTAGTGATTTTGTTCCTAGTTTTTCGGATTTAAAGAGATGGATGCTAGCTTTGATGAGGATTTCTGGTTGCTGTTTGTGTGAGTTGTTCATTGATGACTTTCTTGGTGATTGTTGGTTTTGGATGATGGAGTGAGGCTTCCAACCTCTGTCCGTCCCCTTGACTTGTGCACCCACCTCTGCTCTTGCCTCCCTCCCCACCATATTGGACCCCATCATGGTTCGGTATGATGGAGCATGTGGCAGTTTTAGGATGGTGTTGGAGGTCCTGCTCGGCATCAAGGGCGCATATCGGTAGGGCAACAGTTTTAAGCAGTGATGGCTTGTGAAGCTAAGTTTGGTGTCTTGGCTGATGGTAGCTGATCTCGGTTCGGTGACAAAAGATGGTGATGTTCTGGCAAGGTTTTTTGTGGTGCTGATGATATGGTGTTGATGAATGCTGGTGAAGTTGCTACTGATGGCTATGGTGTTCGTGGATGAAAGGGGATGTGGAGCTGCTGAATGCTGGTGATGGATGAGAAGGTGCTGAAGATTCTGTTGTGTTTGGCTTTATGTGTTTTTTCTTTTTCTTTTTTTTCCTTTTCTTTTTTTGGTTCTTTTGTGTCTTGGGTTGTAAAGGGTTTTTGGGTTTGGGTTGATTGTCCCCTCCCCTCCCTTGTCTGTTGTATCTTTTTTTCATAATAAATTTTTAGGGGGTCAGGAATAGCTTGGCCTCACACCTCTTCTTCCCTTAAACATCAAAAGGACCCTAAAACCCCTAATGGACCCTAAAACCCCTAATGGACCCTAAAACCCCCAAAACCCCTAAAAGACATTAGAAATACTAAAAACATACCCTTAAAACCATAAACAAATATCTAAAAAACCCTAAGAACCCTGAATACCCCCCAAAACCCCCAAAACCCATAAATATCATAAAACCTCTAAAAAAATTAAAAAACCAAAAAACCCCCCCTAAAAAACTAAAAGACACTAAAAACCTTAAAAGACCCTAAATACCACAGAACCCCAAAACACCCTTAAACCACTAAAAACCACTACAAACCCAATAATTCCATAAATACTATAAAAAAAATAAAAAATCCATAAATTCCTAAAAACCATAAGAAACCTATACGCCTCTTAATAACTATAAAAGACTATAAAAACACTAAAAGAACTAAAAACCCATAAAAAATAATAAAACCCTAAAAACCCCCCTTAAACCTCTAAAAATTACCTAAAATAACTATAAACCCTTTAAACACTAAGAAACCCATTAAACCTATAAAAAATTAATAAACTCTTAAAACACTAAAAAACCATAAAACACTTAAAAACACAGAACACCCTAAAACCCCTAAAATATTCTAAAAACCCTAATAACCCTAAAATATTTAAATTACCCTAAAAACAAATTTGAACCTCAAAACCATAAAAAATTAAAATCCCTAAAAAACATTGATAATAAAAAACAAAAAAAACTTACAATAACGTAAAACCCATAAAACACTCTTGAATCCCTAAAACAATAAAAGAACCTAAAAGCCAAAAAACCACTAAACAACCAAGAAACCCTAAAACACCCTAAAACACCAAAAAAAACAAAAAACCCATAAATAAATAAATCCCCTAAAAGACCTTAAACCTCCCTAAAAGCCCCTAAAACAAAAACAAATCTAAATCCAATAAACATCCTAAAACCAATAAAACCCTAAAACCCTAAAACCCTAAAACTCTAAAAAAATAAAAAAACCAAAAAACAAAATACCATAAATTCACTACAAAAATATAAAATCCTAAAAATACAAAAAATATTTAAAAACCATAAAACCCCTAAAATTCATAAAATCCCTAAATACCTAAAAACCCTTAAATACACTAAGAACCCCCAAGAACCCTAAAATGACCATAAAAACCCTTAAAACAAAATAAAAGCCTCTAAAAACTACTAAAAGACCTTAAAAAAATAAAAAAAATAAAGATCCTATAAAACCCTAAAAATTCATAAGAAACCATAAAAACACTAAAAGGCTTAAAATCTTTAAAATCCCTTTAAACACATAAAAACACTAAATAACCCCAAAACCCCTAAAATCCATAAGAATCTATAACCAACCTTAAAACTCGTAAATCTTATAAATAAATAAAAAACCCTAAAAACCATAAAATCCAAAAAAACCCCAAAATCACATCAAACCCTCTAAAAATATAAAAACCCAAAAAATACAAAAATCTCTAAAAACCCTAAAAACACAAAAATGACAATAAAAAACCATAAAATTAAAAAACCCTAAAAAATTTCTAAAAACCACTAGAAATATTCAGAAAACCCAATAAACTATAAAACCTATAAAATAATAAAATCCCTAAAATCCCTAAAAATACAAAAAGAAAATCCATTAAAACTCTAGAAGACCCTTAAAACACCTAAAACCCCTAACAACCCAAACAAACCATCCAAACCCCAAAAAACCTATAAATACAATTAAAGAATATTAATACCCTAAAAAGAAGCTAAAACCCCACAAAAATCCTAAAATAACATAAACCCTAAAGCACTAAAAATCATAAAAACCTAAAACACACCCTAAAAACCGAAGAACGACACCAAAAACTCTAAAAACCCAAAAAATCCTAAAAACCCTAAAAATTCCTTGAAACCCACATAAAAGACCAAAAAACCATAAAAACACCTAAGACAGCCTAGAAACCCCTAGAAGTACCTAAAAACACATAAACCCCTATAAACCAAAAAAACCATAAAACAACAAAAATCCCTTAAATATCCTAAAAACAATAAAAATTCATAAAACCTCTAAAAACTCTAAAACCATCAATTGACCCTAAAAAACTAAAAAACAATAAATAACCAAGAAACCCATAAAAAACCATAAAAAACACAAAAATCTTAAAAACCCTAAAAACCCCCTAAAAAGCCTAATATGATTAAAACCCCTAAAAACATTAAAATCTCTAAAAACCCAGAAAAACACTAAGAAAATAAAATATAATAAACACCAAAAAACCCAAAACACCATTAAAAAGATGAAAAACCTATAAAAACCATAAAACCTATACCTCATTACCCACAACATGTTTAAAAACCCCTATAAGGATGGCGGCGCACTCTCCTAGTGCTCTCCGCCTTTCGACGGGGCATCTAGGGTTTCCACCGGATCCCCATGCAGATGGTAGCGCTAGATCTTTTCCCCTACCCTCTTGGCCTTGTGGGGGAGCTCATGGTGATGGTGGGTTGATGCAGATTCCTTCGATGCAGTAGTTTCTCTTTGGCGGCTTCACGTTTTCCAAGAGATGGCATGGATCGTGGTTTTGGCACCCCTCGAGGCCCTTTCTCATGCTTATAGGGGGAGATCTCGGCGGCGACAGGCCTTAGTGGCACTCTCTAGACCCAAGGTGGAGGGTGCTCGTTAGCGACTTCCCCTTTTCGGAGTGGCGGGTCTTCCTGAGCTTCCGGTGTCTACGGAGGATGTGCCGTATTCTAAAGCTTCAGTTTGGCTTGGATCGTCAGGCAATGGTGTTTCTTTCTCATTCCAGTTCTCAGAGGCTCGATCACATGATGCAGAAAATTTTTTCGGTATTCTGGTCCAATCTTCTTTCCGACTCGCAAAGCAGATGCAGGTTCGACGTGTGATTCAACGCCTGGACATAGGTGTGCTTGGGATGACTTCTAGGCATGCTTTTCAGATCTGGGTTAGACCTTGTCCATTCATGTATCTTGGTGTTCGTTACTTTGGATCCCATCTCCGGTGCGGCTGGGTGATTTGGTGGCTTCACCTGGGAGAGGCTTGGCTCTGCTTCGGTGAAAGGTGGTTTTGGCGGGCTTCACATATTCTTGACGGTGGCATGCATGGTTCCGTGCTCGGACCTGTACTCCTATCTTGGACCCGAGGAGGGTCTTTCTGGGTTTCTTGGGTTCGAGATGGTTCATGGTGGATGCAAAGGGTGAAGATGTAGGTTCTCTTTTCTGATTTTTATTCCATGTCGTTAGTTCTTTCTACTATTGACGACCTTGTCATTTTGTGTTGTGTTCCTGATAATATGTTTCACTACGGGTTTTTGAGTTGTGGATGGATCAGTTTTGGGCCATTATTGTCTCTTAATGTTGAGTTTGAGGAGCTGGGCATGAGGTGGAATGGGTCCAGGTGCAGGCTGCTGGACTTCTTCTAGGTTGGAGGAGATAGTTGCTGCATTTTTTGTTTTTGTTTGCAGATTATTGTTGGATGTTGGTTTCCCAATGAGTTACTGCTGCTTTTTGGTTGGACCAGACTTGCTGAATGATGAGACACTGGACTTTGGTGATGCTTCTAAGTAGTGCTGAATTTTTATTTGTTCTTGTGTTGGCTTTGATGAGGGTTGATGGTTGTTTCTTGTGTGTGATGTTCTTTGGTGATTATTGGAGTTGGATGATGGAGTGTGGCTGCCCACCGTTGTCGTTCCCCTTGACTTGTGCATCCACCTCTTCTCTTGCTTCCCTTCTTATCATACTTAACTCCATCTTGGTTTGGTATGATGGTGCATGTGGGGGTTTTGGGATGGTGTTGGTGGTCTAGTTCGGCGTCAAGGGCGCCTCTTGTCAGGGTAACAGTGTTAGGAGGTTATGGCTTGGGAAGCTCTGTTTGTTGTATTGGATTATGGTTGATGATCATGGTACGGTGATGATGTACAGTGGTGTTGTGGAAATGTTTTTTTGGTGATGATGATATTGAGCTGATTAAAGTTTAAGTTTCTGTTGATGGCTAAATTGTTGTTGGATGAGAAGTGCTAAAGCTGCTGTTGTGTGTTTTCTTTTTTTAGGGTCTATTGTTTCTTGGGTTGTAAAGGGTTTTTCGGTGTGGTTTTATTGACCCCTTCCCTCCCTTTTCTACTATTGTTTTTCATAATAAATTATGAGGGGGTCGGGAATAGCCTAGCCTCACACCTCTTCTTCCCTAAAAACACTAAAAACACTAATGGACCTAAAATCCCATCAAAACAATGAACACACAAAGAAAGTTTTAAAAAAATCGGAAAATTACCCTAAAAACCCTAAATCCATAAAAACCTTTAATCCCTAAAACCTTAAACCTGAAAACAATAAAAAAACATTAAACCCACTAAAAATGAAAAACACCCATAAAAACCACAAAAAATAAAAGACAATAGAAACCCTAAAAAACATAAAACCCTAAAAGGACCTAAAACCAAATAAAACACCTAAAGACACACCAAAACCCTTAAATACCCTCAAACCCTAGAAACCTATAGATCCCTAAAATCCTGAAAAATCCTTGAAACCCTAAAAACCCTAAAACCCCCGAAAAACATAAAAAATACTTAAAAAATACTTAAAACACTTAAAACCCTAAAAACTCTAAAAAAACCCTAAACCCCTAAAACCCCATAAGAAACCAACCCCCCCCCCCCCCTAAAATCCCAAAAAAAACCTTAACACCAGAAAAATCATGAAATACCCGAAAACCCCCGAAAAACGTAAAAGCTCTGAAAACCCAAATATCCCTAAAAGCCTTAAAACACAAAACACTAAAAATTCCTAAAAGCACCTTAAACCCTAGAAGCATTAAAACCCCTAAAAACTTTAAAAACCCATAAAACATTAAAAACCTAAAAACTTAAAATCCCAAAAACCCTAAAAATCCCTTAAAACTTGAAAAATCAAGAAAAACCTAAAAACTATACAAATCATAAAAAAAATCTGTAAACCCCTAAAACCCCTAGAAGCCCCTAGAAATACCCATTAACCATTAAAACCCTAAAACCCCCTTGAAATATTTAAGGACAATTGAAACCCTAAAAAGTACTAAAACCTTAAAAAAGCTAAAATCCCCTAAAAACAAAAAAAACTATAAAAACATTCAAGGACCCTAAAACCCTAAAACCACTAAAAACTTAAAAACCCCAAAAAACCCTTATAAACCAATAAAAATCCTAATACCCCTAAAATGCATAAAAATCATAAAACCCCAAAATGATAAAATACCTAAAAACACAAAAACAATCCTACAGACTCCTAGACCATTAAAAAATCATAAAACCCAAAAATACTCGAAAAACTCTAAACCCTTTATAAACCAAAAAACCGCTAAACTCTAAAAGCTATACAACCCCCCGAAAAATCCACGAAATACCATAAACCCAGTAAACCCACTAAAAAAAACTAAAAAAAACTAAAATCCACAATAAATACCTAAAATACTAAAATCCCAAAAAAAATTAAAAATACAACAAAAAAACTATAAAAACAATAAAACCTCTTAAATCAGTCAAAAATTGTAAGACCCCAAAAAACCCTAAAATAACTATACACTATAAACCCATAAAAATAATAACATCCCACGAAACCCAAAACCCATTAAAAACCCTTAAAATCATTAAAAAATCCTAGAAAACCATAAAACCCGTAAAACACTAAAAACTATAAAACCCCCATAAAAACCTAAAAACACTAAAACCCTAAAAACCATTGAAAATCCTAAAAAAAATTTAAACACATAAAAACCTAAAAAACCTGAAAACCCCTAAAGACCCCCCCCCAAACCCTCAACCCCCAAACCCCTTAAAAGTATTAAATAACCCTGAATACCCTCTTTACCCGAAAACCCCTAAAACAGCCAAATACGCTAAAACCACTAAAACACTAACACCCTAAATATCATGAAACACCCTAAAATATGTAAATATGATGAAACCCCTTTAAACCCCCTATAAGGAAAAAACCAACAAAACTCTAAAATACCCTAAAAACCTAAAAATATTTAAAGATCCTAAAGAACACAAACCCCTTAAAAGACCCTAAACCCCCAAAAAACCCTAAAAGACATTAAAACCCCAAAAAACCATAAATTACCCTTAAACCTCTAAAACACACTAAAACACCTAAAACCCATTAAGGACATTAAAAACCCTAAAGAATACAAAAATTATAAAAACCCCTTAAGGAAACTAAAAACCCGAAGGACCATAAATCCCCAAAAACACTAAACGATTCAAAAAAATTCTAAAAACACTAAAATACTAAGAAAACCTTAAACCCTAAAGGGCCCTAAAACCATAAAAGACCATAAAAACCCTAATTTTTTTTAAAATCCGACAAAAATAACCCTAAAAGACCCTAAATAACCCCCAAAACACTAAAATTCCCATAAACACTAAAATTATCTAAAACCCTAAACAACTATAAAAACCATAAAACCCCTAAAAACCAAAACCACCTAAAAACACTAAAATACAAAAAAAAATTAATAGAACCTAATTACCCTAAAGATTTATAATATCATAAAACCATTAAAACCCCCTAAAAACTCTAAAGACCCTAAAAACCCTAAAAGCCCTCAAAGCCCAAAAACATGTAAAAACCTTAAAAATCCTAAATAGTTAAAAAAACTCTAAATCTATAAAAAAATTAAAAAAAAACTGAAAAAAAATTAAACCATAAAATAACCTAAAGACCCTATAAACCCAAAAAACCCAATAAACTCTAAACCGCTAAAACCCCTAAACACCTAAAAATAGTAAAAACTGAAATCCCTAAAACCCTAAAAAATGCTAAAACCTTTAACCCCCCCAATCCATAAAAACCCTTAAAACCCAAAACCACTAAAATAATAATAAGTCATTACCTTAAAACCCATAAAGCCCCTGAAAAATGAAAAAAACTTAAAAACTCTAAAGGCCCTCTAAGAACCCTGAAACCCCTAACCCCCCCCCAAAAAAAACCCCCTAAAATCCCATAAAAATACCCAAAAAACTAAAAAATAGTAAACACTAAAAACTAAAAAAACACAAAAAAACACAAAACCTCAAAAAAGAAAAAAAACCCAAAAAACCCGTAAAACCCAGAATACCCTAACACCCAAAACACACTAAAAAACATAAAACACTCAAAAAATAAAAATCCAATAAAATTCCTATGGACTATAAAAACTATTAAAATCCTTAAAACCTTACAAACTCATAAAATCCTGACACCCCCTAAAGAAAAAGTAAAACCCCCAAATCCCTAAAAGACCCTAAAAACTATAAAATTCCTCAAATCCCTTAAAAACCTATAATATCCTAAAAACCCAAAAATAACACCAAAATTATAACACCCTAAAATCCATAAACCCATAAAACCCTTAAAAACCCTAAAACCTACTAAAATAATAAAAAACTTAAATAAAGAAAAACGCTTATAACCATAAAACACATAAAAATCATAAAACCATTAAAAAACCTAAAATGATAAAAAATAAAAAATCTCAAAAATCCCCTAAAACCCCTAAACCATAAAAAAATAGAAAACAAAAAATCCAAAAAACCCCCCAAAACCTAAAAAGATCTAAAAAACCAAAAACAAAAAAAACATAAAAAAATAAAATCCTAAAAAACTCATAAAGTCAATAAAAATCCCTAAAACCCATTAACACCCCTCAATAACCCTATAACTGATTAAAACCCCTAAAAGACCCTAAAACCCAACAAAACCCAAAAAATACCCATAAACCCATTAAACACCCAAAATCCCAAAATCCCTAAAAACAATAAAACCATTGAAACCCTAAAACCTATTCAAAAGCCAAAAGAACTTGATAACCATAAGACGAACTAAAAACTCTAAGACCCCCAAAACCCCTAAAACACCTATTTTTTTTTAAAAAAAATTAAACTTGAACCACTTAAATCACTAAAAACATTTAAATCCCTAAAAACACTAAATAACTTTAAAACCCTAAATTCCTAAAAAAATAAAACCCCAATAGACTATAAGAGATCCCAAAAACCATTAAACCATAAGACAACCATGAAGACCCTAAAACTATAAAAATTACAGAAACCAAAAAAATCTTAAATCATTGAAAACCCATAAAAATCATAAAATCCCTTAAAATCCATAAAACACTAAAACACCTCAAAATCCAAAAAGACATCAAATAAACTTAAAAAATATTAATGATATATCATACATCGTAATCCCTATACATGTACCCAAATTTAGGAGTTTTTTACTAAAAAGTAGGGGAAACCCCATAATAAGTTATATAGGTCTTAAGTAATGAATATGGAGGGGGTCAGCTGGGAACAGATTTAAAAACTCAGGGGGAAAGGACCCAACACAATTAAAGATAGTAAAAGTATTATTAAAATCTTTCTAAGAATCCCAGAAGTCTACAACCACGTTTCCCTCCCTCCATGTGTGAGTTATATTAGTGTATTTGTTGATAAACTCCCTGCGTTTTCAAACAATATAAGTGAGATCCCAAGGGTTAGATATCACAACATAAACCCTATACTCTATACCCCAATACCTAATACCGAAGACACCCTAAATACAATTAAACTCGCAAAAATTACCCTAAAATCACAAAACCCTAAAAACACTAAAACCCCCCCAAACCCAAAAATACCGAAAAACCACTAAAACTGCATAAAACACATAAAACCCCTAAAAGACCTAATAATTATAAGAAACCCAGAAAACAAAACAACACCTAAACACCCCTAAAACCCCATAAAAACCCAAAAATACTGTGAAACCCTAAATCCTAAAAATTATAAAAAACCCTAAAAATCCTAAAAACAGTAAAAATAAAAAAACCCCTAAAACCCCATTAAAATCCTAAAAAACATAAAAACATTAAAAACCCTAATGACCCCAAAAAACATCAAATACCTCTAAGACCCTAAAATCCTTTAAAAATTTAAGTACCCTAAAAAGATTTAAAAATAGTAAAACACACTAAAGACCTAAAAAACTTGAAAATAATAAAACCCTAAAACCCCACAATACTATAAAAATTCCTACAAAACTAAATCCCATAAACCATAAAAACCATAAAAACCCTAAAAACCATATGAAAACTCTAAAACCCCTAAATCTTTTAGAAAACCCTAAAACCCCTTAAAACCCCTAAGAACATAAAACAGGAAAATCCCTAAAAATTCTAAGAACCATTTAAAACCTCTAAAATAACATGAAATACCTAAAACCATAATATCCATAAAAACCCAAAACCCCTAAAAACCATTAAAATCACAAAACCCCTAAACACCCCTAAAACCCCTAAAAACCAATGCCCCCCTAAAAATAATAAACCCCTTAAATCCCTTAAAAACAAAAAAAAACATAAAATTTTAATGGATCCTAAAATCATAAAAACCCAAAAACCATTAAAAAACTGAAAACACTAAAAACCCTAAACACCATGACAACCCCCTAAAATCATAAAAACCCAAAAATTACCATAAAACCTAAAAATAATATAATCCATAAAATAACCTAAAACCCATAAATCCATGAAAACAATAAAAATCCTAAAAGGACCCTGAAACCCCCAAAAACCCCTAAAATAAAAAATGCACCCTAAAAACCCAAAAACACTCTAAAACACTATAAACCACCAAAGGACCATAAGAAGCCCAAAAATAGCTAAGATACCCAAAAACCCATAACGAACCCAAAAAACTAAAAATCTCGAAAATATTGTAAATACATTAAATGAACATAAAAACCCATAAAACTCTAAAGGACCCTAAGAACCCAAAATGGCTCTAAGAACCATAAAAACCCTAATGGACCCTAAAAACCAAAAAACACTAAAGAACCATAAAAACTTTAAAAACATGAATGATCCCTTAAAACCCAAAAAACATTAATAATAATAAAACCCAAAAAAACCCCTTTAAACCATTAAAACACCTAAACCCCCCAAAAACACAAAAAGGTCCTAAAAACACTAGACTTTAAGAGACCCTAAATTCTTTAAAAACCGATAAAACCCCAAAAGAACCTAAAACCCCAAAAAACATAAAATCCAAAAAAACATAAAATCCTCTAAAACCCTAATATCTCTAAAAACCCTAAAAATCCTTAAAACCTAAGGAAACACTAAAAAAACTAATAACTCAACAAATATAGAAACCCCTTAAAAATCCAAAAGTCATTAAAACCCTCCCAAAATACCCAAAAAAACAAAAAAACCCAAAGGACCATAAAACTCCTAAAAACCCTAATCGACCCTAATAAACAAAAAAACCATGAAACCCCTAAAAAACCAAAAAAAAACTTAAATGATCATGAAACTCATAAAGGAGTCAAACCCCCTCTAAAACCCATAAATGAACCTAAAACCCATAAAAAATAATAGACCCTAAAAACAATAGAAATCCTAAAGGACTCAAAAAATTAAAAGAAACCCCTAAAAGACCATAAAACCCCCTGAAAACCATTAAAAACTAAAACCCCCTAAAGACCCTAAAATTCCAAAGAAAATCCTATGAAACCAAAGAAGAACATAAAAACCCTTAAAGATCCTAAAAACCACTAAAAACACTAAAACAATTAAAAGTACCTATAAACAATAAAAACACAAAAAACCCCAAGAAGTCCATAAAAACCCTAGAAATCCAAAAACCATTAAAAACCATTATACCACTAGCCCAAAAAAATTTATAACCCAAAAAACCCTACAACCCTAAAACCTTTATAAATCCCCACAAAACATAAAGGACTATTAACAAAAATAAAAAATCCCTAACGGTCCTAAAGACCCTTAAAATACTAAAGGTCCCTAAATTATCTAAATACCCTAAAACATTAACCCCCTGAAAAAAGACCCTAAAACCCCAAAAAGACTCTAGAACCCTATTAAACCATAAATGAAACAAAAAACCCAAAAAACCATAAAATATCTCAAAAATCCATAAAAAAATAAACAGCCAAAAAACCATAAAAATCATAAAACCCCATTAAAACCCTTAAAATCAATAATATTCTAAAAAACACTAGAAAACCCTAAAACCACCTAAAACCCAAAAAAACCCTAAAAACACTAAAACCATAAAACACTAAAACCACTAAAAACAATATGAACCTTCAAAACACTACAAAATCACTAAAACTTCTAAAAAATACTAAACCCCTAAAAAAAATAATAAAATACCTTAACAATCCTAAAATAAACTAAAATCCCTGAAACACCTAAAATTCGTAAGAAGATAAATATCCATAAATCCAAAAATCCCTATTAAATCCTCAAAAACCCTAAAAACACGAAAAATATGTAAAACAGTAAAATCTTAAAAACCCTAAAAACCTCAAAAACCCTAAAACCATAAAAACCATAAGAAAACCCTAAAAAGTCTATAAACCCAAAATGCCCCTAAAAAACATAAAACCCATAAAACACTTAAAACCCCCAGACACCTAAAAAGTCCCCAAAAATCCTAAAATCCCAAAAAACCAAAAAAACATATAGAATAACCTAAAACCCACAATCCCATATAAAACCATATGAGACACATAAAAAAAACATAAACACCCTAAAAAAAATAAAAACCATAAAAACCTAAAGAACCTAAAAACCCATAAAACTCATAAAATACTGACAAACCCCTAAAACTTTTAAAACCCCTAAAAACACTAAAAACCATATAAAAATCAAAAAACCCAAAAAACATTAAAACCCATAAAATACACAATGAACCTAAAACCCCAAAAAACCCTAAAACCTAAAATAAAACCCAAAAATCATAATATAACCCAAAAACTGTAAAACCCTACATCTTTAAAAAACCTGGAAAAATATAAAAAACCCTATAATCCATTAAAGCCCCTAAAAAGCATAAAAACACAAATAAACCCCTAAAACTCTTAAAACCCCAAAAAACTAAGAAAATGATAAAAAAAATAAAAAAACCATAAAACCCCTTAAAAATAATAAAATCCCTAAAATCCCTAAAAAAATAAGTAAAACCTAAAACCATAAAAACCTAAAGAGAACACTAAAAAGAATAAAAACTATAAAAACCCAAGAAAATACCTAAAAAACATAAAAGTTAAAAACCCTATTGTAACACCCCAAGATTCCACGGTATGATTCTCTTTGAATATTACAGTAGTGTGTGTTGTACGCAACTTCGAGACTCTAATACTGCGACCAATCAAAGTAGCTGTTATGAATAGTAATACCCACTTTTTAAAATTTTATAAATTTTATCTATAAAAATGGACTTCATTTTTGGATTTTTAATATTGAAATTATCCTAGGGTGAAATTTTGGTACTTTTTAGATAACTTTTATATTTTGATTAATAGTGAAAATTACTAAATTTTAATTAAAAACAACTTTTTTAATAAAAATAAATAATAGTGATAAATTATGAATTTGAGGGGTTTTAAAGTATATTTATAATATATTTTTACCATTTAATACAATTTTGGTCACTGGACATCATTTCACAATTAAATTAGACATAAACAAGTGTCAGTCTTTTGATAGTTATTTTCTCTTAAAAACACGCTTTTTGTTTTAACAATCGGAATTAATTTTAAATTAATTTCTCCCACTTCTATGTTTTGAATTTATAAAAATGGATTCCATATTTATAATTAGGATTTTCAGATTTTTTATATAGGTAACTTTTATTTTTAGACATTTTGAATAATTACTTTGGTAAATATTTTAATTACCATGGTTAAAGGGTAAATCCGGTAAATAAGGGTAAAAAAATTAATATTATAATAATAATAAAATACCCTAAAACGTGTCCTAACCTTATTAGTTACTACATTTCCGACCATGATCATATTTGGGTCGATTTTGGGACCCCATGGATCCACTTGTAAGTGATAAGAACACTTTATATTAATTAAGTTAAAATAAATAAAAAAATAACATAAGAATATATCTTTTAGAAAAATAATTTTTACATAGGGTTATATATGTTTGATTTTAGACTATAAATATTCATTAGAAATATAAACATATTTCCTAAATAAGGGTATTTTATTTATAATTTCAAGACATTTAATTGTTAATATTATTTATGACACAATAATGATGCAGTATTTTTCATTATCAATGAAAGAATCAAATAATTGGTATTATAAATGATAAAATTAATATAATTTGTAAGTTTTGATGAAATAAATGAATTTTATTGGTTAATATGAAATCATAGGATTTCTTAAATGAATTTTTTTCGAATTAATAATTTTTTTAAGACTTTAACAAAAATAAATTATTTAATAGTGTCAAAATTGACATAAATGAGTTTTAAAAACAAATATTATATTATTAATTGATATTCTATTCCTAAAAATCTAAGGTTTGGAAAAAAGAATTATATCATGATAGGTGTCTCATTAATGGACCACTTGAGGGTCTCTTGGATTTATATAGTATGTTTATTAACTATATAATATAAAAATACAAAGTGACATGGTAAATGTCAAACTAATTAACTAAGAGTTAAAACTATAAGATAAGGTTAATATAATGACCCAAACCTGTCTAAATTCTGTTGGTTGAAATTATTTAGACACATAACCACCTTATAATTTTAATAATCCACTTTGGAGCCATTATAAACAGAATTCGAATTTATTATAAAATAATATTTCTAGCTTTTCCAAAGGTGCCCCTCATCCCTCTTATAAAAGGGCACTCCCCCTTCTCACTAATTCGCACATTCAAAGCCTTTTGTCTCGGACAAACCCTGAAAACACACTCTATAAACATCCCTCACTTAAACCTAGAGTAATTAGTTTGATAAAAAATCCAACCTATGAAGGCCTTTTGATCAAGTCAAAAGGAAGAACCCGAAGAAGAGGTAATGTTTTCACCACCCTCTTTCAAGTTCCTTTCTTCTTAAAATTATTCTTTCTTTGTTATTTCCATTATAAAATAATAAATAAAGAATCTTCTATATACTGTGATATTATTATAAATATGGTACAACCATATTCATTATTCTATCTATCCTTTGAATGACATGTCACCATACGTGTGTACGTACGGCCTACCGTCTCCACATCGTGGTGTAATTGTTATTCAATACATTATTATTTGGATGGGTATAATAATGATGTGTAATTCATGTAGATAACAAATATTACATTATAATGAATCTTTATATATGATATACCATCCAATTATATATTATTTTAATATCAAAAGAATGATATTATCGCTTGTGCGTACGTACAGACTACCGTCTCCATGAATGCGATGAGATTCATTCCCTATCGTATCCATTAAAGTCTAATTATCATTTGATGATTAAAAATAATGTTAAAGGACTTGATATCATTCTGTATATGAATAAGATACAACCTACCCAAAACAAACATGACTTATGTAACAAAACATATAAAAGAAAACGAGTAAGTTAACTCCCGAAATGATGATAATACTAAGATCTTATTAACAAAGCAATGTTAAAAGATCATATATGATATTAATGTATATGATCCTTGTATAATTCAATAAAAATTATTTCACCATTATAAAGGAGGCTAATCTACCCTCGACAAAGGAAAAAGTACAAACTAAGGGTTATTTCACAATCTCTTCATTATCCGAGGTTGTTTAAAGGTAATTATCCACTGGGACCTCTTTATCATCCACATCCACGTTTCTTAAAAATGTATTTCAAAACATTCATTATATTTTACAGAATATTGGTTAATGTCATTTATTCCCTTGTTTTACTTTTTATAAGAGGTTTATAAAGGAATCTTTCCGTTGTTTTGCAAACAAGGTCCTTTTTAACCTTTTCGACAGAATTAAGGTAAGAATGTCGTTTTTTAACTTATACGGCAGGTGCAGCTATTTTCCGCCATTATAAAATCCTAGAAGCTTCCCTTAAAAGCTTATAAGGATATTTTAAAAGTAAATGTTATATTTTATAATTATGTTACTTTTAAATTATTTAATAAAAAGAGATATTTCTCTCAAATAGTTTTGATTTCATCTATGTCGACATCCTTTGATAGATTTTAAGCTTATTTGAAGTTTATTTATTATGATACAAAACTTACATACTGTATTGAAGGTTTTGTGATATGTTTGACCGTGGATGTGTTATTTTTATACAATTCATGGTTTATGGAGAAAGTATTTACATTTCATATGCTAATTTTAATACGATTGTTTATGTTATGTTTAAACCTGTTCATATGAGGAATGCATTGGACTTGGTAAGTGACGGGTGGAGCCCGCTATAGCTCCTCGATGCATCGGTAGGTCTCATTAGACAAAATAGTGGCTTGTCACAAGGCCTTGAAAAAATATTATTTGTAGTCTTCGCACAAGGCCTTTCCTACATGCTTATGATAGTCTGGAATTATGCATTCCATCATTATAAAAGTGGTTATTGATATTGCATGTGATTATTCGACTAGTAGAATATCCATGTGAATAAGTAAATTGAATTATTTCATTTTATTTTTTCCATATTATGATGAAGTTCAAGTTTAAAAGGCTTTTTTTAGTTATACATTGCCTTAAATTTTTATGCTTATTTATGAATGTTTCCCCTATATTTTTATCCTTACTGGGGATTTGAGCTCACCCCTTTCTATGTTTTATTTTTCCCAGGATGTGAAGAAGTATTTTATGAATGACCTGTGGGGATAGTATAAGGGGATATGAGTGTGGAGACAATATGTCGTTGTAGTTTTCACTTTATGATGTAATGTAAACTTGAATAATGTATCTAGTTATTCCAAGGGTACTAAACTAATCGGTCTTTCGAGACATGATCTTTTCTGATCATGACAATGTTATGTAATAATGCACCGACTTTAGGTAACTGGGGTTGGGGCGTTACACCCATGAAAACCCTTTAAATATCTCTAAAAACACATTAAAACCAATAAAAACTTAAAAACCCTAAAACCACTAAAAAATATAAGAAAACCATAAAAAACATTAAAAATCCTTATAAATCCTAAAATAACCTAAAAACACTAAAAACACTAAAATTAAAAAAACCCTTGAGAAACAGAAAAAAAACCTTAAAACCATAGAAACACTAAAAAACCTAAAAAACTTAAGTTACCCTAAAACCCATTAAAACCCTTAAAACCATAAAAACAATTAAAACTCCAAAACCCCTAAAAATCTCCAAAAAACCCTAAAACCAAGGAACCCTTAAAAACCCTAAAACAAGCTAACAACCTAAAATCCTAAAACCCTTAAAACAACATAAAATCATACAACTCAAAAAACCAAAAACAACATAGAACCTTTACAAAATATCAATACAAAAAAAACATTGCAAACAAAAATAAACCCCTTAAAACCCAAAAAACTAGTAAAAGATACTAAAACCCTAAAAACTCAAAAAGATACTAAACCCCTAAAAAGAAACTAAATCCTTATAAAACCCCTAAAAGACACATAAAAATAATTAGAAACCATTAAACCATAAAAAACCTAAAAACCACTAATACCCTAAAAACATAACAACCCAAAAAAATACACCCAAACCCCAAAAACATTAAAAAAATCCTAAACATTATAAACAACAAAAAAACCCATAAAAGACCCTAAAAACTAAAAACCTCATCCACCCAAAAATAATATAATCACCCCAACCATAAGAAACCCTAAAATGTTAAATCCCCATATAAATCCCTAAAGACATTCCAAAAATACTAAAACACATAGAAAACAAAAAAAACCTAAAAACCCCACAACAACTAGAAAAAACCCTAAACCTTAAAAAAATCTATAACCCCGGAAGCCCAAAATACTCTAAAAATCCCTTAACACCCCAAAAAATCCTAACACCCCTATAACCTCTAAGAGACCCTAGAAACCCATTTAATAATCTAAAAGACCCTAAAAATCCTAAAACCCTTAAAGCCCTAACCCCCTAACAACCATAAAAGACACTTAAAAACCCTAAAACATTAAAAGACCCTAAAAACCGTAAAACCCACAAAAACCCCCCAAAAAACAAAAAAAACAGACCCTACAACCCTAAAATCCAAAAAATCGAAAAACCCAACAAACCCTAAACTACTATAGAGACCCCTAAAATCATAAATTACCCAAAGACCCTACAATCCATTAAAACCCCTAAAAATCCAAAAAACACTATGAAACCCTAAAAATAGTAAAACTCCTTAAAAATACCCAAAACACTACAAACTATACCCCCCTCCCCCCTGAAAAAAAAATTCAGCCCCTTAAAAGGGACTAAAAAGCCTAAAATCGGCATGTGAACCTAAATTTTCCTAAAAACCTAAAAACCCCTAAACCCATTGATACATAGAGCGGTCTGTTGAAGGATATTTTGGTTCTTGTAAACTGAAGATATAGATGATGATTGTTACTTGGTTGAGATGTAATTATGTGGAAGCTGATGTTATTATTGCAGGTCTTTTGACGTTATTGGTGGTGAATCATTTTACTGCTAGTTGGCTACGAGGCGCAGAATGAGAAGCTTTTTGTCATACTATGTGGTTGCTGGATCTAAAGCGGGGGTGCTGGGAGATGTTTGGTGATCGAAATATGTGATTTTTTTTTGAAAATGAGGTGTTGGACCTTAGTTTATGTATGGATAGGATGTGATGAACCTGTTGTTTATGATTTTCGTACTGGTGGTTTTGTTTTTCTTGTGGTGGATATGCTTGGAAAGTAGGTGATGGATGATGAAAAATGTGCTGGGGGATGCTGGTTGCTAGTTGGTTGGGAGAGGATGAGGGAGAGGATTTTTTTTCTTCTTTTTCTGGATTTGTGCGTCTTTTGGGGTTGTTTGAGGACTTCTGGGATTTGTGGGGGGGTGTCCAGGGTCTTTGGGTGTGGGTTGGTTGACCCCGCCCCTCCCTTGTCAGCAATGTCTTTTTTTTTCTAATAAATTTTAGGGGGGCTAGGAATAGCCTGTCCTCACATCATCCTTGCCCTAAACCCCTTGATATAACTTAGAAACAATAAACATGCCCTATATGAACCTAAAAGACCTAAAATCCCATGAAATGTTTTAAGTACCAAAAAATACTGTAAAAAAACCCAAAAACCCTAAATGACATTTAAAAACATTAAAATCCCTCAAAAAACCCCAAAACCCCTAAAAACCCTAACAAAACCAAAACAACCCTAAAAACCTAATAGACCATAAAAATACTAAAAAATTCTAAATAACCCAAAAAATCCAAAAAATCCCTAAATGACAAAAAAACCATAAAAAACCTAAAGGATACTAAAAATAGTGATGGACTATAATATCCCATAAACCCCCTAAACAACCCTAAAAACCATAGAAACCTTAAATGATCCTAAAAATACTTACAAGTCCTAAAACCCCTAAAAACCATAAAAAACATGCTAAAACCCTAAAACCCCATAAAAACCTAAATGATCCCAAAAATTACTAAAAATTCGTTAAATGACCCTATGACCCCCAAAACCCCTAAAAATACCCTAAACCCCTTTAAAAACATAAAGCTCTAAAAACACTAAAAACCATAAGAAACATGAAAAGTACCAAAAAATAATAAAAACACTAAAAATCATAAAATACCCTAAAAAATCCTAAAACCCCTACACTCTAAAAACCAATAAGAACTTTAAAAACTCTTAAAATACACTAAAACCCCAAAAAACCATAAAATCCAAAAACCCAAAAAGGGAACCCCCCAAACCCTAAAACCCTAAATGACCCAAAAAATACTAAAACCCCTAATGGGCCTTAAGAAACCTTAAACACCTTAATGATCCCAAAACCCTTAAATATCCTAATACCATAAAAAATAAAAAAAACCACCCAAAATAAACCTAAAAAACCTAAAACACCCCCAAAAAACTATAAAACCCCAAAGAATCCCAAAACCTAAAACCACCCAAACCCTAAAAACCCTAAAACCCATTAAAACCCATAAAACCTAAAATCCAACTAGAAAACCCTAAAACCCCTAAAAATACTAAACACCATAAAACCTCTAAAAACCATAACATCCCAAAAAAATTGAACACTTAAAAAACTCCTAAACCCCTAAAACCCAAAAATTAATAAAACACATAATCCCCTAAAATACACTAAAAACCCAAATAACCCTAAAATACGTTAAATACCTCAAAAAATCCTAAAGATCATAAAATTATAAAAATAGTAATAAAACCCTACAACCCTAAAACCCTATGAAATCAGTAAAAACCCTATAAAAAACCCAAAAATCCAAAAAAACCCCTAAAACCCCTAAAACTCTAAACCCCCATAAAAACCCAAAAAAATGAAACTCTAAAAACCCTAAAACCCCAAAAAAACCTAAAAAACCTAAAACCCCTATAAAACACTGAAAATCCTAAACACATCAAAACCCTCTAAAACCTCACAAACCCAAAAAAAATAAAAACTATAAAAAGACCCTAAAAATACCTAATACACAAAACCCCCAAAAAGACCCTAAAAAAATTAAATACCCTAGAAAACCCTAGATACACCAAAAAACACCAAAAAACCAAAAACACATAAAAAATAAAGCGCCTAAAAAATCTTAAAAACCCTAAACTCATTAAAATGATAAAACATATAAAACCCAAACAATACTAGAAATCTATATTTTTTTAAAAAAATCGAAAATAATAAAAACTTTAAAACAACGCTAAAATAAATAAACCACTGAAAATCCTTAACCCCCTACCCCCTAAAATCCCTAAAACACATGAAAAAAAACAAAAAACTTTGAAACACTATAAAATCCCCTAAACCCTAAGAACACTAAAAACCTAAAAACTCTAAGAAAACACTTAAAATACCTAGAAATCCTAATAAAACTTTAGACACCCTAAAACACATAAAAACCATAAAAACGAGAAAAAACTAAAAAACATAAAAAAATACATAAAATAATAAATCCCCAGAAACCAGAAAACCTTAAAACCCATTTAAACCCTTAAGAAACCCCTAAACAATCCCAAAAATCTAAGAGAAGGCTAAAAAGAAAAAAAAACCGTACAAACCCTAAAATCCCAAAAAAAAAAAACGTAAAAACCTATAAAACTAGAAAAAACTATAAGACATCATAAAACACTTAAAAAACCCAAAAAACCCTACATACCAAAAAAATCTTTGAAAACCCTAAAAACCCATTAAACCTGAATAAAACCCTAAAAATCCATTAAAAACCCTAAATCGCTAAAAAACCCAAAATTCATAACACCCCTAAAAAGTTACAAAAACACAAAAATCATTCCAATTACCCCTAAGAACCATTAGAGACCGAAAAATCACTTAAACTCCATTAAAACCCAAAAAACTAAAAATACCCTAAAACCCTCAAAAACCCTAAATACTATAAAAAAGGTAAAATCGAAAAATCCCCGTAAAACCCTAACACCCCAAAAACCCCAAAAACCATAAAAATAATTAAAACCCATAATAATATTAAATTACCCAAAAAACCATAAAACCTCAAACCCCGTAAAAACACTGAAAACCATAAATAAACCTAAAAACCATAAAACCCCTTAAAAACCAAATAACCCCATAAAGGTCAATAAAACAACTGAAAAGACCAAGGAACACTAAAAATTGTAAAAACTCCCAAAAAACTAAAAGAGAAATAAACCCCTTAACCACACTAAAACCCATCTGAAAAATATAATCCCCAAAACCACTATAATACCCTAAAAGATGCCAAAAATACAACAACAAAACCTAAAACCCCTAAAATTGCTAAAAATCCGGAAAAATATTAAAACTCTGAAAATCATAAAAACCCCCAAACCCAATGAAAACCCAAAATAACTTAAAACCCTCAGAACCCTAAAACTCATAAATCAAAGAAAATTATAAACACTCTTAAAACCATAAAACCCCTAAAAACACTAAAAACCTAAAAACCCAAATAAATTATGTAAAACCCAAAAAACAAAAAAACCTATAATACCCCCAGAAAACCACTAAAAATACTCAAAACCCTAAAACCACCTATAAACTATAAGAACCCTTAAAATCCAAAAATAACCTAAAATCCCTAAATTTCCCAAAAAAATATAACCATTAAAAAAACACAAAAACCAAAAAACCCAAAAATCCTCAAAACACTAAAAAACCATAAAACACCCTAAAAGACCATAAAAACCTAAAACACCCAAAAAGAACCTAAAACCAATTAAACTCCATAAAATCCTAAAACCCCCAAATACTTAAACCCTTTAAAACCCTAAAAATCCTAAAAAACCATAAAAGCCATAAAACACCAAAAATAATCTTAAAACGCACAAAAACCCATAAAACCCTAAATAAACTAAAACACCTAGAAACCCTTAAAAATCCATGAAGAATAATAAAACACTAAAAAAACCTAAAACCCTCAAAAGAAAAAAAATACCAAAAGAAACCCTAAATTACTCGAAAACCCTAAAATACCTGAAATAACCTAAAACCCCTAATAAATATAAAACCCCACAAAAACCAAAATACCTTGAATACACTAAAAATCTATGAAACCTATAAAAACACTAAAAACAAAAAAAACATAAACAAATAAAAACCCTAAAACCTGAAAAACCAATAAAACCTTTAAAACCCCTAAAAACTAAAAAAATCCTAGAAATAGTTAAAAACATAGAATGACCTAAAAACACTAAAACACCTAATAAATCTAAAACCCTAAAATTCATAAAAACCTTAAAAATAAAAACCCCTTAAAAACCCTAAAAACACTTAAATACCCAAAAAAACACTAAGAGACTGAGAACTCTTAAACTCTAAAAGCCTTAAAAATCCTTGAACCCATAAAAATATTGAAAACCCCTAAAAACACTATAAAGACTAAAATAATCAAAACCCCCCAGAATACCCTAAAAACCACTAAACCCCAAAAATCCCTAAAACAGTAAAACCCCAGAAAACCCTATAAAATAAAAAACCCTAAAAGACACTAAAAAATCTAAGACCCCTACAAGGATATAAAATATCCTATAATACTAAAAGTATATAAAACCCCCCAAAAAAGACACTAAACCCCCTAAAAGATCCTAATACCCCTACAGATTCCTAGAAACTCTAAATAACTCTAAAGGACCCTAAACGCCCCTAAAACCCTAACAAACCCTAAAACCCCTAAATAATTTTAAAGGGCACTAAAATACATAAAATGATAATGGGACCTAAAAACCCAAAACCCCAAAAGAACCCTAAAACCCTAAAACCTATAAAAAACCTAAAAACCCATTAAAAAGTTAAATAACCCAAAAAACATTAATACACCCAGAAACCCTAGACAAACTAAATTTCCGATGTGGTTGGTTTGTCTCGCTGCTTCGCTACTTGGGTTCGTCCCTAATGGTGCTCCAATTCTGGGCACCACGGTGTCGTCGTCCTCTTAATCATGCTTTCTCTCCACGACCTCTTTCGGAGGTGCTTTGGAGAGGTCGAAAAACCCTCGATGGTGACGATCCTTGGGAGCTGATGATGGGCGCTTGGAGATTGATGATGGCTCAGAACGATTTTTCAAGATGGCAGCTTTGGTCTGGCTCGGTTGCGGCACTTCGACTCAGATCTGCTTTTTCGGACGGCACTCCTCGGTGGTCTCCTAGATTGGCAGAGGAGACGTCGCATGGGTGGATCGAGTTGGTGCCAGTGGTTCTAGCCAATTCCATCTTTCCATAGCTTAAGAGGATCAGATCATAGAGGGTCTGGTATGTTGTCTCTCCTACGATTCTGGCCGATTCTACTGCAGTTTTTCATCGGTGTTGCTGTGTGCTGGTCCATTTGGTGATCAATAGATTCTTTGCGGGATGTTCTAGATTGAATTCTCTTCTTTAAAAGCTTTGCTACTTTGTGGATGTGGATGGTTTGGATGAGAACCGCTTCTGGTGTTTGTTCTTGAAGTTGGGGCATTGGAAACTATGGCTTGGTCCCGGAATTGTCTGATGTGGTATGCTAGATGCAGGCGCAGCTGTCTTTGTAGGTGTGAAAGATTTTTCTAGGTTTCAGAATCTTCGATGTTGGATACTGCTTGCTGGGAGGCTGGGATGCACTGAATATATTGGTATGGGGCATGGGCGATGGTGGTCTTATGCTGATGTTTGTTCTATATGTCATATGATGTATGTGGGTGCTGTTGTTCATGGCTTGATTTCCTTTGAATGGGAGTTGGATGGTGCCATTTACTAGTTGCTGGATGCTTTTTGGTTTGAAAGTAATGGTTGATGGTTGTTGAGCTGCTAGTTATTGGCTACCGCTTTCCTTGAGGTTTGGAGGTGGTGGGTGCCGGAAGACCTCTATAGCTGTGTTTTTTGGAATTGGTGCTGGTGGCTATGTGATGTTGGATGCTGGTGGTTCTGTGATGTTAGATGCTCGTGGTTCTGGATGCTGGTTGCTTCTTGGATGGGAGGTGTTGAAGCTGTGGTTTATGGTTGTGATGCTGCTGGATGTAGATTGCTACTTGAGTTTGGATGCTGGTTGTTGGTTAGCTATGAGCTGCTGGATGCTGGTTGATGCTGGATGATGGCGGTGGCGATTTTATTTTGCGTGTTTTTTCTTTTTTTCTTGATTTTTCTTTTTTGGGTCTTTTGTATTGGGTCGTTAAGGGTTTTTGGGTCCGGGTCGATTGACCCCTCCACTCCCTTGTATCTTGAGTCTCTTTTTTCTTTCTAATAAATTTGGGGGGGGGGGGAATAGCCCGACCCTCACATCTTCCTTGCCATAAAAACATGAAACCCCCAAAAAACATCTAAAAAATCCATAATACTCCCAAAACACATAAAAAATATAGAAGTTTCCAAAAACCCACAAACCCCCAAAAACCATAAAACTACTCAAATGCCTAAAAACACAAAAAAAATCAGCAATAAAGCAATTAAAACCCTAAAAAATCATTGACACCCCTAAAACCATGACAACACTAAAAATCATTAAACATTAAAAACACAAAAATAACCCAAAAAACCTACAAATCATAAAAAAACTAAAAACCCTAAAAACCCATAAATACGAAAAAACACCCAAAATAGTAAAAACTCCTAAAATATCATAAAACACCTCAAATAACCCTAAAAGACCTGAAAAATAAAAATACCATAAAAGCAATTAAAATCCCTAAAAATTCTTAAAGTGAATTAAAACCCTATAGACACCCTAACAATACTTAAAAACCTAAAGACACATTAAAAAACTAAAAACCGTAAACAACTCTAAAAACCCAAACACACCCTATGAAACCATAACAGCCCCTAAAACAACGAAAAACCCCTAAAAATCCCCCAAAACCCAGAAAATCATAAAATATAAAAACCCCTAAAAAAACTAAAAACCCATATAAACCTTAAAACCCTAATAATCCATAAAATCATTTAGAAACACAAAAAACAATAAAATCCATAAAATCCGAATAAACCCAAAAAACCCAAAATTAATTTAAAACCCATAAATACCCTAAAACCCTAATAAACCCCTATTGTATTAAGAAAAACCCTAAAAATACTACATACCCTAAAACCCGTAAGACCATAAAAACCATAAAAAACATTCAAAACGCTAAAAAAATAAGAGAACCATGTATACACTATAAAGACCCTTAAGACCCTAAAAAAATTTAAACCCATAAAACCCCAAAAAACACTAAGAAATACTAAAAAACTAATAACCCTTGAAAACCCCCATAAAACTAAAAAACCCCAACATACCCTAAGAACCATAAAAACTGATAAAACCCAAAAAAATGTAAACCCAAAAAAACATAAAACCAAAAAAACATTAGAAACACAAAACCCCTAAAAGTAAAAAAAATCCCTAAACCAAACCCTGATCCCTATACGATACTCCCTAAAACATAAACCCTACACCCTAAACTGAATAACCTACACCCTAAACCATACACCCAAAACCCTATACACTACACCCTAAACACTATACCCGACTCCCTACACCTAAACCCAAAACCCTACTTCTTAAACACTATAGACTTCACCAAGAAACCCAAAACCAATAACATTAACACTAAAATGTAAACCCTACACCCTGAAACCTATAACATCACCCTATACACTGAACCCTATTCCCTAAACCCAATAACAGACACACTAAATCCTAAACCATACACCCGAAACTATATACCCTACACTCTAAACCATAAAACCAAAACACTAAACTCAAAATCCTATACCCTAAACCTTGTACCATAAACTCTAAACCTTATACTCTACACCATAAACCCTAAAGAATACAACCCAACACTTTACCGTACACCCTAAAACCTACAACCTAAAACTTACACCCAAGAATCAATTCAATATACCACATACCCTTGTTTCCTCTAGAAATGGATATGACCTTGTTTGTTTAAGGTTAAAACATTCCAATCGGTTTCTAACAGGTTTATTCGTAGAACCGAATGAATCCAATGATTATATATCCATTTGTACCTACTTTCCAAAGGTAGGTGCTCATTAATTGTGGACCGATGAGGCTTAATAATTTTCATTGGTCGAGAGGATGGGAGGTCGGACTCATCACACCTTTTTGAGGGGAATTATTGACTTCTCCGGGACTCTGTTTATAGATTTAAGTTATGTTCGTGAATCCTTATTACACTAACAAGTATCAAAATGAGATTTCCTGACAATCAATGATTAACATGTATGATATTTAGAGAATCTTTTATATGTATTTGAGTTTTTTCATCGATAGAGAATCATCTGTATTTGTTAAAGATTCTTAGTCAATGGTATCCTTAAACACATTATATAAATATCTCTTGGTCATTATGATAACCATACTAGTTTTAAAGCCACTCAGTGGGGCACTTGAAGTTTATTGTCGTTCAGAAGGACATGGAGTATTTCAGAGTTGGGATCGTACCTGAAGATGGGCTACCTACGTATCCTTATTAGAAAAGGAATCAGAACCCACGTAGAACAGGAATTAAGATATAGTTTAACGTCGTGTGGGACGGATGAGAATTAATGGGTGATGGGCTTGAACCTTAGAAAGGATTCCAACATACTCCACTTTTATGGTATAGATCAAAGTCTACGTAGTTCGGTTGGGAATTGTGGGGCTTAAGTATGATTAACGGACCAAAGATATGTTTCGTGGTTACTTTTACACTCTAATCTCACGTGAGTCTTGCTTGGTGTTAGAAAGAAGAGGTATCAGTAAACCTAAAAATTTGTGCCACGAAAGATGCGGTCAAAAGGAATGATATGGTTCTTATATATATATATATATATATATATATATATATATATATATAAATTTTTTGAAAAAAGAAAAATTCATTAACTAAAGAAGATCATCGGAGTTACATGAACATAACCAAGAGGAGAAGTGGTCCAGCCAGAGCTGATCTACATAAGGGGGCCAGCGGCCGCCTGCTGATGGGAAGAATTGTTACCTTCCCTTTTGATGAAGGAGAAAGTGCAGCTTGTGAAGATTTGATGGAGGGATTGAATAGTCCTGATAAGGGATCCAAAAGATTGAAGGCCAACATCGTTGAGGTTGATGGAATTGACAATGGAGAGGCCGTCTGATTCGAGGTTAATTGAATTCCATACACGATCATTTGCGAATTTCAGCCCGACAAGGATGACGACTGCTTCAGCCACTGTGGGTTCCCATAGAGCGTGATGAGATTCATGTTTGGATGCAATTATTTGACAATGGTGGTCCTGGGCTAGCATACCGAGACCAACATGTCCATCCTTGTGGAGAGATTCATCCACATTAATCTTGAGAATCCCTTCCGGTGGTGGGCACCAATATGGGGAGGGTGAAGAGGCTCTAAAGGGCCTTTGTTGCTCAGAGTGTTGCTGCCAGCCCACAATCCAGGATGACGCCTGCTCCATCCAAAAACTAGGAGGCCTAAACATATGATTAAATATGGTATCATTACGCCAAACCCAGATGATCCAGGCTAGGATAAAAAGAGAGGCCACTTTAGCTAGCGAAAATGAGGAGCACCATCGCATCAGGAGAGAGTTGAGGTCCGAGGCCACATCCAGGAAGAGATCAGAAGGGGATCCCCATTTGGTCCAAACCTCCTTTTCCCCTGGGCATTGGGTAATAGTATGGAATGGATATTCTGGGATGTACGGGCAGAAGGGGCTGGAATTTTCAGTGGACAGGTGTCGGAAGGCAAGGAGGTTCATGGTTGGGAGGGTTTCAGTGCACACCTTCCACCAAAAATGGCAGATTTTTTGGGGGACATTGAGCCTCCACAGTGATTTCCAAGGCCCCACATCCCCTTTATCATTCCATGTACAAAGGGCGATCTGATAGCCTGATTTCACCATGTATATTCCTGAGATGTCATTGATCCAGAAGATATGGTCGAGGCCTGCATCTGGGACATAGGGGTTATTCAGAATGATCCTTATGTCCCTCTCGTTAAACCAAGAGAAATTTTTTTCCAAGCACCACCCATTCCCCTGGTCAGCAAACAAGCACCGGACAGTGGCACATTCAGAACCTATATGGATAGGGGATGAAGCCCTCATATCTTCCTTGTCAATAATCTAGAGATCAGTCCAAGTATTAACTGTTGATCCATCTCCAATCCTCCAACCCAATCCTTTATTTACCCGATTACGGGAGCCCCAGATGCTTCTCCAGATGAATCTGGGATGGGGGCCAAGATGGGAGCCCTAGAAATACTTGTGTGGGAAGTATCTTTCATGGAGAATATGTGCATAGAGAGATGATGGATGATTAATAAGGTCCCATGCTTGCTTATCCAGAATTGATTTATGGATATTTGGATACTCTAACTTGGGGCTTACTTTTAAGGAGGATTCCCAAATTAGGAAGGGACTTGTGATTGGGTTTTATTCCTAATAAGGAAGCCCAAATCAAAAGAAGTTAGGACTGGTTAAGAGAAATTATGACTGGGGCTTATTCCTGAGAAGGAGCCCCAGGTTAAGGGGAATTATGACTGAGGCTTACTTATAAGGAGGATTCCCAGGTTAATAGAAATTGGAATTTGTGCCTTACTCTTAAAGAGGATGCCCAAAATTAAGAGAATTTGAAGACCGGGGCTTACTCTTGAAAAGGAGGCCCATGTAAGGGGACTTGGGGATAACTCCTAAGGAGGATTCCCATATTTGGGAATTTGAGATTGTGACTTATTCCTAATAAGGAATCCCATTTGTTAAGGAGACTTGAAACTTAGGGATTATTCCTGAGAAGGAAGCCTAAGTTAATGGAATTTATGAGTTCGGGCTTACTCCTAAGGAAGATGCCCAAATTAGAGAAATTGTGACTGGGGATTAATCCAAACAAGGAGGCACAGGTTAGGGACCTTCTCATCTTAAAGGATGAGGTTGAATGAATGAAATCTCTTACCTTAGTGACATGAAGATATGTAAGTCACTAGGTTTTGAGAGATGATCCACAGAATTCCTTTCAGATAAGGAAACCAGTAAAAGAACCATGCAATAAATGGTTTTAAAGATGGTTATGAAGGATAAATCATGAAGAGGAGAGGTGGATTTGAATAAATAAAGTGAATAAGCCTGAGGGTCACCCAAAATGAGAGAGGTGTGCAAGTCCTGCGTGGGTGAGCAAGTCATGGTCACGCAAGTATACTTGCGTGACACAGGAGTACTTGCGCGACAGTCAACCCTTTGGGTAATACTTGAGCAAGACTTAGCTCAAGACCTTACTATTATCCCTAAAGACTTTTAAATGAGTGGGGAAGACGTTTTATTGAAGGAATAAGGCGGTGCACAAGTATGGCCATTTTCCTTAAGGGCTGGCCACTAAGGCATGCATGTGTTGATTAATTTCAACAGTTAGGCCTTGTTACCCCTCTTTAGACCTTCCATTCTAGGTAAGAAATTACCTTAGAAGTGTTTGGAAGTATTTGAGAAGAGAATAGGGCCCTGGGAGCTCAAATCTGAGTTTCTGAATTTTTCCTCCTCGAAATGGGGTGCCCATAAGGGGTATTTATAGGCCCTTGAAGACTTTGGGTGAAAATAACTTAGGGCGCGCAAGTCACCTGCGCGACCAATATGAGGCGTGAAAGTATACCTGTGCGTCCATGATAAATCTTGCGTGAACCAAGTGTAAACAAATCCATGTTCATGAATTTGTCAATTTTTGATGTTTCTTCAAAGGATGAATAACTTTTTGTTAAGGTATTTTCCCTTTTTCAGTCATTAGATTCTGTGACAGAAAGGAGTGTCAAAAAAATTCCCCCTCAGATTTGGATCTGAATGGAATAAGGATTTGACTCTGAGGTAAAGAAGAAGATCAAGGAAGGGCGGCACACAAGTATTGAGCGCATAGATATCGGCGCACAGGTGAGAGGCGCGCAGATGGCATCACGCAGCTACGAGCCATGTAGGATTCATCGTGCAGGGGTGCATCCTGGCCTATAAATATGCGCCTCATTCTCACACAGAGCACCCAGATATCAAACTATCGAGCTCTCGCTGTGCAAGTTTCCTTCATCGCACAATTTACTTATTTTCCGCTGGTTCTTTGTGTCACGATTCTATAGAGGTATTTGGACTTTCGCGGTGATACCTGCGTGGAAAAAACTTGCATGACACAACTATACTTGCGTTCCAAAATTGGAATTGCGCGCCTTAATGGATTAGCTATTTTTTCACTTTTCATCACAAATTTTATGAAAAATAAACTCACTTAAGAGTTAATTATTCAACCTTTGTGCAGATTCAATGGATCCTAGAAGAATCAGAACTGCTGATGAGCTGGCGAGCAAGTGGATTGATGATATGACGAACAATGTAGGCCATGATTACTGTGATATCTAAGACAACACTCTTTTAGATTTGGCCAAGTATTTGAAGAAGCATCATCGTGACTTTCCACATAGCATCTACTTGCCTCTGTATGGGCATGGTCATCTGTAAGATGTCAACATTCCAGAGGCAAAGAACTATCTCTCAAATTCATGGTTTCAGAATTACACCAACTTTGCTTCAGAAAATATCTCATGTGGAGGAGAATTTGTAAATACTGGAATAGTGGAGAAGGCTTATATGATGCATCATATCCCTTGTGCGCCAGATCTGAAACCTCACAATCCCAAGCTGCAGCCACATTGTTATCCTTCAATCTTTCGAAATACATAGATGGATCAATGCAAAGGCTAGAAGAAGAGTTGGGAATTCCGTCCTGGAGGAGGTGTGAAGCCAACTTGGATGTGGGCATACTGTGTGCGACAAACCTGTGCAGAGTTTTCTGAGGATTTTAAAGGAGCTTCAATATATGAAGTCGTCTGGGCTGGGCATACATATGTCTATAGAAATGATGAGTTTATGCCAGATCTAATCAGTCGCTGGAGCCCAGAAACCAATTCCTTCCATCTGACTCATGGAGAAATAGGCATCAGTTTTTGGGATGTCTACAAGACCTCAGGAGATCCAATTCTGGGAGACATGTTTGATGAATTCATCCCCCAAGGCGACTTGGAATGCTTCAGAGAAGACTCCGGATTTGGCTCGGGAGTTATTGAAAATCTTCTACAAGCTCAAGAATTCCAAGAACTCTAAAACTCATTCCAAAAAGGATATTCATTCAGAGGATTGGATGGATATGTTTCTTACTAGGATAGAGGGTGAGTATTCAAAAGAGAAGGGGCCCACCTGTACTCATCCTACTACATGTCCCAGAATAGAGAAGAGGGGTGCTCTTGGCACATTCTAGCTGGCTATAGAAGTAGGAGAATTTGAGAAGTGGGGGTACGAAGTGGATCAGATAATCCCAAAAAAGACCCATCTAGTGGGCTTATTAGCCTTGTGGATCATTGTTTATCTTCTGTCAGCCAGGGATTCAAAGGGAGGCGTCAGGCCGGGGACCTTCGTTGTGGCAGCCAAGATGGATGAGAGGAGAATAGTTGGGTTTTCCACCCTCATTTTGGAAAATATTCACTAGAGTTTACTCCATGTATTTATGGGTAAGTCTCCTTTGATAATAGTGGGACGATTCCAAGTTTTGTAGGGATATATCACCACTAATTTCAAGACATATTCTATACAGAACAGAGTACACATTCCTGGAAGCTCTTTCAGGCCATCAGTGCAGGCATATACTGGAATTTCTCTGTTAGCTCTCAACATCTATGATATAAAGGTGAGGCTGAGCATGTTCAAGGAATTCAATTTCTTTCCTTATGGAAACCCGCCAACTGGGTGGTTTATTGATGATGGAACTACCGATTTGGAATTGAGGTCATACATGTTGGCTTGCAGAGATGGTGCACTGGACAACAGGATTGACAGAGAGATTATATGCGAGGCCTATGCTCCATACATATTTTCACGCCAATTCAATTATCTGCAGCAGACTATTGTATCCCCTCCTGTGCATTTCAGGTCTGAGCAGCATCTGATGGTTGCAAGACAACTATGGATGTTGACCTCTATGGAGAAGACTGGGACAGTGTTTCATCTACCAGATCATAAAGCAGCGAGTTACTTGACTACATGGTATGCCGAGAACTGGATAGCATAATACCTTGAAGGGGTGTTGAATCGTCCGGTTCATCAGGTGGGGAAAAATAAAAGAAATATAGAGAAAGAAACCCTTCATCTGGAAGGTGACTCTTCCCCACTTGGAGCTGATTCACCAGGTTCCTCACCTAGGGCTGACTCGTCGGATTCCCAAGATGGGGATGATGATATACAACATGCAGCAAAGCGGCCTTGTGCCAGATATAATCCTCTTGTCAGAATCAAAATACCCACTCCATCGACTCCTGGTGAGTTACTTCATTGAGGAAATTTAATCACCATTACTTTATAGAGCAATAAGTTTTATTTTCTTATCTTTTATCTGTAGTTGCAAGAGTTGGGAAGAAGGTGAAGCCTAAGATTATAGGACCTTCCTCATAGCCTTCTGGTACACATACGGAATATATTTGACCAGAGGTTGTCCAGACATGGCGGAGTTTATATTTCGACACTGAAACTACCTGGTTGGATCTGTGCGAGGGGCTAAAAATCCCTAGAATAGGGAATCTTCAGGATTCTAAAGATATATGTTACAAGGATAACCCTGATGAAGTGCGGGCTTAAATCAGAGAGCTAGATATGATCATATAGGCCACAGATGATTCCATTTATGTCACCAAACGGGTGAAGGAAATGATAGATCGTGGCACCACTGAGGGGACTGGTGGTTCGGGAGATGAGGAGTGGCACAATTATGTGGCTCCTGAAGATGTAAGTTTCTTTCCTTATTTTCGTTGAAACTTAGTTTCAGACAAATCTTTGTTTATTCAACAAAATTACTTTCTATATCCTTTAGCTTGAAAATAAAGGAACTGCTAAGTTTCCTTCACCATTGTATAGCCCTGGTGGTACTACCATCGGGGCTAATGAATCTCCTCGCAAGCCGGGCGAGATATCTCCAGGCCAGCAAGCCATGGAGGATGTGTTAGATATGTCTTTTAACATTAAAATTCATATATTTGGAGATGATGAGTCCAACACTCTTAATAATCCGAAGAAGCAAAGGCATCGAAGGAAGAAATCCACAGCTAAACGTTTCATCAGAAGTGGTAAGTCCTTCGGATCGTCATTAATCTTATCCCATGAAAAGATTTCTTATACTTCTTGGGATTGCAGGGGCTTCCTCAATTTATCCTCTGAGGGAGAGGACTGACCCTCCTCTAAGAACAACGGAGGGTGATGGTGAGAAATAACAAGTTCATTTTGGCTTGGCTGCTCTTGAATAGGAACCAACATATGTTCCCAATACCACTCCTAATATTGCTGCAAGAAGAGAAGAGCCTACTTATGGTAAATTAACAATGCTTCATAAGATGCTGAATGAAACAACAACTGACTTCCATTCTGTGATACTTTAGGTATAGCCCCTGCACCAGAACAATTAGTGTCCACTGCAACTGATGCTACAATTTTATCTGAAGACGTTGTCCGGGATTAGAGGCCGCGGCATGAAGGTCGCCAAGAAAACGTATCGAATGCTCCCACTGGTGAGACTAACCTGGAATCTGAGATAACATTGGATGAAATTATGGAACTTGGCACATATTTGGACGATTATTTAGATCATGTTAAATTACCATGTAATCTAGAAGATTTTGGACATGAGTGTTATCCTTTGTCCTGTTAAAATAACTTTTTATTACATCTCTGACCATGATTGGTTCAAATGTGCAGTTCCATCTGAACAAGCTGCCAAACTACCAATGCCAGAAGGGGGTATGAACAACCCTACTATTGTAGAGAGACTAGCTCATGTGGAGCTGAACCCGGTAGAGCTTTCTGAAACTCGTCTTGAAAATCCTGTTGAATCTTGGAAAGATAGGGAGGAACCTTCTCCTGTTGCCGATCTACCGTTGGGTAAGAGATAACAATATTTATGGCTGCACTTAATTTTCAAGATTTCCAATCAACTTTTGTTATCCATTGAAACTAACCAAAAACATTCAATTAACTATGCAGGGTCGTCAATTTCAGTGGCTAGATATGGAGGTGAAGCCTCAGCCTCCATATCAACGGGAATAGAAATAACAAGGGCCAGGGGGAAGGAGTAGAACAGGTAACTTCTCTGAGTGAATTAATCCCGAATTATATTCCCCCCCTGTGACAGTGATGCTGAGTCTTACCCGAAAGTACACAAGGCTCTCCAATTTTCATGACGCAAGGCATGGCAGAACATATGGAAGATCATATCTGAAGTTCCTCTAGAAGATATTTCATCAAAGATCCCCCAACTTTCATCCATGTTTGTCATGTTGGGACTTTGTTGTTTTGGATATCAAGAGATCCATGCTGTAGTGAAACAAGTCATCCTATGAAGGGAGAAGGAGAAGAATTACCGTCAAGATTTGACTAGGGTAAGGCTGTCATCCAATATCAGTGAATTTCAGGCTGTGGTGTCCTGAGCTGAGGCTGATCATGTAGCCAAGTTGAAGGAGATGAAGCATAAGATAAAAGAGAAAGTTGTCCAGCAGATGCACCTTCAGCAACAGTTAGATGTTGTTACTGGGGAACCTGACCAGCTTAATAATTCATTGGAAGGAGTTCAAACAAATGGTATGAAATCCATTTCAGATTCTATGAAAGCACTCCATCAAGCTGAAAAGAGTGAAGCTGATTGAGTGCATGAGCTTTAAGTGGCTATTGATGAAGCTCGGGATGTCGTAATTCAAGTAAATAGTTATTTTGATATCCTCTTGTAATTCTTGGAAAAGAGAAGAGAATCCAATCTATGGATATCCTTCTAACTCTTGTTCATCAATGAAAGACACTTTTATCTTCAATCATTTGTGCATGCCTTCTTTTTCTACCTGCTTTAAATTTTTACCTAAGCCAATGGGCCATCGAGCATAATTTGATTTTTACTAGGATTATTATAAATAACCCTTAAAACTTTTAATCTTTTTAATTGCTCAATATTACCTATTTTATACAAAGTATATGTTTAGTGAGCTGGGACTTGACTTTTGTTCATAGTTCCCTTGTCTTTTGTGGGCAGTTTAAAGTCATGCACGTCAGACATAAAATGGCTAATGTTTAAGGTCGAAATAGCTTTGACCGAATGCATTAAAATTGACTCAATTCCTTGATAATTTATCTGAAAACATATTACCACACTCAAGTATGGGGGAAAACATGTAAATTATGACTTAAGAAATTTTGAATTTGAGGAATGATACGAAAAAGGGCTAAAAGGAATTAGAAGAAGTATTTCCCAAGAATGAAGTTACCACTATTTAACAAACCCATTAGGGGTTGAATTATGCAGGGTCGCCTAAGGGCATTGGCTGCATAGTCAAATAATAACATCTTTTGGATGACAGGTCCATTATGTAGACTACTTATGCAAGGCCGCCTAAGTGCACTTGCTGCATAGTCAAGAAAAAGAACTGTCAAAAATTTACTTTGCTACTGCTAAAAAGACAGTGGAAGTTTATGGAGATTAAAATTTTCCAAAGCATTGATTCTGTTGTATGGAAAGAGGTACTTGAATATGGAGATGATATTTCCAATCATGATTATCAAATAATTGGATGAATGTTACTCCTGTGAAGGTTTGACCCAAATGTAGGGAAGGTAAATATAAACCATAGACTTGAATACTTTCAGATCATGAAAAAGAACATGGGAAAATATATAAAGGATGGATATTTTTTGCGGATCCCTACATATTTTCATTATGAAAAATAAGAACAAAAGATGTTTTTCTCATAAGAATAAATTTATAATTATTTAATAAACCCATTAGAGGGTTGAATTATGCAGGGCCACCTAAGGGCATTGGCTTCATAGTCAAATAATAATATCTTTTGGATGACAAGTCTGTTATGTAGACTGTTTATGCAAGGAAACCTAAGGGAACATGATGTATAGTCAGGCAAAAGAACTCTCAAGTATCAGAAATTTTATGACCAGAAGTCAAGAAAATGATTATGGAGATCTGGAAGTTTTTAAGGTTAGGAGTATGACACATCAAAATGGGCATTGATCAATCCATGTAGAGATACACAGACCAATAGTAACCATAATCATGTTGTGGATGGGTCCTGGATTAAAGTGTTGGACTTTACAATGTATCCCATATGGATGGGAATCAATCCAAACGTAGTTCTTGAAATATAGTTTAACGTCATGTGGGACGAGAGTGTAGGAAATCTTAGTTTAGGGTCATAGAGATCAAACCATAATAAAGAACACACATTTTGTGTTTTATAAACCTAATGTGAATGAATAGCGGGATTTTCATACCACATTCATGTTTTCAAAGGGGGACTTTTCAGTCAAGGTACTAAAAGTGAAATTTGGGGTTTGGCCCAAAGAATTGAGGCTAGATTCGAGGGATTCTCAAACGCTCCTACATATCCCATGAGTATGGGAATTAAGCCACATGTAGTTATTGAAATACCCTTTGTACAGATTTAGTTCGTACAAGTGAAGGGTGAAAGGGGGACTTTAGTTCAATAATATATTGACCCAAGATAAAAGGTTCGGGCATTTCCATGTATGCACGCAGAATTTGGAATATAACTTGATTAGAGATCAATGTAAATAATGATTCTTTCTCAGGTGAGGGTGTCAAAGAATGTTGTAGTTTATTGTCGTACAAGACAAAAAGTGTGAATAGTTTAACATCATATAGCAAGGACGATGGTGAACCATTGTAAAAAGTATTGGTTCTTGGGCTGCTTCACATATCAAAATCATATGAGATGGAGGTGAACTGATGTGAAGAGATTGGTTTTGGGCTTGAACCTAAGGAGGTTTCCTATGTACCCATCCTAGAAGGCAAGGATCAAAGTCCGCGTAGTTCAATTAAAGAATGAATTGGTGATCAAGTTGTTCTTGAAGACAACGACCTAAAAAATGGTGTCCGGACTTACACATGGTTTGCATCCTAGAGAGGGTGTTATGGTTGAAGTTTAATCTAAGCTCACGTGAGTCATACTCGTTGTGAGAAACAATAGGTAGCAATAACCATAATGATGCATAGTTTAATGTCATGTAGGATATATGAAGGGACTATGCAGTTTGAAGTCTTGCAGTGAGGACTATTGATGCTGCACAGTTTAGTGTCATCTAGCAGGGATAAAATATAGTTTAACATCATGTATGACGTATTAAGGGACTTTGTTCAGTTTTATGTCATGTAGGATGAATGAGTAGTACTGTTTAACGTCATGTAGGACAAATATAGGGACACAATTTAACGTCATGTGGGACATGAACACAGTTTTGCATCATGTTGGAAAATAGGGGTGCTATATTGTTTAGCATCCTGTAGCTAAGACGATGGGGACAATACAGTTTAATGTCATGTTGGATGAAAGGGGGACTATGTAGTTTAATGTCATGCAATAAGAAAAAAAGAGGACATATTTTAACGTCATGTTGGACAATTTAGGGACTTTTTCATAGTTTAATGTCATGTTGGACGAAGAGGTGCATAGTTTAATGTCATATAGCTTGGACAATGGTGCGATTAGTTTAAGGTCATTTGCATGGACCATCGATTATGCAGTTTAACGTCTTGATGGACGTAAGGGACTTCTGTACAGTTTATCATCATGTAGCAAGGATGTCACAGTTTAACGTCATGTTGGACGTAAGGGGCTATGTAGTTTAAAGTCTTGCATCAAGGACAACACAGTTTAACGTCATGTTGGATGATGATGCGAATAGTTTAAGGTCATATGCAAGGACTGTCATGGTATTTGTATTACAAAAAATACTTCTTCAGAAATCTAGCATTGGTTGGAGTCGTGATGTGTTCTCCGTCCATTGTGATTAAAGAATGAGATCCATTAGAGAACACCTTATGTATTGAATATGGTCCTTCCCACTTTGGCTCAAGCTTGGGTGGTTTTTTTCCTAGTATTATTGGAGTTCTGAGAACCAATACCAATTCTCCATGAATGAATGAACGAAGATGAACTTTTTTGTTGAATGCTCATGCTATTTGATTCTGATAGACTTCCACGTGGTGAAAGGTGCATAGTCTTTTCTCGTCTAATCATTCCAATTCATCCAATCTCTTTTGAGATTGTTCATCCGTAGATTATTGATCACAAATGGATACCCTGAGTGAGGGTAATTGAAACTCAATGGGAACGACTGCTTCTGTTCCATATACCAATGAGTATGGAGTTGACCGCATTGTAGTGTGGGTGGTGGTCCAATAAGCCCATAAAGCCTGAAAGAGTTTATTAGGCCATGATTTCTTATCTCTATCCACCATCTTTTGCAGTATATTTGAAAGAGTCTTGTTGAAGGATTCAATTTTTCCATTAGTCATTGCATGATACCGAGAGGAATGGTTGGATTTGATGTTTTATTCTTGATACAACTTCCTTACCTCAGATGAACAGAAGTTGGTGCCATTGTCAGTCAATATGGTATGAGGGACACCAAATCTGGTAATGATGTTAGACTTGATGAATCTAACAATGGTTTTAGAAGTAACTTCTTTGAGAGGTATTGCCTCTGCCCATTTGGAAAAGAAGTCAGTAGTTGTAAGAATGTACTTAAACTTCTTGGTTGTAGCTGAAGGATAAGGTCATACTACATCCATTCCCCATGTGAAAAATAACCACGAGTATGTAGTTGTATGAAGAAACTCTGGGGGTTGATGAAAGAAGTTGGCATGTACTTGGAAAGAATGACACTTCTTTGTGAAATCAACACAATCTTGTATCATTGAAGGCCAAAAGTATCCAAGCGTTCAAATTTGATCAGATAGTCTATGTCCAGACTGGTGGGCACCATAGACTCCTGCATGCACTTCTTTCATGACAACCATTGTCTCTTCACCATCAATGCATCTGAATAGAATTTCATCAAAACCTCTTTTGTAGATAATTTTCTCTAGGTGATCTGGCCTATCATAAAGAGTGAAGTTGACCACACATCGCCAAATTTGTTCTTTCCCAGCTCTATCAGGTAGAATTGTTCCATTTTGAAGGTATTCCCTAATAGGTGTCATCCATCCTGTAGTATGACCATACGGTTCAGGAATGGGAATAATTTCATTGATTTCTTCTATTCTGGTTTGAACATAAGGTGAAATTGTACGACGGTGGGTAATACTGATGATTATCTCAATTTTTCAACTGCAAATATTAATGCTAGGCATCACTTATCAATATTTGAATATTTGGTTTCTACTTCAAGCATAGTCCGAATGAGATAGCAGAGGTTGTTTTCATTCCCAGCATCATTCTTCTTGGCAAGGAAGGCACCCAATGATCGCTCTAAATCTGTCACATAAAGAATCAATGGCCTTCCTTCAACAGGTGGCATTAATACCGGTATAATCAAGATATATTTCTTGATAATTTCAAATTCCTCTTGACATTCTTCATTCCACTGGTAAGTGACTCCATTCTTCATCAATTTGTTTAAGGGTAAAATTTTTCCTGCCATATTGGTGATGAAATGTCGAATATAGGCTATGTGTCCTTGAATTCCTCTCAATTATTTCAAATTATGAGGAGGTTACATACCAAGTATTGACTTTGTCTTCTCAAGATTGGCTTCAATACCACGATGGCATACAATAAAGCCGAGAAATTTCCCTAAGGTTTCCCCAAAAGCACATTTCAAGGGGTTCATCTTAAAATTATGTTGTCGAAGTTTATGGAATATGACTTCCAAATCAGCCAAGTGATTAGAATTTTGTTTGGATTTAATGACCAAATCATCCACATAACATTCAACAAATTTTCCTAAAAAGGGTATGAAAATACGGTGCATGGCACGTTGATATGTTGCGCCTGTATTCTTCAGGCCAAAGGGAATTACCCGATAGAAAAACACAGCATGAGGGGATCTAAAGGCTGTAGATTCTTCATCTTCTGGAGCCATTCAGATTTGATTATACCCGGAATATCTATCCATGAAATAAAGTTCTTCATAGCTAGTCGTTTCATCAATAAAGAGTTCTGTAATCATAACTGGAAAACCATCCTTAGGACAATGCCGATTAAGATCTCTGAAATCAATGAAAACTCTAATGTGTCCATTCATATTTTTCACCGGGACAATATTAGCCAACCACTTGGGATATTGAACATCTCTAATGAAGTTGGCTTTGATAAGCATATCCACTTCATCTTCAATTTTGGAAGCGTAAGTTGGGTCTGTTCTTCTTGCGGCTTGCTTAAATCCTAGATGTTATTATGGGAAACCCAAATGATGAGTGGAAACATCGGGATCAAGACTAGGAATTTCTGTATTGTTCCAAGCAAATATATCTCAATTTTTCTTTTAAAATAAAATATAAATGTCTTTCTCTTCAAGAGTCATGGACGCACTAGTTAAAGTGGGGCGTGGATCTTCTTTTGTACCCAGATTTATTTTTCCATGTTCATCCATTGTGGTAGAGATAGCCTCTTCAAAAGCTGGAGGAGAATCCCTGAGATCTTCCTCTTCTTCTTCAACACATGTTATCTCTTCTGCATCTACTTTCACAATAGATGATGAAGCAGAATTTCCATGATCAGGAGAGATGTTAAAATTTGATCTTCTTGAAGAAGAGGCTTCCATTTCTGATCCTATTGATAATGAAGGGTCTTTCTTGGGTAATAAAGCGGAGATGATGGATTCAGAATCTACATCATTTTTTACCTCTGACATTGCTATAACTTCTTCTGGCCTGGTTGGAGAAGTATAGAGTTTTTGGATTTCAACCGATGAAATAAAGACATCTCCATTTGAGCTTTCATCATTGCTCAGTGAATCACCACTTTCTACCATGCTGTCTGGCTTGATTTTCATAATTGACATTATGGAAGTTTCTATAAGATTACTTGGATTTGGGTCTATCTTGTCAATTTTACTAATAGGAAACACATAATCTGTACTCACATTTGTGAATGGGTTTACTGGAATCTTTTCCAAACCATATGGAGCATTAACCTTGGTAACCTCCCTTGTTGTGGATTTCTCCTTTCCCTTCATGTGATAAAATTACGCCTCAATATATTTAGACTCACTTGTTTTGAAGGGGGCCTTATCACCATACAATGTCCCAATTTGACCATCGAAACAATATTTGAGGCATTGATGGTATGATAAAGGGATAGACACATGTTGATATATCCAATAACTTCAAAGAAAAACATTGAATGTTGTATTGTGATCAACAACCGTGAAATATGAGTTAGATACCAGGTCTCCAAACTGAGTTTTGAGTGTAATCTCTCCTAGTGGTTCTTGTTCATTTTTATCATATCCTTGAATCATTAAAGTAGAAGGAGATAAATCAGATTCGGTGAGGCCCAATTAACGAAGTGTACGAATGGGGATGAGGTTGACTCCTGAACCATTAACAATGAAAGATCTTCGGATGTCCACATCATTAACCTTTCTAGATAAGTACAAAGGTCTAATATGTCCATGCATGACATCATCTTCATCTTCATCTGTAAAAGATATCAATGCATGGAATTCTGCAGGATTATTCTCTACATGATAGACTTTAGCTGCAGCAATTTCAGTTTCAAACTCCTGAGGACTTGACAAAGCCTCAATGAGTGCCTCCCAAAAATCCTTGGATAGATTCAAGGCATCCAGAATTGATAACTTGGCCGGTAATTGGGCCAAATGTTTCAAAACATCATATTTTTTATCCAAAGGTCTGTGTTTTCCAATAGCAACACGTGGTTTCATAGGTTCCTTAGAGGTTGATGCTTTAGAAGTAGATGCTTATTGTATCAGTGTAGGAGTTGAAAATACTCCTAGCTTTGGATTATTAGACCGAATAGGTCTATTTATTTGCTGAGAGGAAGAAGGTGGAACCTCTAATCGATACTCCAGAATAAATGTACCAGGACTGAATCTGCTATTGGTGGAATAATTTTCATGTTCATATTGAGCCCGCTGAAGGGCTCTGACACGAGTTTATGTTGCATACACAGTTCTAGTAGGGGTAGAATTGGAATAGTGGTTTCTGGGATATCCACGTCTTCCTATGAATCCCAGACCTTGGTAACTCCCTCTATTTCCTTTATTGGATATAGGGAACTTAGGATCATAAATATCAAAGCTGTGACTGGCATAAGGATCTGTTAAATGAATCATGTTAATAGAACCAAAGAGAAACTCTTCATCTGATGAAGATTCTGCCTGATTATCCCATTTAGGTTGTATCGTTTGGTGGGGTGGTGCCTGTTGATTTGATGTAGATGGAAAAAAATCTTCCAGAGTCAAAGATAACTTGGGATTTGACACGATCTCATCTTCTTCTGATTGTTCCTCTTTCTATTAATTATGTCGCTTCATTGAGGATTTTCCCTCTGATGAAGAGTGTTTTTTTTGTTTCATTCATACCAGAAGACACAATTTGTTTCTTCAATTGCATTCGTAAAATGGGATGAGTTCAGTTGATCGTTTTTCTGACCATCCGATCATCATATTTTGCGCATTTTTGTTTTTGAATTATTTCCACTCACCATCTTCCTCTGGATTTGTAGCATTAACACATGCTACCTGAGCTGAAGAACTTTTCAGTTTGACTTGTCTTGAGTCCACCATCTTTTATAAGAGGTATTTGAAGACAAAACACTCTTGAATGAGATTCCCCAACATCTAATGAAATGGGAAATAATTAAGATGTTCTTCATCTCCTTCCTTATTTGGCCTTTTTGTCCTTGTAAATTGAACCAAATTATTTTCTAGAGCTAAAATGAAGTAACTAGGAACTTGTTCATTTCGGAAATAATAAAATTTTCTCTTCAGATCCTCAAATTGTTTCCGTCTTTGATCTCTTTGATCATCTTGATGAAATGGACTCTGATGTTGATGCTCAACAGGTGGAGACCTTTGATAAGATGAAGGTTTTGAAGTAGAAGAATGTACATGAACTTGTTTAAGCGTAACTATAGTATTCTCTGCTTTACTCATTCTCCTTCCTGGAGCTGATGGAATTACACAAGCTTTATCCTTAGTCTTCATAAGAGATTCTTCAATCTACTGAGCGATCGAAGTAAGGTCTCGAAACCCATCTGTGTATTTTACAGGGATCAATGGTGTGCATAACTCATCATGTAGATTTTCCACACCGATTGGAAACAAATCTTCTTGAGGGATTGCTAAGCTCAGGGAATATGTTAATCCCTTCCAACGAGCAATGAAATCTGAAACCCTTTCATTCTCCCTTTTCTTACAATTTATAAGATCAAAAACTATTGTCTTTGGAAAATTTGAGCTGAATTGAAGAAGGAATCATTGACGAAGATCCTCCCATCCGGTAATTGACTAGGATTGTAATCTTGTATACCAGACAAAATCAATCCCTTATAATGACTGTACAAAACATCTGATCTTAACTGCTTCTTATTGCTGATGGGTTCCCATCATAGGATTGCAATGAGAAATAAAATGTGTTAAGTGTTTCTCTGGGTCTCCCAAACCATTAAAGATTGGGAATGTGGTAGTTTCAAAATTTGATGGAGGAGGAATTGCATCAACCCATTCAAGGTAAGCTCTCTTCTCTGGTTGAACTGGTGCACGCTTTCCTTCCATAGCATCCAACCGATCTATTAATGACTCAATGGTAGTAATTAATTTTTTAGAAACATCTGGTTGAGCTTTGACCTATGCAGGTGTAATAACTAGATCTTGGATAGGTGTGGTGACCGGGAATGCCACTGATGGTAGTATTGCTGGTTGTTGTGGCACTTGACCCATAGGACTAGACCTGTGAGGGTGTACCAGTAAATGAGGACACTCCTGATCCATCTCAGTAGCCGCAACAAATTCCCTTGGCTGACTGACTCTAGCATGCTTAGGAGAAAAACTACTTTGAATTAGTTCTGCATTCAACCTCCTTAATTGCTTCATTTCTGCCTCTTATCGTGATAATCTTTGCTCTAGTGAGAGTGATTGACCATCTCCAGAGGAAGGGTGGAGTGTAGCCTGATTCTTTCCTTTCCCCTTGTTGGACGCCTTTCGGAGAGGGGGAATTTGATTACTGGAAGGAATATCTAAATTCCAGGTAAGCCTTTGATTCCAGGTATGCACACCTTCTTCATTTCCCTCTGTGTGCACAGCCTCTTGACCAGGAACTTCCTCATCTGATCCTTCTGAATGAGACTCATGTTCTGGGGGATCAGCAACAACTACATTGATAACATTTATTGATGTGTAACACATTGCATATCTTCTATCAGCATTTCCGCAATATTTTCTTCTTCCATGTCCTAGATGAGACACTTCCTTTCATTGATTTGATCCCTCAAGAACTTCTTGATGAACCGCAATTTTGAGGGAGTCTCCTGATAATTCGGATTTTCATTCCTCTTGGGGCTTCTTCCCTAATTAAGAGAAGACTGACTTTCTCCAAGGAAGAGATTGAGGATTTGAAAAAGTCCCCAGTCTTGTGGATTGGGGATGTTCCTGCGGTTCCCGATCAACTCCTCCAATCTTATTTGTTGATTCCGAGGGTTGGGTTAAAAGATTCTCCAGTCTGGAAAATTGGGGTGGTTTTTGAGTTGCTACATCTGAGACTTTCATAAAATCTCTTTTGATATTGCAGACTTTAGTCTAGAAATTAGATGGATGCATCAACCTACATCCACTCAAATCACCTGGTTTAAATGAACGTTGGATGATTTTTAACACTTCTGTCACTTGATGATGTGCTCGCTCTAAACGAGAAGCCTATTCGATATTCTCATTTTCCTGATGAAAAAGTAATTCGACAACTTCTTCTCTGTATTCCTGATTTTGAGAAGAACCAGTTGAGGCCTGTTCTTGAGAAAGCCTTTGATTACAAACAAAACCAATTGGTTTTGTCCAGCCATGGGTAATAACATTGCATGAGACCACTTTCGGTGGGATTTGTTGACTGGAGAGTACAGTGAAATGCAATGCTCTATGAACACCCCATCCCCTGATATGAATACCAGATGGGGAATTGGAAATTAACTGGCGCAACCTTCTTAGTGCGATAATTCATGAACGCTGAAGGGCTCTCTGCTGCTTTTCATCATTCAGATTTCAAGAAACTGAGAGAGAGGCCAAATCAATTTGGCTTCGTAACCCTTCTATTATCTTGACAGGATTTTAATATTCATCATAAGATAATATTTTCTTTTTCAATTGACAAAGACTTTTCCACAAGTTGAGATGAATATCGTGAATACAATCTTCCGTAAACATCTCTTGAATGTCATACCGAGAGTCAGCCAAAGGCCAAAACCTGACTGGTACATCACCTTTCATCAGTTGTTTTCTCATATTTAGCATTTCCTCTTTTTCATTCGATGGAGATTCATCTATCTGATTAGACCAAAGTTGGTGGTTCTTTGTTGCTTCATCAGATTCAACAATATTGGTAGATAATTCATTTACCAAATTAGAAGATGCGTGACTCAGGGGTGGTTTGGATAGTGACCTACACCCCATGATATCTTCTGGTTGAGAAAGTATTTCACCTGCTAGCACTAAAGCATCATACATGACTGGCTTCACATTTTCAAGTGCATCAAGATAAGAGGGCGTCCTCGTCACTACATTTTCCATTGGAGAATTTTCAAGGCAATGTGAATTACTACTGCGGTGAGGACTTTCATAGATAAATTCATCATCATGGGGAGGACCACCATGGTGGGTTACAGCAAGAGATGAAATATTTTTACCCTTAGTCTTCTGTCCACACAGAGGGTTATCATGTATCTCATCTGGAGATGATACTTCGAGATCGACCGAACTGTCATGAAGCAAGCCTTCAGGAGGAAGTGTCTGATGAAGACCTTCAGAATTAATGTTCCCATTATTGGGAACTGAGAGAGTAGAATCTTGAGTTTCAACAGATAATTGTCTGAGTGCATCAAGAACTCCAGCATCGAGTAAGGTCTTGTTACAAATTGGATCTTGATTTCCTGACTGTGCTGTACGGGTCTTTTTCTTAGACGCCTTCTAACTCACTTTGGGAACCACTTGTTGACGAAAGTGGTTATTATGGGCAGGTGTATGTGCCTGGTCAAGAGAAATAGTCAGGTTAGGCTGATTATCTCCACTCAAATCAGGTGTATGTATCAGAATTGGTTGTCTATATGATGTGGGGGAGTATGGCCCACAACCCTCTTGGATTGAAACAGAGGTGTGTGTCTATTCCGTAGTGAATTGTTGATGTGTCACTCCACTGGTAGGGATAGATTTTCATTTCTTTCTCTGTGATCCTGCTGAAGCTATTATAATATCCTGGCAGGAATCCAGAATATGAGAAGGGATTTTCTTCTGCTCCTTCACCATTGCTAGAATATATTTGGTGAATTCAGCTGCTAGAATGAGAATATACGTCCATTCTGTGCTTGGAGTAGGTCTGTGTTCTTACTCCTATCCTCCTTTTCCTTCCAGTGAATTCTGACAGTACTCATGTATGGGGGTAGAGAGTTGAGTCTGCCTCCTATTTATCATTGGGGATCTCCAATATACTTCTCCAGGTGTTACCAAATGAGACTGTTGGTAGGATTGATCAATACTAGCAGGTGTATGTGCCTGCTAATTGCACTCCGCCGAACGTGGTTGATAAAATTCCCTCAATACTGGCAGATGAGGCTACTGGAAGGATTGATGAGTGTAAGCAGGTGTATGTGCCTGTTTACCAGTTATCAACAAATTGGTTTGGAAGGCTTCAACGTATGTAGTCTGACGAGCCTGCTGACTAGCTGATGATTTATAAACAGGTGCATGTTTCTGTTTATAGTACTCTGCCAGAATTGCCTGGTGGGAATGGTGTGTTGCTGCTAGACGAGTCTGCTGAACATCGGAATTAAAACGAACGGGTGTGTGTTGCCACTCGTTTATTTCCACCAAGTTAGGTTGGTGGACTTCTTCGGAAATGGCATAGATAAGAACCTGGTCACTATTGACCGGTCGTCACCTCTGGTGGTTCGTCTTTCCTGCTCGGGTTCAAGGAACCTGAGCCAAATGCATGGAGACGACACCCTCATCATGTTGAGGGTGCACTGCCGCATGAGTCTGGCAGCGACTGTTGGTGGGAGCCGTTGGGAAGGACTCCTGTTTTCATGAATTAAGGCCTTGAGTGACCTTCCCATTCACCTCCCTAGAATATGGGAGGGAATGGTGATTGCATTTTCAGGATAACAACCCGGAATGGTTGGAAATGGTGGTTGGAACCACCTGCTTCTTAATCGATGTTCGTCGCTGTCCGGACAACCAGGGCGAATTATTGACTTGGAGGGATTGTCTAGCAGCCTCCAGAGTCATAATAGTACTGTTTCTATGCTATTCCTTAACCATTGCATGTGATACCTAGAGATGAAGATGCTGAGTAGGTGATGTCGTCCTCAGAGTGGACGATGATCCAGCAGGAGTAGCAGTAGACGTATTCACAACAGAGGCATTCACACGTGTGAACTTTAGAGAAGCCATTTCTGTAACGTAGAAGATCTTGGAAAAGAGTGCCTGTTTGATATAACATACATAATCTTGATAAGTTCTTCCACTACATCTTTTGGATGAGCACATATGTTATTGATTGTTTTGTTGTCCCTCTCATTGAGTTTAAATAGGGGCCTACCAAAAAAGTAAAACATCATTTTAACGTGGTTAAGGATTCATGTCGGGTTCACCATTTTTTTGTTTCCTCTAGAAATGGGGATGACCTTGTTTGTTTATGGTTCAAATATTCCAATCGTTTTCTAACAGGTTTATTCGTAGAACCGGAAACATCCAATGATTTTATATCCATTTGAACCTACTTTCCAAAGGTACGTGCTCATTAGTTTTGGACCGAGGAGGCTTATGAATTTACATTGTTCGAGAGGATGGGAGGTCGAACTCGTCCAACCTTTTTTAGGGGAATTATTGTCTACACTGGGACTCTTTTTACAGATTTAAGTTATGTTCGTGAATCCTTATTACACTACCAAGTATGAAAATGAGCTTTCCAGACAATCAATGATTAACATTTATGAGACTTATAAAATCTTTTATATGTATTTGAGGTTCTTCATCGATAGATAATCATCTGTATTTGTTATATATTATTAATCAATGGTATCCTTCAACACATTATATAAATATATCTTGGTCACTATGATAGCCATACTAGTTTTAAAGCCACTCAGCGGGGCACTTGAAGTTTATTGATGTTCAAAAGGACATGGAGTATTTCAGAGTTGGGATCATACCCACAGATGGGCTACCTACGTAGCCTTGTTTGAAATGGAATCAGAACCCACGTAGTTCAGGAATTAAGATATATTTTAACTTCATATGGGATGGCTGAGAATTAATGGGTTATGGGCTTGATCCTCAGAAAGGCTTCCTATATACTCCACTTTTAAGGTAGAGATCAAAGTCCATGTAGTTTGGTTGGGAATTGTGGGGCTTACATATGATTAATGGCCCAAAGAGATGTGTTGTGGATACTTTTACACTTTAAGATCATGTGAGTCATGCTCAGTGTGAGAAACAAGAGGTATCAATAAACCTGACAATTTTTGCCATGAAAGATGCGGTCACAAGGAATGATATGGGGCTTATATATGTATGATTTCCCAAATAGATGAAGATCAGGACTTACTTTAGAGAATAAGCCTGGGAACATGGTCCAAAAAGGTATATATGCTTTATAGAGATTTGGATACTCTAACTTGGGGCTTACTCCTGAGGAGGATTCCCAAATTAGGAAGGGACTAGTGATTGGGTTTTATTCCTGAGAAGGAAGACCAAATCAAAAGAAGTTAAGACTGGTTAAGAGAAATTATGACTGGGGATTATTCCTAAGAAGGAGGCACAGGTTAAGGGGAATTATGACTGGGTCTTACTCCTAATGAGGATTCACAAGTTAATAGGAATTAGAATTTGGGGCTTACTCCTAAGGAGGATGCCCAAAATTAAGGAAATTTAAAGATTGGGGATTACTCTTGAAAAGGAGTCCCAGGTTAGTGGACTTGGGGCTTACTCCTAAGGAGGATTCCCATATTTGGGAATTTTAGATTGGGAGTTACTGCTGAGAAGGATTCCCATTTGTTAAGGAGACTTGAGAATTAAGTCTTATTACTGAGAAGGAGGACTATGTTAATGTAATTTATTAGTTAGGGATTACTCCTATGGAAGATACCCAAATTAGAGAAATTATGAATGGGGATTACTCCTAAAAAGGAGGCTCGGGTTAGGGATCTTCTCACCTTAAAGGATGGGGTTGAATGAATGAAATCTCTTACCTTAGTGACATGAAGATATGTAAATCACTAGGTTTTGAGAGATGTTCCACAGAATTCATTTTAGATAAGGAAACCAATAAAGGAACCATGCCATAAATGGTTTTGAAGATGGTTCTGAAGGCTAAATCATGAAGAGGAGAGGTGGATTTGAAGAAAGCAAGTGAATAGGTAGGAGGGGCACCCAAAAACAGAGAGGTGTGCAAGTCTTGCGTGGGTGCGCAAGTCATGGTTGTGCAAGTATACTTGCGCGACACATGAGTACTTGCGTGACGGTCAACCCTTAGGGTAATAATTGAGCGAGACTTAGCTCAAGCCATTAGTATTATCCCTAAAGACATTTAAATAAGTGGCCAGTAAGTTCTATTTAAGGAATAAGGTGGCGCGCAAGTGTGGCCATTTTCCTTAAGGGCTGGCCACTTTGGCACGCAGATGTTGATGAATTTGAACACTTAGGTCTTGTTCCCCCTCTTTAGACCTTCCATTATAGGTATGAAATTACCTTAGAAGTGTTCAGAAGGCTTTGAGAAGAGACTAGGGTGCCAGGAGCTCAAATCTGAGTTTCTGGATTTTTCCTCTTCAAAATGGGGGGACCACAAGGGGTATTTATAGGCCATTGAAGACCATGGGTGAAAATAACTTAGGGTGCGCAAGTCACCTACACGACCAATATGAGGAGTGCAAGTATACTCGCGCGGCCATGATAAAACATGCGCGACCCAAGTGTAAACAAATCCATGCTCATGCCGTTTTCAATTTCTAATGTTTCTTCAAATGATGAATCACTTTGTGTTAAGGTATTTTCCCTTTTTCAGTCATTAGATTCTATGACAGAAAGGAGCGTCAACAACCCTAAACCATTTATCATACCCCCAAAACCTTATACCCCATACATTAAACCCTATACCATAAACCCTAAACCCTACACCCTAAAATCGAAACCCTACACCCTAAAACCAAAACCCTAATCCGAAAGGTTATACTCTAAACCCTAAACCCTAAACCCTACACCTGATACCCTATACAGTACACCCTAAACCCTATACACTACACCTAAAACCCAAAACCCAAAACCCTATAACCTATAACATACACCCAAAACCCTAATCCATACACCAAAAACTAAAAACCCCACACCTAAAACTTTATAGCATACACCATACACCCTATACCCTATACACTAAACCCTATACCCCACACCACAAACCCTATACTGTAAACCCTAAACTCTATACTGAATACCCTAAACCCTATTCCAAACTCCCAAAACCCAATACCCTACACCATAAACCTTATAACCAAAAACATAAACCCTATACCAAATATTTTAATCAAAATAACCTACAAACTAAAAACTATAACCTGCACCCTAAACCCTATAACCAACCCCATAAACCATATATCATACACTATAAACCCAAAACACTATAACATAAACCCTACACACTATTACCTAAACCATATACCTTATACCCTAAACCCTAAATTATACAACCCAATCCCTAAACCCTACACCATAAACCCTAAACATTACATCATAAACATTATACCCTATACCGAAACCCCAAACGCTATACCCTAAAATCTATAACCTACACCCAGAACCATGTACCCTACTCCTAGAACCCTAAACAATACACCCTAAACCCTATATCCAACACCCAACACCCAACCCTAAACCCTAAAACCTATTCCATACACCCTAAAACCGAAACCCTACACCCAAAACCCTGAACACTTTATACTAAAACCTATACTCTACAATCTATACCATACACCATAAACCCTATACATTATAACATAAACCTTATACCATACACCCTAAACCCTATATCGTATAACCAAACCCCTATAACCTACACCATAGAAATTGGGCTCTAAACCATATACCCTACACCTTATATCTTTAACCCTATACCTAACACCCTAAACCCTAAATTGTACACCCTATATCATACAACTTGATCCCTAAAACCTACACCATTAACCCTATAAAATACACCCTGAACTCTATACCCTACACTTTGAACCCTAGACCATAAACCCAAAACCCTGAAACCTACACCCTAAAAGAAAAACCACACACCCAACACCCTAAACTGAATATCATATGCCCTAAACCCTAAACCCTAAACCCTAAACCCTAAAGCCAACACAATAAACCCTATGTACTATATGCAAAACACTAAACCCCAAACCCTAAGACCTATATTCTACACCCTAAAACCTAAACCTTAAACCCTATACCTTACACTCTAAACCCTTGACACAAAACCCAAAACGCTACACCCTAAACATTGTACCCAAAACCCTATTCCATACACTATAAAACTACACCGTAAACGCAATACCCTAAACACAAAACATAATATGCTAGACCATAAACCCTTTAACATACACCCTAAACCCCATAACATAAACACTATGCCATACACCATAAACCCTAAACCCTATCCCATAATCCCTAAAACCTAAACCCTAAACCTATACCCTAAACCCAAATACCTAAACCTTGCAGCCTAAACTATATACCACGCGCCCTAAAACATAAAACCTAAACCCTACACCTTGCACCCAGAACCCCACACCGTACACCCTAAATCATATACATGCAATGTGAACCCTAAACCCTACACCGAAACCATGCGACCTCCACCACAAACCCTAAACCCTACACCCTACACCCGAAACTCTAGACTCTACACCCGGCACACTAAACACTAAACCCTATAACCTTAACCATATAACTGTCACCGTAAACACTACAACCTAAAACCTACACCTCAAACCTTATACCCAACACCCCAAACCCTGAACCATACACTATACACCCTATTCCATACCCCCTAAACCCTAAACTATACACCCATATCACTATACCCTACGCCCAAAACACTAAACACTAAACCCAACACTATAAACCCTACACCCTCTACCCTGAACCCTAAACCCTAAACCATACTCCCTAAACCCTACTATTTAAACCATATACCCTACACCTTAAACACTAAAACCTATAGCCAAAGCCCAACACCCTAGTAACTAAACCCTATTCCCTACACCCTAAACCTTATACCCAACACTCAAAAACTTAAACCCCAGAACCTAACCCCTATACCCAACACCTTAAACCTTAAACCCTACACTCTAAACCATATCTTCTGCTCCCTAAACCCTAAAACCTATACCCTAAACTCTAAACCCTAAACATGATACTATAATTCTTAAACCCTGTACTTTTCACCCTAAACTCAAAAAAACCCTTAAAAGTGAAAAAATATGATACACCCTAAAAATCCTAAAAAATCCAAAAACCCTAAAAAATAAAATAAAATCATAAACCATATTAAAACGAAGGCAGCAGTAGGATTACTCTACCCTGCCAAGACCTATGGCATCCCGGGCCACCTGCAGGGTGGTGAAGTTGAATCTCAAAGTCAATAAGTAGGATAAGTATTCGCGAAATGCTACGAAGGAGAGGGCTAGAGAGAAACTCTTGTCTATGATCAGAATGCAGGAGGACTATGACTCAGGATGGGACTCAATGGATACATGAGATTTCTTATACTTTTTCTTTACTGATGTGAGCGCTGTTCTTGGTGTGAGGTTTGGATCCCTCGGTGTGGAACTGGATGACTTCAGCGGAAACATTGATTGACTTTCTCATTTGTGTGTCTTTTATTTTGGACTTTTTGGGGTGTGAGTCTTGTTGGGGTTTTTGGTGTGGGTTGTTTAGCCCTACCCCTCCCTTATGGCGTCTACCATTTCTTTATATATTTTTTGGGGGGACCAGGAATAGATTGGCCCCACATCTTCCTTTCTCTAAAACCATTAAAAAACCCTTAAAACACCCAAAACACTAAATCCCAAAAACCCTAAAAACCCTAGAAATGCAGAAAAATATTTAATAAACCGAAAAAACCATAAAAACCTCAAAAAGGACCTAAAACTCTAAAATACCTAAAATAACATAAAACCCTAAATGTCTTTAAAACCCATTAAACCCTAAAATAACCAAAAACTCCTAAAAAATCTAAAAGGACCAAAAACCACTAAAAAATATTTAAATGGAACTGAAACCCCTAAAACCCCAAAAATCCTTATGAACCCTAAAAAACACAATATACCCAAAAAAACCTTAAAAACCCAAAAAAACCAATAAATCATAAACCCCCTAAAAATGCTAAAATCATTAAAAATTTTAAAAACCCAAAAAACATTATATCAACCCTAAAGACCCAAAAAATCTACCATAAAACCTAAAAATAGGAAAAATACTCTACACACTCTAAAATTCTACAAAACCCTAAAAAACTCTAAAAACCATAAAAATCATGAAGCCCCTAAAAATACCCTAAAATCCAAAAAACAATTAAAAGACCCAAAAAACTTAATAAAAAGATAAAAACATCCTAAACTCCCAAAATCCATAAAAAACCTAAAACCCCAAAAAACATTAAATCCTTTAAAACCATAAAAACCCATTGGTCCCCCAAAAAATCCAACCCCCCCCCCCACAAATATAAAAAACCTAAACCCTTGAAAAAGATAAAAAATACCATAAAACACCTTAAATATATCTAAAAACCATAAACCCAAAAAACCCTAAAGCCCGTAAAACCCCTGAAATCAGTAAACCCATAAAAATCAGTATAAAAACCTAAAAAACTCTAAAAATCCCTAAAAACCCTAAAACACATAAAATAATAAATATCCTTAAAACCATAAAAAACATAAAAAACCACGAATAATAGTAACGACCATAAAAACATAAAAAAATCTAAAAGACCCTAAAAACCCTAAAAGACCTCAACAGACCATAAAAGACCTTATAACCCTATAAACCCTAAAAATATAAAAACCCAAAAATTCCTAAAAAAGCTGAAAAACCTACAAAACCTCAAAAAATTTAAAACCCATAAAAACCTTAACATCCTTAAAAACATGAAAAACTAAATCCCACTAAATAACCCTAAAAATCATAAAAACCATAAAATAACCCCATAAAACCTAAAACCCTTATACCCCCAAAATACCATAAAACCCCTAAAAGCTATAAAATCCATAAAAATCCCTAAAACCCATAAAATTTCTAAAAATATTTGAAAAATTAAAAAATACATTAAACCCTTAAAAATATATAATGACCATAAAACACCTAAAAACACCAAAAAACATTGAAAATATTTAAAACTAGAGAATCCCCTAAATGGATATAAACACCATAAAAACACCATAAAACCCATAAAATCACAAGCCCCTAAAAATAAAGTATAAACACATTAAAAACATAAAACCCATTAAAATCCATAATATCCTTGAATAAAAAACCCGAAAGAATTAACAACCAATAAAATTACCAAAACACCCTAAAAAATACTAAAACCTCCTTGAAAGTATAAACATCCTTAAACTCTTAAAACCTCTTAAAAGTGGCTAAAAGGTCCTAGAAAATCCTAAAAGGCCCTAAAGGACCCAAAAACCTGTAAAAGACCCTATGAATATATAAAACCCATAAAACCATTAAACCCATTAAAACAACACTCAAAATCCGTAAAAACTCTAAATCCCAAAAAAATACCTAAAAATCCTAGATAAACTAAAGCCCCTAAAACCCCTAAAAACCATAGAAAACACAAAAACACATAAAATTCTTAAAATTATAAAATCCATTATATCCCCCTAAAACCCATAAAAATCCAAAACACCCTAAAAACAACAAATCATTAAAAACCTATAAAACCCCCTAAAACCCTAAAAACAGTGAAACCCCAAAAACCTAATATCCCCAAAATCCATTTAAGAATGGTTAAAGTAACCCAAACGATGGTAAAAACCCCTTAAAGGCCCTCAAACCCTAAAAACCCAAGAAAATCCTAAAAATGCCCTATAAACGCAAAAAACCCATAATCACCCTAAAACACTAAAACCACTTTAAATCCCATAAAAGACACAAAGACCCCAAATAACCCATAAATACCATAAATACCAAACTATCCAAAAAAATCATAAAAACCCAAAAAAATCTTAAAACCCATAACAAACACTAAAAATCAAAAAAAACCCTTAAAACATAAAAACCCAACAAAACCCTAAAAATTACAAAAAACCCTACAAAACACTAAATTACTAGAATCCCAACAAACCATAAAAATCTAAAAGAAAAATTTTGTAAAATCCCTAAAAGAGCCCTAAAACCCAAAAAAACCCCTAAAACCTAAAATCCCATAAAAACACATAAAAACCCTTAAACCCCGTAAAGAACACTAAATCCTAAAAAACACTAAAAACCCCAACACCTCCAAAAAAACCCATAAAACCCTAAAACCGTGGAAACCCTAAAACCCCCAGAAACATAAAAAACCCCTCAAAACCCCTAAAACCATTGAAGCATAAAATCCCTAAAACCCAAAAAACATTAAAAACCCACAAAACCCCTTAAACTCCCAAAACCCATAAAACCCATGAAAAACAAAAAAAAAAATCAAATCCATAAAAGACCTAAAAAATCATAAAAATCCATAAAACCAATAATAACGAAAAAACACAAAAACCATAAAAAACCAGCAAAACACTAAAAACCCTAAAACCCATTCCAAACCCTATAAACTACTAAACACGTTCAAAAAATGTAAACACACTAAAACCCCAAAAAAACCCTTAAAAGAACCCTGAAAACCCTAAAACCTTAAAGGATTCCAAACCCCTTAAAAGAACCATAAAAACCGTAAAATAATCCTATAAATCCATAAATTTTTTTAAAAAACTACAAACCCCTAAAATACATTGAAAAACTAGAAACCCATAAAACCCAAAAATACACTAAAACCCGTAAAACCCCTATAACCATAAAACATCAAAAAACACTAAAAACCCTATAAAGAAACGAAATCCCTAAAAATAATAAAAAACACCAAAAAAACCATATGAACCCTAAAACCCATAAAACCCCATTAAAAACCCTAAAGGACCACAACACCCAAAAAATACCCTAAAGACCCCAAATCCTCTAAAAACCCATAAGAACCTTTAAAACTCTTAAAACCCTGAAAAAGTTCTAAAACCCTAAAAATATAAAAACCCTAATAATTCAAAAATATAAATCCCTAAAACCAATAAAAATCCCCCAAAACCCTTAAAACACTAAAAAACATCAAAAGCCCTAGAAATCCTTAAATAAAAAACAAATATCTAGAAATACTTTAAAACCCCCATAAATCCCTAAAACCAATAAAAATCCCCCAAAACCCAAGAAAACCCTAAAAAAACCTAAAACCCATATAACACCTAAACAATCTAAAACACCATGAAATGCACAAAAACTCCCAAAAAATACTAAAAACCGATAGAACCCCATAAACCATAAAAAATAAAAAAAACCCTGAACCCTTAAATATCCTAAAAAACTAAAACCATAAAAACATGGAAAACCCTAAAATCCCTATAAAATATATTAAACCCCTAAAGGATCCTAAAATCACCAAAATTCCTATAAAACCCAAAAAATCCCAAAAAAAAGTATTAAAACCCCAAAAGATCATAAAACCCTTAAAAGACCCTAAAAAACTAAAATAACCCCAAATTGAACATAAAAACCCCTTAAAAACCAAAAAAAAATTCAAAACCATAAAAAATCTAAAATCATCAAAAAACATAATAACCCTAAAACCCTTAGAAACAGTAAAACCCCTAAAAACTCTAAAATCCCAGAAGTTATTCTAAAATTCTCCCAAAAACCTAAGGAAATATTAACAACTTTGAAAACCATAAATAAATAAAAACCTTAAAAACCCCCAAAGCCAAAAAAAAACCTAGAAATTTAAAAAACCTAAAAAACCCTTCAAAACACATGATAATACTAAAATAAAAAAACCCAAAACACCTAAAATTCAATAAAGAGACTCAAATCCTGAAAAAAATCCCTAAAACTTCACTACAACCCCTAAAACACTTAAATGACCATAAAACCCCCCAAAAACCCTAAATTCAACCAAAATCCCAAAACACCACAAACCCCCAAAAAACCCAAAAAATCTAAAAACCCAAATACCCCTAAAAATCCTAAAAACTTTTTAAATACCTCTAAACTCCCAGGAACCCATGACAAAAAAACCTCTAAAAACACTAAATACCCCTAAGACCCTTAAAACCATAAAAACCTAAAAGATCTTAAAAACCCTTGAAACCCTCTTAAAAGTCCTTGAAAACACTAAAAACTCCTATAATACACTAAAAAACCTAAAAGATTCCGAAAACCCTGAAAACACTTAAAATACCTAAAACCCCATAAGAACCCTAAAAGACACTAAAAACACTAAAACACCCAAAAACCATAAATATCATGCATCCCCAAAAAACCGAAACACCCTAAAGTCAATAAAAACATTTAAATCCCAAAAACACCTAAAACACTAAAACCAATTAATGATTTTAAAAACCCCAAAAGTCCTAAAAATCCTAAAAATCCTAAAAATACTTAAAACTATAAAAACTCTAAAATTCATTAAAACTGTTAAAAATATGAAAAATTCTTAAACCACTTAAAACACCCAATCCACAAAACCCCCTAAAACCATAATTAACCCTTAAAAACCGTAAAATCTAAAAAAAAAACTCTTAAAAATAATAACAATACCTACAAATCCTTAAAACCCATAAAATCCCATATAAAACTCTAAAAAATCTAAAACAATCCAAAAATCCCTAAAAACCATTAAAACCCCTAAAAGAACTAAAAAACCTAAAACCCCCTAAAATAAGTAAAAAATTCAAAAACCACATCAAATTCCCTAAAAACCCCTAATCCCTAAAAATACCTTGAAACCCCTAAAACTCATAAAAATACTAAGCCCCCCCTAAAATCGCTAAAACAACATAAAAATCCCAAAAATACTAAAAACACTAAATAAGATAAAAACCCAGAAAAACCAAAAAACCTAAGCACCTAAACCCCCATAAAACACCTAAAAAGTCTAAAACCGTCTAAAACCTTAAAATAATAAAAAACTAAAAACCATAAAAACCCTAAAAAATATAAAACACCTGAAAGACCAAAAACCCTAAAAACCAATAAAAATGCCTAAAAACCTTAACCCACTAAGGCTTCCTAAAAAGAATAAAAAATATAAACCTCTAAAAGACATTAACATCCACTTAACCAACCTAAAAAACCAAATAACCCCTAAGATATCCTTAAAACCCAAAAAACCTTAAAACTGGAAAACCCCTTAAAATACCTAAAAACCCCTTAAAAACACTAAAATAATCCAAAAAAACCCTAAAACGATAAATAACTCAAAATATTAAAAACCATAAAATCCTTAAAACCCTTAAACCCTATAGAAACCCAAAAAACCACATAACACCCATAAAAACTCCTAAAACACAAAAATGATTAAAAATACTAAAACCACCTAAAACCCAAAAAAATACACAATACACCTTAAACCTCATAAAAACATAAAAACATGAAACCCTTGTAACCTTAAAAACCCCAAAAAAACTAAAAACGATTAAAACCATAAAACACTTAAAACTCTAAAAATCCCAAAAAACAAAAAAACCAAAATAAACTTAAAATAATAAACCCAACAAACCAAAAAAACACTAAAAAATACATAAAAACCCTGAAACATTAACTATAACAAAAAAATATTTAAATTCATAAAACCCCTAAAACCCAAAAAAACAACTGAAACCATAACCCCTAAAAACCCAAAAAAACTAAAACCATTATAAATCATAAAAAATATTTAAAATCCCTATAAAGTGTAAAAATACCTAAACCCCTAAACACTCAAAAAAACAAAAAACCCCTAAGAACGTATAAAATATCATAAAACCCCTAAAACCGCTAAAAGATCCGAAAAACATAAAAACTCTTAAAAGACATTAAAATACCTAAAAACCTTAAAGAAACCCACAAGTATCCAAACCCCCTAGACAACCCTAAAACTCCATTATGTCCCTAAAAACCTTAAAACTCCTAAAATACAATAAAACACTAAAAACCCTAAAATACGCTAAAATATCCTAAAACCCCTAAAAGACTCTAACCCCCCCCCCCCCCCCTTAAGGAACCTAAAATCCCTATAGGACCCAAAAAAACACAAAAAACCCTGAAGGAAAATAAAAAACCCTGAAGGTCACTCAAAACCCTAAAAAACATAAAGTATCCTAAAAATCTTAAAAACACTGAAAGACCCTAAAACCCCTAAAACCCCCAAAGACCCTAAAACCTCTAGAAACCCTGAGAAAACTCTGAAAACCCCATACCCATAAAACTATAAAAGAACCTAAAACCCCAAAAGATCATGAAAATCATAAAAATGCAAAAAACCATAAAACATACTACATACCAGAAAACCCTAAAAATCCCAAAAACCAAAAAAACCATAAAAATGCTAAAAGTCCCAAAAAATCATAAAAATACATAAAACCCCTAAAAGGAAATAAAAACCCATAAAAACCAAAAAATAATAAAAACACTAAAAACTAAAAAAAATACCTTTAAAACACTAAAAACAAAAAAAAAACACCCTAAAACCCCCCAAAAACCTAGAATAAACCCCCAAAACAATAAAACCAGAAAACCCCTCTAAACCCCAATGTAAACCTAAAGCACCATAAATACCATAATAACCCTAAAAGATCCAAAAAACCCCTAAAAACCTTAAATCCATAAAAGAACTTTAAAATCATTAAAAAATAAAAAAATAAAAACCCTAAAAAACCCAAATATCATAAAAACACTAAAAATACCTTTAAACCCTAAAACCCGAAAAAATCATAAAAATATTTTAAAAACTCATTAATAACTATAAAAAATCAAAACACTAAAAACCCTAAAAACAAATAAACCCCAAATAACCTTTAAAACCCTAACACACAATAAAAAACCTTTAAACCCATTAAAAACACTAAAACACCTAAACATCCTTAAAGCCCCAAACCCCTAAGAAACTTAAAATCCCCCCAACCTAGAAACCCAAAAACCCCTAAAAATCCCCAAAACCCCCAAAGTCATCTAAATCCCCCCAAAAACCTTAAACCCCCTAAATATATGAAAAACATAAGAAACTTAAAAGTCCAAAAAAGAAAAACCAACATAAAATACTAAAAACCCTAAAAACCCGAAAAAAAATCATAAACCCCCTAAAACTATAAAAGAACCCTCAAAGATTGTAAAAACCACAAGAAATCCTATAAAAAATCAAACTATAAAAATACATAAAACCCCTAATAACTCTAAAAATAATCCAACCCCATAAATAGTCCCCAAAAAGTAAATAAAAATACCTTAATGACCTAAAAATCCTAAAAAAAACTTAAAAACATTGAAAACCCATAAAACCCATAAAACCAAAAAACCTTAAAAGACCATAAAATTACCAAAAACCATAACAACTATAAAAACATGAAAAAACATATAACCCATTAAAAATACCTAAAATCCAAAAAATCCAACAACCCCTAATAACCATAAAACCCCCTAAAACCCTAAAAGGCATAGCACACCCTAAATCCTGTACAAGACCCTAAAGTGCCCTAAAAACCATTGAGGATCATAAATACCACGAAGACCATAACAATAAAAATACTCTAAAAACACCTTAAATCGATATAATAATCCTAAAATCCCATTAAAAACCAGAAAATATTAGAAAACCTTAAAACACCTAAATCAAAAAAAATATCAAAAACCGCTAAAACCCCAAAAATCATGAAAACCCTAAAAATCATAAAAACCCTAAAAACATTTAAAACCCCTAAAAGACTCTAGAATCCTAAAATTTGAAAAAAAAACCCTTAAAAATCCATAAACCCCTAAAACCATAAATACCCCTGAAACCCAAAAAAGTAAAAAAATACCAAAACAACTTAAAACACTAAAACCCATAAAACTCTAAAAAATCATTAAAACCCATAAAACCATAAAACTATAAAAAAACTAAAAGACCCTAAAAACTCTACGATGACCTTACGACACACTAAAAATACCCTAAAAACATGAAAATTCCAAAAAAAACTAAAAACCCTTTGAAAATACAAAGACCCAAAAACCCCTAAATACTATAAGAACCCACAAACACCATAAAATAATAAAAACCCCAAAACCAATAAAAGTCTCAAAAATCATAAAACCCTTAAAAAAATAAAAAACTCATAAAAATTATTATAAACCATTAAAAACCCTAAAATACCATAAAGGACCCTAAAACCCGAAAATGCCCACAAAGACCGCAAACCCTTAAATAAATCTAAAACACCATAAAGAACCTAAAACCCAAAAACCATAAAAATATATAAAACTCTAATAAAGACCCCTAATAACCATAGAAACCCAAAACCACCCTAAAACCCCCCAAACCTTAAAAAAACCTAAAACACACTAAAACCCGAAAAACATTAAACAAACTCCCTAAAATCCATAAAATACCAACGTCCCTTGAAAAAACCCCAAAACCCCTAAAAACCTAAAATCCCAAAAAAAACAAAACAAACATTGAAAATAGTAAAAACACAAAAAAACCCGTAAATACTCTAAAAACCCTATACCCTATATCTAGAACCATAAACCCTAAATCCTACACCCTGATCTTAGACCCTAAACCCTATAATATACACCATAAACCCAACATCCTAAACCCTATAACCTATACCCAACACCCTAAACCCAAAACCATATACCCTAAACACGATACCCAAAAACATAAACCCAAAAATCTAAACAATAAATCCTATACACTACTCCATAAACCTTAAAACTTATACCAGATTCCCTATACCTTATAGCTTAAACCCCAAACACTACACCATAGACACTAAAAACTATACTGTAAACCCTAGAAAGACGTTAAAACCCTAAAAGACCCTAAAAACACCTAAAATACTCTAACAAACTATAAAACCCAAAAAAAACTCAAAAATTACCCTAAAACCCTAAAACTTCCTAAAAACCCTAAACCACTAAAAAATCATAAAAACATTAAAACACTTGAAAGATCCTAAAAACCCTAAAAACATATATGTTTCTAAAATCCCTTTAAACCCATAAAACCATAAAACCCTAAAAAACCTAATAACACTAAAAATTATAATCCTCCAAAAAACCATACAATACTTTTCAAATCCTAAAAAACCATAAGAATCCCTAAAAACCTAAAAATCAAGGAAACCATAAAACCATTAGAAAACCAAGAAAACTCTAAAAACCCTACAATACCCTAAAAGACCATAATCCCAATAAACCCTAAAAAGAACAAAAAAACCAATTAAAATCCTATAAAAACTATAAAACCCCATAAAACCCTAAAACCAAAAAAATTATAAACAAACATAAAACACTAAAAACCCATATAATCATAAAAAAAACCAAAGGCCCATCAAAACACTAAAAGAACCGCTAAAAACCCAAAAATACCCTAAAAATCCGAAAAACAATAAAAACCCTAAAACCCATTAAAACATAAAAACCGTACAAACACTAAAATCCCTAAAAACAATAAAAACCCTAAAAACCAAAAAACCCCTAAAATATTTTTTTAAAAATTTTCAAGAAGGTTCCAGTTTTATGGGGATAATTGGGAACCCCACAGAAATCACCCAATAAAAAAATTATCATATTAGAAATAAAAAAACTAATTTTAGAAATTGAATCAGCTATAACATGACCTCATAAATAGCTAAGAAGGAAAAATAACCTATGAAATTGTGATTTAGGTGAAGATAAAGGAAAGTTTCAGTTTTCTTCATTACATTTAGTTAGAGAGGTTAGTACTACATTTCAATATTATGTCTCGTATATCATTTTCATGATGAAGATAGAGAGTATCTTTTTTGTTAGAGGAGTTAAAATTCAATACCACTATGTAATCATCCATTAATAATTGGTCATGATAAACATCCTCATAAATTTTATTAACCTACAAATTAAAACACCGGTCTCATTATTCATAAATTGCCTAAGAGAAATCTCCTCTGGATTTCTATAACACTCAACCATGGTCGTACTGGTTGTGGTATGGGATGTAGTGCATTCCTCATTTGAATCCTTGTCGAATTGTAGGTTGGAATATTTCATTTGGATATAGAAATAATAGGGAAATGATAAATCTCACATACCTTCAATTCCCTTCAAATTATAAACAATTAGTTATTCTTGGTCTAAATCATCCATCGTTTCATCCTTGTTCTTGTTACTTAGAATCACGACACTCAACCATTTTATTTTCACACTAAAAATTACTATTATTCATATGTACATGTTCATTCACATATTCATAGCTTTCTAGAACATTATTAGCCCCAACACAAGGAATTGGAACTGAATATCCATTCTTATAAATATCATAAGAACCACATTTTTCATATGTTACTGAAGTCGACCATACTTTGGATTCTATTCTCTAATGTTTTATTTCTGATCTAGTGACCCTGGGTATTAATAAAATTGATTAGTATTTTTTCTTCCTTATTTTATACTTTATTAACTATAAAATTTCAAGAATTAAAATTCCCTTGATTCTTTTTCCGCAATCCATGACCGACATTTAATAATTCTTGGAGATCCTATTCATAATCTGAAGAAAAAAAGTAGCTTATTTTTCTCACTGATCTCAAAATCCACTATTTCCTTCACCCACACTACTTTCTTTTCCATCTTGAAATGAATTTTTTCAACCTTCAGAGTCTGCATCCTCTTATTTGACTTCATTCAATGTATTAAAAAAATATTGAATCTGATTCGAGCTTGAGGGAACCTACGGTCCAAAAGACCTCTTCACCTAAGAATATATTAAATTCAAAATCAATAAAGTCTAAAATGAAGATAAAATTTTGGAATATTTTTTTTTCCAAGGTAGTTCACCCACTGGTTCCTACAGTTCCAACCATTCTTTTTCCCTCACCTCTATCCTTGACTGAATTAGAAGACACTTAATAATAATTGGTGGTAACAATGGTGTAAGAAATCGGTCTGGCCTCACTCATTTCCTACATTCCTAAATTTTATCTTTCAAAGTAATTATTCATACCAATAAAAATAGAAGTGACCCTCGGTTATGGAAGAATATTCCTCTCCCCTACTGATTATCATCAACTTTAGTGAAACCCTCTTACTATAACATTCCATCTAAGACGTATGAATGATCAGTTGACTCCCTATATCAGAAGGTGGATGAATTATGTCCCATGTGGCTATATGAACAACAGAAGTTGAACCTATATTCATTGAGAATTGGATTTTTCCAATGCATATCCACTTAAATATCAATAAAAAGGAAGTCTATCAATACCTTGGAGACATTGAATTCAATATAGATATGAGGATAAGAGGGATGGATGAAATATCATGTATTATTATCCACATAAATGAAGCACCCCACACTATTTCCAATCAACATGAGAGAAACTATATTATAAAATAAAAGAGTCATTCTTGGAAGGGAAGTCCAAATCATCACGCTGGGAAGATCCCATTTTAGGTGAAACACACCAATAGAAAAGAGAGAAATATAAGATAGAAAAAGTATTTAAAGTTCTCGATAGAGATGAGATGATATATTATTCCGATTAAAAACTAATCAAATAATAAAATAAGTCTATAATACCAATGATCGATCGATCATGAAAACCCCAATATTCAAAAATAAACTCATCGAAGGAGTCTAGTGTGGAGAAATTCTTTCCAAATTGAGCCACCAAATTTTGATTAAATAATAAAGAAGAGCTTGTGAATTCCATAATTGAAACTGGGAGCTTGAAAATACCATCATCACATACTAGAACCTTAGGGATAACCTCTATCATGGGAAATAAGGGGAGAAGAATGTGGTTGGTGAATGGGGAGAATGACCGGAGTCATGAAGGTGGGGAGATAGAGAGAATCCATCCTCCCTCTCCCACTAGGGGAGGGGGAGGCAAAGGAGAGTCCAAACCGCCTATGCTGTTGGTGAAGGAAACCTAGAGGGATATGATGAGAGCTCTACCCAACCCCCACCCCCCCCCCCAAACCCACCAAATAACCTTTAAAACCCCAAAAAATCCCTAAAATCCCTAAAAACCTCAAAACCCATAACCCCCCCAAGACCCTAAAAGACCCGAAGACCCTAAAAGAAACTAAAATAAAATAAATCCCCATAAAACCCCTTTAAAACCGTTAAATACCTAAAGGAACCTAAAACAAGAATAAAACCCCCAAACCCCTAAAAATACCTAAAACTATAAAAAAACATTAAAACCACTAAAAACTTGAAAATACCACTAAAACCAGAGAAAAACCTAAAAACTTTTAAAAACTCTAAAACACATGATAACTTAAAAAACCAAAAACCCCACAGACCCCCAAAAATCTATAAAAACTAAAATTAATAAAACCAAATATTATATAAACATCCCCAAAACCCTAAAAACTAAAAAACCCTACCCCCCACAAATAAACTAAAAAAATGCTAAAAATACCATAAAACCGAAAAACCCAAAAAACATAAAAAACCTAAAATAACCTACAAAAAAAATAAAAACACTAAAATATGTTGAATCTTTTAAAAGACCTAAAAAACTATAAAACACAAATGATTACTAAAAAACCTAAACCCCTAAAAAACATAAAATGTCGTAGAAGACCCCTAAAAGGCCCAAAAAACCTGAAACCCCAAAAAACCATAAAACCCTCTAAAACTCTAAAAACATTAAAACCCCGAAAAAAATAAAAACCCCTAAAACCAAGAGACCCTTAAAACCCATTAAACTCCTTAAAACCACATAAAACTCTAAAATGAAAAAAATTACCCAAAGCCCTAAAAACATAATAAACCCAACCACCCCCCCAAACCCTTAAAAATAAATAAAACCCCCATAAAAACCCTAAAAACCCTAAATCACTAAAAATTCCTACAAACCTTGAAAACCCTAAATACCTAATAAAAGAAGAAAATCAAAAGAGAACCCTAAAACCCCTTAAAAACCAATAAATTACAACTCCCCTAAAACCCTAAAAATAGTAAAAACCCATAAAACCCCTAAACCCCAGTAAAACCCCAAAAACATAAAATCCCTAAAATATTTTAACACCCTAAAAACTCTAAAACCCCTAACAAAATCCTTAAAACCCCTAAAAACAATAAAAAACCACTGAAGACCCAGAAACCCCAAAAACATAAAAAAATAAAATAGAATCCCAACCCCCCCCCCCCCAAATACCATATAAATCCCCTAAAAGGCCCTGAAATCCTTAAACAAACAAAAAACTAAAACCCAAAAAACCCAAAAACCCAAATATCCACTTGAAATTCTTTAAATGACAAAAAACCAATAAAACCATAAAAACCCAAAACACACTAAAAATCATTTAAACACCAAAATAAAATTAAAAACCCTTGAAAACCCCATAAACACTAAAAACTAATAAAACACATAAACAATAAAACCCATAGGTAAACCCTGCAAACCCTTCAAAATACACAAAAACCACATAAACCCTAAAACCCAAAAATCCCTAAAACCCTAAAAAAACACAAAAAAACATTTATATACTAAAAACCCCTATAAAAATCCATAAACCCCCCCCCCCAAATCATAAAATCACTAAAAAAATGCAAAACCCTAAAAACCCTAAAAACCTTAGAAACTACAAAACCCCCAAACACCATAAAAGTCCCTAAAACGAAAAAGAAACTAAAATAAAATATATCCCTTTAAAACCCTTTAAAACAAGTGAATCCTTAAAATAACCTAAAACATGAATAAAACCCTTAAACACCTAAAAATCCATAAAACTATAAAAAAACCTAAAAAACCCCAAAAAACCCAAAAATCCCCCTAAAATCATAGAAAACCCTAAAAATGATAAAAACTCTAAACCCCTAAAAACATAAAACCCCAAAAACACCATTAAACCCCAAAGAATCCATAAATACACAAAAAATTCCCAAAACTAAAAAATACCTAAACACACCCAAAACCCTATAAACCCATAAAAACCCAAAACCCAAAAAAAATATACCAAAAAATAATAAAAAGACCCCAAAACACAAAAAACTTAAAAGCCCAAAATATAATAAAATGACCTACAAATAATAAAAACACTAAAATACACTAAATCCCATAAAATACCCTAAAAATTCAAAAACAGTAAAAAATAATAAAAACTTTAAACCCCCTAAAATCTCTAAAATACCCCTAAAAGGACCTAAAACCCTAAAAACCCTAAACCCCCTAAAACCCTAAAAACCCCTGAAACCCCTAAAAACCCTAAAAAACTGAAAACCCCTAAAACACTAAAGATGCTTAAAAACCTAAAAAATCCATCAAACATCTTAAAACTATAAAACCCTAAAACCCCTAAAACCCCTAATAAACCAAAAAACCACCCTTAAACTCCTAAAAGGACATAAAACCCCATGAAAAAACCCTAAAAACACTAAAAATCATAAAAAACCCTAAGGATCCGAAAAACCATAATACACCCAAAAATAAAACAGAACCCTAAAATCCCCTTAAATACCATATGCATCTCCTAAAATACCCTAAAATCATTACACAACCAAAAAAATATAAAACCATAAAACACAAAAAAAAAACCCTAAATTCCACTAAAAAACTTTAAAATAACAAAAGGACAATAAAACCTTAATAACCCAAAAAACACTAAAAACCCTTAAAATGCAAAAATAACCACTAAAACCACTAAAAACCATAAAAAAAATTAAAACTCAATAAATAATAAAAGCCATAATAAAACCCAAAAAACACTTATAAATACATGAAACCACCTAAAAACCTAAAATCTCTAAAAACCAAAAAACACAAAAAACCATTAATACGATAAAAACCCTTATAAAAACCCCTTATAAAAATAAAAAACATAAAATCAATAAAAAATCCAACAAATCCCTAAAACCTTTAAAACCCTTAAGAACCATAACCATCCCCCACAAGACCCTAAAAACCTAAATGAAACTAAAATTCAATAAATCCCCTTAAACCCTCTTTAAAACCACTAAATCCCTAAAAGAACCTAAAACAAAAAACAATCCCTTAAAATCCCTAAAATGCTAAAACCCCCAAAAAACCTAAAAATCCCTCTAAAACCATAGAAAACCCTAAAAAACTCTAAAAATACTCATACCTTTAAAACCCAAAAACCTAATAGAACCCCAAAAACCATAAACACACTAAAAAAATCCTAAAACCAAAAAATCACTAAACAACCCCAAAACCCTAAAAACCAATAAAAACCCTAAAACCCCTAAAAATTAAACCAAAAATGATAAAAGTCCCTAAAACCCAAAAACCCAAAAAATTAGAAAAACATTAATGAACCTACAAACAATAAAAACACTAAAATACACTAAATCCCATAAAAGACCCTAAAAAATATAAAACACTAAAAAATTCTAAAAAACCTAAAAACCTTAAAAACTATAAAATACCCTAAAATACTACTAAAAGGATGTAAAACCCCTAAAACCCTAAAAATCCTTAAAAATCCTAAAAACCTTAAAACCCTCTAAAATCCTAAAAATCCTAAAAACACCAACAAATCGAAACCCCTAAAACCATAAAGACCCTTTTAATCATCTAAAACCCTTAAAACCACTTAAAACTATAAAACCCTAATATGTCCCTAAAACCAAAAATACCCCTAATAAATTCAACAAACCCTAACTCCCTTAAAAAACCTAAAAATTCCATAAAGCACCCTAAAAACCAAAAATCTCTATAAATACCAAAAACCATTGAAAACCCTAAATACATAATAAAACCAGAAAATCAAAAGAGAACCCCAAAACCCCAAAACCCCAAAACCCCCAAAACCCCAAAAACCCTAAATACCAAAAAAAACAAAAAATTCCTAAACCCCCCCCCCCCCAAAACCCTAAAAACCCCTAAATAATTTAACACCTTAAAACACTAAAAACCGTAATAAAATCTTTAGAACTCCTAAAAACCACCCTTAAAAAAACCTAAACCCTCTAAAACACCCAAAAATAAAACTAAACCCTAAAACAACATTAAGTACCATATAAATCCCCTAAAAGACCCCAAAATCCTTAAACAACCAAAAAAACCTAAAATCCTAGAAACCTAAAAAACCATAAAATCCACTAGAAAGCCTTAATGTGACAAAAAGACAACAAAACCATAAGAATCCAAAACCACTAAAAACTCTTAAAACACTAAAATAATCCTAAAAATCCCTAAAACCCCTAAAAACCCCAAAAACATTAAAACCCTAAAAATAATAAAACCCATAAGAAAACACTTCGAAATCCTTGAAAATCCCAAAAACCCGAAAACCCATAAAATCCCTAAAAACCCAAAAAACAAAAAACCTTTAATACCCTAGAAAAACTCATAAAAACAAAAAAAAACTCATAAAATCATTGAAAATTACATAACCACAAAACCCCCAAAAAAACCAAAAAACCAAAATCATAGATGTTTGGGTAGAAATAACCTCCTCAACATTACGAAGCCTATCCCTCTTGGCACTAACAACATATCTATTTCATACCAAAGACCATTACATGGATTTATTATGTTGGTATACCTATTCCATTGAATAATTTAACTCTTCTTTGAGGTGAATTATTTGGGGAGACTTTTCATCAAGGTGATATTGATACTTCTTGACCTCCCTGGAGTGGTAGACCTTAGCTTTAATTGCAGTAGCTCTGAGTTCTTCAAACTAGTCGGCCTATTGTGCCTTTTACTACTACGACTTTAACTCCACTTACCTTTATTGGATTATCACCTTTACCATATCCTAGATTTTTCTGTAATTAAATCTGAAAAATCCCAACAGGGAAAGCTTGAATGGAATTCAGTGAACCCATGATGGCATGACGTATAGAGGATTCTCCTAAACAATTTTCCATATATTTTTTCTAATAAGAATACATGTAAGTCAAAAAGCCTCCTATATCTCTGGATCATACGACGTGTCACTTTTGAAAGAAAAAACATAATCTAGGAACAGTACAATCACCCAGAAACCTTGTTTCACTCCCTCCAAAATAGCTTCGACTCCATCAACCAATATCAGTGGAACTGTCATGGGAAACCTTTCTCAAGCCCAGTTTTCAAAGATGAAGGCACTGGATAAAAAGTGAAACTTATCATTAACATAAAATGGTAAAAAAATAAGTGAATATAGCAAAGTGACTAAAAAATTTTATGACACTCACTCATCGTTGGGTTGATAATTGAGATTGAAACCTGTACAACACCCCTAGAATATACTCCCAAATAAAGAACCTCCTAACGAGGAACATCCTCTTGAGTTTTCTTAGAAACTAAAGCTATAACATCATGAAAATTCCCTACTCCATGATTCTCAAATGTTACTCCCTTATAAATATGACTAGGTGTAGTTTAATGCCTCATTCGGCAAGTGAATTACCAACATTCTCTATAGAAAAGGATGTAGAAGTTGTGATTTGATGAGAAGCATCATGAGAATGAAATTCAACTTTTATTTAAAAAATATATTTTAATGATAAAAACCAATTTTCTTATAATTCCTTATGGAAATCCACAACCTCTTTGATGGAACCCAGAATATCCATTTCCTAATTGATTAGATCCAACGGTGCATGGTGCATAGCCCAAAGTCTTGTAGTATCCTAACAATTTGGGATATCTAAGATGCATTGATCTAAACCGAAATTGGCTCTGCAAATGATCCTATCTGCCAACTTCTCAGCAATATAGAAATCATCAGGACCTACATATCTAAGGTTAGTGTACTCACCTTCATCAGACCATCTATGATCCCTCTCTTCCTCTCCCTAGGTGACAATATGATCCACATTGACTATCATGGGGTCCTCTGGTGCATGAAATGGATTTAAAATACTATGAGGATGAGAAAATTTAGATATAAGAAAAAAATCTAATGAAGTTCATTTGTAATTACCATAAAACGCCTCTCTTCAGGAATGGGGGAAGACACTACCATATCTCTAGATGATTTTTTCGTCAAATTAACTGATTCATCATCATGGATCAATGCCTCCTCTGGGGAATCCTCATTGAATCATAAAGGACCGTTACCAGACCCTTTAAGGGAGTAATGTGACATAGATTTTTAATAGGCAAGTTCCTTCATAAAGATTATGTCAAGAAATCCATGATATCAAATGGCGTTACTAAGACTTAATACAACACATTCATTGGCCCAACTTTAATGCCATCCTTCATTTCCTCTCTTAATGTGGTGAAGGATCCATAACAGTCCTATTAGTAGCATATAATTGAGGTGGTGTTCAAGGGGTTCCCACCTCAATATCCTCCATCATGGTCCTATAACCCAGGGATATCCCTAGGGAATCAAGTGTCTCAACTGTTGCATCAATTGGGGTTCATATGGGACCATACTTCTGTGACTTAGACACCTCTGTTGTTGCTCTTTTTATAAAGATTTGTTATTCTTCTTCTCATACTAACTACATAATAAAATACCATCTATATTAATGATATTGAATTAAAGCTATGAAAATGGAAAAGATAAAAGAAAAGTACATCAACATGGTTGAGGTAGATGTCTCATTCATCCTTAGGATGGACAACTACCCCACAATCACTCCATGGTCTATAATTTCAGTCACACTCTTTACTGCTAGGTTTTGGTCATTAGTTTCCTATATCAAAGCCACCAACTCCTAGAGATACTTTGTCACTTCATCTAAATCATTGTCAAGGTGGATATTAGAGGGTGTTCTAATATTACCCAATGGTGGGATATGCAAGAAAACATGGAAAATTCCTATTCATCTCTAACATTGTGATTTATCCTCTCCCAAACTATGATCACTAAGTTCCGCACATAATTTCACTCTGATGTGGCTGAATATGAGAAATACCTGCTTCTCTTTGACCTGGATGTCACACAGGGCCTATTTTTCTCATAGGATAATTAGGGGAAACAACATGAGCCTCCTATTGATGATAGATACTAAACCACTTTGGTACAGGAGGTTTGGTCTTATCAACCCTTGTTTTCTCTATGATGTTTTTCTTAGATATCTTCAAAGGCATCATATCATCATCATTATCATATTCAACTTGAGCCTTTTAGTCGTGCATACCAAAACTAGTAGTTTTTGTGGGCTTGACCTGATAAATACCCTACACCAATACCCCCTAACGGTACGAAGATATCCATACCTTGGCATACCCATCCTCTAACCAGATTGACATGTCTGATAGAGGAAGCATGATTAACATTTTGGACACAACCATGACTAAAAAGATCCAAAGCTATAAGGATTCCAATGAATGTTTCTATATCCAAACATACATAGGGAGAAATGTTTTATTTTTTATGAAATTTAAAATTTCATACAAATTGATATGGAGTATAAGCCTCATAGATTATATCATTATCAATACCATCCATTGGTAAAGTATCTCTAAATGCCCTCATGTATGTCCTTAGCTAATAATATTTCTCATTTCTATCATTGGTAAGTATCATTGTTAGTGGGTTAGCATTTAGAAAATAGAAAAATTACCCTAATACATTTATAATCATCAGTACATCATCATATAATAGGTTCATAGGATAGATTCCAAAGACAACTTATATAAATGGGTAGAATAATCTTTCAGAGATTTTAGCTGGGATCACCATCACATATGAACTAAAATGAATTGAGATCCACCACTAAAACACTACAAATGGACCTAAAATTATAAAAAAATCATTTTCATTGTATTAATGTAGTAAAAAGTGATAAATTGTTTCCAAGACAGTTAATGTTAACCCTATATACATCCCCTCTTCCAGTTTGGCCACTATAACAAACATCCCCAACCTCACACCTCCATCAGAATCACAAAATGAAAGAAGGTAAATGCATAGCCACAAAGTAATGAAGTCATCTAGGTGTGTGTTTGAACCAAACTTACAGCTGACCTTTTAAACCTAATGGGTAGACTCAACCTTCTCTAGTGTTGGCCAAAAAATTTTGAGAGAACCCCGATTTTATGCGGTGGTAAATATAGTGAGATGTCCGTAAGTGGGACATTCTTCTACTGATTCTAATAAAGCTATCATCCACACTCCTTATGTATTTTATAAATGGGGAAATAATGTTTTATCTCTAATTATTTATTTATCTTAAAAGGATTGTGGGACAAAATAGCATCCTTTTAGAGTCATCCCATATTCTTTTTGATGGGATGGTATCTTTTTTTACCTGTACTAGAATGAGTACCATTAAAATTTGGTAGACATCCCAGACTCTAATTCAAACATCGCCATTAATTAGGTGGAATGAATTTGTCTGTGGACTACATCAGCTCAAAATTTTAGGGATAACATCTGATTTTTTATAGAGATAGGTTTTTCTTACCCAAATATTCTGATAGATATGAATAACATGCATACGTTTCTTGAATTATCTCTAATTTTGGAGCACCTATTATGCCCACATCAACTCAGGCCAAACACCCCTCAAGAACAGAAGTATCAGTCCTCCTTCTTCCCTTGATTTTGATATATCTAATAAGAACATAATGTTTAATCATTATAATGAGGCCTTTCTTCCTAAATACATGAATTAAGATCTAGATTAAAGATATTTTTATTCCTAAAATAACTAATATAAACCATCCCTTCCATAATATAAACACCCTTGGAGGAGATGTTGGCAAAAGGGAAGTTGATATGCTTTATGAACCAAGATACCAAGAACTAACTCTTAATCGAAGAGAGAGTAGTGCCCCTCAAAATCTTGTGACCATACAAAGGTAGGTAATTAATTTTTGGGTACTGACAACGGTATGATGCTGAGGACTTTTCTAGATATTTTATAGTATGCTCAACCACGTCATAGTAACTTGGCCCAATGGATTTGATCATATTAGTGGAATGTGTGATTGCCTATTCAGTAGAATTCATCAAATATTCCATTAAAAATTACAATGAATCCAAAACAATTATCCCATTATGTTAAAATATTGACTTTGAAAAGATAAAAAAATTTACATAGAAGAAGTACAAAATTCAGAGAAGAAAAAAAATCCTGAAATACCATGGAAAATGTCCCACACATAGTCCCTTTGAAAAGTTTCTAGGTGAAATCCCCTTGGTCGATTCCTTTTCAATAGATCCTCAATGAGGTATTACCCACGTAGCACTATATCCAAAAGTGGTCGTACCTAGGGAATCACATCAGAAGACCTTTATGAAAACTAAAATGTAGAAAATTTGAGTGGAATACCTACACATAGAGAGAGAAAATCATAATCCTGAACACCAAGGAAAATGAAAAAGGAACCAATTACATTTATAGACACAACTAGCCTATCTTGGAAGCATGTGCGTATGTTCTATGTCACGGACCTACCCTCCATAACTATTCCACACCCCAACACTGAAGACCTATGCGATCTGTCTATTTAGACTACATAAACATTTCACCATTCTACCCAAGTACTAGATCCTCCTCTTTTTATCGGATCCCATCCTGATGGGGGATTTTATTGACACTCTATCTTTCCATGTGGAGTGAGAATATTATCATGCATAACATAAGCATTTTGAATTGCTAAATAACCTCAAGGAAGATCAAAGGTACAATCCCATGTTGACCTACGCATGCATACCCTATAACATCATGAGGATGGTGAATCCCCCATGTGCACCACCAAAGGGAAGGACACCCCTGCACAGGGAACCTACACCAAGCATCTACACCCATAAAATATGTGGGTAGAATCCCTCGACCAGGACCCCTTCTTTTCCTATAAATAGAACCCTTGGGCTCCTCATTTTCATAACTAAAAAATCGAAAGAAGCCCCAAGTTTTGCTTGCGTATCCCCGTACCCTAATCTTAAAAAATTATCTAAGTAGCTCTTCGAAACTCGAGATAAGAGGGAATTAAGGGGGATAAGTGATATCAAAGTTCCTTCAGGATACTGAACATATGACACCTACATGAGGACCTATTCTCTCTTGGTGATAAACTGCTGGTCAAATTCCCCTTTCATTAAATAAGGGACCTATGAAAAACCCCTCCATGGACATCTGAGGAGACACATGGTGCCAAGGCTAAAGCCTTTTCCATGTACTTTTTCATAGGTGATCCATTTCCCAAGGCATACCCAGCCTTTGTAGAATTATAACCCCATGTACGAAGCACTTCAAGTTCCTCTCAGAACCTATGTGAGGAATCCATGCCCCCAAGGCTAGGGCCTACGCATTCCCCTCTTTGAGTCCCCTTTCAAGACACCAATGGTAGAAATCATTTCCCTATGCTTCCATTTCCCTAAAATGACCAAGATTAAACCACCACCAAAACCCAAAGACTTTAGATACCATTGATAATGGAACCCCATAATATATAATGTTTTTATTTTTACTTCTTTAGACATATATTTCCTGAACATTCCCTACCATATGGTTAGGATTATTGGGGTGAGTGAGATTTTTTATCCCTTAAATCACTAGGGCCCCTACCCTGGAGTTATTTTCATGGATTTCTCGCTCTTAGATACAAGGTCTAGGACTATTTGATACCCTTGTCATCTCTAATACCTAGAGCCTCCAATTCCTAGTGAGGAGGGTAAGGATTATGCTTGATTATACATAAAATAAGAATGAGATCATCCTCCCTCTCAACAAGAAATATTTTAGGGAATCCCTCCTCGAGTAAGCCTCTGGCCTTTCTTGTAGGAGGTTTTACTCTTAGTCCTCCTCTCTCCCTTAGAAATCAGATCATAGAGTCCATGGGTACCAGATTCCTCTCCTATCCCTACCATAGATCCAACCTCTTACACAAGAAGAGAATGAGAAGTGTGTGGTATATCGAATATTATGCCTCCTCTTTGTCCATGAAATTAAAGCATGACTCATCCTGACTCATAAAGACACAAACGATATCCATGACATCAACCTCCAAACCATTAGGTTCATGTTTTGGTAGGGGATCAATGTTACAATATTCCTCTCTCCTTCCTTCAAAATTCCATCATGGGCGTGGGTCCTCAAGGCCATGTATCCAAACCTAGGGAAATGTAGATTGTATGGTTTCCGGGATCTTATATCTCCTTTTGTTTCACAAATTGAGCATGATTCAAATGGGCATAGAGGTTGAGGGTGGTAATGAAATCCACACGATTCTAACCAATCCAATGGAATCCTCCATAGGAATAGGCCCCAATCATATAAAACATGGTAATTTTACTCAAAACTAAGCCCCAATCATAACTCAACATCACTAGGGGAATATCTATAGGAGTAATACCCAATTTAATCATCTCAAAGTGAAATACTCTCTTACAAGACAAACCTTTGAGGGACATTGGTGTAGGTCCTCACCATTGAACTTCTTGGGATTTTATTCCTGTCTAAATGAGATATTTAAGAATCCTCTTTGAGGTCCAAACCCATCACCAAAAATCAACCGTGTATCTCTAGGCCACATTCCAAGTAGTGTTTAATTCAACTTGGAAATTGACATCCCTTTAATGTTCCATAGGTTGCATCGGCATAAGTCCCACAATAAACATTCACTTGGCACCTTCCACCAGAATGTCCTTTCCACATGATGTTAAAATATATTGTTATGTCCTTATCACATTACCTTAAAATGTATATTGTGTCCCATTAAGAAACACAGAACTAGGTGGGTTTTGATCACTCTCACAAGGTTATATAAGAATCTCATTTCATGGGCCCGATCCCAATATCAAAACAAGTTTCTTCTCCCCAAATGACAATACACTCCAAAGTTCCCCTATATATGGAGAGAAAACCAATGTCATCATAATGAAAAAAGAATCACTAATGAGTACATGAGACAATACCATTGATGGAGATCATCAGATACATACTGATATCTCTATTTATGAAGAACCTCATATACATACAGATGATTCTAATTCCCATATATGCAAATAATTTATTATTAATTCAATGGTGACCCAGATCGTACTATGGAATTAATGAAGGATTCACAAACATGTCTTAAATCTATAAGAGAGTCCCAAAGTAAGTAATAATTTTCCCAAGAAGGGTGTGATGATCCAGACCTCCCATCCTCTCGACCAATGTGAGTTCTAAATCATCGTTGGCCAAACATCTTGATGATTAATTTCCTTTGGAAAGTAGGTCCCCATGGATATAGAATCATTGGCTGTTTCCGGTTCTATGAAAAAACCCATTAGAAACCATTTGGAAATAATTATTCATGGCCTGAACATATTATTCGAGTGAAAAAACCTTAAAAACACTTTAAAACCCTAAAATAACCCTAAAATCCCTAAAAAATATAAACCCCCTAAAAAATCTAAAACCCGAAAAATGCCAATAACTTCTAAAAACCGTAATATTTCTAAAAACACTAACAAATACTAATAACACACTATAATAAATAAAACCCCTAAAATGAATAAAAATGTCTAAAACCCCTAAAAAATATAAAAAACACTAAAAATCATAAAAATACCTAAAACCATCAAAAAACACAAAAGCCCTAAAAAGACACAAAAACCCTAAAAATCCAAAAAACCCTTAAAACACCTAAAACCATAGAAAAACACCAAAACCCTTAAAAATCCTAAAACCTAATAAAAACTCTTAAAACACCATATAAATAATAAAATCCTAAAAACCATATAACGTTCTAAAAAACTTAAAAACCCTTAAAAACCTGAAAACCCTAAAATTCCTCAAAAGGGTAAATCCTAAAAAACATTCAAAATCCATAAAAATACATAAACACCCTAAAAAACATAACAAACCCTAGGAAATCCTAAAAACACTATAAATTCTAAAAAATTATAAAACCCTAAAAATGCCTAAAACCTTTAAAATACCTGAATCCCTAAAAAACACTAAAACCCTAAAAAACCAAAATACCTTAAAACCCAAAAAAACCACTAAAAAACCAAAATCCAATGAAAAAACATAAAGACCATAAAAACCTGAAAAACAATAAAATGTAACCCTATAAATACCATAAAAGTCCCTAAAAACCCATAAACGTAAAAAAAATCCCTTAAAACCGTAAAAACTAAAAAACCCTTAAAATTCCTTAAGACCCTAAAAACCCTTAAACTATAAAAAAAACCATAAATACACTAAGAACCTCAAATAACACTAAAAATCCCTATACTATTCATAAAATTACCTAAATCAATAAAAAATAATAAAACCCTAAAAATATATAGAAACCTTAATAAAAACTAAAACCCCTAAAAATAATAAAAACCCCCAAAACCCCTAAAATCAATAAAAAATACTAAAACCCCTAAAACCTATTAAAACACCTAACAACACTAAAAAACCACTAAATCCATAAAAACCTAAAGCCCCAAAAAATCATAAAAATCACAAAAAATCTAATAAAAAATATAAAACCAATAAAACAATAAAAAAAACTCTAGAAATAAAAAAAACCCTAAATATTTTAAACACCTAAAAAATCTTAAAAACCCTAAAACAATAAAATCCCCAAAAAAATAAGAACTCTAAAAACACCCTTGAAAAGATCAAAACCCCAAACAACCCAAAATACGCAAACACCCTTACAAATCCATAAAAAATAGTAAAACACTTAAAATAACCCTAAAACCCCTAAAACCATAAATACCTAAAAACCCAAAAAAAGACTCAAAAAACTAAATACCCTAAAAATTAACTAAAAAAACAAAAATTCCCAAAACCCCCAAAAACCCCAAAACCATTAAAAATTCTACAACTATTAAAACACCTAAACCCCTATACAATACCCTAATAACACTAAAAACATCTAAAAACATAAAAAACATTAAAAACACTAAAAACCTATAAAAATAGTTAAAACCCGACAACCGTAGAAACCTTAAAAACACTTTAAAATGTTTAAAAATAGTATAAACCCTTATAAATCCCTAAAATCCCTAAAACCCTATAAAACACTAAAAGAACCCAAAATCCTTAAAAACCCAAAAAACAATAAAATATTAAAAACCATAAAAAATATTATAAATCCTTACAAACCATAAAACACTAAAAACTAAAAAAATTGTATAAAACATTAAACACCCTTAATACACCTAAAATCAAAAATACCCAAAAAAAAGACACTAAAACCCTGAAAAATAAAAAAAACATTAAACGCCTAAACCCCCAGAAAAACTTTAAAACCCTAAAAACTATTAAAAACACTAAAAGACCTAGAAAACCCTAAAAACCCTGAATCCCCTTAAATTCGTTTAAAATTAATAAAAAAACTAAAAACTATAAAAAAAATAAAATAATAAAAATACCATCAATACCATTAAAACCTATTTAAAACCCTAAAATTCTTAAAAATCCTAAAAACCTAAAAATCCTAAAAAACCTAAAAATGATAAAAAGTAAAAAAATTCTATATTAGCCTAAAAAACTCTAAGAATGCAAGAAGACCCTAAATACCCTAAAAATATAAAATAACCTAAATATTCTGATACCACTAAAAGACCCTAAAAATCCTAAAAAACTAAAAGAACCTAAAACCCCTTAGATAACCTAAAAACCTAGAAAACTGCCCCAATCTCCTAAAAACCCTAAAACCCTAATATCCAAAATAGACCCTAAAAACTATGAAACCACAAAAAACTAAGAAAATAAAAATTCCTATAAATCCTAAAACTCGTAAAATAACTCAAAACCGCTCATAATCGAAAAAAATCTATTAAACTGCCCAAAACAATCCAAAAATTACCCTATAAAATAAAATAGACATAAAAAACCCTACCGCCTAAAACCCTAAAACACCTTAATAATCATAAAAACCGTAAAAAACCTAAAAACACATAAACCCTCTAAAAATGCTAAAATCCCTAAAAATCCCCTGAAGACCCCTAAAACCTAAAAACATTAATATTCAAAAGGAAAAGCTTAAATCCCCCAAAATTCTTAAAAATCCTTAAAAACCCTTAAAAACCTAAAAACTTTAAATCTCTTAAATACACACAAAAACCCAATAAAACACAAAAAAAAACAAACAAAAAATTGAACCCCCCCTATAATCTAAAAAACCTCTAAAAACATGAAGAAACTAAAAACCCTAGAAATTCCCCAAAAAATTAAAAAAACATAAACACCCAACCCCAAAGATCATAACATCCCCAAAAACCTAAAAGACACAAAAAAACCAAGAATACAATAAAAGGCAATACAACCCTAAAAACCCTATAAATACCCTAACACACTATAAAAACACTTAAACACCATAAAAACCAAAAAATCCAAAAAAAAACTATAAAACCCCAAAAAAACAGAAAACAACATAAAACTCCTAAAAACCACTAAACACCCTAAAATACCCTAAAACCCCTAAAAACCCTAAAAACCACAAACACCCTTAAAAACATAAAGACTATAAAAACATAAAAAAATGAAACATGCCTACAAACCCAAAAACACTCTAAAATTCTTAAAACCCTAAGAACATAAAAATCCTTAAAATCCGTACACAACTAATAACTAATAAAATACCTAAAAATCTAAATAAGGCCCTATAAATCCCTAAAACCACTAAAACTATCCAAAAAATCCTAAAACCTTGAAAACCATATAAAACCGTAAAAATCCTAAAAATTATAAAATCTCAAAAAACACTAATACCATAAGTCCCCCTAAAATAAAAAACCCCTAAAAGACCTAAAAACCGAAAAAAATTCATAAACCCCCATACAACATAAACCTATTAAAACTCAAAAACCCCTAAAAACCGTAAAATCCATTAAACGCCCAGAAACCCCTTATAAACCTAAATTCCCTATAACACACTAAACCCCCCAAGCCTTTTAATATGTTAAAAAAATAGAAAAAACATTAAAAATATTAAGAAACCTAAAACCCTAAAAGACCCTAAAACCCTTAAAAAGTCTAAAGAATCATAAAACCCCATAAAATCACTATAAAAATCATAAAAGATCCTAAAGCCCCAAGACTCCAAAAAAAACCTATAAGAACCTAAAAACCCCTATAAACCATTAATCCCAAAAAAATATAAAACCCCCTACAACAATTATAGAAAACACTAAACCCCTAAAAACATAAAAAAACCCTAGAAACCCATAATACCACTAAAACCCCGTAAACCCCTCAAAATCCTTAAAAAATCCTAAATCCCTAAAAGAAGTAAAAACCAATAAAACCCCTAGATACACCTAGAAAGGCCTAAATTCCATAACCATACTTTAAAACAACAAAAAACCCTAACAACCCTAAAATAATAAATAATCCTAAAAAATCCAAAAATCTTAATAAACCTAAAATCCATGAAAACCCCAAAATGACTTTTAAACCCTAAAACCCTAAACAAATCCTAGAAAGCCTAAAACTCAAAAACCATTCAAAACATAAAACCCCCTAAGAACCATAAAAACATTTAATATACCTTAAAAAACTAATGATCATAAAAACCCTTCAGAACCCCTAAAACCCAAAGAGGCCCTAAACACCCTAAAATATGAAAAGACCCCTAAAACATTAAAAACCCTAAAAATTATTGAAAAACATAAAAACTATAAAACACCTTAAAATAAAAACAAATATAAACCCCATAAAAGTCCCTAAACCCTTAAATTTCCAAAAAAACCATTAAACCCCTAAAATCGAAAAAGACACTAACATCCCAAAACGACCCTTAAAACCACTAAAACCCCTATAAGATACTAAAACCCAAAAAAAACCTACATGATAGTGAAACCCCTAAAGACCCTAAAACACCATAAACCCTAAAAGATTAGAATTACCTTACATTTCCCTAAAGGACACTAAAAAACCCTAAAGCCCAAAAGGAACCTTAAAACCCCAAACCCACATTTAACACTAAAAACCCTAAACACCCATAAAGGACCCTAAACAGCCCTTTAAACACTAAAAACCCCCTAATGACCCTAATCCATAAAAACCCTAGGAGACCATAAACATAATAAATCACTTTAAAACACCCTAAAAACCTCTATAGAGGATAAAAACCATAAAAGACCCAAAAATCAAAAAATAACCCTAAAACTCCTAAAATACCACAAAACAATTCAAGAACCTTAAAACCATAAAACCCCTAAATTCCTAAAATGTCCCCCTAAAAACCCTAAAAACAATTAAATCAAAAAAAATGATTAAATACCTTCAAACACCATTAAAAACACTAAAAACACTTAAAAATTAAAAACCCTAAAAACCTTAAAAACCCCTAAAAACCTATTAAACCCCAAGAAAAAACCTAAAATGAATTAATAAACATAGAAACACTAAAAGGTCTAGAAAACCCCTAAAATCCCTATAATCCCTGAAATAGCTTAAAAATTGAAACCTATAAACCATAAAAACCATAAAAATCCTAAATATCCTAAAAACATTAAAAATTCTAAAACCATAAAAACCATAAAAAATTTTAAATAAACGAATAACCCTTAATAACCTAAAAATGCTAAAAACCGTAAAAAACTGAAAATACCCAACACCCTTTAAATCCTAGAAAAGATTTAATACCCCTAAAATCTCTAAAACCACTAAAAACCCTTAAACACGTCAATCTATAAAAAATCTATAAAACCCACAAAAACCATAAAAACTCATAAAAATACTAAAAAAACTAAAAACCCAAAGACCTAAAAAAACCCACAACCCTACAAACCCTAAACTCTAAACCCCCCTTAAAATACTAAACCCCATAAAAACTCTAAACAAAAAAAATCAGTAAAACCCTAAACCCCATAAATCTACAAAAAATTACTAAAACCATAAAAACAATAAAAATCCTAGAAGACTCTAAAAACACTAAAACTCTAAAACACATAAATTCCTTAAAAAATATAAAAAACCAAATACAATCTCCAAAAACCTACAACTATAAAAACCCTAAATCCCTAAAAACCCCTAGCACCAAAAAAACCCTAAAAATTTGGGAAGTCGTAAAACTCCCCAAATCACTTAAAACCCATAAACACCCCAAAAGACCCTAAAACCCCTTTAAACCCCCCCAAAAAACCCTAAAAACCCTAAAAACCCAAAAGACCCTAACACCCTGAAAACCCTAAAACCCCCCAAAACACCTACCCCCCCCCCCCCCCAATGACCCTAAAATATCTAAAAAATCCATAAAACACTCTTAATACTTTAAAAGAAACTAAAAACACAATTGAAACCCTAAATGTCCAAAAAAAACCCTAGAAACCTTAAAACATTAAAATCCATAAAGACCATAAAAACCCAAAACCCCTAAAAACTGTAAAACCCTAAAAAAACTTTAAACCCATAAAATAATAAAACAATAAACACTATGAAGACCATAAGAAACCTTGAAAAACCCTAAAACCCTAAAACCCATAAAACTCTAAAAACCATAAAGGCCATAAAAGTCTTTAAAACCACTAAAATCCAAAAAAAAATCTCTTAAAACCGTAAAGAAATTAAATATCCTAATAAACTAAAAAACACCTATGAAAATACTAATGACTTTCAAAAACCTAAGAAACCATAATTAAATCCAAAATCCCTTAAAACCACTAAAATAACCCTAAAATCACAAACAATTTAATAGCACCCTAAAACCCCCAAAAAACCCCTAAACCCCTATAAAATTGAAAAGCCCTATATGCCCCTCAAAACCAAAAAACAATAATAAATACCATAAAATAATCCTAACAACCATAAAAATAACACCCTAAAAACACAAAACACCCTAAAAACTAGAAAACATAAAAACCTTTAAAATCCATAAAAACACTAAAACCCCAAAAAAGACAATACAAACCTTAAGAACCCAAAAAACCGCCCAAAACCTTAAAAACCATAAGACCCCTAAAAATAGTTAAAATATCTAAAACCCAAAAAACCCCCAAACCCCAATAAGACCCAAAAACCCAAAAACCTTCAGAAGTCCTTAAAACCCCAAACACACTGAAAAACTTTTAAACCTCTAAAAATCCCTAAAAACACTAAAAACTAATAAAACCCATAAAAATATTTAAAAACTAGGAATCCCATTAAGAAGACTCAAAACCGAAAAACCATAAGCATCTAAAAGTCCAAAAAAATCTAAAATCCTAAAAATCCATGAAAACACTATGAAACCCAAAAAACTCAAAAAACTGAAAATACCCCCTAAACCCCCTAAAATGACTTAAAACCAAATAACCCCTAAAAACATGAAATCGAAAACACAAAACTAAAAACCCAAAAACCGTAAAAATCTTATAAGGCCTAGAAACCTCAAAACCCCCTTAAAACCCCTAACAACACTATAAATCTCTAAAACATATAAAACCCTAAAAAGAAATTAAAATCCATAAACCCTAAAATACCTAAAACACAAAAGGCCCTTACGAAACCCTTTAAAACCTAAAATACCCTAAAAACCATATAAAATCCATAATAAGATCCTAAAACCCATTAAACGCCCTAAAAACCCTAAAAACCATAAAACCCTAAAAACAATAAAAAACGCATAAAACACTAAAAATCCCTCAAACCCATATAAACCCTAAAAACCCTATTAACTCTAAAAAACCTTAAAGCCCTAAAACAATCTTAAAAAACACTACAAACTGAAATACCCCCTAAAATCCCTGAAACTCCTGAAAACCCTAAAAACTCATCAAACCACTTAAAACCACTAAAATGCATGAAGGACGCAAAAAAATCATAGGCACCCCTAAAAACCCAAAGTTCCAAAAAAATTTAAAAACCCTAAAAAGTCTCCAATAAACCCATAAAACCATAAAATGCCTAAAAATCCAAAAAATCCCTTAAAACCTTAAAATCTCTAAAAACCATAAAACACCAAAAAAATCCTAACCCCCCTTAAAAACCCTAAAAACACTAACCCCCCCCCCCAAAAAAATACATTTTTAAACCCAAAAACTCCATAAAACCCCTAAAACCACAAAAAAAAATAAAAATATCCACAAACACTAAAAACCCATAAAAACCCTTTAAAAATACCATAACCCTAGTAAAACCAAATAACAGTAAAAACCCATAAAAACATTTATAATGATTAAAAGACCTAAACCCCCAAAAATATATTAAATCCCTAAAACTCCTAAAATCTAAAAATAACCTAAAAATCATAAAAGACACTAAAATATCACAAACCCAAATAAAGTCCCTAAATGGTCCTAAAAGATAATAAAAATCTAAAACAACCCCAAAACCCTAAAAATAGTAAAAAAACTAAAATCCTGAAAAACCCTAAAAACTATAAAAACACTAAAACAATCCAGAAAACCAAAAAATAAATATAAAACCCAAAACTATAAAACTATAAATTCCCATGAAACCTTCAATACTCTAAAACCTCTAAAATCCATGAAATCCACTAAATATTACTAAAACTATAAAATCCCTTAAAACTCTAAAAAATTATTAAAACCCTAAAATCCACTAAAAATCTCTAAAACCCTATAAAAACCAATAAAAGGTTTCATACTAAGGATAATATGAAAAAAGATGGTTTGAAGCTGACATATATTTGCTACCTCCGCTTTAAGTCTAAGGAGAGCATTCAACATACATTCCTCCATTGTTGGATTGCTGCTGGTTTGTGGGCTCACGTGAAAGATATTTTTTGTTTCAATTACAGCATGAAAGGGATGGTTTGCAAGATGATATCTAGTATGGAGGATCTGAAACGTAGCTAGCAGGTTTATAAAATGAAACTAATAGGTGTCGTGGCCACTGTTTTTTATATCTTTATTGCTCATAATGTAGTGGCCTTCAACTAGCTTCCTTTCTCTTCCCATGGTAGAGTTGTTAAAATCCATAGGGAGATTCAAGAGGTGTCTCATATACAAGAAATTTCGATGTTTAATGACGTCAATGATATCATACTCTTGTATTTTCTTGGAGTTTTTGGCCGGATAAAAAACTGTATGTTCTAAAATTCATTTTATGGATTCCCCATATTATATCCTGGATCAAGGTGAATGTGGACAGTGCATCTTTGGGAGCACCTAGCCCCTTAGGTTGTATATGGGTTTTCCAGACACACATATAATTTTTGAAAGGATGCTTCTATAATTATATTATAGTTGGATGTTTATACGAAACTGAGATTTAGGCAATGATGAAGGCCGTCAAATTTGTGGTTCAGTTCGGGTGGAAGTTTCTTTGGCTTGAAACCGACTCGATACTTGTGGTGTATGCACTCAAGAACAAATCACGAAGAGTTCCTTGGAGTATTATCTCACAATGGATTGAATGTATCAGCCTTTTTTAGGCTTTCACTATCAATTTCGCATTCTTAAAGGAAGGTGAACTCAGTTGAAGATGCTCTCTCTATATAGGAAATTATGGAAATGATCTTGATGTGGTCTTTTATCACCCTGTATTTTTGCACACCCTTCATGGAATCTGAAATGAAGGGTGATTTTCACACTTTTTTTGTAAGAACTTCTTATAATGCTCTATTTTTTACTCTTCTAATAAATTTTTGTGGACCAGGTATGCCGGGTCCCATGCACTGTTTTCCCAAAAACCCTAAAAACCAAAAAAACCCAAAAAAAAACATGGAAAATTGTAAAAAAATTAAAAAACCCCTTAAACCCCCCCCCCAAATACTAAAAAAACTAAACCCCAAAAAAACTTCAAAACCCTAAGAGACCATAAAACCCACTAAAAAGAGTAAAAATACTAAAAAACTAAATCCCTTAATACCTCTAAAAACCCGAAAAACCATAATAACACTAAAAACCATAAAAATAATTAAAACCCTTAAAACCATTTAAACCGTAAAACCCTTAAAAGGATAAAAACTATTTAGAACCCTAAAACCCCATAAAACCCCTAAACCGATAAAAACTCATAAAGAACCCTAAACCCCATAAAACACTAAAACCCCTAAAAACATTAAAACCCCTAAAAACATTAAAACCCCTAAAAGGACCTATAAAACCATAAATCAGCTAAAAGACCCTAAAAACCATAAAACACTAAATGAAACTAAAACCAATTAAATCCCTAAAGTACCCTAAGACCCCTATAAAAACCATACAATACCATATAATACCCTAAAAACATATAAAAGAAGCAATAATACATAAAAACCATAAATATCCATAAAAACATAAAAACCCCTAAAAGACCCTAAAAACCCCTAAAACACTTTTAAGGATTCTAGAAACCAATATACATTAAAGAACACTAAAAAAACTAAAACTCCCCAAAATGACCCTATAACCCTTAAAAACTCTTAAGGACCCTAAAACCCCTAAAAACTCCCTAAAGGGCCCTAAAATGCCTAAACCGGGTAATACACCCTAAAACCCTAAATGTACATAAAATACCATAAAAAAGAAATTATAAAACATAAACCACCTAAAAACCTGATAGACCATAAATAACCTAAAAATAACTAAGGACCCTAAAACCACTAAAAACCCTAAAAACCCAAAAATACCCTAAAAGTCCCCCAAACCCCTAACATTTTATAAGGCTCTAAAAACTATAAAATCCCTAAAACCCAAAAATCCATAAAAATCATAAAACCTAAAATCCCATAAAAACTATTTAAAAACATAAAAACCCAAAAAACCCAAAACCCAAAAAACCCAAAAAAAACCTTAAAAACCCTCAAAATCAAAAACCCATAAAAACCACAAAATACCCTAAATGGCACTAAAATCCCTCAAAAACCAGAAATACCAAAATACCATAGTGTAAATTAAAAACCATAAACCACTAGAAGTTCATAAAAACCCTAAAACCATTAAAAACCCTAAAACCATAAACCCCTAAAAATTATTAAATGCATTAAAGTCCATAAAAATAAAAAACATAGGACTCAAAAACCCATAAAAACACTAAAATATATTTAAAACCATAAAAAAAACCACGAAAAACCGAAAAAAATTAAACAACCCTTAAACCCCTAAAACAATAAAATCCCTAAAACCACTAAAATCTCCTAAAAAAACAAAAACCCCATAAAAAACTAAAATCCTAGATATCATCAATAACACATAAAACATTAAAAGAACCCACAAACCCCTAAATCCATAAATCCTTAAAAATCATTACACCCACCAAAAAACCCAAAAATCTCATAAAATTCCTTAAAAACCCTAAACCCTTAAAAGTCTAAAATCTCTAAAAACTAAAAAACCATAAAAACCATAAAAGCACTTATTACCCCACCAAACCTAAAAACACAAAAACTCATAAAACACTAATATACCCTAAATCCTAGAAAAACCCTATAAATCCCAAAAAATCATAAAACCCATAAAAACACGAAAACCCCAAAAATCCCTAAAAACCCAAAAAACCTACAACACTACTAAAACCCAAAAAATACTAAAAAAACCTGAAAAAATATAAAGAACCATAATGTTCATAAAAACCCTAAATACCATACCCCACCATAAAAAACCTAAAAACACCTAAAATATAGAAACACTAACCCCCGCCACCCAAAAAAACTACAAAAATCAAAAACATAATCCTAAAAAAATTAAAAACACTAAAACCATAAAATCTATAAAACCCATAACATACCTAAAAATCCTAACACCCACCCCAAACCCCTAAATGACCTTAAACCCCTAAAAACCTTAAATGACCCATGAAATCCTATAAAAAACTTAAAATACCTTCAAACACCCTTACAAACCCTAAAAATATAAATCCCTAAAACTCATAGAACCTTAAAACCCTAAAAAACAAAAACCCTAAAAAACCCGGAACATCCTAAAAACCGTAAAACACTGAAAAATATATAACAAACCTAAAAATCTAAACACCCCTAAAGATGATAAAAATCCATAAAAATATAAAAAACATAAGGAAACTCTACAAACCCAAAAAACCCCTAAATTGTTTTTGAAACCCTAAAAACCCTAAAAACCGAAAGATAATTATAAAACCATTAATAGATAAAATATAACCTATAAAACATAAAAACACAAAAAACTGAAAAAAAACATTGGAAAATATAAAAACTCTAAACCCCTAAATCCTCAAAAAACATAAATATCCTAAAAAACACCACAAACACCTTAAATGAGCCTAAAAACATATAAAAACATATAATTATGAAAACCTTAAAACCTAGAAAAACCTATGAACCTAAAAATCCTAATAAACCCAAAAGTACATAAATATCCTAAAAACCATAAAACCCCTAAAAATCCTAAAAACTAGAAATATTTTAAAAATTAAAAAACATTAAAAAAAAATAAAACCCTAAAACCCATAATACTTCCTAAACACCTAAAACCCTAAAAACATTTAAAACCCAATAAAAACATTAAAAACATGAAAAAATCCCTAAAAACACTAAAATTACATTACACCCCTAAATCCCTAAAAAAATTAACAACCTTAAAACCACTAAAAGGATTAATACCCTTAAAACCCCTAAACCCTTTTAATCCGTTAAATCCCCTAAAACCCCTTAAAAATACAAAGAAATACTAAAAAATAATAAAAACCTGAAATCCCTAAAACACCTAAAACCCCAAAAAACCTTGAATAACCTGAAGGACCCTAAAACCCATAAAACCAATAAAAATATATAAAACCCTAAACACCCTAAAAACCATGAAAATTCAAAAAACCCTAAAACTCCTTAAAACCCAAAGAAACCCAAAAATAATAAAAAACCTTGAGAAACCCAAAAAACCTTAAAGATCATAAGGCCCCAAAAAATAATTATAAGACCCTAAAAAGGCCTAAAAATAAAAAATTACCCAAAACCATAATAGGCTATAAAAGTAACTCAAACCCCTTAAAGAACCCAAAAATGTCCCTAGAAATCCAAAAAGACCTAAAAGACACCAAAAGTCTTAAAAACCTAAATGTCCCTAAAAACCCTAAAAAATCTTAACGACAATATAAATTCTAAAGACTATAAAATACCCTAAAACCACTAAAAGGATCTTTAAAACCTAAAAACACTAAAGGATAATAAAAACCCTAAAGGATCCTATAGAACCCCAAAAACCCCAAAAGGACCTGAAAACACTAAAAACCATCAGGACCAAAAAAATCCCATGAAAACCCCTAAAACCATAAAAACACTCAAACATCATCAAAACCCTAACAACCATTAAACACTTAAAAAATTCTAAAATAGCATAAAACCCCTAAAAGAACATAAAGGGCTCCTAAAACCCCAAAAACCCTAAAAGATCCAACAACCCCTAAAAGATAATAAAAAACTCTAAAACCACTTAAAAGAACATGAAGAAAATAAACTCCACTGAAAACCATAAAAATACTAAAATCTCTAAAAACACATATAAACCCTTAATGAACCAAAAAAATTTAAAAACCTAAGAACACATAAAAATTCAAAAACCCAAAAAATGAAAAAAACCGAAAAACCCTAAAAAAACCAAAAAACATAAAAGATCCTAAAAACCATAAACCCACTATAAATCCATAAAACCATAAAAACTAAAACACTTAAACTCTCCAAAAATTCAAAAAAAACCAAAAAAAAGACCCATGAAATCCCTAAAACACTAAAAAATATACACCGTAAAAAACATTAAAACCCTAGAAAAGCCTAAAACCCTCTAAAAGTCCCTAGAAGGTCATATAATCCCCCAAAACCCTAACATATACCCAATACCCTAAAATCCCCAAAACACCTTAAAAACCATATAGAATCTTAAAAACCCTCAAAAGGATAAAGACTACCTGCTAAAATACCAAAAAACCCCGTAAACACCCAAAAAACCCCCCAAACCTATATTTCTGTAGGATTGTTGAACCAAAGAGATGGGGGGTGTTTGATCAATGTTTTTATTTTTAAAAATTTATATATGTATGAAATTTAAACCCTATAGCTTCTTGGATATAATTTTTACCAACCTTTTATATGAATCACACTAGCATGAAATGATTAGAAATTAAACATGGTACATAAGATTTATAAGTTTCAACCTCAGTGTGGGAACCTACATCCTTTCCATAACAAAATTCATTGGTCTATAAAATTTTTTTGTTATAAATAAGTGATTAAAATGTTGATTTAACTCCCATTATTATAATTATATCTCCTAATATGTATGGTTATATTGACTACTAATTGTTTACAATTCTTTGCTTACAAAAATGGCCTATAAAAAAATTCATGAAACTTTGTAAATAAGCTCCTACATGGTCCATATGGAAACCTATGTCTGGTTTTCTCCATAAAAAAGTGTTCATAAGGTGCAATATTTTCTATGTCTGGTAAATGTATGCTTAGTGGGCCCCAGTAAAACTGTGCATGTTTTATTACATGAGATATGTTCTATTATGAATACCATTATTCCTATATTATACATGGAATATCTATCTAATTATCTTTGTATAGGATGTATGAACTAAAAACAATTCCCAATGCCTTCCTCAAAACATATGTCTTGTAATTTTCTTCCACTAAAAATGAATCTCAGTTGGAAACTAGCACTAACACAAACTCTTCAGTGTTTCAACCTTTTGCATGGGTGAATAGTGTTCTCAAAAACATTAATTACTATAATTTCATCCTATCTATATTGGTGATCCCATATTATTAATTTCAGGAAAACAATTTCACTTCCCCACTAACTGAAATTCAAAAAAAATATTATTCCTCATTTTATAAAATTCACCTAGATGCCGCTCAACATTTTTATAATATTCATAAATTTTTTTGAAGCGTTATGTTTTCTCTATCCAACACTATTTATTAAAACTTCTTTAACTTTATACATTGAGTAACTCACCCTAACTCCCTTGAATTTTGGAAAGATAATAAATCACATGATAAATAAAATCATCATTATAATTATAGAATTTATATGGTTTTGGAAATATCTTTAAAATCCTTATTCAATGGAATGTTTGTATGATACTTGATTAAGAACACTCTGTCTAGTTCTTTCTATATGATCTTATTTTATACCCATCTCATTCTCACAAATTATAATTCTAATCCTGGATTATATTTTTTTGGTTTATACATTTTTTACAAACTAAGCAGCAATATCTTCATATAGGTTATAATGTATGATTGATTATCTGTATCTGATAGATCTGAAAATTATTCATCTGATCACCTTCCATTTCAAGAGATGTGTCTGAAATATTGTTTTTGGTGATCATTGTATAGAAATTTATTTCTAGAGGACAATTTCTGAAAACAAATCAGATCCCTCCTTTGAGTTTTCACATCTTTTACAAGTTTGTAAACATCATATTAGATCCTGACATTTTGTGATGTTAGTAACTTTTACAAATTTCATTGAATCATATAAACCAATAAAAAAATATTTTTTAAAATTTTATGTAAACACCCTAAATTCATTATTTCCGCAATAAATTTCATAAAAAATATTCTTATTAAACTTTATTAATAATGTTTATTAACAAACTGTTGAAAACTGATTTAATAAAAACATTCATAACATAATAATGTTGACAAAAAAAACATTATAACTAATCATAATAAAGGTTCTTCAATATCCCTATTTTGATTTATTGGAAACATTCATTAACAAATTTTACAATCCACTCAATATTTTTTACACACATCATTTTTCTACTTTCCATCAAACCATATCTTTTATAAAAGAGGGTGTCCTGACACCACACTACTTTATATATTAGTTTTTTAAGGAATTCCATCCCTTAGTGATAAAAATTTTTTCCATGTAAATATAAATCTTTATCACTCTCTATTTTTATCTATTGATTTTTATCTCAACTTTTTTTACTCTATAAAACTTCTCTAATTTTTTATCTCCCTCGTTTTATGATAAACACAATTTCAAATTAATTTGAGAAAGAGTTGTATTTACTCCCCACCATTTCATGAAGACTTATTTATTACTCTCCCACATTTTCAAAATATTTAAAACTATGGTTGGGGAATTTATTAAATTCCAAAGGAATTATTTGGTAGAGGTTAACCATGATGTTTTAGCCTTAATTACACAAGCCTTTATTTAGGAATATAATTCATGAAAACCACATCAATTTGATACTTTATTGAAATATATTCCATGATAACATCTCCACCAGAAACATTCTACATTATGAAATTATACATAATATCAATTTTTTAACATTAATTTTGAATAATATTTTTGGAAAGGTCAATGGAACTGTGATTATCAAAAATAATCTTCATTTATTTTAATACTTTCACTCTAAATTATTCTTTGTTAACATTCATCCAAATCATTTGCTTGCAAGAATGGGTGGTGGAAACATATTCGTATTCCACTGTGCTCAAGGAAAATGAACTCTTTTTCATAATATACCCACTAAGCTAATATTATCCCAAGAAAAATGTTCTTTTAGAAGTTTATTTTCTATCATGGCCATCTCCAATCCAAAAAATATTATTATAACTAAGAATATATAAAACATATCTTCTTAAATAAAAAAACACATAGGAAAATGTCCCATTAACATATCTCATAATTATTTTATTCTAATAGAATATTTGATTCTTTGGGAACACCCTAATATATTGTACACAAAGTAAAAACATAAAAAATTGATTAATGCTTTTACATCGAGTAATATTTTTATCAACCATAGAAAATATTTTTGATTAATTTTTTTTTCAAATTCATATTTAATCATCTGGATAATAAAGAAAATAATAATTTAAATTTATTTGGAATCTGACATTCCAATAATTTTTTAAAATTCTCTGGAATACCTCTCCTATGACAGAAATATATGTCTTTCCCACTATTTCACTTGTCAGCCCACAAAGAAAGGTAATTATCGAAGCATTCTGATTTTAAAATTTATCTTTATTTCTTAAAAAACTCTTTAAAATAATTTTATCTATACCCTATTAAATTATACTATCAACATAAATAATAAAAATCAGGGTACCTATGTTTATGTTCTTTATGTAAAAGATTGTGTGAACTTTTTCTTTATAAATGTCTTATTTTTTTCAAGTAGCTGTCATGATTGGATTACCAGACACTTGGATCATTTATCAAACACTAAAAATATTTTTCATTTTACACAACCTGGTCAAATATTTATCATTTAATAATCCATAAGGTAGTTAAATGTAAATTTATTCCATAATCTCTCTATTTGAGAAAGATTAATTTATGTACTTTTGATGAAATTTGTAGAAACAATGTAAAATCACTACTAAGAACATTATTATAGATTCCAATATCACAATAGAAGAAAACTTTTCTACAAAATATACAAATTCCTCCTATGAATAAACTTCAAAAACAAATAATACATTATTTCTTAAAATTTATCCATGTTCATTAATTTTATTATATACACCCACTTGGAACTAATGATATTATAACTCTTATTTCATAGAATCAACCCATTACTTGTGTTTGAATTCCTATGAAATTGATTCTGGTTTAACCTAAGAGATATGTGATGTCTAATTTTTTTAATCTCAACTTTATTTTGGTTTGAATTGAAGCATTCTGGTTTCTAATAATTTTCTCCGATTATACTTATTTCTTTAGGGTAATAAATTTGAGAGTTTTTCTTATTTTTTTCGCTTTATTCATCACATTATTCTTCTAAATCTTCATACAACTATTTTTTCTCACACTTATCTTTAATTTTTTTAGTTTTTTGGAATTATTCAATTTTTATTCAACAAAAGTTTCAAAAACAATTGTTAAGGTTATTGGAAATTCAATAACTATCACATAATAAGAATCCAACAACTTTTTTATATGTTTATTCAAATATTTATAACTCTTTTCATTAGGTTAATATCCCTTGAAAATTCTATCCTTGGATTTTTCATTAAATTTTCCATGATCTGGATTTCTAATTTTTGGTATGCAAAGATTTCCAAAAACCTTAAAAAAATTTACTAACTTATTTTTGTTATACCACATATCATGGGAAGTCATATTGAATTAAAACCATAAAATAATATGTTACGTACATGTACAAAATTACTACTAGAATCTATATATAAATACATGAAAATTATATACTCATCCAAAATACTTCTTCCCATTTCTACCAATCTTTTATTTTTCTATTCTTCCACACTATTATATTTAGGGATGATGAAAAGTATTTATATTTGATTCTAGGGTTATTTATATTTTATTTGAAATTATTTTATGTATACTCATTTACATTGGTAGTTCTTAGCTTCATTATATAAACACTTATTTCTCTTTCAACTACCCTTCTAAAAATTTTTAACATTTCTACATCCTCTGATTTGTGGTTGGGAAATATTATGTTGGTAATATAAGTGAATTCATAAATAAAAGTGGTAAACTAAAAAATATAATTTTGTTGATTGATGCCTCATCAACCCAAAAATATCAAAGTGTATAAGATCAATAGGTCTACCTTATTGAATTTAAATTTTCTTATTTCATTCACCTATCATATTCCGTTTCTGAAAAGTTGTAAAAATAACATCATATTTTCTCTTTAGATATAGTAAATTAATTATTGAATCATAATTGGAAAGTGTACTCATGCTTTTCTGGCCAATACTCCCATGTCATTAATTCCAAAACATGTTTTTATCCTTAACACTCTAGTATCAATTGTTACAATGACCTCCAATATAAAATGGATTTATACTTGTTCTTTCTCCACTTACCCAACTCTAACATATTTTAAAGATATAAATATACTTGGATATTTCATAATTATCAATATCTTCCATCATCGCGATGTCTTCTAACACTCAGTAAGTTTTTTTGAGCCCATTAAAATATAAAACTTTTTAGATTTTAGCTTCTTAGCTTCAATCTCACCTGTTCTTATATCTCTTATTTTTTAGGAACTATATATTCCCAAAGTAACTTCTTATAAATCAAAATTTTGTAAATATTTAATGATCATTAAATCACCTATAACATGTAAGGAACAACCACTCTGAAGAGTCCATAAAAAATCATTTTTCTTTTTTTCAGAGTTGTCTAAAAAATAAAAGATATTTATTCTACTCTCTTCTTTTTGGCCACTCATTATTTTCTATCATAAGATGTTTTTGAAGAAATATTTCTTAATAATTATTTATTAAAGTGAACTAGTTGCTCACATATTTCTCAATCATCCTATAGATATCCAAATTGATTTTTAAAAGTACACTTTCTTGCGTCGTGTGATTTTTCCTTTCTTCCTGTAACTTCGGAAAGTTACTCTCTTTTCATAGGGTATTTCTCCCCATAAATTCATTCCAAATTCCAGGGAGAGACATGTTGTGCTAAAAATTCAATTATTTTTTACAAAACATACAATAAAACCAAAAATTTCCACTAAATTATAATCTTTAATAGAAATATGATCCTTCTCTATAATCATTTATCTAATACTTATAACATAAATTAGTTTCTATTTCTTCCTATCATGGGGAATCATTAAAATGGGGGTTGTTCTAAACATTTGTTGATGTGATATATTTCTCACATCCTTTATCAATCCAATATTTGACAACATTTTTATCTAAAAAATACATTGTTAGTAAAATCAGATAAACTTTTATAATTAGTATTTAATGATTTTACCTGATTCTTGGAATGCGATTTATCAGTAGCATGGGATGATATTGATTTTATGTCTGTAGTATTTTTGAAAATTTATTTCATATTTATTAAGGTACCTTCTAACTTATAATGTTTCAATTGAGTTTTTAATGACTTTTTCCTTAATAATAATTTTATTTATGGGGTATTCCATCTTATCTCCTTCTTCAACAACTTTTAGTTTAATTTTTTTTTTGATTTCTTAAATATATTAATCCACTTGATCGAGTAAACATTTCCTTCATTAACTATCCTTTCCGCTTTTTTCCTTCATCATTTTAATTTTTTATTGATTTTTTTGTTTTTCTAATGAATTTCTCCAAGTTTTGATCTAAAATTATATTCTCTTTATGTTTATTCACCTTTTTCTTCTTAAATATTTAATGAATCTTTATTTTAATCCATATTTCAAAAAGTTTCAAATATTTTCTAAACCTTAATCTTCTGATTAAATTTTTTTAGTTGAGTTAGATTTTAATTTCTTACTCAATGTACTTATTTTTCTTCTAGTTAAATATTTCTTACAACTACAGTATTTTTTATCATCTCAGAATGATTTCTTCCACTAATTGAACAAGGTTTTATTATTATAATGATATTTATATTATCAAAATTTCATATTGTATAAATTTATTGAAAAATTATCAATTACTCCACACTCTAAACATTTTTGTGAGATTTTTCCTCTATACATTCCTTTGACTCGTTAATTTTTTTCTAAGATAAGGTACATTATATTTTTATTCATTTCATTATATTTCATAACTTTAGAAACACTTAGGTTGATATTATTAATATGTTGGTATTTAATTTTCCTCATGGATTAAAATTCCATTTAAAATTTTATATTCTTTGGGAATAATGGATATTTCCACATCTTATAGGAAATAATAAAGTTATGTATTTTCTCAAGAGATAAGTCATATTTATCATCTAAGTTAGATAATTTATAGTAAAAAAATTCTTTAAAGTTTTTCATGAGGTTCTTAGTAATGGTATAATATTCTAATACATCGCTAAATCCTATTATCCTTCAAAAAGTTAATTATCTCTAGTTAAATAGTCATCAATAGTTTATTTATCTCTTATTCTGATTTCTTTGAACTTTCTTTTCAATATTTCTAACTTTTCTTCCTTCACTTTTTTGTTTCCATAGTAGATACTTTGGATCAAGTCTTATATTTATTTGGTTGTTCTAAGATCCATTACTTTGATGAAAAAAAACTTGAAATATTCAGAAGTATAATATTCTATATTTCCCATCAACCATAATATATTTCTTATCATAAAAAGATCTAAGATGATTTTTTTTAATGGGTAGAAGCCCAATTGTTGTTGCATCGATAATCCCCAATCGAACATAAAAAATATTTGGTATCATCCAATTTTTTGAAACATAATAATTTTTTATAAAAAAAGTAAGATTAACTCAAATGATGAATGAATTGAGATTTTCCATGATTAAGATTCAACAAGGATGCCTTCACTATGATACCACATGAAGTTATGTATGATCATTGAACCACTATGTAGGGGGGTTTGATTTAGTGGATGTATTTCAAAAAAAAATCCCAACAATGTTAAAATTAACACTCAGAACATGTTATAGATACTTTACTTATTAGCCTTTTATCAAAATCTCACTAGCATGAAAATAAAATAAAGAAAAAAATGTATGAAATATTTATAAGGTTTGGACTTAGTGTTAGGACCTACATAATCATCATTTAAACTCCCATTGGTCTATAGAAATTTCATATTACAAATATGTGAATAAAAAATTAAACCAACTCCAATTAGAATACTCAAATCTCTCTATTGGTATTATTATATAGACTCATATCAGTTTAAAATGTTCTTATTACAAAACCGAGCCTACAAAAAATATGTAAATCTTTGTAAATTAGCTCCCAAAATATTCATTCAAAATCATATAACTAGTTTTTTCTTTCTGAAAGTGTTCATCCAGTGTGATCTTTTCTACATGTATTGAATGTCCTTCTGGTGCACCTCACTGAAAATGTGCATGATTTATAACCTGTGATCTTTTTTATTTTCAAAACCACTATGCCTCAAATTCTATATTTAAATTCTATCTGATTCCCTCTTTTAGGAATTATAGAACTAAAAAATCTATCTGATGCTCAAATCAAAACATAATTCTAGTACCATTACTCAACAAGATATAAATAATAGTTGTATACTTTTACTAACAAAAAATATTCATATTTTATCCATTTTTCATGAGTGAACAATGTTATAAAATATATCATGTACTACACTTTAATCATCCTTTATATTGGTTCTCCAAAAGTATTTAATTTTGGATATTGATATCATTTTTCCTCTCACTAAAATTAAAAAAAACTATTTATTCTTACTTAAATAAAATTCACATGGATTATTATCAAATCTTCTAGAATATTCAAGAACATTGTTGATGATTTAAAATTTCTCCAAAAACCACACTTTATTAAAAATTCCTTAACTTCATACTTCAAAGAACTGAAATGAACGTCTTCAAATTTAGGAAATACATGAAATAACTCTAAAAAATTACAAAATCATCATTATTGCGGGATTTACTATTTTATGTAATGATCTTGAAAAAACATCATCAAATAAGATGTTTGTTAGAATGTTTTTTATGAACTCTCTATCTATTTTTTTTATGTCCGATATTCTTTATTTGGATGACTCTATAAGACACTTCACCCATAAATTTTGTCTCAGTATAATCATTACTCAAAAAAAACTTCTCTGAATCATTATTATGATGACATCTTCTTTTTCAATATGGTGTTACTCTATCCATTTAAAGTTCATCCAATAGACTTGATCCATTTTCATTATATCAAAATATTCTTTATAACCTTAAAATCCAACCATCACGTAACAAATCATTTCCATTTATACATTGTACAAAATCTCTATCAAGAAACCTCTACCTTCTCTATCTATTTATCTTAAACCAAGGAAGATTATTGACTACATTATTCAAATTTATAAAGACTTATGTCACATGAAACATCTCTATTTGGTAGTAAATTTAACTTTTATTAAATATATCAAGACATTTATTTTCTCCCCTTTGTGTTTGCAGAAATTAAAACACAAATTATGATATATGATTTTCTAGGTTATTACATTTGTACAAACTCAGGAGCAATAACTTGTTATAGTTATTTTTTATGGAATATCTATCCACATGTCTGCATCTGATGGATCAAAAATTCAAAATTTGATCACCTTCCATTGGGAGATTTGTGTCCAGAAAATTTCTTTTGGTGCTCTTTTTCTAGAATGTTCTCTCTTGAGGGAAATTTTTGGGGAAAAAGTTAATATCCCCCTTTACATATAATATATTGTACATGTTTTTACACATAATCTTGGATCATGAAGTTTCATCATATTTGGAACATTTTGGAATGAATTATCAACATATGAAATAGAATATAAAGTCTCTTAACAAATTTAAGGATACTTACTAACTTCCATACAGTCTCTATTAATTTTATAATAAAAAATTCTTACCAAACAATGTTAGAAATGTTTCTCTCATATTGATAAAAAATAAAAAACATTGTTAAAACCATCATAAAGGATCTTCAAAACCATAAAACTCTAAAAATCCTATGAAACCCCTAAACACCCAAAAAACCTATATAATAAAAAACATCTAAAAACCCTAAAAACCCGAAAAAATGATAAATAACACTAAAAAACAAGTAAAATTATAAAAAACATAAAACAACCCTAAAGGACCATAAAACCCAAAATACTCAAAACCCCCCTAAAGGACCCCAAAACCAGTTAAAACCCCTAAAAACAAAACAAGAACCAAAACACCCAAACCCCCAAAACCCTTTTAACCACCCCCACCCAAACAACTAAAACCCATAAAAATTGCTGGAAACACTAAAAGAACCTAAAATCCCTAAAACTCCCTAAAACATCTAAAGCCCCTATAAATAATAAAAACTTAAAACCCCTAAAAACACTAAAAGATCATGAAACTACTAAAACCCCATAAAACCATTAAAACCCATAAAAATTATAAAGGAACCTAAAAACTGAACACCCCCTAAAAACTCTGAATAACTCTAAAATACATAAAACCCTTATTACTTCTTAAACCACCGAAAACCCTAAAAATTCTAAAAACCCTAAAAACACTAAATTCCATAAAACACCCTGAAATACCTAAAAACAAAAAATAAACTTAAAGACCATAAAACCCAAAAAATCTATAAAAACCCTAAGAACATATAAAAGATAATGAAACCATAAAAGACCCTAAAAACAACCAGCACCGTAAAACACCCCCCAAACCATAAAAAGAATCCAAAAAACATTTAAAAACCCTAAATATTATAAAAACCTAAAAAAACCTATAAGGTCCCTAAAACCCTAAAAACAATAAAAGGCAATAAAAGACCCTAAAAATTCTAAAGGACCCTAAAGACCCTAAAGTACCCAAAAGACCCCTAGAAGCCTAAAAACTCTAAAACCCCCTAAAACACCCTAAAAACACCTGAAACCCTAAAACACACTAACAACTCTAAAAGACCCTAAAAACCTAAAAAAATCTTTAAAAGACCCTAAAAATATAAAAAACATAAAAACTCCAAAACCTTAAAGGAAAATAAAAAACCATAAAACCCTTAAAGACTCTAAAAACCCTAAAAATCCCTAAAAATACCAGAAACACTAAAACCCTTTCAAAAACCAAAGAAAACCTAAAACCCCTAAAACCCTAAAAATTCCAATATAACTGTAAAAGACCATAAAACCATAAAAAAATCTAAAATTTCTAAAACCCTACAAAACCCTATAAAACAATATAACCCCAAAAAATATTAATAGATGATAAAAACCGTAAAACCCACTAAAACCCAAATTGACCCTAAATCCTTTAAAACCCACAAAACCCCTAAAACACCTAAATCCATAAAAAACCCAAAACCCTTAAAACACTTAAATACCCTAAAAATACTAAAAACCCCTAAAAACACTAAAAAACATTAAACCTAAAAACCTAAGAAATCCTAAAACACATATAAGCCCCAAAAGTCCATAAATAATCCTAAATGACCCTACAAACCCAAAAAACCCATAAGGACCCCAAACCCCCCAACCCCTAAAATACCCTAAAAACCCTTAAACCCCATTTAACACCATAATAACCCTAAAAATCTATAAAAACACTAAGTTACCTAAATACATCAATAAAACTTTAAACCAAAAAATAAATTACTAAAAACCCCTAAAATCCTAAAAACCCTAAAACACTAAGAACCCGAAAAACCATAAAAAACTAAAAACCCAAAAAACCCTAAAACCCCTATAAAACTGTAAAATCAATAAAAATACTAAATACCTCTAAAGGAACATGACATCCCTAAAAAATTTTAGAACCCCTAAAATCCTAAAAAATTAGTAACCCTGAAACCCATAAAAACTCTAAAAATTCTAAAAAAACTAAAACCCTTAAAAACCCAATAAAACACCAAAAGACCCTAAAAACAAAAAAAAATTAAAAAACCATAATAACCATAATAACCGAAAAGAAACTAAAATCACAAAAAAATACTCACAATCCCTATAAACCCTAAAAAAAATTAAACTCTAAGAGACCCTAAAAATCATACAAGAAACTAAGATCCCTAAAAGCCATAAAAGACTTTAAAATACCCTAAAGTCCTAAAAGACTCTAAAAATACAAAAAACCCCTAACAAACACTAAAAACACTAAAACCCCATAAATAAGCATAAAAATTTTATAAAACCCTAATGTTTCCTAGAAACTCTAAAACCCTAAAAACTACAACCCCCCTAAAAATCAATGAAAGACCTACCAACTCTTAAACTCCTATAAACCCCTATAGGACCCTAAAACCACAAAAAATAATGAAAAATATAAAAACCCTAAAGGATAATAAAAACCCAAAAAACTCTAAAAGACCCTAAAACCATGAAATACACTAAAAACAATGAAAACCCTTACAACCCTTATAACCCTAAAACCCCCTAAGACCCCTAAAAGTCCGTAAAATCCAAAAAAAATAAAAAAACTTAAAAGACCTTAAAAACCCTAAAAACCTTACAAAACCTTAAAAACCTTAAAAGACCCTAAAAGCTGTAAAAACCCTAAAAGGTCTTAAAACCCCTAAAAACCTGAAAACCCTAAAATCAACTACACCCCATAAAACCATAAAACCTATAAACCCTACAAAATCCTAAAAACACAAAATCCCTAAGTCCCTTAAAAACGTTTAAAACTCCTAAAAACATAAAAACATAAAAAAAACAGTAAAAATCCAATAAGAACCTAAAAGGCCCTAAGGCCCCTAAAATACCCTAAAACCCCAAAAGACTCTAAAACACCTAAAAGACCCTAAAAACCATATAAAAACCTTTAAAGGCCCTTTAAAACCCTTACAAACACTAAAATACCTTAAACCCCTAAAAACACAAAAACCCCTAAAAACCCTAAAAACACTAAAAACCCTAAAAACCCTAAAAACACTAAAAACCATAAAATCTGTTTAAACCCAAATAATAGAAAAATCCATAAATTAACTAAAAATACACAGACCCTTAAAATACCTAAAAACCCTAAAATTGTAACAACATAATCCCCCTACCATATAAAACCCTATAAAATTATAAATCCCCAAAAAACCCATAAATTTTTTTAAAATACATTTAAAACCCCCTAAAACCCCTAAATGACCCTTGAAAACAAAAAACCATATAAGACCCTAAAAACCCTAAAACTCCCCAAAATACCCTAAAACATTTTAAATCCATAAAATACTCTTAAACCCATTAATCACTGTAAATACACAAAACCCCATAAAAACCATAAACCCATAAACCCCATAAAAAATCTAAAAATTAAAAAAAACAAAAAAACCTTTAAAATGATAAAAACATTAAAATAAACCAAAAACCCCTAGAAAACAAAAAAACCCAAAAAACCATAAAAACCAAAAAAACCCCTAAAACCCAAAAAAACCAAAACTCTTTAACACCATTAAATGTCATAAAAACCTAGAAAAATAAAAAATCCAATTAAACCCATAAAAACTAAAAACACAACAAACATTAAAACCCCCTAAAACCGTAAGAAAACCCTAAAACCCATAAAAAACCTAAAAACACTAAAAACCCTGAAACCCTAAAACATTAAAAACCCTAGGAACCCTAAATGTCTCAAAATAACCATAATAAATACTAATGCCCATACAATCCCTAAATCCCTAAAACCACCCACATACCATAAAACCCTTAAACCCATAAGAATTATTATAGCACCTAAAACACTACAAAACCCAAAAAACCAAAAAACCGAAAAAATTCTAAAAACCTTAAAAACATGGAAAAACATAAAACACATAAAATCGTAAAAAGCTTACAAAAACATTAAGATATCTTGAAAAACATTAACAAACCCAAAAAACTTAAAACTGGTATAAACCACCAAAAACCACTGAAAACACTAAAACCAATAAAACCCCTAAAATCACAGAAACCCCTAAAACTACTAAAACCCATAAAACCCCAAAAAATTATAAAAAGACTAAAGAACCCTAAAGACACTTGAAAACCCCCTAAAACCATAAAAACCCTAAAACCCCAAAAAAACCATAAAACACCAAAACTCCCCAAACCCCCCCCCCCCAAACCATAAAAACAACTACAATACTATAAAACCCCTAAAACCACATTAAAGACAAAAAACACTAAACCACTAAAAGACCCTATAACCCCTAAAAGTCCTTAAAAATCCTAAAAACCCCAAAAGACTCTCAAAAAATTAAAAGCACTAAAAAACTGTAATGGAACCTAAAATTTTTAAGGGAAAACCCATAAATCCCTAAATGACCTAAAAACCCCGTAAAACACCAAAAGTATCCGAAAATCCTTAAAATCGTAAAATCTATAAAACCCATAAAACCAAAAAAACCCCTAAATTTCTTAAATTCCCAAAAGACCCCCAAAACATGTAAAACCCCTAATGTACACTAAAGGACAGTAAAAACCCATAAAAACCATTAAGGTCTCTAGAACACCTAAAAACAATAAAGGAACCTAGAAATAATTAAAACCTATAGAGCACCATGAAATCCTCTGAAAAAACATAAAATCCCTTTAATCCTCTAAAAACCCCAAAAAACCATAAAAGACTCCAAATACCCTAAAAATACTAAAAAAACCTAAAACCCATAAAACCCTAAAAGATGCAAAAAATTAAAAAAACACATAAAAACCCTGAAAACACTAAAAACCATAAAATTCACTAAAAACCTTACAACAGACTAAAAACATAAAAATCCATAAAAACCCGAAAACCCCAAAACATCGTAAAACCCCCAAAAAAACTCTAAAACCTCTAAAACCCATAAAAACCCTAGAGCCTTTAAAATCCTAAAAACCTAAAAACCATAAAAACTCTAAAACCCTTAAGAGCTTAAAAATATAAAAAACATAAAAAAGGCAAAATAATCTGAAAAACCCCAAAAATAATAAAACCACTAAAACCACTAAAACATCTAAAAAAATAAAATCCCTATAAAACATCAAAATTCTAAAAACCCAAAAAATATATAAAAACAAAAAACCACTAGGAAACCCTAAAACACATAAAAACATTAAAAATACCTAAAACACTAGAAACACATATATTCCAAAAAACCTCAAAAAGAAAAACCAAAAAACTCCAAAAAAACCCTAAAACCCTTAAAACCCTATACCCCTCAATACCTAAAAACCGAAAATCCCCCTAAAAACCTGAAAACCACTAAAACCCAAAAATACAAAAAATGCTTTAAAACCCTACAAACCCTAAATCCTCTAAAAACCATAAACACCCTAAAAGCCTTAGAAACCCTAAAACCCAAAAAAATTATAAAACCCTAAAACCCATTCAACTTATAAAGAATTCTAAAATTCCTTAAAAATCCCAAAATCCTTAAAGACTATAAAAAAACAAAACACAAAATCCCAAAAAATACCATCAGAAACCCTAAATACTTTAAAAGCACTAAAACCCCCATAAAAACCATAAACCCCTAAAACAATATAAAAACCCAAAAAGACCCTGAAACACCTAAGAAACCCTGAAAGACACAAAAAACCATAAACCCCTAGAAGTCCCTAAAAATGTATAAAATGATAAAAAAACCCTCCATATAATAAAAACCAGGAAAAAACTAAAAACCCTAAAAACCCTAAAAATCCTCAAAATTTAAATAATCCAGAAAACCCCCCAAAGAACACTACAACCCAAAAATAACCGCAAACACCCAGAACCCCCTAAAACCCGTAAAAAAAAGAAAATTTCTTAAAAACATGAAAAATGTTATAAAACACTAAACCACAATAAAATCCTAAAACAAACATAAAAACCCCTGAAATATTTTAAAACATTAATAAATCCGAAAAAACTCTAAAAATCCATAAAAAACCCAAGAAACCAAGAATCCCTTAGAATAATAAAAACCCTAAAAACCCTTAACCCCCCCCCCCCCCACACCCTAAATACCATCAAAATAAGCTTAAGACCGTAAGACACCTTATGTACATAAAATACCTAAACCCCTGAATCCCCTAAAAAATCTTAAATACCCTACAAACATTTTGAAACCCTAAAAAACCGTTAAAACCCTAACAACATAACCCCCCTTAAAAATCCCAAAAACCAACAAACTCTCTAAAATCATTAAAAACATACAAAAACACTAAATCCCCTAAAAATATCTAAAAATACCAAAAATCGAAAAAAAAACTTATATACCCCTAAAAACCATTAAAACCACTAAAAATTTCTAAAAATCCATAAAAACCAAAAAAACCAAAAATACCAAACTAAAATTTGAAAAACCTAAAAAGATTCACCAAACCCCAAAAAAATTATAAAAATCCTAAAACCCCTAAAAACCTAAAAACCCTTAAAAACTCTTATAACACTAGAAAAATCTAAATTCCCACGAAGACTCTAAAAACCCTATAACTTTTCAAAACCCTAAAATCCTAAAAAATCCAAAAAACCCAAAAAACCCCTAAATACCATAAAACCATAATAAACCCTAAAATCATAAAATCCATAAACCCTAAAAGACCCCATAAACAAAAAATAAAACCCTTTAAAACCCTAGAAACCATTAAAAACATAAAATCCTTGAAAACAATATTTCACTAAAAACACATAAAACCAATAAAACCCTAAAAAACCCAAAAATCCTAAATACCATAAAAATCCTAAAATAATATGTAAAAACTATAACCCCAAAAAAAATCAAAACCCTAAAAACCTAAAAACCCCCTAAAACCCCTAACCCCCCACCCAAAAACCCCCCAAAACATTACAAAACATTTAAACACTAAAGAACCATAAACACATTTAACCACCTAAAATAACCAAAAAAGACATTAAAAATCCTAAAACCCCCTAATGCCTAAACCCTATATCCTAAACCCTATAACCAACACACCAAACCCAAAAACCTATAGCATTAACATAATAACCTTCACATTAAACCTTAAATCCTCTAACCTAAACCACATTCCCTACAACCTAAACCACATACCCTACAACCTAAACCCTATAACCTATACCCATAAATATAAACACTAAAAACCCTAATGAAACCCTAAAGAACCCCTAATATCCGAAAATTCGAAAAAAACATAACACCCCTATATAAAAATAAAAATACTAAGAAGTCATAAAATACCCAAAAAACAAAAAACCCAAAAAAACCCTAAAAACCATTAAAAAACCTATAATCCCCAAAATCCCCTAAGAAAACCTAAACCCCATAAAACTAAAAAAACCCAAAACACTAATAACCCTAGGAGAATCCTAAAAACCATATGAAACCATAAAAAACCCTAAAAACCATAAGAAAAACCTCAAAACCCTAAAAACATAAAATCCTAAAAACCTAAATCCCACCCCCAAACCATTAAACCCCTTTAAAACCCTAAAATCCATAATATAACCAAAAAACAAAAATAAACAATAAAAAACCTAAAAAAACTAAAATCTATTAAAACCCCTATAAAGCCTTAAAAATCCTAAAATCCCAAATAACCCAAAAACCCCAAAAAACCCTAAATACTCTAAAATCATAAAAATCCTAAAAACCCCCAAAACCACTTTAAAACCCTAAAACCAATAAAAAATTATCTAAAACGCCTAAAACATGTCTAAAACCCCTAAAACTACTCTAAAACCCCTAAAACATGAAAACCCCTATAAAACAATTAAACATAATTCAAAACAAAGGATAACACTTAAAACTCTAAAGGAATCAAAAAAACCAAAATACCAAAAAAAAACCCAATGGACCTAAAAATCCTAAAAACCTTGAAAAACAATAAAAAAACCTAAAACCCTAAAAATCACTAAAACCATAAAAATCCCTAAATAATAAAATCCCATAAAAACCTAAAATCCAAAATAACCCTAAAAGACCCCAAAAACCCTAAAAGATCACAAAACACCATAAAAACACTTGAATATCCTAGAAACCATACAAACCCTAAAAGACCCTAAAGACCATTAAAACCACTAAAATACTCTAAAATACCATAAACCTCTTGAAGGACTATGAGAACCCAAAAAATTATAAAGAACCTAACCACCTCTCCCAAAAGACCCAAAAATAAAAAAAACATATAGATGCTAGAGAACCTAAAACACTAAACGTCTCAAAATTACCCTAAAACCCTAAATAAGCCTAAAACCCCTAAAACCCTGAGGAACCATAAAAACCCTAAAGGACCCTAGAAGCCCCAAAAAACAAGAAATAGACAATAAATGAACCATTAACCCCTAAATGACCCTAAAAACACTAAATAACCATAAAATACCCTAAATACTAAAAAAACCCTTAAAACCCCAAAACCACTAACAAGACAAAAAGTCCCTAAAACATTAAAAAATATTGAAAACAACTGAAAACCAAAAAAACAATAAAAATCAATAAAATCACTAAAATATATTAAACATAAAAACCCTAAAATCTGGATTTCTGTAGATGATCTTGTTTGGTTTGCTTTCTGCTACGATTAGGTTTTGGTTTATGATTTACCCTAGTGCCAAGGTTGTTTTTTTGGCCCCGAGATGCTGGTTTTGTTTACTGACTGTGATACGAGGTGTTGTGGTCTGGCCGTGCTTTGCGGACTTAGTGCTGATGGAAGGTCCCCTTGGGTTGCGGATCTGGTGGTTCTTTTCACTTGGCTATGCTGCAGGGTGAACTATGCATGAATATTGCTTCTTTTATGGATGAGATGCGCTGCTGATGAAGTTTTTGCTATTGGTGCTGATGTTTCTGTTCTGCTAGAAATGGACCTGATTCAATTTTGGCTTCCGCTATGCGGTTTTGTTTCTGGTTTGGTTATGACTCGATGTGTGTGCTGGATTGAGGGTTTTTTGAGTGGTGCTGGATGTTGTTCTAATTTTGGGTGTTGCGGTTTTGTTTCTGGGTGTACTTTTGGGTGTGAGTTGCTGAAGGCTGAATGGCTTGAAGGTGGTTTTTGTTGCTGGTGCTTGTTAAGGGGTGTTGCTGCACCCCTACGTGAAGAAGGTGAGACTCGTGATTATGGTGTTGATGGTTCTATGTTGTTTAGCAGGGAACTACGGAATTGATGTGGCTCTATAACTCTAGTTGTTGGCTGCTAGTTGTTGTTTGGTTGGGAGGTGTTGGATGCTGGTTTTTTGAGTTTGGATGCAGGTTTTTGTTAGCTGTGAGCTTCTGGATGCAGGCTGATGCTAGATGATGGTGGTGGCTGCTTGGTTTTGTGTGTTTTCCACTTTCTTGTTTTTCTTTTTTGATTTTTTTTTGTGCGTTGTAAGGGGTTTTCGGGTGTGGGTCGTCTGACCCCTCCCCTCCCTTGTCTACTGTGTCTCTTTTTTTCCTTGACAATAAATTTGGGGGGGGAATAGACTGACCCTCGAATCTTCCTTTCCCTAAAAACCAAAAATTCTAAAAACCCTAGAAAAACCCTAAAACCCTAAAAACCCTAAAATTTTAAAAATGCCCATATAACCATAAAAAACACTAAAAACAATAAAAATCACAAAACCCGAAAAATCCCTAATCCCCATAAAAACCATAAACACCTTAAAACCCCTAAAATCAATAAAACACACAAAAACACTATAAAAACTAAAAAAAAGAAAACAAATCCCTAAAAATCCCTTAGAAAACACTAAAACCCCTATAAATACCTAAAATCCCTAAAACCCCTAAAACCGTAAAAACCATAAAACCATAAAAATCCCAAAATAAACATTAAAAACTAAAAAACACCCATAAATGTAACGCCCCGACCCCATCTACCCAGAGTCGGTGCATTACTTCGTAACATTGGCATGATCACAAATGATCAAGTCTCGAAAGACCGATTAGTTTAGTAGCCTTGGAAACACTAGATACATTCATAAATGTTACATTACCTCACAAAGTGAAAAACTATAATAACATAGTCTCCATAGTCCACACTTCTATCCTCTTCGGAATATCCCTGTAGGTCATTCATAAAATACTTCTTCACATCCTGGAAAATATTAATACATTGAAAGGGGTGAGCTCAGATGCTCAGTAAGGATAACAATATTGCGGAAGCTTTCATAAATAAACATAAAAATTTAAGGCAATGTATAACTAAAACAAAATCCTTTTAAACTTGAACATCAACATAATATGGCAAAAGTAAAATGAGATAATGCCATTCACTTCTTCACATGGATATTCTACTGGTCGAATAATCACATGCAATATCAATAACCACTTTCATAATGATGGAATGCATAATGCCAGACTATCATAACCACGTAGTCAAGGCCTCGTGCCAAGACCACAAATAAGATTTTGTCAAGGCCTTGTGCCAAGACACTAGTTTGTCTCATTAGACCTACCGATGCATCGAGGAGCTATAGCGGGCTCCACCCGTCACTTATTAAGTCCAATGCATTCCTCATATTAATAGGTTTAAACATATCATAAACCATAACATAATCGTATCACATAAAACATGCGTAAAGGAAACATAACATTTCCACATTTCAATAACAAGATATAAATACAACACATTGATATAATAAAAACACTTTCAAAACCATTTTCAATACCAAAATAAAAGAAAGGTAAAACATGGTATTTATTTTTCTTTTAAAAAAAGGTATGGCTTGTAGAGGAAGCCGAAACTCAAATAATGGTCACGGAGGCGGAGAAGTCGTTGTCGCCGCATAAGTACGGAAAGGAAAACATTCCCTTTTTGTCGTTTAGTAAAATTCTTTGTATAAAAAAGATTCCTTTTGAATAAATGTAAAAGTCAAAGGGGTTTATACACCGTATAAAAGAAAGTTGTGTATAAAACCAAATATGACTCAATGAAAGGAGATTGAGACGAAGTCCTTAAAAAGATCATTTTTAAAATAAAATAGATCTATTATGCGTATTCACTATAGGTACACATAAATAAAGTAAAAATACAAAATAATACATAATAATATCATGACATAATTGGAAAGTAGGAGATTAACCCAAAGAATGGAAGTTGGGTTAAGAAGTTCCCTTACCTTGCATCTTGTCCTGACTCGACCGTTCTTTAACCTCCTGAATAATAAACTATAGTTAATTTCTATTTACTTAAGAACCTTTTTATGTTCATTATTCCTTTTATATCACTTATTACCATGTTATGAACATTATTTAATTATTTAAGTTAATAACGGTCGTTTTGTCGATCTTTGGTACTTGAGTCAACAATAAACTTCATATAATTACAAGTTCTTTATGTGGTAGAATATCCATTATCTCCAGAATTATATTCATGATTTATATGTCATATATATCATATATATCCAGTATAGACATTCATTTATAATATTACGTAACATTTAGAGGTAAGAAATGAAATGCACCGTTCATGGAGACGGTAAGCCGTACGTACACATGAACGCTACTTTCATTTCTATTTCGTATTTAATGGAATGAAATCATAATGATATAAATGTATAATATAATTCCAGTATAATATAGTGTATAATACCATTTACTCCATCCTTTATACATCCCACATATGGCATTAACGATTCAAATCACTTTGAGGGGGAGGTAGTCCGCACTTTCTAAAATGAAATTATCGTGTTTTACCCATAATGGAAATCATAAATTATGCCATAAATGAGAAATACAGAAGCATAAGTAAAACATAAACATATTATATATCATATATAAAAATAGTTACATCTTAATGGCCACCTTTGAAGGTGTTATATGAGTGTTGAACAATCATCGTTTCGTGAGGCAGAAATTCGCCATCCACAGAAACCGTATGTTCTTTATCCATTAGATGTAGGTGTGTGTAAGTTTAGCTCTAATAATTCTTATAAAAACATCCTAGTATATTTAGGATACTTTTTTTGTTACAAAATAAATGAATAAAAAGAGTTTAGAGGGTTGGAGAAGAAAAATAAAACAAAAGAACATTAGAGAAGACATTACCTCAAAATCGGGTAACTCTTTTTGATTTGAGCCAAAGGCTTCCTTGGGAAGAGTTCTGCCCAAAGTGAGGATTCTAGGAGTAAGGCAGGAATGTTGGGAGAGTATTTGGGCAGAGTTTGGCCGAGCCAAATGGCTTGAAAGTGTAAATGAGGTGGGAGAGGTGGGGGCCTTTTATAAGTGGAGAGGAGGGGCTCTTTTGGAAAGATTGAAATGTTACATTATTACACAATGCTTTTCGGATTCTAAAGGTCCCACACTTATATAATTCGTGGCTAAGGTGATAAGGGTTCGAAATCTACCCATCCAATAGTCTTTGGACAAGTGTAAGCCTTGGATTTTGCATTATCTTCTCATTTTATTTAAATTGTTAAATAATGAGGTTATCGCTGCATCATAATGATGTCATAAATAATTTAATTTATTTAATGTCCAAAAATTATAAAAAAAATACAATTATGAAGTAAATATTCTTATATTTCTAATGAATATTTATAGTCAAAATTTGGACCTGTGTAACCCCACTTAAAAACTGTTTTAGTAAAACAACTCATGTTTGTGTCAATTTAATTTTAACATTAAATATATATATTTTAATGTAATTTTCCAACTAATGTGGCTCCATGGGTTCCCCAAGTTGACCCATGGGTTGTCTTGGTCGGCCATGACTCATCCAATAGGAGTAGGAGAAGTGTCAAGCTCATATCATATTATTAAAACATTGTTTTTACCTTAAACTACACTAATTACCTCTAATCGCGATTAAGAACTTAAAAGTTACTATTCACCAAAATATTATTTTGATATCATTGAACTACATTTTACTTCTTAATGACAACCATGTATGTCGGATTTTTGAAAATAAAATCACATAAGTGGTAATATTTCATTTTAACGAAAAATCAGTTATTTAACTACCACTTAGTGGTTTCACTATTCATCAAAAATTGAGGTTTTTCAGAACAATGCCAAAATTTCACCCTAAGCTATAATTGATATTCCGAATTCAAAAATGATATCTATTTTACAAAATTCCAAACATATAAGTTGCATTAATTAATTTTATAATTAATTCCTGCTGTTACAACAAATAGCGTGTTTTTAAGAAACAATTTATATCAAAAGATTGGCAATTGTTTATGTCCAATTTCAATGTCAAATTAATTCTAATGACCACCTTTGGATAAAATGGTAAAAATATATTATAATTATACTTTAAAACCACTAAATATTATAATTTATCACTATAAATTGTTTTTATTAAAAAATTTGTTTTTAAGTAATTTTCACTATTCATAAAAAATTGGAAGTTCTCAGAAAATTACAAAAAATTTAACTTTGGATAATTTCGATATTACGAATACAAAAATGAAGTCCATTTTGAAATATAAAATTTATATAATTTTAAAAAGTTGTTATTACTATTCATAACAGCTACTTTGATTAGTCGCGGTGTTTTAGAACTCGAAGTTGCGTACAATGGAAGCTATTGCATTATTGAATGAGAAGCGTATCATGGAAGCTCGGGGTGTTACATTCTCCCCTCCTTCAATAAATTGCGTCCTCGCAATTTGAATTTTTTCTTTGAAAATAAAAGGTTGAAAACAGGAAATACCTTTGAAGATAACCCAGATCGGAAATAAGGTTAATAAATATATAACATTAAAAGAAAGCAAGATAAGTACAAAGGTCACCCGATATAGTCCATTCTAGGATTCTATGAAAATATGGATATGGAGGAGAAACAAACCATCAAGGTCTGATGGAGAGTTATAGAAAACAGGATTAGGAGAAAGTATAACCACAAGAAAATCACAACCTTGTGATTGGTTAAACGGTCATTGAATCCCCAGTTGGAAAAGTTAACCGACAACATTTTTGTTTTAAGTTACCTTTTATAATGTTGAGGAATTTATTTAGGAGATTTACTAAGAACGTAAGGGAATATACATACTTTTTATGTATACTATCATTCGTTAATAAACTTTTACCACAAACCCAACTTTTACTCCAAATGGTAACGGAACTCAAAAATATTCTATTTATCCTAATTGTATAAGGTTCCAAATGTTAACACATACCATTTAGATTAGTAAAACTATTTTGTAATAACCAGGGACTTCCTGTAGGCTAGTGGTAGGAAATAGAGGCTTGTCGCACTATGGTTGTGGGTTCGATTCCTGCAGCTTTGTCCGACGCGACGGGTTATTCCCCACCCTGCAGGTTGTCCTTTTCCTAAAACTATAGTATTATAATATTCCAAAAATAATCTTCAGAAATGCTTTAACCTTAAACAATACTATCCATGGTTCAACTTAATCCATTCCAACCATAATAGTTATCCAAAATACCTCCGTCCAGACTTTCTCTAAAAGGTCTCTAAATTCCAAAATCAATTGTAACATCAGATTCCCCAAACAAAGAAAAGTTTCTCTTATTGTCACATACTAAAAATATGATTACCTTAATCATACTAAAACCTTACTGAAATCAAAAAGTACTGCAGTACAATCTTTATATATATCACATTATTCTTATAACTAGAATATAATCCTTGAGTCCAAAATCACCAATACATTAATTATTCCGCTTCAACTGTAGTCACAGCATAAGATTGGCCTTGATCCCTTGGCCTTTTCTGAGGTAAGTTTCCTTGACGCTTAAGACATTCATTTGCATAATGCCCCATTTCCCTACAATTGTAGCATTCAACTTTGATAGCCTCTTTCTTTCCCTTGCAATCACGATCCTGGTGACCCTTTTCTCCACATTTATAACAAACTCCCATTCCTTTTAGGCACGTACCAGGGTGATTCTTCCCACAATTATCACATAATGGAAAATCCTTCTTTCCCTTTTTCCCTTTATCTGTCTCTTGTTCCCCCGTTCTCTTTTTCTCTTGCTTTACTTTGTTTTCATAAGACTTAGAGAATTACTTTTCTATCTTGATAGCACACGAGACAAAATCTTCGTATGATGAGAAGGATTGTGATACTAAAGCTCGACGGAGAAATGGTTTTAACCCATCAAAGAAACGATCAATCTTACCTCTTGGGTTACGTATATAATCCGCAGCATACCTCGCTAACCTTGTAAAGTTGTCCTCATACTTTGCGACATTATCATCCTCCTTTTGTCTCAGACTCAAAAATTGTCTTTCCATATCTGCTCTATGGTCTCGAGGAAATTATTTTTCTAAGAACAGCTCTTTGAACTCCTGCCATTCCATGATTGTTAATTCATCATCTTCCTTTGTGTTTTGAATTAGTGACCACCATTGATCGGCATCTCCAGTGAGGCGGTAAACTGCCATGACAACTTTCTCCCTTTCACTACCCCCCAAGGCATGGAATATTTTCTCTAAGGAATTTATCCATTTCTCAGCTACTATAGGATTTGTACTCCCATTGAAGGTTGGTGGTTGTTGCCTCATGAAACGGTCTAGCATTGATCCTCCACGTTGCGGATCAGGGTGCTCCATACGAGTAAGGTTATTATTCATAACCTGAGTAAGTTGTCCCAGTATGGTGATTAGCTGATCGGCACCAGTTGTATCTCCAGATCCACAATAATTATCTTGAGCAGGAGGGTAATCCCTACACGGAGTTCGTGCATTGATACGGTTTCCATTCCTTCCACTAGGTTCCATTTCTAAACAATGCCATAAACTAGACCAGTTTATGAATCAAAATACATAATCCCATACTTATAAAACACTTAACATAAATTGAACTACTTATGGATATAATCCATAATCATAAAAAAATTTCTTTGAGGAAGTATATACTCATAACCGTTCATAGTGGTTTGTAAAGAAAATGGGAATTATCCTAAGCATATCCCCCAAGAGTTTCGTAACCAAGAGTGCAGCAAGGCCCGTTGTCGTGCACCAGTTCCCGTTCGAGTCTAGCTCAAAGCGGTGTTTTCGGGTTTTACCCCTAGGAACATCTGTTCCAGAGCCGCCTCTACCTGCTCGTATCCAGACAGGGATGTATTGCTCGGAAAACTCACAAAATCTCTACAATACCAAAATTCTAGGAAGTTCTTCTATACTAATCCTCAAAGTCTATCTTTGGGCTATGTGCTCTAACCAGAGTTTATCTAAATCTAGCTTCCAAGGTTAGTACTAAACTGCCTCTAATACCAACTATAACGCCCCGACCCCAGCTACCCAGAGTCGGTGCATTACTTCGTAACATTGGCATGATCACAAAAGATCAAGTCTCGAAAGACCGATTAGTTTAGTAGCCTTGGAAACACGAGATACATTCATAAATGTTACATTACATCACAAAGTGAAAAACTATAATAACATAGTCTCCATAGTCCACACTTCTATCCTCTTCGGACTATCCCTGTAGGCCATTCATAAAATACTTCTTCACATCCTGGAAAATATTAAAACATTGAAAGGGGTGAGCTCAGATGCTCAGTAAGGATAACAATATTGCGGAAGCTTTCATAAATAAACATAAAAATTTAATGAAATGTATAACTAAAACAAAAGCCTTTTAAACTTGAACATCAACATAATATGGCAAAAGTAAAATGAGATAATTCCATTCACTTCTTCACATGGATATTCTACTGGTCGAATAATCACATGCAATATCAATAACCACTTTCATAATGATGGAATGCATAATGCCAGACTATCATAACCACGTAGTCAAGGCCTCGTGCCAAGACCACAAATAAGATTTTGTCAAGGCCTCATGCCAAGACACTAGTTTGTCTCATGAGACCTACCGATGCATCGAGGAGCTATAGCGGGATCCACCCGTCACTTATTAAGTCCAATGCATTCCTCATATGAATAGGTTTAAACATATCATAAACCATAACATAATCATATCACATAAAACATGCATAAAGGAAACATAACATTTCCACATTTCAATCACAAGATATCAATACAACACATTGATATAATAAAAACACTTTCAAAACCATTTTCAATACCAAAATAAAAGAAATGTAAAACATGGTATTTATTTTTCTTTTAAAAAAAGGTATGGCTTGTAGAGGAAGACGAAACTCATATAATGGTCACGGAGGTGGAGAAGTCGTTGTCGCCGCATAAGTACGGAAAGGAAAACATTACCTTTTTTTCATTTAGTAAAACGCTTCGTATAAAAAATATTCCATTTGAATAAATGTAAAAGTCAAAGGGGTTTATACACCGTATAAAAGAAAGTTGTGTATAAAACCAAATATGACTCAATGAAAGGAGATTGAGACGAAGTCCTTAAAAAGATCATTTTTAAAATAAAATAGATCTATTATGTGTATTCACTATAGTTACACATAAAGAAAGTAAAAATACAAAATAATACATAATAATATCATGACATAATTGGAAAGTAGGAGATTAACCCAAAGAATGGAAGTTAGGTTAAGAAGTTCCCTTACCTTGCGTCTTGTCCTGACTCGACCGTTCTTTAACCTCCTGAATAATAAACTATAGTTAATTTCTATTTACTTAAGAACCTTTTTTATGTTCATTATTCCTTTTATATCACTTATTACCATGTTATGAACATTATTTATTTATTTAAGTTAATAACGGTCGTTTTGTCGATCTTTGGTACTTGAGTCAACAATAAACTTCTTATAATTACAAGTTGTTTATGTGGTAGAATATCCATTATCTCCAGAATTATATTCATGATTTAGATGTCATATATATCATATATATCCAGTATAGACATTCATTTATAATATTACGTAACATTTAGAGGTAAGAAATGAAATTCACCGTTCATGGAGACGGTAAGCCGTACGTACGCATGAACGCTACTTTCATTTCAATTTTGTATTTAATGGAATGAAATCATAATGATATAAATGTATAATATAATTCCAGTATAATATAGTGTATAATACCATTTACTCCATCCTTTATAAATCCCACATATGGCATTAACGATTCAAATCACTTTGAGGGGGCGGTAGTCCGCACTTCCTAAAATGAAATTATCGCGTTTTACCCATAATGGAAATCATAAAGTATGCCATAAATGATAAATACAGAAGCATAAGTAAAACATAAACATATTATATATCATATATAAAAATAGTGACATCTTAATGGCCACCTTTGAAGGTGTTATATGAGTGTTGAACAATCATCGTTTCGTGAGGCAGAAATTCGCCATCCACAGAAACCGTATGTTCTTTAACCATTAGATGTAGGTGTGTGTAAGTGTAGCTAGATTCCTTATTATAAAAACATCCTAGTATATTGAGGATACTGGTGTTGTTACAAAAGAAATGAATAAAAAGATTTTAGAGGGTTGGAGAAGAAAAATAAAACAATACAACATTAGAGAAGACATTACCTCAATATCGGGTAACTCTTTTTGATTTGAGCCAAAGGCTTACTTGGGAAGCGTTATGCCCAAAGTGAGGCTTCTAGAAGTAAGGTAGGAATGTTGGGAGAGTATTTGGGCAGAGTTTGGCCGAGCCAAATGGCTTGAAAGTGTAAATTAGGTGGGAGAGATGGGGGCCTTTTATAAGTGGAGAGGAGGGGCTCTTTTGGAAAGATTGAGATGTTACATTATTACACAATGCTTTTCGGATTCTAAAGGTCCCACACTTATATAATTCGTGGATAAGGTGATAAGGGTTCTAAATATACCCATCCAATAGGATTTGGACAAGTTTATGCCTTGGATTTTGCATTATCTTATCATTTTATTTAAATCGTTAAATAATGAGGTCATCGCTGGATCATAATGATGTCATAAATAATTTAATTTATTTAATGTCCAAAAATTATAACAAAAATACTATGATGAAGTAAATCTTCTTATATTTCTAATGAATATTTATAGTCAAAATATGGACTTGTGTAACCCCACTTAAAAACTGTTTTAGTAAAACAACTCATGTTTGTGTCAATTTAATTTTAACATTAAATATATATATTTTAATGTCATTTTCCAACTAAAGTGGCTCCATGGGGTCCCCAAGTTGACCCATGGGTTGTATTGGTCGGCCATTACTCATCCAATAGGAGTAGGACAAGTGTCAAGCTCATATCATATTATTAAAACATTGTTTTTACCTTAAACTACACTAATTACCTCTAATCGCGATTAAGAACTTAAAAGTTACTATTCACCAAAAAATTATTTTGATCTCATTGAACCACTTTTTACTTCTTAATGACAACCATGTATGTCGGATTTTTGAAAATCAAATCACATAAGTGGTAATATTTCATTTTAACGAAAAATCTGTTATTTAACTACCACTTAGTGGTTTCACTATTCATCAAAAATTGAAGTTTTTCAGAACAATGCCAAAATTTCACCCTAAGCTATAATTGATATTCCAAATTCAAACATGATGTATATTTTACAAAATTCCAAACATATAAGTTGCATTAATTAGTTTTATAATTAATTCCCGCTGTTACAACAAATAGCGTGTTTTTAAGAAACAATTTATATCAAAAGATTGGCAATTGTTTATGTCCAATTTCAATGTTAAATTAATTCTAATGGCCACCTTTGGATAAAATGGTAAAAATATATTCTAATTATATTTTAAAACCACTAAATAGTATAATTTATCACTATAAATTATTTTGATTAAAAAAGTTGTTTTTAAGTAATTTTCATTATTCATAAAAAATTGGAAGTTCTCAGAAAATTACAAAAAATTTAACTTTGGATAATTTCGATATTACGAATACAAAAATGAAGTCCATTTTAAAATATAAAATTTCTATAATTTTAAAAAGTGGTTATTACTATTCATAACGGCTACTTTGATTAGTCGCGGTGTTTTAGAACTCGAAGTTGCGTACAATGCAAGCTATTGCATTATTGAATGAGAAGCGTATCATGGAAGCTCGGGGTGTTACAATAAACCCCTTTAAAACGCAAAACCTCCAAAAACCCTTAAAAGCAAACAAAAACACTAAAACCCCTAAGGAAATCATAGAAGCCCATAATATGCATAACAACCCTAAAACCCCTAAACACCATAAAACCCTAAAAATATAATAAAAAACCATAAACCACTAAAAACCCTAAAACCCATAAAAACCACAAAAAACCCTAAATAATCATAAAAACTATTAAAAGAATTAAAATCCATAGAACCAAAAAAACCCCATAATAACCTATATGAACCCTTAAAAACCTCTAAAATTCTTAAAAACGTTAAAAACCATAAAACCCAAAAAAACACAAAAATGAACCTAATAACCTAGAGAAACCCTTAAAACCCACTAAATCTTTTTAAAAACCATAAAAACGATAAATCACCTAAAAACCATAAAATGACATAAAAATACTAAAAACAATAGAAAAAACCTAATACCCCAACACCCAAAAACTCCTAAAATACCCATAAAATCCCTTCAAAATACTAAAACTCAAAAAACCTAAAACCCCTAAATCCCGAAAACCCATAAAAACCTTAAAACAATTAAAGAATATAAAATACACCAAAAATATCTAATAACATGAAAAAAAAACAAAAAACCATAAAACCCACTAAAAAATAATTACCCTTAAAAACTTTAGACACCTAAAAACTCAAAAAACACTAAAAACACTAAAACTGCAAAAAATCCAAAAAACACTAAATACCATAAAAACACTGAAAAACATAAAACACTAAAAACCCAAAAAAACCCAAAAAACCCAAAAAACCCTAAAAACACTCATGGACCTTAAAACACTTAAAAACTGAAACAAACCGTGAAGAATTCTTAAAAAAAACTCTAAAACCCTAAATACCCTCAGAATTCTCTAAAACCATAAAACCCCTAAAACCATAAACCCCCTAAAAATCAAAATAATCCATAAAAACCCTAAAACTCAAAAAACCCTAAATACAAATAGAACCCCAAAAAAACAAAAGAATCCCTAAAACCCACAAAATCGCTAAAACCCTAAAAAACATAATACCCCCTAAAAGACCCTAAAACCCCTAAAAACCAAAAAAACTCCAAAAACCCATAAAAACCCTAAAGGATCAATATAAACCTATAAAAATCTTAAAATACCATAAAACCCATTAAACGTTATAAAAACCCTAAAAACCCTAGAAAACCAAAAATCTATAAAAATAACCCTAAACCCCCAAAAATAGTAAAACCCCAAAAACCCCAAAAAAAATATAGAAACACATTAAATCCTTAAAGTCCCATAAAACCCATAAAATTCCATAAAATCCTAAAACAATTGACAAAACACTAAACCCCTAAAAAATATAAAATTCATAAAACCACCTTAAAATAGTAAAAACCCTAATGACCACTAAAAAGCCATGGAAAACCCTAAAACCCCCCAAAAACCCCCAAAAACCCACTTAAAATCATAAAAATGTTACAACCCCTAAATAGCCCTAAAACCTCTAAAATCCATAAAAACCATAATAACTCTATAAACCCTAAAAACCTAAAAACCCTAAAACCCATAAAACTCTTTAAAATGTCTAAAAATACTAAAACCACTAAAACCCCTAAAACCCCTAAAAGAAAAAAATGATAAAACAAAAAAAGCCTAAAACTCATTAAAAACCATAATGACACTAAAAACCACTAAACAATAAAAACAAAAAAAAACCTCAACCCTTAGAAACCTAAACTCAAATAACCCTAAAACACCTTAGAAAACATTAAAACCCATAACAACCCCCCCCCCCAACCCTAAGAAACCCTAAAAACACTAAAATCCATAAAGACACAAAAGAACATGTAAAACTTCTAAAAACACTACTAATATATATAAAACTAAAAACCATAAAATAATTATAAAAAAATACCCCTAAAAACCTAAAAACACTAAACACCCAAAAAACCCTAAAGAAACCTAAAATCACTAAAATCCCTATAAACCCCCAAAACGCTAAAACATTAATAACCATAAAACCCCAAAAACCCATATAATCTCAAAAAACCTAAAAACCATAAAAAACCCCTAAAGACCCATAAGAGCCCTAAAAAACAATTATGACCTCTAAAAACTCTAAAGAACCTAAAAAACACTAAAATAATATTAAAAATCCTAAACACACCAAAATCCCCTAAAAAAACTAAAACCTCTAAAACTCTATAAAACCCTAAAAACAATAAAATCCCCAAAACCCCAAAAATAAACTTAAAAAACTAAAAACCCAATACCATAAATGTATCTAAAACACTAAAAATTCATATAAAAACCAAAAAAAAATCACTAGAACCTCCTAAACCCCCTAGAAACCCTAAAAACAAGAAATCCCATTAAAACCCCTAATTCCCATAAAAACCCATAAACAACCTAAAATGGACCTAAGAACTATTAAAACACTAAAAATACATAAGAAGGAACAAAATATCATAAAACACTCTTCAAGAGAAGCTAAAGACGATTGGGTGGTACCATTTCTCTACTTATTTTTTTTTTGCAGGCAGTCCGAGGAGAATAGCCAACATGTTTTCCTCAACTGAAATTTTGATGTTGAGCTACAGAGTTACCTACTGAAATTTATCATATTGAAGTGTGGAATTAAAGGGGTGATATGTTAGTTCATTTGTAGCTGAGTGAAGCTAAAATGTAGTGACCAGGTTCACAACCTAATTCTTGCTGTTGTTTCTGTGACCATTCACTATATTTGGGCTGCTCGAAACACCATGGCCATAAATTTCCAGCCTCTCTCATTTTTTAGTGAAGTGTTGAATATCCACAAGGTGATCCAGATAGCATCCCATATTCCAATAGTTTGTATGGACAATGATGTTAATGATATGACTCTATTGCATTCACTTGGGGTTTCTTGTAGGGGTAAGAAGCCGAAGGTTTTGAGATATATCTGATGGATTCCCCCGATTCCATCATGGATAATGGTCAATGTGGATGGTGCAGTGTTGGGTGCACCCAGACCCTTGGAGTGTCTTGGGGTATTCTGTACCTACAGAGGTTTTGTTAAAGTCTGTTTTACCCCTTTGTTAAAGACATATGTGCTTATGAGGTAGGGTTATGGTCCATTATGAAGGACATTAAATTTGCGATCCAATTTAGGCGGAACTTGCTGTGGATTGAGCCTGAATCGATGCTTTCAGTGGACACCCTAAAGAACAAATTCAGGATATTCCCATGGAGACTACTACCAAAATGGATTGAATACCTCAATATCTCCCAGACTCTCAGCCAAAGTTTCACACATGCCTATATGGAGTCCAACTGAGTGGCATATGCACTCTCAATAAAGGCAATTTAGTAACAGAGCTCATTGTGGTCCTTTTTTTCCCCGTCGTTTTGTATTCCATATGTGGACTTTGATATGAAGGGTGAGATACACTCCTATACTTGTAAAACCTCCTTGTAACTGTTTGTTTTGGTTTTAAAAAATGTTTGGGGGCCAGGCTTATCCCTGAACCTTTTTCTCCCTAAAATCATTTAAAACCCTAAAAGACCCTAAATTCCTAAAACATTCTAAAAATACTGTAAACCCTAAAAACAACTAAAACAATAAAAGCCTAAAACCCCATAAAAAACTAGAAATAACATAAAACCTTTAAAAAACCCAAAAATTCCCTAAAGTTCTAAAGATACAAAAAAACTAAAAACCCCTTAAAGGCATAAAAACTATAAAAGACATGAAAAGACCATAAAAACATTAAAAGACACTAAAAGAACCTAAAACACACTAAAAGACAAAAAAATCCCAAAACACCCTAAATTACCATTAAAAACTCCAAAATCCATAAAATAAGTCTAAAACTCTAAAACAACCTTAAAACCAAAAATACACTAAAACCCCTAAAAACCCAAAGAAATACTTGGAGACTAGATGGAGGAGCACTCTCCTGGCGTTCTCTCCCTCTCGTCGTGGCTTCTAGGATTTCCTCTAGATTCCCTTAGAAATGGTGGGGCTAGATCCTTTCCCCAACCCTCTCAGCCTTGTGGGAGGAACTTGTGACAGAGGTGGGTCGATGCAGAGTCATTCGGTGGAAATGTTTCTCTTTGACGGCTTCGTGTTTTCTCAGCAATGGTGTGGATTGGTGCTTTGGCACCTTTCGTGGCCCTTCCCTCTAGTGCTTGCGGGGGGAGATCTCGGTGACTTCGGAAATCAAAAGTGTTCTCCGGACCAAAGGCATTAGGAAGTGGTGATTCTTCCTCGTTTCAGTTATCAGAGTCTCGATCTAGCGATGCAGAAGGTTTGTTTGAGGTTCTGGTTCGATCCTTTCTTTGTTCCGCAAAGAAGAGGTAGGTGCGTGTTTGGTATGGTCCCTTGGCATCTTCTTCGCTTCACACTTTTGATGCTAGATTTGGTCAGATTCCTTGGATCTTCATGATCATTTGTTTATTGGATGTGGTTGTGATGATGAGTTACTGCGGGTACTAGTTACTGGATTTGCTGAGATTTGTTATGCGTTTTTTGGGGATGTCGTGCAAGCTATCTCTATCCAATTACTGGTGGTATATTGCTAGCTATGCTGCGAGGCATGGAATTCTGAACGCTGTTAGGGCTAAAGGCCTTGTTTTCTGGATTTTGAGCTATGATCTTTTTGGATATGATGGGTTAGTATGTGCTAGATGCTGGATTTTGGCCTATATTTTGATAGGAGCTGGTTGGATTGGAGACGATGATTTTTATGATGTTGATACTGGTGTTACCAGTGTTTCTGTTCCTAGTTGTTGGGATTTAAAGAGATGGTTACTGGCGTTGATGAGGATTGTTGGTCGCTACTTGTGCATGTTATTCTTTGAAGATTTGATGGTGATTGTTGGATTTGGATTATGGAGTGAGGCTTCCCACCTTTGGCATTCCATTGACTCGTGCATCCACCTCTTCTCTTGATACCCTCGCCATCATATTGAACCCCATATTGGTTCGATAGGATGGTGCTTGTGGCGGTCTTGGAATGGTGTTGGTGGTCTAGCTCAACATCAAGGGCGCATCTTGGCAGGGAGGTGGTGTTAAGTGGTGATGGATTGTGAAGCTCAGTTTGGTGTTTTGCCTGATGGTTTTCGATCTCGGTTCAGTGACAAAATATGGTGATGTTCTGGCAAGGTTTTTGTGGTTCTGATGATTTTGTGCTGATGAATGTTGCTGAAGTTGCTTCTGATGGATATGGTTTTGTTGGATGAAATGTGATGAAGTTGCTGTTGTGTTTGGTTTCTTGTGTCTTTTTTTTCTTTTTTTTCCTTTGGGGGTTGTTTTTTGGGTATGGTTTGATGGACTATACCCCTCCCCTATCTGTTGTGTCCTCTTTTTTCTTAATAAATTGTGGGGGGGGGGGGAAAGAATAGCCTGGATTTCGCATCTACCTTGCCAAAGAAATCCATAAAACCTCTTATGAAGCCCTAAAATCCTAAAACCCAAAATATTTACAAATCCATAAAACCCCAAAAAACTAAAAACCCACCCCTACCTAGAAAACAAAAAAAAACGGTAAAACAACTAAAACCCCTAAAAGAGCATAAAACCAATAAAAAATATCCTAAAACCCCTAAAAATACCCCAAACCCTTAAAACACTAAAGTCCCTAAATACCATAAAGCACTAAAGTAATAAAAACCACTAAAATCCCTAAAACCTAAAAAAACTTTAAAAACCTCTAAAACACCTAAAACCCCTTAAAAACCTTAAAACACTTAAAAAATGTGAAAAAACCCTAAAAACACCTAAAACCCTAGGAAACCCTATAAAACCATAAAAACTGTAAAAACCCATAACAAACCTAAAAAACCTAAAAGAACACAAAACCCCAAAAAAAACCTAAAATAACCATGAAATCTAAAGACCATAAAAGAATGATACAAACCCCTAAAAATCCCAAATAAACATAAAACCCTAAAAACCCCAAAAAAATCATAAAATCGTTAGAAACATACAAACACTAAAAACCTGAGAAGATAATAAAAACCCTAAAAAGATACTAAGAACCCTAAAAAGACACAAATAACCCTAATAAGACACTAAGAACCTAAAATACCCAAAACCCTAAAACCCCTAAAAACCCTAAAAACTAGGAAAAATAATCTAAAACCTCTAAAAACACCCTGATACTCTTAAAACCCATAAAACCCCATTAAAATCCTAAAAACCCTTCAAAAATTCTAAAAACCCTAAACCACAAAAAACCTTAAACCCCCTTAAACATTAAATAAACCCTAAAAACTTTTAATACAGCGAGGTAATCATAAATATCCCTACAAAACCATATAGAACCCTGAAATACCTAAAAACTCTAAAAAACTCTACAAACATAAAAAAAATCTAAAAGACCACTAAAATACCCTAAAACCGTCAAAACCCTAGAAGAACCCTAACAACCATAAAAGAATATGATGGGAACTTAATACCCCTAAAAACATTAAACACTCTTGAAAACCCAAATAACACAAAATTCACATTAAAATAATACAAATTCTAAAACCCCTTAAACACACTTAAAACCAAATAAAACACTAGAAACCTTAAAAAGTAAAAAAAAAACAATAAACCCCATAAACACCTATAGACCCTAAAAATAATTAATACTCTAATACAATAAAAAATAATAAACCTCCCATTAAACCCCCTAAAATATGCTAAAAATATTAAAATCCCCAAAAGACCCCAAAATTCCCCTAAGACCCCTAAAAACTAAAACCCCAATACGAAAACTGAAAAATACTACAAAAAACTAAATACCCCAACCCCCCCCCCCCCCCTAAAACCCTAAAAACACTAATAACACTAAAAATACATTAAACCCCTATAAAATATACCCCCCCCCAAATAAAACCCCTTAAATACATGAATAATACACCAAAAACCCATAGAACCCTAAAAACCTTAAAAACACTAAACCCCCATAAAAACACTAAAACTGTATAACTCTTTAATTGATAAAAAATCATTAAGCCCCCTAAAAAATTAAAAACCACTAAAACCCCAAAAAACCTGAAAATAGCCTTAAATCCCTAAAAACTATAAAAACCCATAAAAATTAAAAACCATAAAATAACACCTAAACCCATAAAGCCCAAAAAACACCAAAACAGACCAAAAAAAACCAAAACCCCTAAAACCCTAAAATACCATAAAACCCTTGAAACCCCTTAAAATACATTAAACCCCCTAAAAACCTAGATACCCTAAAAACTCCAAAATACCATAAAACCCCTAATAGTCCATAGTAACCCTAAAAACTCTAAAAGACACTAAAACCCAAAAAAACACCAAAATAACCTAAAACCCTTAAAAATAATAAAATGAAAAAAAAACCAATAAAAAACCAAAAAACACTATAATCCTTATAAACCTTAAAAACAATAAAAACCCTAAAACAACCTAAAACCTTTAAAAATACTAAAATCCATAAAAACCATAAAAATTCTAGAAACCCAAAAATAACTCAAAAAATTTGGAAACCCAAAAAATCTAAAAAAAAATCCAATATACCTTAAACTAAAAAAACCACAAAAAAACATTAAGACCATAAATCCCCATAAAATCCCCTAAAAATAAAACTATTTAAAAATCCTAAAATCCCAAAAAAACCCTAAATATCCAAAAAACCGAAAACAACCCCAAACCTCATAAAAGACCTGAAAATCTATAGAAACACAAAAATATTCAAACAACCCCTAAAAACCCTTATAAACATAAAATCCACTCAAACCCCTAAATTTCCTCAAATTCCCTAAAACACCCTAACCCCCCCCCCCCAACCCTAAAACCCTATAAAATCTCTAAAAAACCAAAGAAACTGTAAAGAACTCTCAAAACTCCTAAAAACCCAAAAAAATACCATCCCCCAAAACCCTTATTTCTCCTAAAAACTCTAAACCATACCAAAAAATCAAAAAACCTCTAAAACCCCTAAAAATACCTACAATCCATAAACCACCTAAAAGACCCTAAAATTTCAATAAAGACCCGGACAACACTAAAGACACTGAAATACATAAAAATACAAATAAACACTAAAAGTCTCTAAAACTGATAAACACCTTAAAAACTCAAAAATCAATAATGGAACCTAAAACACCCTAAAACCCCATTATAACTCCTAAACCCCCAAAAAAACTCCTAAAACATTAAAATGATAAAACCCCTAAAACCATAAGCATATTAAGAACCCATAAAACCCCTAAAACACCGAATATACACTTAAAACCACTAAAATTACCTAAAACCTATTAAAAATATAAAAAACACTTAAAACCCCCCCCCAAACCCCTTTAAACCGCTAAAAACCATAAAAACCCTAAAAATATTAAATCCCCCTAAAACCGTTAAAATTAATAAAACACCTAAAATCCTAATTAAAACTATTAAAACCCTCAAATCAATAAAAAATATTGAAAACCCTAAATACCCTAAATACCATTCAAAACTAATGAAAAACGAAAAAACCCAAATAAACCCTAAAATCCCTAAAAACCAACCCCCCCCCAAACACTAAAAAGATAAAAAATATAAAATCCTTGAAACCCTTAAAACTTCTAATAACCCTAAAATTCACTAAAAACTCCAAATTGCCGAAATGATCCTAAAACCCCTAAAATCAAAAAATCCCTCCAACACCCAAACCCCCATAAAACCCCTCAAACCCCAAACAATCAAAAATAAAATAAAAAATGGGATAAAAACTAAACTATAAAAAAACCTAAAAACCATAAAAACCCAATAAAATCCTAAAATGACCATAAAACATCTAAGAACCCAAAAACCAACAAACCCCTAAAATCCTAAGAAACCAAAGCACCATAAAAACTCTATAACCCTCTCAAAACACTACAAATCCTTAAAAAACTCTAAAAATACCTAAAATTACTTAAAACCCTAAAACACCTAAAACCATAAAAAGCAAAAAAAAAAACCCTTAAAAACCATAAAACCCCCTAAAACAGTTTTAAAATAACTAAAACCCCTAAAAATATTAAAAAACCTAAAACCCTTTTTAAAACCCTAAAAAAAATCACTAAAACCCAAAAATACTAAATACATCTATAAAACCCCTAAAACAATCTTAAAATCCCTAAAACCCCCAAAACCATAAAAACTCTAAAATCATTAAGAATCCAAAACCCCAAAAAACCCAAAATCCCCAAAACCCCAAAAACCCAAAAATCCCTAAAAACAATAAAAATCCCAAAAATACCAAAAACCTGAAGAAACCCTAAATCCTTAAACACCCTTTAAAACCCCTGAAACGCCCCTAAAACCATAAAACCCTAAAAACACTAAATACCAGAGAAACAAAAAATCCAAAACCCCCTAAAATACATCCCCCCCAAACCACTAAGACACACTAAAACCCTAAAAGGCTATAAAAACACTAAAAATCCCTCTTATATACAAAACAACCTAAAAATCCTAACAACCCTAAAAACTATAAAAAACATAGAAATCCTAAAACCCCCTAAAACCCACTAAAAACACAAAAAACACAGAAAATTCTAGAATAACCCCAAAACTCTTAAAATCATAAAAAATAATTGAACACAAAAAACCAAAAAAATCCATTAAACCCTAAACCCCTAAAATCCCTAGAAATCCATAAGAAACCCTAAATACTCTAAAAATTCCTAAAATCCATAAATCCTCTAAAACCCCTTAAAAAACCTAAATCTCAAAAATCCATAAAACACTCTAAAATCACTAAAGACACAAAAAATAATAAAAACTCTTAAACCCTATGAAATCCAAAGACACCAAAAAACCCCTTAAAACCCTTAAAACTTACCCCCCCCCCAATCATAAAAACACAAAAAATAAAAAATAAAGACCCTAAAACCCCTATAAAATTTAAAAACACTAATAAATCATAAAAATTCCCTAAAAAAATAAATAACCTAAAAACACATAAAATCAATAAGGTCCCCAAAAACCTAACAATCCTAAAACCCCTAAAACCCGTAAAACACCTAAAAACAATAAAAATCAATAAAACTCTTAAAAACCATTTAGAAAAAAAAATTGCCCTAAAAACAATTAGAAACCCTAAAGGACCACTAAAATAACCTAAGAATCCTAAAACCCAAAGAATAACCTAAATACCTATGAACCTTATAATACTCTAAAATACCATAAACCCCATAAAACTTTAGAAGAATCTATGACCCTTAAAAAAGAAAAAAGAAACTAAAAACACATAAGAGACCCTAAAATAACCTAAAATACCCTAAAAGACTCTAAACCCCCTAGAGGACCCTAAAACCCCCAAAACCCGAAAAATCTAAAAACATTAAAACAACACAAATGCCTTTGAAAACACTAACAACTCTTAAAGGAACCTAAAAACCCTAAAGTAACTAACAAACCCTATAATACCCTAAAAGACCCTAAAACCCATATAAAAATCCTAAAATAAAATAAATCCCCCTAAAATCCTAAAAACCCCTAAAAACTCAAAAACCCCAAAAACCCCCAAAAACCCTAAAATCACAAAAAACACTAAAAATTGCTAAAAAACTTTTAAACCCTAAAACCCCTAAAAATGATAAAATACCTAAAAACAAGAAAACAATTAGAATAACCAAAACCACTAAAACCCCTTAAAACCCCTATGACCACTAAAAGGCCATAAAACCCTAAAAACTCTAAAAAACCATAAAACACTAAATAACCCAAAAATCACTATAAATCCCTATAAAATTTAAATTTATGATAACCGTAGATCCATGAAAACTTTTAAAAACCATAAATAAATAAAAATTGAAAAAAAATCTAAAATCCTAAAACAAAATAAAAACCCAAAACCCCCCGAAACCAAAATTTTCATAAAACCCCATACCCCTCAAAAAGTCTGTAATAACCCTAAAACAAAAAAAATCCTAAAACCACAATAAACCCTTTAAACCCCTAAAACCCTAAAAACCATTAAACCCATTAAAATCCATAAAAACATATAATCAATTAAAACCAAAATACAAAAAAACACCATAAAACCCTAAAACCCCAACAAAAAACTAAAACCCTATAGAACCCAAAAACCCCTTAAAATATTAAAAACCTTAAAACACCTAAATAACCCTTAAACCGCAAAACATCCTAAAACCCTAAAAACCTTAAAATAAAACTATAAAACCAACAAACTCAAAAAAAACATTAAAACTTTAAAACCCCTTTAAGCCCATAAACCACCAAAACCCTTCAAAGTGGATACAAATCTAAAAACCTAAATAACACTAAAAACCCTAAAAGTATCTAAGAAACCTAAAAACCCTAAAACCCTAAATAATATTAAAACCCCCTTGAACTCACATAAATACACCAAAACTGAAAACCATTTGGGAACCCTAAACCCCATAAAACTTGTAAAAGGAGTTTAAAACCCTAAAAACTTAAAAACCCCTAAAAACTATAAAAATACATTAAAACCCTCAACAAACACTATAAATAAATAAAACCACTAAAAACTATAAAAAACCCTAAAAACCCTATAGAACCCAAAAAAACCCCAAACCCCTAAAAGATTCCAAAAACCCCTAAAACTATAAAGGAATCCAAAAAACCCCTAAAAGAACCATAAAATATCATAAAATAATCCTATAAACCACTAAAAACTATAAAGAACAAAAAAACCCTAAAACCTATACAAAAAATTAAAAATACACTAAAACCATAATAATGAAAAATCACCTAAACCCCCTAAAAACCATAAAACGCCTAAAAACCCTAAAACCCATATATAATCAGGCATGATGATGTCCGGGTGCTCTCTTATGATGCAAGAAATCAAATTATTTCACTCTTTGTCTGTCTCCAGACTGTTATTTCAACCTTTTACTTTGTTTTTTTCATCCTATTTAGTTGCTACAATGTGGTAACTTTGGAGGAAGATGACTTGGCTCAATGTGATTACTACTCAAAATAGGGTTTCTATTGGTGATTTCAACACAGTTATGAGCCCAGACGAGAAAATTAGCCCCAAATTCTCTTGTTATGCTGCAAAGGATTTCTTACACTGCCTTGATCAATGTGATATCACTAAAGATCATATTGAGGGAGGATCCTTTACATAAAGAAGTATCACAATTAATGTAAGGCAGGACAGTAATCTTGACAGGTTCTTCTGTCATATTAGGGACAGGAGGGGGATTTTTGATGTATATTGATTCACCCTTCCCTTGTTCTACTCTGACCAGAACCCCCTTATTGTTGACCTCTAAGAGGGCTCTTCAAGGTCAACCCCTATGCCTTTTAAATTTAATAATTCTTGGATCATGATTCTTGGTTGCAGAGAAGTGGTTATAAATGGATGGAACAAAACTATTCATGGAATACCTCACTATGTTGTGGAATAATAACTCAATATAATAAAATGATTTCTTTAAGAACGGGGAAATAACTCTTCTCTAGTGTTTAAGATGACATAAAGGCTGTTGAATCTCAGCTAGCCTCCTGCCAAATAACCAATTATCAGCTTCACATTCCCACAAGGGAGGAATTACAGCTCTACTCTAAGAATTATCATTGTCTAGCTCTCAAAAAGATACTTTCCATGAATCAGTTCAATGTCACGTGGCTAAAAGATGTGCATACGAACTAATTTTTTTTCAATGACTTCACAAAGAGAAAATGGACAAAAAATTATTGAATAGTGTCTACATAAAAAGATCCACCTTCACATATGTGTAGGATGTTTCCAATGCGGTGGTAGAATATTTCAAGGGGATGTACAATGAATATAGTGGGGAACACTCCCTCCCTATTTCTTACTCCATCATTTCATGTATTTATGATCATCAAAACAAGGCTTTAACAGATGCCCCTTTTGAAGTGGAAGTCATATCTTCTTTGTTCTCTTCGAACATGGAAATTGAAGTGGTCCCAATTGGTTTTTGTAAGAAATTCATTATGTTTTATCAGTATATCATGCTTGTTGAGATTACAAATATATTCTGGGAATTTTTCCTCTCTAAATCCTTCCCACATGTAACCAAATATAATTTAATTTCCTTGATCCTAAAAAGGGACAATGCTATTAATATAGGGGGCTTTTTGCATATATCTATTGGGAACACTATCCCTATGATTGTTAAAAAGATTCTTGTCATAAGTATGGGAATGTTTGTGAGAGATCTGATTACCCCAAAACATTTTGGGTTTTTCCTAGGAAGGAATATCCAAAATTTCCTTTTACAACCTTAGAGGGTATTAATATCATGAGGAGGCCCGTGAAGAAGGAGAATTTTTTCATGAAATTTGATATCTTGTAGGATTTTGACACAATCATGTGGAACTTCATCGTCTAATTTCATAGAAAATATTGTTTCTCAAGCAGCTTCATCAACTTGGTCAACTCTATATTTTCCAGTGTTCAGTTTTCCATCCTTATCAACGGCTCCCCAAAAGGATTTTTTCAATTACCTCTTGGAGTCCGGAAGGGGGATCCGCTCTCATGTATTATTTTTTATATTTCTAAGGATTGTTTGAGTAGGTGTATCATTGATCTTATGCATGTTGGTATCTATCAACCCATAAAGGCATGGAAAGATCTGTATGTTCCTTACCATCTTCTATATGGTGATGACATCCTCTTGTTTGGGCAATCACACAGGCGTACTCGGTGTTCAATGACAATTATATTCTGTAATTATGGAAATGTGGAAGTATAATCCATTAGTTGGAGAAATTTAATAATTCTATTTGGGAAAGGGATCTTACTCTCCAGAAAATTATTAGTCTCTAGGTCCGTTGTGGTGAAGAGGGGCTCACTCCCCTTTGTTTATCTGGGGATCCCCATTTTTTGGGGAAGGGTCAAGAGATTCCATCTTGAGAGTATAGCTACAAAAAACCACTATTAAACATGATAAATGGAAAGGGAAGGGTCTTTCACAAGGGGACAGGGTCTTCATAATCAACATGGTTATCAATTATATGTTTTTGCATGATTTATCTATCTAAAGATGTCTGATTGACCTTTTAAAAAGCATGTAGTGAATGATTAAGAACTTCTCTTGGATAGGTTCCACTATTCAGCGGAAGCTGGTCTCAGTGGCTTGGAAATACTGCACTAAGCCAGTGGATATGGGGGGGCTCGGTCTTAAATATATCATGAGGTTCAATGATTCCCTGCTTTCCATGTTTACCCAGAGCTTGTTTGATTCAAATGACGATGGCCTAGGATTCATTCGAGAAAGGTTTGTGTGGAAAATCAGGGATGCCTATATAGGATATATTCCCTCCTCTGTTTATTCACCAATCAATCTATCCTACAACGAAATTACAACCCATTCTAAATGGTTTGTTTTAAAACAATTTGATCTGAACTATTGGTCCACTATATGGTCGGACATGCCTCTTCTTGATTATATGAAACCTCCCCCTAATTTAAGAGGTATGTCTATTTCTGAAAAAAACTAGAGGCTCGGAGACTCTATGGTGAACCTCCTAGAGGATAATATGTTGCAGATTTAGAGGTATGTGTTTTTTGAAACTGACACCCTCGTCTATAAACCCAATCTGGTTGGACTGGTTAACATGAGGGATTTCTAATATCATAAGTGTGCTAAGGATAATGTTCCTCCAGCTTGGATCTCATGTTTTAAGTGGCCTCTCATTACACCAGAAAATCATTTAATGTTGTGGAAAAATTAGAAAAACTTACTCGCACATCAGGATCAGTTGAATAAGGCTGGTTACATCCTGGCTTTGGATAGATTAGTTTTACTTTGGGCCAAAAAACATACAAGATACCTTTTTTCAGTGCAGGTATGATGCGGAAATTTTGGAGTACATGCAGCAGGTGTTCGGGTTCCATCTATGTATGATAAGGCCTTTCTTTGACATGAATAGAAATCTTGCAGAATGGAAATATAGTGAGTAGGTTCATAACCTCTTTCTCACTACAACAACTACAAAATTTTTCATATTTATGGGCATATTTAAATGTGGATTCCTTCAATAGGGGGCATCTATCATTTCATGGGGGTGTTGTGATGATTCATAATGTTATACAAGCAATGTCCTGAACCCAGACTGGCTCGATGGCTAATGATCCCATTACTTGGTGGCTGCTTGGCATTACGAGTAGGACAAAAGGCCAAAGGTTCTCAAGCCTATCTGTTGGATCCCCCCGATTCCCTCTTGGATCAAAGTTAATGTGAATAGTGCATATTTGGGAGCACCTCATCCCTCGGGGTGTGTCCATGTTTTCTGCATGCACAGGGGCTTTGTGAAAGTCTACTTCTATAACTTTATTGATGATTCATGTGCTTATGACACGAAAAATGCCGCAATTTCTCTAAAAAAACAAAAACCCATAGAAAGCCTAAAACCCCCAAAAAATCTAAAAATGTTGATAAATCTGAGAACTTATAAAAACTATAAAACCCCCTAAAACCCATTTAAAATCCTAAGATCCCACTAAAAAACATAAATAATATAAAACCCTAAAAACCCATAAACCGTCAAAAATATTCCAAAGCCCCTAAAATCCCATATAAACCAGGGAAAGCCTGAAATTACTTAAGAACCCTAAAAACCATAAAATCCATCAAAAAAACCTTAATGATCCTAAAAACTCTTAAACACCTAAAAACCCTAACGGAATTATAAAAACCATTAAAACCCTAAAATCCCCAAAAAAAAGTAAAAACCCATAAAACCCTAAAAAACATAACCCCCTTCAAAAAAACCTCAAAACCACTTAAACATTCCATAACAGTCCTAATACCTCTAAAAGCCTAGGAAATTATAAAAACCTAAAAAACCCAAGATTCCCAAAAACCCTAACAAACCAAAAAAACCTAAAAGGCCCTTAAAACTCTAAAAATTCCTTAAATAACCTAAAACCCATAAACACCCTAGAAACTTTATAAAACCTAAAACCACCTAGAAACCTTTAGAAACTATAAAATCACTAAAAGCCCTAAAATATCGTAAAACCCCTAAAAACACTAAAACAACTCAAAAAAACCCTACAAATCCTAAAAAATCCTTAAATACACTTAAAATTTTAAAAACCTTAAAACAATTAAAGTATTCCTAAATCCACAAAAAATTAAAAAAAATTATAAAACACCCTTAAAACTCCTATAAACCCTTAAACCCTCAAAATAACCTAAAACTACTAAACTCCTTAAAACGCCTAAACCCATTTAAATACCTAAAATAACCGTAAACCACTAAAATGCTAAAACCCCTAAAAATCATTAAACCCCTAAAAATAACCAAAAACCATAAAATCCATCTAAATCCCTAAAACACCCAAGAATCCCCTACCCCCCAACCCCCAAAAAATCCTAAACCCATAAAACGCTTGAAAAACCTAAAGAAACACAAGAAACCACTAAAACCTAACAAACTATTAAAACCCCATAAAAACTTTTATACCACTAAAAACAATAAAAACCCCTAACCCCCTCCCCCCTTAAGACCGTAAAATCCATAAAACACATTAAAAGACCCTAAAAATATCAGAAAATAAACCTTTAAACCCTAAAAACCTCATACAAACCCTAAGAGACCCTAAAAGACCCTAAAACTGTTAAACACCCAAAAACCCTAAAACACCTAGAAACTCTAAAAAAAATTAAAACACACAAAAAACCATTGAAAATATTTAAAACCCATAAAAAATAAAAACCATAAAAACACATTAAAACCACAAATAAACCACAAGAAACCCCAAAACCCCAAAAACCACTTAAAATACATAAAAACTTTGAAAGTCCTAAAAACATTAAAAATCATAAAAACCACATAAAACTATAAAAACCATAAAATAAATAAAACCCCATTAAACATTTAAGATCCCTAAAGCCCCAAAAAACACTAAAAACCCTAAAGACCCCTAAAATTCCCTAATACCCTAAAAAACCTATTAAAATTATTAAAACCCAAAAAATACAAAAAACAGTCCTTAAAACCCAAAGAAATAAAAACCATTAAAAACAAAAACACAACTAAATACTCTAAAAACCATAAATAGTGTCAAACCCCCTACAAACCGTAAAATCTATGAAAACCTTAAAAAATCCTTAAACCCACAAAACCAATAAAAACACCAAAAACCCCTCTAAAAACTACTAAAACCCCAAAACCCATTTGAATCTCAAAAAAACCAAAAAAAAATCCCACAAACAGAAAAACCCCAAAATTCTAAAAAACCTCTAAAAACACATAACACCCTAAAACCCCAAAATCCGCATTTAAACCCTCCAACCCCTAAAGATAGAAAAAATATAAAGACCCTAAGAACACCATAAAACCCAAAAAAGCAACAAAATATCGGAAAAAACCCAAAAACCCTTAAAAGTCCCAAAAAACCCAAAACCCCTAAAAGACCATAAAAACTCTATAAAATCCCATAAAGGCCCTAAAACCCCTTAAATAGCCTAAAAGTACCCAAAAATCTAAAGACCATAAAACCCTTGAAAACCCCACAACACTAAAAAACTAAATCCGACTCGAACCATAAAAACTCAGAAAACCCTATAGCACCAGAAAAAAATCCTAACACACATTAAAACCATGGAGACTTAAAAACCCCTCAACCATCCATACAACCACAAAAAACCTCTGAAAACCATATAAAATGATAAAAACCCCTAAAACCCTCTAAACCCCTTAAAACATTTAGAATCCCTAAAATGCCATAAAACACCCAAAACCTCTAAAAATCCTAAAATCCAAAAAATCTTGAAAACTCTAAATAACAGTAAAACTCCAGAAAACGCCTAAAATCCAAAAAAACCATTCAAATACATAAAAATTGAAGTACCCTAAAAGAATTACAAACCCAAAAAAATAAAATACTTGAAAAATCCTGATGAACCTAAAAACCTAGAGAAATCATAAAAACCCTAAACGGCCCTAAAACTGATAAAACCCCATAAAAACCATAAAAATCCTCAAAACCCATAAAGAAATAATAATTTCTAAAACCCCCTAAATATACATAAAACCCCTAAAATCCCTTAAAACCCTAAAACCCAAAAAACTATCCAAAGACCCCAAAAATCCAAAAAACCCCCAAAATAACTTTAAAAACACAAAAGGAAAAAAAGGAAAAAAAGGATCTAAAGAAATCCATAAATTCCATAGCAACCCTAAAACCAAACAAGATACTAAAAATCATAAAATCTTATGAAAGAAACTAAAAATACTAACAAACCTCTAAACCCATAAAATACAATTAAAATCCAAAAAGGATCTAAAAGCCCAAAAAACCCAAAAAATAAAAAAACATCCTAAAACCCTAAAAAATGTAAAGGACCCTATCATCACTAAAAAACCTAAATGGCCCTTAAAACCCAAAAATGTCCCTAAAGGATCATACCAAACCTAAAAACTTTAAAGTAAACATAAATCCCCCCAACCCCCAAACAACCTAACAAAAAGCCAAAACAAAAAAACCCTAAAAACCATACAAAAACTATAGAATACTCTGAAAAACCTAAACCGCATAAAAAACATGAAAAAAACATAAAACCCCTAAACCCCTTAAAACCCAAAATGCACCTAAAATCTCTAAAACCCTAAAAGTAACTAAAACCCTTTAAAATAAAAAACCCAAAAAGAACATGAAAACCCTAAAAACCATAAAATACATTTAAAAACCATGGTAACCATGAAAAACCATAAAAATAAAAAAAACACTAAAAAGACCAAGAAACCCCTAAAAATTATAAACTACTAAAAACAATAAAAACCCTTAAAACTGTTAAAAACCCTAAAACCCCCAAAAATCTTAGAAAAATTCAACCCGCCGAAAACCTGAAAAACTCCTAAAACAATAAAAACTCTAAAAACTAATAATTATAATAACCCCTATAATCCTAAAAACACATAAAAATCATAAAACTATAAAACCCATAATACCCATCCCCCATTCACTGAAAACCCCCAAAACCACCAAATATCCCTAAAACCAACAAAAAAAATCTAAAAACACAAAAACCCCAAAAAATATAAGAACCCTAAAAACAGCTAAAACCCTAAAAACCCAAAAACGACCCTAAACATAAAAAAAGGGCTCTAAAACATAAAAAACATAAAAACATAAAAACCTATAAATCCCCAATATACCCTAAAAATATAAAATCTTTTAAAATGATAAAATTCTTAAAAAACATAAAACTGTAAAAACCATAACACCACTAAAAACCCTATAAACTGTAAAAACCCTTAAATGTTAAGAAAGCTCTAAATACTGTAAGAAAATCCCAAAACCTACTAAAACTCCTAAAACACCATTAAATATCCCAAAAACCCTTAAAACCTCTAAAACCCTATAAATACCTAAAAACTCGTATAAACCCAAAAACCATAAAAGAACCCAAACAAAACTAAAAACCCTAAATAACCTAACCCCCCCCCCCCCCCAAAAGGACCCTAAACCACCTAAAAATCTTAAATAACCTTAAAAACCATAAAACCCCCCAAAAAACAAAATAAATTAAAAACCTAAAAACCCCTAAAAATCCAAATACCATGAAAATTTTTAATAACACATTAAAACCCCAAGAAAACTCAAATATCTTGAAAAAATTCTTCAAATCATTAAAATCCCTAAAACCTTAAAAGTCCATAAAAACCCTAAAAACCATGAAAACATAAAGTTCCTAAAAACCGAGAAAAAACTAAAACACTAAAACCCATAAAACTTTTAAAAACATTAAAAAAAACTTAAACCCCTAAAAACCTAAAAAAATCATAAAACCCTAAAAACCTGTAATACCCCCATAAACCCCCTAATAATCCCTTTAAACCCCCAAACCAATTTAACCACATAATAACCATAAAAAGACTAAATAAAATCTAAAAATAATAATAATACTAAAAACCACAAAAAACCCCCAAAAAACCCAGAAAACCTTAAACCCCTAAAAACCCCAAAACCCTAAAAAGATCATAAAACACCATAAAATTAACCAAATATCCCATAAAAACCCTAAAACCCCAAAACCCCTAAAAATATAAAAAACATTATAAAAACCCTTCAAAATCTAAAAACCCCTAAAAACCCAAAAAATAATAAATATCGATTGAACACATAAACCTTTAAACCACTTAAAAACCCTTCAAAACTCAATTAACCAAAAATCCCTAAAAACCCTAAAAGACCCTAAAAACCATAAATACCGTAAAATAACAAAAAAAATACAAAAACCCAAAAACCCTAAAAACCATATAATAATTATACAAACCCTTAAAAATCTTAAAACCCCCAAAACTGTAAAAATTCATAAACAACCCCAAAACCCCCCTAAAAACCCTAAAATAATAAAACCCCAAAAACCAAAAAACCGACCAAAAACCCTAATAAACCTAAAACCCCATAAAATCCTTAAAATCTCTATAAATATATAATAACCCTAAAAATCAATAAAAAATAACTAAAACCCCTAAAAATAATGAAACCCTAAAACCCATAAAATGAAGGTGGAGAGCTTATATATTGATACAGATGTTGGGGATGAGCAGTTCAATGTAGTTAGAGTCTGGATATTTCCTCTAAGACCTACATGTCATGTAATCTCTCTAAGACTATGGGCCATGTAAGGGTTCCACCTCACCCCTTAAAAAGGGGTTTATCAAAAATCAAAAATAAAACATGGCCTTAGATCCATTCAGGGAGGATAAAACCCATAAAATATCATGAAACCAATAAAATTTCTATAAAATCTATAAAAAGACCATAAAATATTTAACAACATCAAAAGAACCAAAAAAAAAAAAAAAAACCCTGAAACCTTTAAAACCCAAAATATCCTTAAAACCCTTAAAACCCCCAAAAATCTCAAAGAAACATAAAAACCCCTTAAAACGCTAAAAAAGACTAAAACCTCTTAAAGATTCTATAATAACCTAAGAGACTCTAAAAATACCCTTAAAACCTTACTACCCCAAAAAAACCTCTGAAAACTCAAAAACCCTAAAACCCACTAAACCCCATAGAATACCATAAAACCCTAATAAACCTAAAAAATAAAACACCCTAAAAACCATGAAATCCTTTAAAAACCCTAAGACCCCCATAAAAACCATAATTTTTTTGAAAGACCCAAAAACCCCTAAAGATTCCTAAAACACCATAAAAACCTAGAAATATTTAAGCATACTAAAAACCCTTAAAACCAAGAAAACAAAAAAAATACAAAAAAATTGTAAAAAAATTCCTAAAAACCCCTAAAACATGTAAATGACACTAAAAAAAGAAAACACTAATTTTCATAAGATAAATATAAATCCCTAAAAACCCCTTAAAACCCAATAAATACCTAAAAAAATATTATATCTCTAAAAGATACTAAGAACCCTAAAAACCTAAAACCCTAGAAGATCATAAAAACATTAAAACCTAAAAACCCCAAAATTCTTAAATACATTAAAACCTAGAAAACCCATAAAACCGTAAAACCTCAAAAATCACCAAAAACACTCAAAACACAATAAAAACATAAAAACCCAAAAACCATAAAAACCATGAAAACATTAAAAATCCTAAAACCCAAAAAATCTATTAAAGCCTCCAAAAAAACAAAACACCATAAAAAACTAAAAAACTCTAAAGACCCATAAAATCCATAGAATCCTAAAAATCCCTAAAAGCACTAAAAAAATATAATAACCCCAGTAATAACCCCTAAACCCCTAAAATCCAAAAAAAAATCTAAAAAACAAAAAAAAACACCCAAATCCCTCTAATAACTATTGAAAAAACTAAAAACAGAAAAACCCGAAAAACTCTTAAAAACCCTAAAACACTAAAATCCCAAAAAGAAACCCCTAAACCCCATAAAAATATTAGGAACCCCTTAAAACCTTAAATTCCAAAAAAAACCATGAACACCCCTAAAAACCTAAAATCCCTAATGTCCCAAAAAATACTTAAAATACAAAAAAATATATAAATACTAAAAACCCTAAAAACCAAAGGGGAATATAAAAATCCAAAAAAACCTAATAAAACACTAAAAATAATCAAAACCCCTAAAAACTATAAAAACCCAAAAAACATAATATAAACCCTGCATGACCAAAAAAATTCATATAAACCCTAAAACCCTTAAAATACCTAACAAACCCCAAAAAACTAAAAAATAATATAAATACCTACCAAAACCTAAAAACCCTAAAACCCCAAAAAACTAAAAAATGATAAATACCCAAAAACCATAAAAAATCTAAAACCCTTAAAATAACCCCAAACCCCCTATAATACCGATAAAAACACTAAAACCATAAAAACATTTAAAAAACCCTAAAACCCATAAAACATTTGAAACACCCTAAAACCCATAAAAGATCCATAAAATCAAAAAATACCCTTAAACCCATTAAAATATGAAGAATACCGAAAAATACTAAAATATCATAAAACACAAAAGACTAAAAACCCTAAAAGACCCAAAAATCCCTAAAAACCAATAAAAATCAAAAAAAATATAAAAACATAAAATACCCAAAAATACCTTAAAATATAAAAACCCCCAAACCACCTAATACCCTTAAATCCCACTAAAAAACGAACAACACTAAAAAATCTTAAAAACCTAAAAATTACTAAAACCCCCAAAAACCTAAAAACCCATAAATGTCCTAAAATCCATATTAAACCCCAAAAAACCAAAAAACTCCTAAAACCCATAATAACCCTAAATAAAAACTAATTAAACCTTAAAATACACTATATTCCCAAAAAAACCCCTTTAAATCCCAAAAAGACACCAAAATTCCAATTAAACACGAACAGATCTCAAAACCCCTACAAAATCATAACGAAAAATAAAACCCTAAAATTACCCGAACTCCAAAAATAATAAAAACATTACAAAATAACTAAAACCTATAAAAATACCCTAAAACCCCACAAAATACCCTAAAAGAGCATAAAAATTCCTTAAAAACCTGGAAAACTCCCTTAAAACAATTAAAATCCCTAAAACTTGTTAAAAAACTAGAACCCATAAAAACTATAAGAAAACCCAAAAACCCTAAACACCCAAATTAATCATAAAAAAACTTAAAACACATAAAAACCCTCAAAACCCTTAACCCCCGATAAAAATCAAAAAGCACTCTAAAATACACTAAAAAACCAAAAGACCCTAAAAACCATAAAAAACCTAAAAGACCCAAAAAGACCCTCAAAATTCTAAAAAAACCAAAAATTATAAAAAATTATAAAACCCTGTTAGAATCCTAAATCCCCTAAATACCCTAAAAACACCAAAAACCCTAAAAACCCCTATAAACTTGAAAAAACCCTAAAATTACTAAAAGCACTAATATCCCTAAAATACCCAAAAACACAAAAAATCACTGAAAAGTATTAAAATTCCCTAAAAACATTGAAAATCAGTAAAATGCTAAAAATACTTAAAATCCATGATATCTAAAAAAACACTAAAACCACTAAAAACCCTACAACCTCATAATAACCAATAAAACCCATAAAACTACCCTAAAATTCTTAAAAGACTATAATAACCATAAAACCAATGAAAACCCAAAAACTACTAAAATACTAAAACCCTAGAAACCCTAAAATTCCACTAAAACACCCTAAACCCCCTTAAAACCAATTAAATACACTATAACACAAAAAATAATAATAAAACTATAAACCATAAAAAACCTTAAAATCCTATAACCCCATAGAAGACTCTAAAAACCCTGAAAACCTTAAAAGACTGTAAAAGACCCTTAAAACCTAAAACCCCCAAAACCCAAAAACATTCTAAAACTCTAAAAACCCAAAAACCACTAAAAACACAAAAAAACCCAAACCCCTTCAAACCCTAAAACCCCCAAACCCAAAGAAAACATAAAAACCAAAACCTCCTATGAAATAATAAAACCCTAAAAAATCAAACTCATAACCCCTTAAAACCCTCAAAATCCCTAAAATCCCTAAAAGCAATAATTTTTTTTTGAAAACCGATAAAACAATAAATATAGTTACCCCGAAACCAAAAAAATCATAAAAAACTCATAAAAACCATAAAAATAAACTAAAGACCCCAGATTCTCTAAAAGACCTAAAAACTCTAAAAACCCCTCAAAAGAGACCAAAAAACTAGAAACATAAATGTCCCTGAAATACTTAAGGACCATAAAAACCCTGAACACCCCTAAAATACATGAAAACCCTTAAAACCACTAAAAGACAATAAAATACCAAAAAAACCTACAAATCCCAAAAAAATACTTAAACAACTGAAAAACATAAAAAGCCTAAAATCCCTTAAAAACCCTAGGAAACCCAAAAAAAACATATAAACCCTATAAAACACTAAAAACCATAAAAATACTTATAAAACCCTAAACCCCCTAAAACATACACAAAACTCTAAAAAACTATAAAACCCTAAAAACCCTAAAAGAACCATAGAATATTAGAACCCAAAAAGAACCCTAATACTCTAAAATAACCCTAAAACCCTGAAAACCATAAAATAATCCTATAAACTCATAAATCCATGAAAAAGGTTTAAAACCCTAAAACTCCTATAAAACCCTAAAAATCCAAATAGACAATAAAAACCCTAAAATGATAAAAGACTCTAAAGCTCACAAGAAACACCAAAAGATCCTAAAACCCTATAAACACCCTAAAAGAACCTAAAACCCTGAAAAACACTAAAACTCTAAAAACCCATAAAAAGCATAAAATCTCTAAAATCCTGAAAACACTATAAAAACCAAAAAAAACCCTTAAAACCTAAAATCCATAAAACAAACCTAAAACCCCCTAAAACCCCAAAATTATTAACATATAAAAAACCCCTTAAAACCCTTAAAAATAATAAAATCCCTTAAACACACTAAAAACCATATAAATCCAAAAAACATGAAAATTCATAAAAATCATAAAAATCCCAAAAATCTCTTTAAACCCCTAAAATCAACCCCCCACATAAATCCCTAAAAACCCATAAAAATCCTAAAATCCCTTAAACACCAAAAACCATAACCCCACATCCCCAAAAAACTATACGTAAACCCTTAAAACACATATAAATTTAAAAACCACTAAAAAACCTAAAGACCCTAGAAAACCCAAAAACCCTAAAAACCATGAAAATAATATAAAACCCTAAAAACCAAAAAAATCCTTAAAAATATAAAAACCCTGAAATTAATTTAAAACCACTCAAAACTCCAAAAATTAATAAATCCCTAAAAAAACCCCACCCCATTCACAAAAAAACCATAAAAATACTTAAACAACCTAAAAAAAATAAAACCCATAAACCCCCTTTAAACCCATAAAACACTAAAACACCTAAAAAACATAAAACACATAGAACCTATACTTGATAACCTAAAAAATAACTCTTACACAATGAAATCAATATCCTACACCCTATACCCTATACCCTACACCCTGAACCCTAAACCCAACACCCTGTACCCTAAACCCTAAACCATACACCCGAAACCCCATACCATACACCCTAAGACTTAAACTATACACCCTAATACCTATACCCTATGTCTTAAACCATAATTACTACACCTTACACCCTAAAAAATATACCCTAAACTCTAAACCCTAAACCTAAAACCTAGTACCACCCTAAATCTATAACACTACACATAAAATTCTATACCCAACACCCTAAATCTTAAACCTCGCACCCTAAACCCTATACCCTATTCCCTATACCCTATAACCTATAACCTATACCGAAAACCATTAACCCTATACCATAACCCATATAACCTACTCCCTAAACACTAAACCATATACCCTATAAACTACACCCTAAAACCTAAACTATACACACAAAAGCATATAACCTAAACCCTAAAACCTATACCCTACACCATCATTACTTCAGAAAATAGCTTTTCATGTTCATTTTTTTCATTTTCACATCATTTATTAAGAGATGTTATTTAAGGTGATGTTGTTAAAAAAATTAACATTGGTTAATGAAAACCAACATTCTAAGTAATATTTTGTTGGATTTCTCACATTGGTTCTATGTTAACCAACATTAAAAAAAATTCATGTCGGTTTACAAAATAAGTTGACATGAATTTTTTTCACTTCAGTTATCAAATAAATTATGTGAAACCCCAATCCCTATAGGTTTTTCATTTCAATTCATTTAAAACCGAATTGATAAACCAATAGGAATTGGTCTATCACATTAGTTTCCAGAGAACCGATATGAAAAACATCATTTTTTTATAATTTGTTTTAATTTCTATCTTCTACCCAGCAAAAAAGAGTATAAAATTACAAGAAAAATACTAGTAGAAAAAGCAGTAGAACAACCAAAAGAATGCAATTATAATTTTGAAATTCCATTTTTACAATATATATCCCAAATAGACTCAAATTTAATCAAACATGTAAACTAATTATCCTATTATATTTTAAAATAACTCATATAATGTGTTGTATAAGGAGAGGGTCATTGAATATATATGAATTAATAGGAAATAATTTAACATGTATTATTAATAAAATAAATGAAATATTAAGGAAATTTTTGTAATGAACTCTAACTTGATTTAACTTCATTACTATCACAGTTGTATTTATTTTATATATAAAAATTTAAACAAAGTATCCACATTCCAATATGACTTCTTGTTCATTAAATTTCTATTTAAAATAATCTTCCAATTCAAAATAACATTTTAAAGTAATATATCAAAAATTTAGTAATTGTAAATGAAAATTTACCTTTTATTTTATATATTTTATCATGGATATCATCTTACTTGTGTTCCCTAGATATAAATTCTTTGACCTTTATGAAAATAATATGAATATATAAATGTATGTTATTATAATATAAACTAGTGTTAAAATATTCAAACTTACGAGTCCAATACATTCTTAAATTTTCCCACACATCACCATGGATAGGGAATATCCAGTAAAGCACCATCTCCCTCACAAAAAATCTTAAAATCCAATGTTCAATGGTATAAAAGAAAATTTAATGTTAGTGGTTATTAATTTAAGAGATATTGAAAATGTTTATGAAATATGTTTCATACTCTTGAAGATAAAGAAACATCTAGTACTAAACAATTTAATTCTTCTAAAATCTTTCAATAATTTAAATTTTTCTTTTTTTCATCATTCATTGACCTAGATATATATGAAATTAATTTTGGATCCATAAATCCATATAAATATTTCCCACCAAAATCCTTAAAAAGTGTATAAAGATACCTTATACCAAATAAACATAATTATAAATCTTCAATAAATTTTCAATAAATTAAACAAATAGAACAAACATTAATCATCTTACATGGAAAAACATTTCATCATGTTAATTCTCAATTTATCTCTAGATACAAGCTCCATGATATCACTTTTCAAAATCCCCATAGTCATTGCAGACCCACAAACAACAGGTTCAATTATAATATCATATATATCTTATAAAAAATTTAAATGTTCTCAGAGACTATAAAGAATTGTAGAAACTATATTTGATATTTCACATTGAATTTTTGATGCCTATACAATACTTCATTTCCTTTAAAGTATTCGTATGGAATTTTTGATAAATATATAAACTTAAAAATGATAAAACCAAATTTTATAGAAAAATTAAATAAAATATAAAATATACACATAAATATATACTAACAAGTTTAATAAGTGTAAATGGAAAAAATAAAAAATGATCGATACTTTTTCCAAATATAGTCACCTAATCTGTAGGACCAGGAACTCTTATTGATCTATCTATAATATCTTGTATAGTGACCCTGTGATGCTCAATATCTATCTGTTGATAATGAATGGTATCACCTAGTTCAAATATCATATCATATGAAACAATACGATGGGGATAATCCACATATAACTCACAATAACATGAAAACTATGGAGGTGGGGTGTAGGAGTAGGATAAGAAGGAGCATGGTCTATCGGCATAGGATGATGAGTTTGATATATAATGGGAATGGGAGCTACTATTAGAGGTTTTGTGGAATCAGCACTCTAAAATTTTCTTTGCATGTCTAGAAACATTGGTTGTACTAAATCTCTATTCCAATACTCCATCATCACACCAATATCTTGAACATCATATTCAAATAATATTTTTATATAAAGATCCATCATTGGAGAAGATGAAGAATGTGGAAACACATTTTTCAATGATACACCTACTGGGTATTCTCATACATGACCTTGGTGTTCAGTATTTCCCAATTTTGTTGCTAAAATATCCTTCCTACCCTAAGCTATAAATAATCCATATATGCTATACTCCTTAATAGATTCCTATATGAAATATTTGAAAATATCTATAATGAATGACAATATATAAATTATTAAATAAAATAAAATAAATTAATAAAGTTAAAATCTTAAAATCATATCATCTATAACCCTATAATCTTCCATAAGATATTTTTATTTTTTCTATCTAATCCCACAACCATTTTTCATGTTTGGTGGGGGGGGTGGGGTCATCCTCTATATACCGTAAAGACTCAGGTCTCTATTTTTGAAAATTTCATCCATCATTTGTTCTTCCAATATCATATACCCCCCTCACAAGATAAATTACGAGGGTATAAATTTCTAAATTGGACATCCTAATGAGATCTCATCGATTTTTCTATATTAATAATAAATAAATCAATAATAGGATTATTAAAATAAAAAAATTAAAAGGTAACATTTCACCTACCAAATTTTTTTCTCATATTCTACTTTCAAAAAAATTAATCCATGTATATTAATTTATAAATGGTTATACATCACATGGATTTTGATGTTTCTTATACACAAAAATGTATTCTTACATAAGGGTTGATTTATAATACCTCCATATCCAAACAACCAATTATAAGAAATTTCTGCTAACTCCTCCAGTATCAGGTATAACATATTTTATCCAATTTAAAGGTGATAAATATATTACTATAAAGATTTTTTGATATGTAAAATCATAACAAACTAACTTACCAAAATAGTCTCCCACAAGTGATATAGTTTCAATTTTTCAAAAAATCACCAATCATCAAACAAAATACTAACTTCTCTTTTAGAATGAATTGTTACAAAATTCTTGAATTATTTTGAATTTTGTCTTCTTGGAATATCGTTATCATAAAAGTCTACAGGTATCCTCAGGTCTTGTATACGGGAAACTGATAAGTTTGGTATATGTGTGGTTCCATGTTTACCAACCCTTGAACTCTTCTTTTCCCCATAGAAATACATGTCTCCGGTAATGATGGATTATTAGGATCATCAGTATGAACATGTGTGTATTCCCCCCAGAGGTATGAGTGTGGTCATCTCCATCAGAATGTCATGGATCAGATTATTGATCTTCCATTATACTATAAATTAAAGGAAAAACAATTAGAAAAAAATATATAAATCTAACTATTACATAAAAATGTAAATAAAAAATGAAAATATTTTAGACATAAAGTAACACTAAACATAACACATAATTTATGATAGATGAAATGAAATAAATCAATGAAAAAAATCCAAAAAAATGTTGGTTTTCAACGTACTATTATACAATATATTTTTAATTTATTTAACATACAAAATTTTAAAAAAATTATTTTTTAACAAAATCAATTAATAGATAGGTTTTGTAAGGGTAAACATGGAAAACTAAACAAAACTAAACTAATATAAACAAAAATATTTAACATATTAGTTATAATACAAGTTTTAATAATTAGATTAAAATTAAAATATATAACAATTTATGCAATTTAAAAAAGTAAACCATAAATAAAAAAATGTTACCTATAAGATAAGTAATGTACTAAAAAAAATTTTTTCCAAATTTGTTCATCATGATCATTCCATATATTAGAAACCAAGTCTAAAATGCACTCATCAATATTATATATTAATATTTCCATGGAAGAAGAGATGTTACATAAATCAATATATTCGTAATGTTTATCATCACCAAAATACTTTTTAAACAATATACCACTACATATCAGATTGATCAAGAACATAGAGTTTTTTTCATGTGTTTCCTTGATAAAAGGATCATATATGTATTCAAATTTATTCATTTTAACTACTGTAATTCCAAATTCATCATGTCTGACACTGTTCTTACTAATAAACCATATGCAGTTAAACACTAGAAATTGAAATTTAATACAATAAAACTCCCATATTTCTTCAATGACTCCATAATATGCATTTGATGTAGATTTTGGGTTTTTGGTATTTGGAACTCGAAAAAATGAACTAGTTTTGCAAACACCAATACCAAACTATTCTGAACTTTACTTATTTTTCCATAGTTTTCCATATGAAATTTATATCCATTAATTTCATACACAGACAATGTTATCAAATTTATACTTATACCTCCCACTAACTATCTCAATGTTTCTAATGAATCTAATCTACCAAGCATGATCTCTTTAAACTGTGAAAAAAATTTCTTTATGAACATTCAAAATCCACATATCTTTCTTTTTTGGATAACATTGTTTCAAAACATTAATATGTGATTTTATGTATTTTTAAGCTTCATATATGGCATTAAATGTGTAAAAATGTACCTTTTTTATCTATTCATCAATTAATGATTTGACTTTCAAGCAGTAGATCCCCTATCCCCATAATTAACTCATTCATGTTGTGGTTTAAGAAAACTGATGTGCTTAACAATAGAAAAATGTCTTGTACAAAACTACAAAAACTCATAAAAAATATGCTTCTAAAAAATGTATTCCTTATATTGATATGGATTATTAATATACCCCTTAAATATCTTCATACACCTTTCAAAAGGATACATCCAGTATAGATATATAATACTGTGAAGATTTATTTCTCACACTAATTGGCTCGTTAAATGGACCATAATATCCAAAAAAAATGGAGGAAAATAAATTTCCAATCGAAAGAAGTATAGAAACTCATTCTTTCTCTAAAGTGTTCAAAGAATTTAGATCAATCACATTATTACAAATTGAATTGAAAAAATAAAGCACCTTCATGATATTCATTGCGACGCATATTGGAAATATTCCACAAAAAGAAACTTTTAGGATCTATTGCATCATGATGTGACAGTCATGAGATTTCATACCTGTCAACTTCAAATCCTTTAAGAATAAAAGGTTTATTACATTTGAAGAATAATCCTATAGAATATGGATATCATGAAGACATTGAAAAAAAGGATAATTTTTTCTTTTATATAATGTATGAAAATCACGGGGGAAATAATGTTCACCTCCCTCAATAGTGTTAGATAACTCCAAATGTATTCCCATTGAGAGTAAGTCAAATATTATAATCATCCCATCTTTATTCTTTCCATTAACATCTATAAAATTTCCAATAAATCCATCATTGATATTCTTCTCCACATGAATGACATCAATTTAATCTTTGACCTCATGATCTCAAATATGGTAGCTCAAAAAATATTGACCATTTCTTCCAAATATTTTTTTATTACTAGATTTATGTGACTTTATGAATGTAACTTGAATGCTTTTCACCCTCTCAAAATACTAATTAGTGGATAAATGTTTTATAGGAATATAAAATTCATGTGAGATATTGAATGCCTTTTTTAATTTTTTAAAAGTGATCCATAGATAAAAACTTTTAATGATCCATGTATATTATTTTTCACAAATAATGTAATTTATAATATGAATTATATTGTTCATGAATTATAAAGGATTTAGTCCCATTTACATTATATCCAGAAAAATGTACACATGATGATAATTCATTTATAGTGAACATAATGATTTCATGAAGTTGACAATATTCCATTCTATAAGAATCATACACCCTTGTATCTTCCTACCTTAATAGTTTTAAATCATCAATTAATGGTGAAAAAAATTTCAATACCATTTCCAGGTTGTTTTGGTCTAGATATATTTAAACTAACTGTGAAATATTTTCACTGTATAAAAAATTCAAGAGATAAGATCTAAATTACGAATAAAATAGGTCATGAACTCTATGTGCTACTAAGTCTTTGATATGGATTAATTCTTTCCATGCATATTCAAAGTATGATATTTCTAATTTCATTTCTGAATGTAAGAAACAACTAATCAATTTTCTTCAACTTTGGAAAATCAACTTGATGTCATAATTTTCCATCACATATCCACTCATCTGCATGATAGCTTATCCTTTTTTATCATTTTTATTTTCAAATAAATGTTTCAACTAATAAATTATATGAAGATACCAAAATTCCTTGGCATGGATCTCTATAATTGCTGAATCAACATGTAATTTTTCTTTTTTACTTACACCATTATGTCCCACATTTAGGACACATTGGAAAAAATTCATATTCGTTTTTATATAGCAGAGAATTATTTAGGATGGTGTGTATTTTCTACCCTAATCCCATCGGAAATAGTATTTTTATCACTTCATAACATAAATTAAGAATATCATTGTATTAAGGAAGAATATCTTTCAACAATTATAGAAAATTATTAAAACTTTTATAACTCTAACCATGTATTTTCTTCAAGTTAGTCAATATCAACACCAATGATGAAACCATAAATTCATTACAACCCAGACACAATGGTTTTTTAGTATCACAATATAGATGAACAATTGGTAGTTCTTTCTCAATTTCCTTTATTTCAATATCACAAATCATTTCTTTAATATCATCATAATTATCATCTTGAAAATCATCATCATCAATAAATGCTAAATTGTTCCCAGTTTCACCATTCCAAATCCAAGGGATGTAAATTGGATTAAAATAATTAAAAATTGAATGATCTTTGATATATATTCTTTTAAAATTCTTCATATTTAAAAATTTTAAGCATGTATATAAAAACATGTCATTGTTTAGACCATTTCATTTATAAAATTACAAAAAAGTGTCAACACCATCCTTATATTCATCAGTTATTCGAAGTGTAATTATCCAAATTTGACACTATAATCTCTATATAAAAATATCAAAAATAAATGTCTTTCCAAAAACATATAGTGGTGAAAAAGTGAAAATAAATTATTCATGTCAAACCAAGTTTATATTTATATCAAATATGTCATAATTTGAAAGTAACAAAACATTGAGATTTAAAATAAATATGTACGATTACTTGAAAATTGTAATTATAAATTCTAGAAAACAATGGAATATAAGTTTAAATATAATTGACAAATTGAAACTCAGAAGCCTTTATATTTCTAATCCCAAATATAACTACAAATTAATTATAATTTAAAAACCATCATTAACATGAAATTACTTTTAAACTAATATTTCATAGCATTTTTTCAGAAATAATTTATTTTAAAAAATCAAATAATTTCACATTATAGTTTAATTAAAAACACCATCAATTTATTAATTTAGAAAAATGAAAAAATTTAAAAATATCCATCACATTTAAATTAAAAACACATATTTAAATCAAAGTCTTAATGAATTATTTCTTTAAAATGAATAAAAAACTTTTTTACCTTAGTATAACACTTTTAACAACAAAAACTTCATATCAGCATGGATAGAAAAAAATGATTACCCATTATTGTGAATAATTTTCAAAATCATTACAACTTTATATATGTACCTAACCATAATATTATGTATTATACAACACTAAAGAGACAACATGTATGAGGATATGTAATAAGAAACTAAATAGATGGAGGGTAACATGCTCAAGATTTCAAACTATATAAATATTCTATAATAAAATACTAAAAAGGTTGTAAAACACCAATCATAACATATAAAAATAATATGGTGAATCCAATTAATTATATAACATATAATAAGGTTTTTAATATAATTATGATTACTTTATGAATTGTTATTTAATAAACCATAGACATTAATATAAAATATTAATTATATAAAAGTAATGTAGATAACCTAATGTTCCACTACATATATTATGTTTTAATATCCCCTAATATATTCTCCCAATTTAGACCAATTTGTCATCCCTAGTTTCAAAAATTCCATCTAATGATTCCAAAATAACAAAATCAAACATTACATTAGTTCCAATACTGAACCCCAATATATCCCTTGTAAAACAATTTAACGCCTTATCTAATAGGAAAATATAAACATGGAAGTAAATATAAGGAAATCATTTATTTGAATATACCAATTCCAAAATATAACAATTTTCATAGTTTGGATTACTTCATTAAAACATACTGTATGGTAAATATAACTATCTAATTAATATTGAATTTTATAAAACAATGGATCAAATATGTAAACCATTACTAAATTAAGGAAAAACGTTTTTTTCATTAAAAAAATATAAAAAAAATATTATTTTAATGAATGATTTTTGAGAATACATTATTAAAATGAAAAAAATCATTCTTGAAACTTTTGGAAAATGTTATAAAATTATCGAGTATAGGTCATTATGTTAAACTATTTGTAATATCTAATTTATTTATATATAAATAATTTTAAGTATCAAAAAGTATTTTATAGTTTGAAAACTGATGATGATTTGGGGTCAAAATATTTCTTCCCACTTAACTAAGCCATCTATTAACTAACAATACATTCAGTCAATCAACTTGAATTTTTAGAATCGTTTGTGACTTATAATTCAATTAGGATATATTGGGAATAATTGATCTGAACTTATAAAACATTAAAAAAATAAAAAAAACTTTTGTCAACACTATAATATCTTAATAAGGGTCTTATTCAATGAAGTGGTTCTATGTTTTCTATTAGTCTGCAAGTAAGATGATTAATAGGTCACATCTATCATTATATAATATGTCATCAATCCTTAAATTTCTATGATTCTATGTTGAGGTAAATAATTTAGTCTATATGTAACATATAAATGAAAATATATACAATAGTGCATCTGAAAACATGTTAGGGATGGTTATATGAAGTAGAGAATAAAAATGATCTATAATATTTATTAACAATAGACATCCATGTTTAAAATTAATATAATTAGCTAAGGGATTGAAATGAAATTACATTATAAAAAAATACATACATGGTTTTTTATATGAATGTGTGATTTAATATTATATCATTGTTCAATAAAATATATTTTATAATGACCAGATTAATCAAATTAAATAATTAATGAAATACCATCCAATATTACCTTCAAATTTTATTTTTCTAATTATTACTATTTTACAAAAATACATTTTATTAATTCCATAGGAATAACTCAATAATTTACCATAAGGGTTCATTCCACCTATTGGAGTTGGTTCCCTAGAACCAACTACTGTGTACTTTATGATGAACAATATTCATTGTTTTGAATATTAATAAACTAATAATCACATCATTATTTTTCTTCTATATAACATTGTATTTGATAATGTCCTAAGAGTATCTATCATGCAAAAAATTTCATAGTAGTTCCCTAATATATTGAGAACGTTGAATTGTTACAATGTTATTATTAAATATATGTTCTATAGCCAGATGATATCATTTTATAGACACAAGTGATACAGGCTATCAGGGGTGGATACTCATAAGAATTTGAGGCACCTTCTCATGGTGTACGCCCTTAGTAATATCTATTGTATGATATTATGAGAACAACACCGACTTGTCGAAAATCCACATTTATATGTGTCATTGTATGTTCCTATCTATGGATGTGTTTATAGATCCTTAGAAATTAATATTATTATTAATGAGTATTATGAGTCACGTACCTTGATGTATTGATGAAATCTATGATGAAATATGTTCACTATGAGGTAGGATACATTGGGTGTGTCATGACTAATATTTCATTAATGAATAATGTAAGATATAATTTTTCCATTTTTTTCTTTAACGGAAGTTGATATCTCATTCCAATTTATGGGAATGATATATCCTAAATCAATTTATTGCCACAATGTTCTGTAGGCCAGTTCATTTTTTTGAAAGTCAAAGAAAGATACATCAAGCACATAACTTGATGGAATTGTCATGAAATCAACTTCATTAGAGATATAATGTTAAAGGAATTATAATCCTCAATAACCATCTTTATGAGGTATTGTATCATTGTGGTATTAATATCGTTATAAATGGGTGCCTTGGCATTTTAATAGATTTTAACCTTGGAGTTTAAGCTACTTTGACAAATGCCATAGAGAAAGATGCCTAGAGGGTCACACACTAAGTATATACAGAATCTCAGTAAAATAATAATATTATTATTTATTATTTTACAAGTTGAATAAATATTATTCCCACACATGTTTTAATAATTATTCATGTTTTCTTGATCTCATATATTATTTTACCGGTTATTCAAGAGAACATAATGTCAGTAGAACATTTATTAAATATTTATTGTTATTTATTTAACATAATATTTATTTATTTATTTATTAGAAAACAATGTGGTGATATTTATATAATAATTAATTAATTTTCATTCAAATCTTGATAAATATTGGTGAGGAATGGTGGAAAAAGTTTAATGGTCCATTCAGAAATAATAAATATTGAATATTATTTTATTAAATGATATTTAATTAAATTAGTAAGTTAAGCTCATTTTGAGAAATATAATTATTATTTTTATTGTATATGAGGTTTCATTGGGATTAAATAAATAATAATGGGAACTTGAGAAATTATATATTTCTAACCATAGCGATAAATGAAACCAATTATATTATTTTCTATGAGATCCAATTCATTAGTTTGGTTGTGAAAAATAGAATATAGAGAATCCTCTCAATCCCTCGATAACTCCATTCTCCAAGAAAGATCCCAATAACGAAGAGTAATCTTCTTACCCCTCCCACTCTTAAGTCAATAGATTCTCGAAGAACTATTTGTAAGTGGTTCTCGAGATGATAAATGGTGGATGACACAAGTTATAGAATCTACTATGTTATCACTTAGAGATTCCTATGATGACATTCATAGATTTTTGAAAGATGTGTTGATCACTACTAGAGGTAATATTCACTTTAATCCTACTACACAACAATGATACAACGTTGGTCTATTGCCAGATCCATCAATGAAGATAGAATCCCAACAAGGTAAATCATTAATTAATTAAATTATTTATAAATAATACTTTATGATCCTCTCTCTAGATCCAAAATTAAATCTCTTATCTATATCCTTTAACTCAATTTCATATATCACAAAATTTAATGTTGTTTAAATCTTATATTGATCATCGATAATGACAAAAAAAAGTTGGGTGCAGACCATCACACACTTCCATTACGCCCAAAACCCACAAGTGGTATCAGAGTGGTCAAATAATTATTCATAATTATTTAAAGATCATTGATGATTTATTTATTTATCATTTATTTTTAATTCATTTTTAATCATTTAGTTAATATGAATTTCGACATCTACTTCTTCCTACATCATTTATTGTAATAAAAATGATTAATTTTTATAAAGAAAGTAAAATAAATTTTCTCGTCCTTAGGTGTAGAGGATTCTATCCGGAAAAGAGAATAGTAAATTTCATGTAGCTAGAGTTAAACACTATGTATGTGTGTTAAATGTATCAATAATTAATTCATAAATTAATTCATTTCGTTTGCATTGATCACATTTGGTGCATTTATTTCTTATATCATGTGTTAACTGGGATAACCTTGCATATATTCAACTGGAGTACATTCCATGTATCCCACATACACATTGTGTAGTCCCTTTGAGTCATAAAAAAATCCATGTATTACCATTCATGGACTACCTGACTCGTTATCATGTATCTTGGAGACCACAAGCCATGTAGTAACTAATACACAATGTGTACTCCAATTTTATGAGACATATTTTACATGTCAAGTCCCAAGTAATTTGCCTTAGATAGATGGTAGGAGATGTATACTCCATATGGTTCCATGTAAATAGAGTGTACTTATACCTAATTATTCATATTTTAAATTTTCTTAATATACTATGTAAACCATATCAATATTTTCTTGTGTGTGGTCATTTAGTTGATAGGGCACACCATGTGTTAGGTTTTAATATGTGTGTGTGTGTGTTTAATTAATATCAATGTAATTTTCAGATCCATGTATCATGTATGAGTCGTATAATAGTTGTTACTCTATGTTCATTGAAGTATAACATTTGGACAAAAATCGAGTAATTCATTTAATCATTAAGTTGATAATACAAATTATAAAAGTACATGATAGGTCATATATTCTATATGTAACAAGAGTAAACAGTATACATGTATAATACATGTTGGGTAGATTTGGATAGGTATTCACCGTGTTTCCACCAAGGTACATTTATGTACATAGTTAATTTTAAATAAATTTATTTAATTTGATTAAATTTATGATGGATGAGAATCACTTGGAAATTCACATGAGAATTAAGGTAAAAGTATTGATCAATTAAAGAAGAAAATTAATTTATTCAAGTGTGATTTGTCTAAAATAATAATGATTAATAATTGAATGATTGTTTTATTAATTATGTAATTCCCTGCATGTGTGTTGATGATTTTGAGAATAGATCATACCTTTGTATGAGATTGAATACATTTAATTTATTATTAAATTATTATTATTTTCCTGCATGCCTTATATCATCTTATTATTTAAGGGTTTTTATACCCAAGGCTTCATTTAGGTAAACCCCTTATTTACCCCCACTTTCATGTGATTAAATGCATATTTAATGGATGAAGCTCCTAATCTAATAGCGGTAGTTCAAGTTTGGAACCAAAGAAAACCCAATCCAAGAGAGATACATAGGTGGACAGGTGGAAATCTTCAACATGAACCTTAATTGATTCAAAGTGTCTTCCTCTAGGTTTATGCTTAGTATATAACCCCTATATAATCTAACCTTTAGAAAAATAACATGATTATAACAATTTATTATTTTATTTCTATTAAGTTTCATGTTTATTTTATTATGTATTTTTTACAATCACATGAATTAATGAAATCAACAGGCAGGCAAGATATAACTAAATGAAATTTTATTATGAGTAAATATTATTTACAACAAGGTAAATCACTCAATAAAATACAATTAATATTAACAAGATTTAAAAAACATAAAAATTATTAATTTACACATAAAATGACAAAATCCATCAATTATATATATTGTGTTGGTATAGCCCTCCACTGCTTATATTAAAATCGACCCTTAGTTCAAAGTGCTTGACTAACCAAATTTAGGGTGCATTAAATTATTGGGGAATTAAAATTTGAATTTTTTGTTCGACTTAAGATTGTTCATATCGAGGGTTGATTACCAATGCAGGACATGGGGTAACTGAGAGTTAACGGTTGAGGAAATTCAAATTATAGAGTTCATGATTGGGGTATCCACTCAACATATCAAGGAACCTTGAGTTAATGTGATTGTATTTGGGAATGTCAACCTAAAACAATTCAAGATTCTGGACCAAAACAATTTGGGGTAATCAGAATGTTAATATGGATCCTTGCCACTATAATATATAGACAACATTATATTTTGATGCTGATGATGAGGGTTGTTGTGTTTTAATAAAATAGCGAGAGACTGTTAAATATAATATTTATTTATTTGACTAAATTTTATCTAATAGAGTACTAAAATTATGCTCATATTATTTTATAGAAACTACATTAAAATGAATTCAAACATATCACTATGATCTATACTTTATAAGGATAACCTTCTTAGAAGCACAAATTTATAAGAGTGGAAAAGGTTCTTACACGTTATCCTTATCTATGAAAGAAAATTACATGTGTTGGAAGAACCTATTCTTAATGTGCCTAGTAATGAGGGAAGTGATGAAGATTTATCACTCTAAGAGAAATATTTTGAAAGATTCTATAGATATTAAATGTTTCATGCTATTATCCATGTCCGATGAGATTTTAAAGTAGAATGAGGAAATATATTCATATAGGATGATGTCTCAACTTCTGGATCTATATCAAGAGAAGGTTAGAAAAGAGAGGTGTGAGATATCCAATGCTTTGTTTAAAACTAATCATATAGAGTCTATGCCATTTAGACCTCATGTATTAAAGATTATTGGCTACGTTGAATTCTTATATATCTTTGGGATTAAATTATCAGATGAGTTTCATATAGATCTCATACTTTCATCACTTCCCATGACCTTATCTAGTTTTATTATTAATTAAAATATGAGAAATAATGAGAAGAGTATTTTACAACTTCTAACTTTGATTTTCCATGTGGATAAGGACATGGGGAATGATCAACCCACAGTCCTCATGGTGAAAAAGAAAAGGAAGAACTAGGAAAAGGATCCCATGACTCATGACAGTTGTAAAGCCCCTGAGCACCGTCCTTCCATGAAGAGTAAGATCTTAAGGTAGGGAAAGGAAAAAATATATAGTATATTTTTCATGTGAAAATCCAGGACAATGGAAGAGTAAATTCACCTAGATAAAATGGAAAGCTAACGGTTAATTCAATGTCAAGTGTAATCTCTTGATATCTATAAATTTATTATTGGATATAACTTTTGCTGCCCACTTTTTTATCCAAATGCATAAACCTAATATATTTTTAAAGATTTATATAATAGAGGTGGATCTAAGAGCTACTAATGGTGTGTGTTTGGCTTCCCCCATCCATTGGTGACTACCAATTTTCATTTCTAATATGGATTATTTTAGATTTAAAATATTTTTATTATGTATCGATGGTTATGAATAACATATTTTTTATGTCATACCTAGATGCATATGGGTTTAGCTTCATGTTTGGAAATAAAAGATTATTATTTTATAAGGAAAACATATTTTATAGAATGAAAAATTTAAATAATGGTCTTTATGTATTAAATTATAAAAACCAAGTGTTGGAAATTTATGATGAATCATGTCCACATGACTCATATAACACAGAGTTATGGTATCACCATCTTGGTAATGTAAATGGGAAGCATTTGACAGAGCACATTAAATATGGTTATTTCAACTCATTTGAGATAAAACCACTTGAAAGATTTCATACATGATTACATGTAAAATGACTAGACCGCCATTCGGTGGAGCGGCTAATAGGTCTAGGGATATTATAGGATTGGTACACGCTGATGTGTGTGGACCATTTCCAGTAGAACCAAGAGGTGGATATTCTTACTTCATAACTTTTACTTTTGAATTCAGTAGATATAGAAAAATCTACTAGATGAGGTATAAGTTAGAGTCATTTTTGACATTAAAATAATTCAATAATGAAGTAGAGAATCTTCTTGGAAAGAATATTAACAAGCATTTATCGGATCAAGGTGGTGAATATATTAACTAAAATTTTATCAAATTTATAAATTATTTTGGGATTCTATATCAACACACTCCACAATAGACATCATAGTGGAATTGTGTATGTTAAAGGAAGAATCTAACCTTGTTATAAATGGTAAGGCTGGTGATGATTCATGCAGATATTGCATTATTCTTTTGGGGATATGAATTACAAAATACAGCATATACATTAAACATAATATCAACTAAAGTGAAAAATGGAATACCCTATGTTATGGAGTGGAATGAAACCTTTTTTGTTGCATACATGTGTATGGGGTTGTAATTATTTATTAAGGACTTCTCATCCAACAAACTATCACCCCATACTTCTGTATGGGGTTGTGATCCACAATGTGTATCTTTATGGGATATACAAAGGAAACCAATGGATACTACCTATAAAAACCCTTAGAAAAAAATATCACTATCATCATAAAAGGAATATTTATTGAGAGGGATCTCATATTGAAAGGATAATGGGATAAATATTGACTTTGATGAAGCTGATGCTGAAGATACAGAAGAGTTGATACATGAAAAGATTACATAGTGCCCCGTGGAAGAATTAGTTCTTAAAACCCAAGTACTGCATAGGAGTGCAATAGAGGTAAGATAACCAGAGAGATATGGATTTGTATTCACCAAAGATGGTGACTCATTATTGGTTAACAGTCATGAACCACTCTCCTACAAAGAGGCAGTAGAGAGATGACCCGCTATAAGATGGAAATAAGACATTAATTGTTAAATGGATTCCATGTATTAGAATCATTTTTGGGATATGGTCGATGAGTGAGTTAATATAAATCCTATTTGGTGAAAATGGGTATTCAAGAAAAAACTGGACATAGAATGTAAAATAAATACCTATGAAGAAGATTTAGTGTCTAAAGGATTTAAGAAGAGTCAAGGAATTAACTATGATGAAACCGTTTCACCAATTTACAATTTTAAATCCATAAAAATTATAATTTATATAGTATATTAGAATGACTATGATATTTTGAAGATGGATGTAAAAACTACATTCTATAATAGGAACATTCAGGAAGATTTCTGTATGACACAACCAGAAGGGTTTATGACTAAAGGTAATGTGAAAAGGATTTTGAAGGTGCAGAAATCCATTAATGGATTAAAGCAAGCATCTGAGTCATTGAACATTTTATTTTATGAAGCTATAAATGAATTTTTCTTAATTATGATTGAATGTGAGACATGTGTTTAAAATATGTTTAGTGTAAATACAGTCATAATTCTAGTAGTTTAGTTGATGACATATTAATTATAGGAAATGACATACCAGTCTTACAGACTATTAATTACTGGTTAAATAAGTGTTTCACCATGGTGAAATTAGTTGAAGAAACCTATATTATAAGGAACAATATCATTCTGGGAAGATCCAAGAGGCTAATTAGACTAAGTCAAAGTACACAAGTTGACCAGATACTAAATACATTTAGTATATAAAAATCCAAGAGGGGATTGATTTCCTTGTCACATGGTTTACATCTTTCTAAGAAAATGTTTCTTCAGACACAATAGGAGAAAGAGATAATGAGTAAGATCCCATACTCTTCAGAATTAGGACTAATCATGTGTTCCTTGTTATTCACTAGACTAGATCTCTTCTATGCATTGAAATTGGTAGGCAGATATCAAGACGATTCAGGAGAACAACATTGTTCTTCTATTAAGGTTATCCTTATGTATCTGAGAAGAAATAAGGATTTTTTTTCTAATTATGGAGATGATGAGGACTTATTAATTAGGGGACATAATGATTCTAGTTTTTAAACATATCAAAGTGATCTGAATTCATAGTTAGGATATGTTTTCTCTCCCAATGAAGGAGCTATAACCTGGAAGAGTTCAAAGTAACTAGTTTTCACTGATTCTATAGTAGATTATGAGTACATAGAATCTTATGATGTATCTAAGGAATATATTTGGATACATTACTTTTATCAGGATATTTATTTATAACCTAGAAGTATATACTCTCTAAATTTTTATTGTGATAATACAGCAGCAGTGGCTCTTGCAAAAGATCAATGTTCATACCAATTTAAAAAGAATGTACACCGTAAGTATCACATGCTGAGGTATTTTTATTAGAGGGGTGAATTTTCAGTAATAAGAGTACCGAAAGAAGTGAATTTTGAAGACCCATAGAATAAGGGCCTATTATTAAATAAGCATGAGTATCATGGTTGAATTAGTAGAATGTAGGTTTTTAGCAGGTGGATCTAGTGAAAGTGGGAGTCTATTGGAGTTGGTGCCCTAAAAAAATTTGTTTATTTAATTTTGACCCGTATTAATTGTTTTAAATATAAATAAATTACTTATCACATTATGACTGGTCATATGTTTAAAATAGTTTGTGATAATGTCTTAAGAGTAGTTTTGTGCAAAAAGGTCATAGTAGTTTTCAAAGGAAAAACTGATGTCAAAGATGGCGGTCTTCATTTGTTGTCTTTTATTTTCAAGAAAAAATAAGGTTTGATGAATGGAAGTCACCTAAAATTTTATTTAAGAGGATCAAATCCTCTTCTGAAAGAAATAAATAATCAAAACCAATACTTCATGAAAGATGTTCAGAGTCTGTTTTTAAAGAATTTGGAGTATTTTTTTCAAATAATTCAGAGTCTTCATATTGAAGAAATCATAGTCTATTTTTTCAAGAAATTAGAGTCTACAATTTAGAGCAATCAGAGTTTGTTTTTCAAGAGAATTAGAGAATTTTTTTAAAGATATCAGAATTGGTTTTTTGATGAAATCAGAACCTGTTTTTTAATCGAATAAGATTATGGTTTTCAAAAGAAACATAGTCACTATGACTATGATTTTATAAATATGATGATTCTTTGCTGATTTTACTTCTCATAAATCATGATTTATGTAAATAACTCATGATTCATGCTTGATGTAAGAGAGGTGTAATGAAATAATTATTACCAAGTTGAGAGGTGGTACTAATAAGGTGAAGTTTGACACCAATGTTTTTGACAGAAGGATTTTGGTTCCAAGAAAAGTAGTGCGTATAAAAAAGAATGTTTTCAAGCATAACGGTGCAAAGAAGAGTAGTGCAAATTTAGTTAGAAAATAATGAGTCAGAGGAAGAGTTTAGCTAAGCAAGGTGGAACCAAACAGAGTTGTTCCAAAAATAGTGATTTTGATAGTGGATGAAAATTTGATGGTGATGAAAAGAGGAATCAAAGAGTGTGTTGTCTCAAGTGGGAAAAGAAAGAATAAAAGAGATGGATATTTCATAATAACTTATTGAGGGGGATTTGAACTCTTACTTGTAATATTTTTATTCAAATCAGTTCTAATGAGTCAGATTCTAGAATTGGCATGGGAAAATTGGAATCTAGAGTTTATTCCCTTGAGGTTTTGCCAAATTTAATCAGTCTCAACAATCAGAGTTTAAGGAAGAATAGATGAAAATTAAAGAAGTTTCAAGAATAATTGAAAAGAGTTGACAAATTCAAATATACTCTAATGTTATAGGGGAAATAAATATTAGAGTGAATTTAAGTTATTGAGAAACGTTTTTGAAATTCCTTCCTAACATTTTTTGATCACCTATAAAAGCCAAGAAAGTACTTTGTATTGTGTGGTTTCTAAAATGAAGTACAGTTCATCACAGAAGAATGACATTCTATGACTGTTTAGAGAGTGAAAGTGATACCAGCTATCTTGTATTGAACATACTTTGTCAGGATATATGAAATTTTTGGCCAACACTGGTACAAGGAAAAGTTAATTGGAATCAACTTTTTGTACCGGAATGAACTAATTGGAATGGGATTATCATACTCGGTTTCACTGTACAGGGTGTTTTGGACTAAGGAAGAATTGGAATGGAGTTTTCTTACTGGGTTTTTACATAATTAGAATTTTAGGACCAAATAATAATGGGGCTGAGATTCAGTGTAGTCAGAGACGGAAGTGGTGCTGATTCAACTATATCAGGAAGAATCAGATTTAAAGAAAGCGGAATGAGAATTCAAACTCTATGTTTCTTAAATTATGTCTATGATGTTCTTAACATTCTTTTGGATATGTAATTGAAGAGTTTTGTAACACTTGTAAACAATTATTTAATTGAGAAGAAGCGTAGGTAACATGGGTCTTACAAAGGACGTTTTTTTACCCTATTGTGCTAAGAAGGTGTACATGCACTAGTGGTATTTTTTCATAGTGCTACAAGTGTGTAAGGGTATATCCTACTCGTTGTTATCTAAGTATTGTTTTTTTAGTGTATTTTAAGGTACTAGATTTCTTCAAACCGTACCAAGTACGTAGCTATTATTATTGATTACTGAACCTTGTAAATTCTTGTGACCCTATGGATGTGTGATTTTTTTGTTTTCAGTAAGGAATTTAATCTTTAACAAAAGGAAAAAGGTCTTTCGATATGAAAGGGAACCTTAAAGAAAAAGAGTATCATTGATTCACCCCTATCCCTCTCAATGATACATTACACTAACTGGGGACTTTATAGTGGTATTAGAGTTAGGTTCCCTTTGCTATTATTTACTGATGGATAACTTTAACTATGTGAGCAGTAATGGTATTCCGGTCTTTGATGAAAAGAATTATAATATCTAGAAAGATAGGATGCTTCCATATTCTATGTATATCAGTTATGATGTTCTTGAATCTAAAAGAGTTTGGTTTTCTCCCATTGATGATAAAGCTCTACATATACTTGTTGATAAAGAGTTTCTTGAGAATGATGGAAGGGTAAAGAATGCAATATTATCATCACTTTATGAAAGTGAATTCTTGAGTGTGAAATGTATTTCCACAACCAAAGGTATATAAAAGAAACTGAATAACATATATGAAGGAAATACAAAATTCAAGAGGGAAAAGCTTCAAATATGGAGGTTAAAGTATGCAGAATTGAAAATGGGTGAGCATGAATCTGTTGGAGATTTATTTACCAGGGTAAATGATAATATAAGTAATATCAGATGTATTAGTCAAAATATGGATGAATCTAAAGTTTTTTAAAATATCTTGATAATCCTACCTGAAAAATTTGATGTAAAATTTTCCACATTAGAAGATGGAGATCTTGATACATTATTTCCTGATGACTTACATATCACTATTATTACTTATGTAATGAGAAGATTTAAAGATTTGAAAACCAAGACAAAAGTTTATAGAGAATGTATTTCAAGTCTATGAAGAAGAATAACTTGAAGAACATTTATATAAAATAATAATATGGTGATTCTAATTCCCAAAATGAGGTATGTAAAAATTTAAATGATATTTTATCATTTTTTTCTAAGAATATGAAAATGGGTACAGGGAAATAAAAAGGATACTTCCCTTAAAATTATTTAAATGTGGAGGTGTTCGTCACTTTGTTTTTAATTTTACTCGAAGAAAGAATGAGGAAGATAGTGATGAAAAAAATAATTCCAAGAAGATCGTATAAGAAATATAGTGTTAATGGAAAGTTAGGGAATGAAAAAAAATTCATCAGAATATAAATGAAGAAGTTTCCTATTGAAATATGAAGAATAAGATAGAAGTGATAAAGATTCCTATAATTTAGCTAAGTGTGGTATTAAAAATATGTTCATTGCAAGAGTGAATGATGAAGAATATAGAAGCAGTAGTTCTAAATAAGAATAATAAAATCAACTTGAAATGCATTTGAAATAATAGTTGAATGATTGTCTAAGAAAGATCATAAGGCTTGAAAAGAAAAACAAGAAATTGGAAGATGAATGTTCTTTACTATGAAATCAAGAATGTTTTCTGATGAAAATTATAATATTGTAAAAGAGATTAATGATCTGAAGAACTCTTGAATATTAGAATAATTTTAATGAGCATCTAGAAGGTAAACTAATGAAAAAAGAAGAAGATTTGAAAATTGTTCAACAAAAACTCTTAGAAGATGCAGTGAGAAACATAAGATTTAAAAATAGTATCACTGAGTTTGGTGAATGTTTTTGTCAAGAGAAACTATAAAAGATACAACAAAATATATCTTTAGAGGATGATAAGAATAATGGAGTTTATTCTATTAATAATAATGCTGGGAAAGTTATTTATGTTCCCAAGACCAATAATGCTGGAAATTATGGAGTCATAAGAAAAAAAAAGTCCAAAAATGACGTAAAACATTCAGAAATTGTGAAGGTTTCAAATAATTTTAATTCCATTAAAATTGATGATAAAATGAAGGTTGGTGGCTCAAAAATAAATGAAAAGAAAATGTTTGAGACACATATTCATGATCTATATAGAGGTTTTAGAGGACGATACTCTTTATATGGATATTAATATTATTGTGGAGGATTTGGGAATACAACAAGTATGTGTTGGTCTAACCCATAACATTACTATTATCCCACAGGTTATAGAAGATAGATATTGAGGGGGAATAAATCTCCTCACAGAAAAAAGAATGGAAATTTTGTTTAAAAGTAGTCTGAGAAGAATAGAATAACGATTGAAAATAGGTTCCAACCCATGGAAACTATTTTTGAGAGATGTAAGCAACCTAGAAATCTTTCCAAAAGATTTATTGTAATGTTACCAACTCAAAAAAATGATTCTTAATTATTATAAGTTGAAGGTAAATAAATGAATGAAAGATGAAAAATATCTTATTGTTGAAACTTCTTTGAAAGCTGAAAGTGGATAACGACCTTGGATACATGATAGTTGGTGTTCCTAAAAAATTAGAAGAAACTTAATGTAATTGAATGGTGTGAAAGATCTTTAATAAGGAACTGTAATATTTAGAAATGTTGAATCATTTAAAATCAAAGGTGTTGGGTTATCCATCATTGGGAAAGAAAATATGAAATCTAAGAAAGCATTGTATATTAATGGGCTGAAGCACAATCTTGTAAGTGTTTTACAATTGTGTGATGAGGGTAAAAAAGTTATCTTCAAGAAATATGGGTTTTTTGTAAGATGTAATGAAGATGGGAAGATTGTTACAAGAGTCCAACATACAAAAGGGAACTTTTTTCAGGTTAGTTATACACAAAACTGTTGTTACGTGAGTGGAAGAGAATCAAATATTCCATAAATGGCTTTGGAACATGTTTCAGAGAAACATGAGCAAGCTTTATAAAAGATACTATGTTCGAGATATTATTGATTTTCTAAGAATAAGATATTGGTGTTCCACTATATTCTAGAAAGATAATATTACAAATTTTGTGCATAAGAATGTTTATATTAGTTCAAAGAAACCCCTGAAGATGATACATTATGATATATGTGGGCCAATGAGAAAATAATAAAAAAATGTAGATAAGTAATTCATTATTCTCATTGATGATTTTACTTGAATTACTTGTGTTATGTTTATGAATCAAAAATCAGATGGTCTGTAAATGTTCAAATGTTTTAAAAGAAAATATGAGAAAGAATGTGAGTATCATGTGAATAAGTTGAGAACTGATAAAGGTTGTGAATATAGAAGTGAAGATTTTGAAGACTATCTTGAGAATCATGGAATTTAGCATGAGTATAGTTCCCTATATACACCCAAACAAAATGATTTTACTAAAATAAAGAACGGAAGCTTGGTGAAAATTAGAAGAACCATGTTACTTGAACCTTGATATTTCTCATTATGTTTTGAGGAAAGCGATGAGTACTACTGTGTATATTCAGAATTGTTTTTTCTATATACCACAATCAAATATGACTCTATATGAACTGTTTTATAGAAATTTTTTGAGCATGAATCATTTTAGAGTTTTTGGGAGTCCATGTTTTATAAAGAAGAAAGGTGGAAACTATGGAAAGTTTGAACATAGAGGTGAAGGTGGAATATTTCATGTTTATTTTTCATAAGAAAGAGGTTCTAGATTCTTCAAAAAATAGACAAAGAATATTATTGATTTTGTTTATGTGAAAGTTATCAAAATTAGTGGGAAAGAATAAATCTCTGAAGAAAAAAAGGAGATTTGAGGATTTCGGAGAAAGAAATTCTTATAAAAAGATAAATGAATATATACCTTCTCAAAAAGAAGAATTAGACTCATCTATGACTAGTGATGAGGAAGATAATCAGAAATCTTATCCTATGTAGAGGAAACATGTGGATGCTAATAATATTATTGGTGATCAACATCAGAAGGTTCAAACTAGAAGAATAACAAAATATATTTCACATACTTAATTATATTAAAAAGTGGAACCAAATGATGTGAAAGAATCCTTTGAGCATCCAAAATGGGATCAAGTCATGAATAAATATTTGGATGAGATTAAAAATATATATATATATAGGAACTTGTACCCAAACATGAAAAAGAAAATTTTATTGGCACAAAATGGGTTTTTTCAGAACAACCTAAATGAAGAAGGTGAAGTCATTAGAAAAATAATTAGATTGGTATACAAATCCTATTCTCAGATTAAAAGAATTTATTTCGATTAAATATTTAACCTGGTGTCTATATAGGAAACTATAAGAATCTTTCTTGCTATTGTTTCACAATGAGTCAACAAGATCTTTCAAATGGATGTTAAATCTATATTCATGAATGCTGATCTTGAAGAGGAGGTTTATATAGAACAACCATGTGGATTTTTTGTTGGAGAAGATAATATTTATGTATGTAGATTGAAGAAATCCTTTATGGGAAAAAACAAGCTCCAAGCGCATGGTATTCAAAATTGGATACTTTCATAAGGAAGATGAACATCAAGAAAGGAAGAGTAGATAAAAATCTGTATATTAGATAAATTAAAGAGTATTCTCTCGTTGTGATAATTTATATCGATGATATTATCTTTTTAGGGAACGATGAATGAAGTTGTGAATATTTTTCTAAAGAGATGAAGAAGGTTTTCAAAATGTCAATATTGGGAGAAATAAAATAATTTCTTGCGTTACAAATCTTGAAAATTAAAGAATACATTTTTATTTCCCAAGAAAAGTATGCAAAGGAACTTCTCAAAAAGATCAACATTGATGACTCAAAACCTATATCCACACCCATTTTAGTGGGAACAAAGTTATGCAATGATACTTAAGGAAAGGAATTTGAACAAAAAGTGTATCAGAATATGATCAGATGTTTTTTGTATTTGACTACCTCAAGACCTGTCATAGTATATAATGTTACCTTATGTGCATGATTTTTGAGTAATCTTAAGGAATTCATACTATTGCTAGAAAAATAATCCTTAGATACATCAAATGCACAATAGAATTCGTATTTAGGTATTTAAGCTTAGATAATATTGACTTGTTTGGGTATTCACATACATATTGGGAAAGAAATGTTGATGATAGAAGATCCACATCAAGTAGAGTGTTCTTTATGGGAAATAATTATGTTAGTTGGAATTCAAAGAAATAGAATTCAATAACACTATGTACATATGAATCTGAGTATGTTTCTTCCACTCAAGCTATTATTCCACTTATGTGGATGAAAACACAGCTGGAAAACTTACCTGTAGAAGAGATGTCACCCTTTCTCTTAGGGTTTGATAATCAACGCAAAATCAATCTCACCGAAAATCCAGTTCAACATTATTGTTCCAAGCATATTGATATAAAATATCATTTCATCAAATAGAATGTGTAGAAGAATGAATTGGGGCTTAAATATGTTACAACATCAGAGAAAGTTGCTGACATTTTCAAAAAACTCTTTCCTAAGGAATCCTTCTCAAAATTGAGTATGAACATGTGTGTCCAACCACTTTCAATTCAAGGCTAAGGTATGTTGGTATGTCCCATCTCTCTTTATACCTTTGTATTATTTTTTCAAAGTATAGAATTGTACTATTTAATAAATATATTTCATAAAAGAGAGAGTTGTGGGTAAGCTATGACTTTAGCATTGTCTTGTGCGTGAACTATTATAATTGTTTGTTGGAGTGGTTGTTGGAAAGAAATTGTTTGTCTTCCAGGAATATTAAAGAAGAGATTAGTTCAAGAGAAAAAAGGAAGTTGTAATCACTACTTATTTTGGATAGCATGGTTTTTCATTCAATTATTCTTGTTTCCTATGATGATTTATCTCACTTAGGATTATAATTGTTGATAAGTAATCCATTTCTTGAGGTTACAATGTTCAGTTATTTATGAAAACTTGGTTGACAAAACAATTCAAAGGGGGGGATTGTTAGGGCCAAGATGATGTTAAGGATGGTGGTATTCATGTGTTGTATATTTTGTCAAGAAATAAGATTGTTTGAAGAAAGGTAGTAACCTCACTTTTTATTTAAGAGGATATAATCTTGTTTAATGAGAAATAAAGAATCAGTACCTATGCTACATGAAAGATTTTAAAACTCTATTACTTTAAGAATTTGGAGTTTGTTTTTAGAAGAATTCGGAGTCTTCTTATTGAAGAAATTGGAGTCATTTTTTCCAATAAATTTGAGTATAATTTTTGGAGAAATCATAGTTTTTTTTCCAGGGAATTAGAGCCTATTTTTTGAAAAAATCAAAACTTATTTTTTGATGATATCAGAAACTGCTTTTTGATGGAATTAGATTCTAATTTTAAGGAGAATCAAAGTCACTCTGACTACGATTTTCTAAATATGATTATTTTTTGAAAATTTGTACATCTCATAAATCATGAGTATAGGAAGAAAATCATGACGAATTATTTATGGAAGAGAGGCGGAATGAAATAATCATTACCATGTTGAGAGGTGGTACTGATAAGGTGAATTGTGGCATCGATGTTGTTAACATAAGGAATCTGGTGCTAAAAAAGTATCATTAATTAAAAAAGAACAATTTCAAGCTTATAGGTGGCAAGAATAGCAGTACTGATGAAGTTGGAAAAGAATAAATAAGAGGAATAACTGAGATAAGAAAGGCGGAACCAAGAAGAGTAGTGCTAAAAGCAGTGATTCCGAGAGCGGATGAATATCTTATGCTGATGAAAAGTGGAATAAAAGATTGTTTTGTCTCATGTGGGACAAGAAATTAGAAAATATATGAGGATGGATCAAAAAATTGTTGAGGGGGATATGAACTCTTACTTGTAATATTTCGATTCAAATCGGTTTTGATGAGTCAGATTCAAGAATCGGAATGGGAGAAATAGAATCTAGAGTTCAAACCCTTAAGGTTCTACCAAATTTAATAATTCTAATCAATCAGAGTCTAAGGAAAAAGATATGAAATTTAAATAAGGTTCGAGAAGAATCGAGAAGAGTTGAGAAAGTCAAAATTGTAGTGAGATTTCAGTGGAAACGAAGATTAGAGTGAATTTAAGTGAGTGGGAAAATGTTTTTAAAATTCCCACCAAAACATTTTTGGGTCACCTATAAAAGGAAAGAAAGTACCTTGTACTGTGTGGTGTCTGACATTATGTATTGTTCATCACGGAAGATAGAGATTCCCTAACTATTTAGAGAGAGAAAGTGATACTGGCTATATTGTATTGAACATAATTTTTGGGAATATATAATGTGTTTGGATGACTGTGGTACATGGATAAGTTAATTGTAATCTACTTTTTGTACCGGGATGAACTAACCGGAATGTTATTTTTGTACTTGGTTTCACCGTACAGGGTTTCTCAGGCTGAGGAAGAATTGAAATGGAGTTTTTGTACTGGGTTATTCCGTACTGAGAATTTTAGGACTGACGAAGTATTGTGATGAGATTCAGTGTAGTCACATATAGAAGTTTTTGCAATTCAGTTGTATCGGGAATAATTAGATTCAGAGAAAGAATACTGGGAATTCAGACTCTATGTTTCATAACTTAAGTCCAGGTTGTTTTTACCCATCTTCTGGGTAAGGAGTCGAAGAATTGTGTTACACTTGTATACACTTGTTGAATTGAAACTAAGTGCAATTAACATGAGCTCTTACAAATGATGTTTTTTTACCCTATTGTGCTAAAAATTATAACACACACTAGTGGGATTGTTTCATAGTGCTTCATGAGTGTAAGGGTATATCATACTCTTTGTAATCCAAGGATTGTTTTATTAGTGGATTGTTTGGTACTTGATTTATTCCAGCCATACCATGGACGTATCTATTATTATTGAATATTGAACCTTATAAATACATGGGTTTATGTGGTTGTGTGATTGTATTGTTTTCAACAGGGAATTGAATCTTTAATAGGAAGTGAAGGTGGATCTATCTGAAAGGGAACTTACATGAAAAAGAGTATCACTAATTCACCCCTCCCCCTCCCAATGATACACTACACTGACTGGGAACTTTCAAAGTTTCCCTCTATGATGATAACCTTTAATTACTACAACACTATTCTTAAAAATATTTTTTATAGATAGATGATATCATTTGAGGGACGTAAGTGATACAATCTATCAAGGGTGGAGATGCATTGGAATTTGAGGAAACTTCTCATGGTGTGCGCCCTTAGTAATATCATGTGTAGGATATTATGAGAGCAAGATCCGTTAGTAGGAAATACACATTTATATGTGTCATTGGATGATCCCATCTATGGGCATGTGTGTTGATACTTATAATTTAATATTATTATTAATGAGTTTTAAGTGTCTTGTACATTAATTTATTGACTAAATTTGTGATGAAATATGTTAATAGAGTGTTAGGATACATTAGGTGGGTTACTAGTAATATTTCATTAATTAATAACATGAGAAATGATTTTACCTTATGTTCTTTAACAAAATTTTATATCTCAAGCCCTTTGGGGGAAATGATGTAGCCTAAATAAATCCATGTCCATGGTGTTCTATAAGCATGTCTATTATTTAGGATATCAATGAAAGAGATATCGAGCACATAGGTTGATGGAACCAACATGCAACTATCTTGCTTAGAGATAATGTGTTAAAGAGATTATATTTTATAGTAAGTGTCCATATGAGATATAATGACATTATGACATTAACATCTTTTTTATGGGTACCTTGGCATATTTTTAGATGCTAACCTTAGAATTTAGGTTTCTTCACTTAATTCCACGGAGAAAGAGTCCTAGAGGCTCACACACGAAATGTCTCCAAAATCTCAATTAAATAATAATAATAATATTCGTTATTTAACAAGTTGAGTAAGTATTATTCCCACATGTGGTTTAATAATTATTCACGATTTATTAATCACATATATTCTGTCACAAGTAATTTGAGGGAATATTATGTGAGCATAATGTTTTTTACATATTTATTTTCTATTTAGTGAATATAATATTTATTTATTAATTGGAAAATAATTTAGTGATATTTATTTAATAAATAAATAGTCAATATTCATGGACTGATATATATTGTGGAAGAATGACGAATTGATTTTAATGGTTTGCTGAGAAATAATAAATATAGAATATAATTTGATTCAATAATATTTAATTTCATTCACAATTTCAATGAATGTCGAGAAATAATAATAATAATAATAATTGACATGGGTTTTGGAATGGATTAAATAAATATTAAAGGTCACTTGTGTAATTCTTTATTTCTAACCCTAAAGATATATAAACACAATTATATTATTTTCTCTGAGATCCAATTCATTTGTTTGGTTTTACAAAACAGATTTAGAGAATCCTCTCAATACCTAGAGAAAACCCTTCTCCCAGAATACTCCCACGAAAAAAGAGAAATCTTCCTCCACCTCACACTCTAATGTTAAGAGAGATCAAGGATAATTCTTTGGAAGCGGCCTACACTCTAAACCCAATACCATTCACACAAAACCACATATCCTACACCATAAACACTATACCCTTCACACCCTAAACCATATACCGCACACCCTAAACCATAAACATGACACCGTAAACCGTAAACCCTAAACTCTAAACCCTAAACCACATACCCTACACCCTAAACCCTATACACTACATCATAAACCCTAATCCCTATACCATAAACTCTAAAAAAAAGTTAATACAGTATAAAAACTATACCATACAGCCTCAAAAATAAATTCAAAAACCCTAAAAATTCTTAAGCACCATAAAACTATCGAAAACATGAAATAAATATTAAAAACAGTAGAAAAACATAAAACCCAACCCCCCCCCCCTTAAAACTGAAAAAAAAACCTAAACTTCTAAAACCCCCTAAAAGACCAAAAAACATAAAAAACACTAAAAATACCCAAAATCCATAAAATAGCATTCAAAACTATAAAACCCCAACAACCCCTAGAAAACCCTAAGAATCCTAAAAATCCTAAGAAACCCCAAAAAACTGTAATAAAACCCACAAAACCCTAAAAATCAAAAACCCTAAAAACCTAAAAGACCCTAAAACACTAAAAAACCTCCAAGACCGTAAAAATATTAAAAACCCTATAAAACCATAGAACCCCTAAAGTACCCTAAAACCCTTAAAACCAAAAAAACCCTCTATAACAAAAAAAAAGCCTTAAACCCATATACAACCCTAAAATACCTAAAAAATATAAAATCTCTAAAAGAATTCTAAAAACACTAAAAGAATCATAAAAACTCTAAAACCACTAAAAGAACCCCCAAACCCCAAAAAACCCTAAAAACACTAATAAAATTGAAAACCACTAAAAACCTAAAAAAATATAAAAACAAAAATGAACCATAAATACTCTAAAACCTCTATAAAACCCTTAAAAATATTAAAACCCATAAAATCCCCCATAAACATTAAAAACCAAAAAATACACTTAAAACCCCTAAAACCCAAAAATATCATAATAACCACTAAAATACCCTAATCAACTTTAAACCCCCAAAACCGTAAAATTCCCTTAAATCCCTAAAATCCAAGAAGACCCTAAAACCCATAAAAGTCCCCGAAAATCACAAAACACTCTAAAACAACTGAAAATAAAATATTTTAAAATTAATTAAAACCCTAAAAAAAACGAATCCCTTAAAACCATTAAAATCCATAAAAACCCAAAAAAACCCGAAAATTTTTAAAACCCTAAAATCCCTAAAAAATCCTGAAAATCCAAATACCCTTTAAAGCCAAAAAACCATTCAAATCTCTAATAAACCCTAATAAACCCAAAAAAATAATAGAAACACTAAAAAACAAAAATAAACATTAAAACCCCTAAAAACACTAAAATCCCAAAAGAAATCATTAAAACCCCTAAAGACCTAGAAAAACCTAAAAAGATCCTTCAAACCCTAAAATGAACCTAGAACCCCTATAAAACCCTAAAAATCACTAATACAATAAAAAAACTAAAACCCATAAATACTTTAACCCCAACCCCATCTGATAAACCCTAAAAACCTTAAAAACCTCAAAAGACCCTAAAAATTACGAAAATTCCATAAACCCGAAAGAAACCTAAAAACCCTTATAACCATAAAAATACATAAAAACCCTTAAAACCCAAAAAACCCCTAAAAACAATAAAAACTAAGAAAACCCTAAAAGCTCTAAACCCTAAAACTGTAAAAATCATAAAAAATCCTAAAAACCCTAAAAAATGAAAAAATCTTAAACAACCATAAAAACACTAAAAACACTAAAAAACTATAAAACCACCTAAAAGAAACTAAAACGACATAAAATTTCCAATTTTTTTTTAAAAGATGCAAAAACCCGTATAAAAACCTAAAATAACCTAAATACCTTAAACCACCTAAAAACATTAGAAACCATAAAAACCCTTAAACAATCTTAAAAATCCAAAAAACTTATAAAAACACAAAAAACACTAAAATCTATAAAAACTAAAACACTAAAAAACCCTAAACCCCCATAAAAAGCCTAAAAATCCAATAAAACCCCTAAGAACCATAAAAATACCAAAAACCCATAAAAATTGTTAAAAACCCAAAACCAAAAAACCCAAGAAACCCCTAATAACCCTAAGAGCTCTAAAAGACCTAAAAATCATAAAAATATCTCCAGATCCAAAAACACCTAGAACCTATAATACACTAAAACCCCTAAAAAGTATCAAAAAACTAAACCCCTTAAAACCCCATAATAACACTAAAATGGTCATAGAACAACCTTAAAAGACCTTAAAAACAAAAAAAAACCCTAAAAGACCCTTAAAACATCAAAACCCTGAAAAGCATCTAAAAACCAAAAAAGAAATAAATGCCCTAAAAGACCCTAAACCCCCTAAAATACCCTAAAATGCCATAAAAATTCCTGAAAACACTAAAAAGCCTTAAAACCCGAAAACCACTAAAAAACCCCTAAAATCCATAACAAAACTAATAACCCTATAAAATATAGAATACCTTTAAAAACATAAAATCGAAAAAAAATCTATAAATACACTACAATACCCCAAAATCATAAAAGAACCTTAAACCCTTAAAATTTCATAAAAACTCTAAAAAACCTCAAAACCCAAAAAGAGCCCTAAAACCATAAAAAAACTCTAAAACCACCCAAAAACTAGATAAACCCCTAAAAACCCTAGAATCACAAAAACATCTAAAAACACCTAAAACCAATAAATCCCTGAACCCCCCAAACCCTAAAAAACATTGAACCCCCTAAAAACCCAAAAAATGTAAAAATCCATAAACACACTAACCCCTAAAAATCATTTAAAAACCTCAAAAACCCAAACCCACTAAACCCTAAAACTATAAACCCAATAGAAACCATAAATAAATCTAAAGGACCCTAAATCCCTAAAAAAATCATAAAAACACTAAATTCACTAAAACATTAAAAGACCCTGAATCCTTTAAAGGCTCAAAATACCAAAAACGCCTAAAAGATCCCAAAAACTATAATGACCATAAAAACTCCTAAAAACGTGAAAAAAATACAAAAACCATTCAAATATGAAAAACCTTGTAAACACAAAAAAACCCTAAAGAAACACTAAAAACCATAAAACCCCTTAAAAGTACCCTAAAAACCAAAATAACCCTAAAAACTAAAAGAATCCTACAGACCCCTAAAACCCCTAAAAACCTGAAATCCCTAATAATAGAAAACCCTAAAAACCCTAAAAGGCCAAAAATTCCAAAATTTCACCAAAAAAATTAAAACCCCTAAAACCCCAAGAACCCCTAAAAAATTTAAAAACCATAGAAACCCTAAAACCCCCTTAAAACCCCTAAAATACCTTAAAATCACTAAAACTCCCAAAATCCAACAAAAACATTTTGATAGTCCAAAAAACTCTAAAAAACATAAAACCCTTTAAGACCATAAAAATAATTCAAACCCCTAAAACCATAACAAGCCTTAATAAACACTAAACCCCCCTAAAATCCCAACAAAGTCTTGAAAACCTCCAAAGACCCGAAAACCCTTTATATCCCTAAAAATCCCTACAAAACCCAAAAATAACCTAAAAAAAGAATACCACTAAAAGAACCCTAAAACCCCAATAACTCATAAAATAATCATACATTCCCCTAAAAACCCTAAAACACCATAATTATCCTAAAACCCTAAAAACCTTAAAAACCAAAAAACACCTAAAAACACATAGAAAAAAATCTAAAAGAAACTAAAACCCCTAAATACTTAAAATCCTAAAACGACCTAAACCCCTTAAAACCACAAATCTCCTAACCCCATAAAAGACCCTAACGGCCCTAAAAACACTTAAAGACCCAAAAACCCCAAAAATCGTAATTAATTTAAAAGACTTAAAACCCAAAACAAATCAGAATACCCCCTAAAAACCATACATGACATTAGAACACAAAAAAACCCTTAAAAATAATAAACCTATAAACCCCCTAAAACCATTAAAAATTCCGAAAACCCAAAAATTCAATAAAAAAACTAAAACCTGTAAAAATGCATAAAATCATTAAAAACACTAACCCCTCCCTAAAACTCCTAAAAATAATAAATCTCCAAAAAATACTAAAAATCCCTAAAAAAATATTCCCCCACCCCTAAAAAACCTTTAAAAACATAAAAATATTTTGAAAAACCCTAAAACCCATAAAAATCCTAAAAATGTCTAAAACCCATGAAAACCCAAAAATAAACTTAAAACACTGAAATCACTAAAACCCAAAATAATATAAAAACTCATAAAACTACATTAAAACACATAACCAAAACACATGAAAACCCTAAAAAACTAGATTTCCTAAAAACCATAAAACCATAAAATCCTAACAAATCCCTAAATGCCTGAAAGTCTCTAAAACCACTAAAACCCCAAAAGACCCTAAGAACCCTAAAAACTCGAAAACCCATAAAAGACCTAAAAATTACTAAAAGACCCTTAAAACCATTAAAACATAAAAACCATGAAATGCATAAAAATACCCATAATAAACCAAAACCCTTTATATAAACTCAAAACCCCAAACACTAGAAATTACCCTTAAAACCATAAAAACCATAAACCCCCTAAAAGCACTAAAATCCATAAAAACCCCTAAACCATTAATATTACCAAAAAACCGTAGAACCCTAAAATAATCATAAAAACTAAAAACCTAAACACATGAAACAATCCTAAAGTCCACTAGAATCCCTAAAAACATTAGAATCCCAAAACCACCTTTAAAATAATAAAATCCCCTAAACCCCTAAAGACTATAAAATCCATAAATTCGCTTAAAACACTAAAAACTCAAAAATAACTAAAAAACAAAAACCCTTAAAATCCCAAAAACACATAGAAACTCTAAGACCCCCTAAAAAACTAAAACCCTTAAAAACCCAAAAATCAATCAAAATCCCTAAAACACTATAGAAACCTAAAAATATTAAAAACCAATAAAAATCCTAAAACCCCAAAATCATAAAACCCCCAAAAAAACTTTAAATATTTTCATAAAATAATAGAAACCCAAAAACCCCATAAAAATACTAAAAAACCCTAAACCCTCAAAAAGTCCTGAAAACATCTAAAATATCCTTAAACATAAAACAATAAAAGACCCTAGAAACCCTAGAACCCATAAAAAACCCAAAAACCCCCTACAACCCTAAAAACCCCTAAGAACCCTAAAAATATTCAAACCCCTAAAAATTATTAAAAACCATAGACACCCTAATAACACTAAAAAATCAAAAAACCATAAAAACTATCAAACCCCTTTAAAAAAATAAAACACATAAACCCTTAAAAAACACTAAACACCCTCAAACCCCTAAGAGCCCTAAAAACCTAAGAAGAAGCTAAAAATCACTAAAAACCCTAAAATACTCCTGAAAATAATCAAACCCCTAAAATTATAAAAACACTGAAACACTTTATAAACCAGAAACCCCTATAAAACCCAAAACCCCCTAAAATCTGTAAACATCCTATAAACCAATAATACCCTTAAATGCTTAAAAACTTGGAAAACACAAAAAACACAAACCCCTATAAATATTTTTAAAAAACCATAAAACATCCTAAAATTTTCTAGATCCCTAAAACCCATAAATATCATTCAAAACACTAAAAAACAAAAACCCATAAAAATTATAAAAATCCTAAATACCCTGAAAACATTAAAAATCCTAAAATCCTTAAATACCCAAAAAACAAAAAACCCCTAAAAGGACCTAAAACCCTAAAAAGTCCTAAAATACTATAAACCCAAAAAACCATAAAACGGATTTTAAAATGAAATAAGCCTCTAAAGACCCATAAAGACACTAAAAAACCATAAAAACCTAAAAAAACTTCAAAAAGCCTTAAAAACCAAAAACCCTTAAAAGGATAAAAAATCATTAAAACCCCCAAAATCCATAAAATAACATTAACCCTTAAAAACACTAAAATCTAAAAAATTGTGAAAATTTATAAAAAAACCAAAAACACTAAAATTATCCTAAAAAACCCTAAAACCCATAAAAATTATAAAACCCCCTAAAACCATAGAAAACCAAAAACCCCAAAACCACAAAAAAAACCATCAAAACCCCTGAAACCCTAAAAATCCTTAGACTCTAGAACCACTAAAACTCAAAAAATGAAAAAATATGTAAAAACCTTTAAAAACCGAAAACAATCACTAAAAATCTCTAAAACACACTAAAATTACTAAAATCCTTAAAATCCTAAAAAACCTTAAAACCCATAAATCCCTTGAAAACCCTAAAACAGATAAAACCACTTTAAAACCCCATTAAACCAAAACAATCCCTAAAAATACCTAAAACCCAAAAAGACCTAAAAAACCAAAAACCCTAAAAACCCTAAAACCCCTAAAACCATTAAAAACCCTCTAAAACCCTAAAACTCGTAAAAATAACATAAAAATCTAAAGAACATAAATACCCTAAAAACCATAAAAACTGAAAAGGTCCCTAAAAACATAAACACCATAAAAACCCAAACAAACGTAGAAAAATCCTTAAACCCCCTAAGACCCCCAAACCCCTAAAAACCCTAAAACCCACTAAAAAATCCTAAAAACCATAAAAATCCATAGAAAACCCTAAAAACCTCATGAAAATCTTAAATGGACTGAAAAGACCTCAAACCCACTAACAAAATCCAAGAAGACTCTATAAGTATTTAAATCCCTTAAAATTCCAAAAACTCCATAAGACCCTAAAAATCATAAATCCCCCTAAAAGACATGAAAAGAACTAAAACAAAAAACATTAAAATACACTGAAACCCCAAAAAACTCTAAAAACACTAAAGGACCCTAAAATTATAACAACCCTAAAGAACCCTAAAACACATCAAAATAGCAAAAAAAGAAATGAAAAAACACCAAAAACCATAAAAGAACATAAAATATAGTTAAAACCACTAATAATATAAAACCCCTTAAGGAACCTAAAAACCCAAAGAACAATAAAGTACCTAAAAACATTAAAAAACCCAAAAAACCACTATTGTTCCCAAAAAAAATAAAAGGCCCTAAAACCATTAAAAACCTTAAGGACCAAATCAAACCCTAAAAATCCCTAAAAGACATAAAAAACCCCAAAAGACCCTGAACCCCCCCCCCCCCCAAGTCCCCTAAAATCCCTAAAATATACAAAAAACTTAGACCCTAAAAGAACCTAAAATTTTTCGTTCTCTCTGCTCCTTGCGTTGGACCTCGACTTTGGATGGACTTCTCTGCGGTCCCGCCTGAGTTTCGTCGGATTTGAAGGTTGAGTGGGATGTTATGGTATCATATCAGTCTGATCTGGCTTCCGGCGAAGAAATCGTCTCTTTGGCGCTCAGATACCTTGCTGGAAATCTGCCTCAGTTCAGGGTTGACTTTGCAGATCTTGGCCCTTAGGAGGATCAGCGGAGCCCGAGGCCTTATCTACATTGCAGGTTCTGGAGTCATGGTTTTTGGCTTTGACGGGTGATTCCTGGAGTCGCGGTTTTTGTGAGTAGTCGTGGCAAGGAGGCACAGATGTTCTCGACTCAACAGCGGATTGTGCAGAAGATGTCGACCAGTTTTTGGTCCGCGCAGAAGATCCAGAGTGTTTGTCCTCGATCTGCTGTTGGTGTGCTTGGTCCTATGGCTTACGCTTTCAGATCTGCTCATCAATTACTTGCGCATAGGGTTCAGGTTTATTTTTCTGGTTCCTTGGATTTGTATACTTTTCATGCTGTTGTTGCGATCTGGCTTAAGCGATGCTGGGATCTGGTCGTTTTGTTGGTCTTTGGTTCGTCTGGGTACCGAAACGGCTCCTTTGGTCCCCAATTTTCTGCTGAAATTCCTGGCTGGAGCCTGCTTTTTACTGGAAGGGCTGTTTGGGTTGCGAAGCTGGCGATTCTACACCCCTGGTTGTGATTTTGTGTGGGCTATGCTGGAATGGCATCTGTTTCTTGGCTGAGATATGTTTAGAATGTTGTCTTTGTGTTTTTTGCAGGTGATTCTGTATTGCCGGGAACTGTGTATGGAGCTGCTGGTTTTTCTTTGCAGGGAGGTGATGATGGCCGCATTTTCTTGCGGTGCTCGTTCTATGGTTTAATGCTATTGGTTGTGATTAGTTGCGATGTCGGTTTTGGTGTTGTTGGTTGCTCGTTCTAGTTGGTATGGACGTGTTGTTGCTGATGTGTTGTTGCGATGATTGGATGTGGTGCTGCTGGATGCTGGAATTGGTTGGTTGATGGAAATTGTGATGCTGGATGCTGGTTGCTGCTGAGCTGGGAGCTAGTGAAGTTGTGGTTTATGATCGTGCTACTGCTGGATGTCGATTGCTGTTTGAGTTTGAATGCTGGTCGTTGGTTAGCTATGAGCTGTTGGATAATGGTTGATGCTGGATGGTGGTGGTGGTTTCTTGGCATTGTGTGTTTTTTTTCACTTTGGATTTTTCTTTTTTGGGGTCTTTTGCATCTTGGGTTGTAAGGGGTTTTTGGTTGTGGGTTGTTCGACCCCTCCCCTCCCTTGTCTGTTGTGCCTCTTTTTTCTTTCTAATAAATTTGGGGGGCTGGGAATAGCCCAACCCTCGCATATTCCTTGCCCTAAAACCCTTAATAGTCGTAAAAGACTAAAAATACTAAAAGACCATAAAAACTATCAAAACCCTAAAAAAACCCCCAAAAAACCTTAAAACCCAAAAAAACACAAAACACTAAAATCCCATAAAACCCCTAAAAACCCAAAAAGAAAAAAACGTTTAAAAAATTAAACCCCTTAAAAATAATAAAAATACCTAAAACCCAGAAAAATCCAAGAAATACCAAAAACACATTAAAATCTATAGAATTATTAAAAGATCCTAAGAACCATTAAAAACAACAAAAGACCATAAAAACCTTGAAAAACCCAAAAAGCAAAAAAATCCAAAAAATCTAAAAAATCATAGAACCCTAAAAACCCTAAAACCTATAATTTTTTTGAAAAACCCTTAATAAACCCTAAAAAGACTTTAAAACACCTAAATACCCTAAAACCACAAAAAACCATAAAAATTAAAAAACCATAAAAATGAAATAACCATTAAAACAATAAAAACCCACAAAATCATAAAAAACTATAAAATATTTTAAAACTAGAAAACCCAAAAAAAACCCTTCGAAAGAACCCCTAGGAAATCCTAAATACCATAAACCCCTTAAAAAATGCAAACCATGAAAACCCCCTAAAAACCCTAAAACCCCCTAAAAACCCTAAAATCTTTAATAACCCCAAAAAATCAATAAAATCCAAAGAATCCCTTTAAAATACCAAACACTCATAAAACCCATAAAAACCCTAAAACCCTAAATTCACTTAATAACCCAAAAAACCATTAAAGTCAATAAAATCCTCAAAACCACTAAAAGAACTAAAAATAATTAAAAACATTAGAAATCTATAAAAGCATTTAAAACCCCTCAAAACCCTAAACATCACTAAATTCCTAAAACCCTAAAAACCCAAAAACAATTATTGAAACCCTAAAAAAATAAAAACCCCTATAACTAAAAAACTCCCTTAAATGACCCTAAACCACTTAAACCCCACAAAGTCCTTTAAAACTCTATAAACCCCAAAAGAACCTTAAAACACTAAAATACCCCCAAAAACCTAAAAATACATAAAAGACAATAAACACCCTAAAACCCCAAAAAGACCAAAAAAACCCCTAAAATACACTCAAACCCATATAAAACACTAAAAGAGATCGAAACCCTTAAACACCCTAAAATCTATATAAACCGAAAAACACCATAAATACCCTTAAACTCCATAAATCCCTAAAAACACTAAAAAATTAAAACAAATTAAATACTCTAAAAGAGCATTAAAATATTAAAATACCTAAAACAAACTAAAAACTGTAGAACATCCCTAAAACTCTTAAAATGCCTTAAAAACTCTAAAAACCCAAAAATCCATTAAAACCCATAAAATCCTGAAAACCCCAAAAAACCCTAAAAATTGTAAAATCAAAAAAACATCTAAGAAAATACACAAAATCCTAAAAACCTACTAAATCCTAACAAAACCCAAAAACCCCATAAAATACCTATTAACCATAGAAACCATATAAACCCCTACATACCCAAAAAACCACTTTAGAAACAAGAAAAATAATAAAAATGTAAAACCCAAGAAAACCTAAAAACTATACAAAACACTAAAATTCCCTAATCCACTACAAAACTATAAAACTCCATAAAAACCAAAAAGAACCCTAAAACCCATAAAAGAACCCAGAGACTGCGAAAACACTAGACAAAACCCCCCAAAATGCAAAAAAATTCCAAGGAAACTCTAAAAAACCTTCAAAAACCTATAAATATCCTAAAAACCCCACAGGACATTGAAATCCCTAAAACCCTTTTTACACTAAAAAATCATAAAATTCCTAAAACACCCCAAAAACCCTAAATCCCCTAAAATGTAAAAAACCCTTAAAACCCTAAAACCCCTAAAATACACTAAAAACCCTGGAAATCTCTAAACCACCTAATAGCCTTAAAAACACTTAAATCTATAAAAACCCCTATGAAGACCTAAAAACCCTGAAAAATAATAAAATCCCAAAACCCATTAAAACTGTATAAAACCATAAAAAAACACTAAAACCCTCAAAAAATATTAGAAAACCTAAAACCCTAAACCCCTAGAAACACTAAAACACTTAAAAAACCAAAAAACCGAAATCACTTAAAATCTAAAAAAATCAAAAAAGACCTAAAAACCATAAAAACCATAAACCCTAAAATCAAATAATACCCCTATAAAACACTAAAAACTATAAAACCCCCCAGAGGCCCTAAAACATAAAAACCCTAAAAATCCCTAAAACCCTATAAACACAAAAATACACTATATAATATTGAGAATCGCCAAAAGAACCAAAAACATCATAAACCCATTAAAAGCCCCAAAAAACCTAAAACCAAAAAATACTAAGAACCCCTAAAATACATGAAAACACATAAACCCCCTAAAAACCTTAAACCAATTAAAAACCTAAAATTACTCTAACAATCCAAAACCCCCTTATAATCACTAAAAACCCTAAAACCCTAAGATTCCATTTAAACACAAAAAAACACAAAAAAAAACCCAATAAATCCCCTAAAAACAACTTAATATCCCTAAAAATATATGAAGAACCTAAAAACCCCAAAAATTTATAAAAAACACGAAAACACCTAAAACCCCTAAAACCCCTTAAAACCCATTAAAAACCCTAAAAACCCATTAAAACCCACAAAAGCAGTAAAATACCTGGAAACCCCTAAAACAATATAAAAAACATGAAACCCAATGAAATCCTTAAAAACCCTAAATACCATAAATACAATAAAATCATTTTGAAACCAAACCCCCCCCCCCAAACCCTAAACCTTCAAAAAATGCAAACAAACATAAAACACCAAATACCCTTAAAACCATTAAAAACCCTAAAAAACAAAATAACCCTAAACCCTCTAAAATCACTAAAACCATGGAAATCCCCCAAAAACCATAAAAGTCCATAAAAAAAATAAAAATCCCTAAACCCCTAAAAATTCCATAAAACACCCTAGAAACCCCCAAAAAAATAAAACCCCTTTAAAAACTGTAAGAACCCTAAAAACCCTTAAACATCCTAAATACCATAAAAACTAAAACCCAAAAAAACTAATGAATCCTAAAAACCTTAGACCCCTAAAACCCCATAAAACCATAAAAATCATAAACACCCCCAAAACTGTTCTAGAAACACTAAAATCCTTAAAACAATAAAAACCTAAAACCAGCAAAAAGTCCGTAAAAACCTTAAAACCCTAAAAAAGTAATGACAAAAAGATAAAACCCAAAAAACGATTAGGAACCCATCAAAACACTGAAAACAAAAAACAACCCTAAAAACTCTTAAAAAGTACTAAAAAAATTAAAAACCTTAAAATATCAAAAAACATGAAAATGACTTAAAAATATGAAAACACAAAAAAACCCCTTAAACCCCCTAAAACCCTTAAAACCCCAAAAAAATATCCTAGATACCCTAAAGACCCTCAAAACCACTAAAATCACTAAAAAACCAAAAATCCATAAAAACATGACAAAAACCTAAAAATACTAAAAACTCCCTAAACCCCCTTTAAGTCGTAAAGAAACCCAATAAACCTAAAAACCCTAAAGCCTTTAAAACTCTAAAAATATGAAAAACAAAAGAACCAAAAAACCCATAAAAACCCTTTAATACCTTAAAAAACATAAAACCCCATGGAAACCCTAAAAACCATTCAAACCCTATAAGGTGTAAAAATTGTAAAAACCCAAAAAGGACCCTAACACTCCTAAAAACACTTAAAATACCTAAAAACCCAAAACCCAAAAAACCCTAAATACCATTAAAACCCCTAAAAATAGTAAAAACCCAAAAAAACTCATAGAAGCCATAGAAGACCCTAAAAGACCCCCCAAACCTCTAAAAGATACTAAAAACTGTAAAATATCCCTAAAAGGCACTAAATACCTCAAGAAAAACCTAACGTACCATAAAATATAGTAAAACGTCTAAAATACTTGAAAGAAAATGAAACCCTAAAGGTCCTTAAACACCCCTAAATGGCCCTAAACTCCCTAAAAACCCTAAAGGACCTTAATGAATTTAAAATACCCAAATAACCCTATAAACCTTTAAAACCCTAAAAAACCATAAAAACATGAGGGACCCTAAAAACCATAAAAAACCATAAAGGACCCTAAAACCCAAAAATGACACTAAAACCCCTAAAACCCTTAGAAGAATATAAAACCCCTAAAAAATCTAAAAGAAAATATGAAAACCTTTAAAATCATAAAATCACCTAAAACCACTAAAAACCCAAAAAACCCCTAAAAACCCTAACAGACCATAAAAAACCTAAATTACCTAAAAACCCTAAAAACAATAAAATCTCAAAAATACCCTAAATCCCGTAAATTTTTTAAAATAACCTACAAACCGTAAAAACTGTAAAACCCCTAAAACCATAAAAACATAAAATACTCTAAAACCCTATAACATCTAAAAACCATGAAACACTAAAAACCATGCAAACCCTAAAAACCCTAAAATATTCTTTGAAACCCTAATAACCAAACAACATTTAGATACCATAAAAACCCCTAAATATCCTAAAAACACTAAAAAATAAAAAACCTTCAAACCCCCCCCCCCCCAAAACCCATAAAAATATTGAAGGACCCTAAAATGCCCTAAAACCCCTAAAGGACACAAAAAACCCTAAAACTCATTAAGAACCATAAAACAATTAAATTACCCTATATGACCCTAAAATACTTAAACCTCTAGAGTACCCTAAAAAATGAAAAAAATCATTAATGACCCTAAAATCCTAAAACAACTATAATGGACCTTGAAACCCCCTTAAAACCTTAAAACATTCTAAAAAACCTAAAACCCAAAGAAAAAGAAGGAAGATGCTTCCACTCTCTCCTGGTCACTCCTTCCCAACATGTCGATCTTTAGGTCTTCCGATTCTCCTCAGCAGATTCGGTGATCTCCTCTTGTTCGAGCCTTGTGATGTTGGGAGAATCTTTCTTGAGCGGTATTCTCCCCTTGTGTTTCGCTTGGGGGAGGCGAAGAGGATGTTTTGTAGTGATGGCCTCTAGAAGTTCTGTCCTTGCAAGCGTAGAATTGACATGGCTTGGATCTAGCGACGACTTTCCTTGGTTTCGGCATATCTGAAATCTTCTCTTCCTAAGGCGAAGCCTCACTTCTTGTCTGCGTTGTTCGGCCCCATGTGTCTCTCGAGGAGCCACGACGCGGTGAGGTTTGGCGTCAATGAGCTGTGGTTGGGTGTTTCTTGATGGCCTGAATGTTTATGTGATGGAATAAGGTATTTGATTCTCGCTACTGCTACGGGTGATTTCAGTTCTCCGCAGAGGTTGCAGGAAGCACAATCTGTGTTCTCTCGGTTTGCGATAATGTTCCTGGTTCGTTCCTTTTTTCTTATTCTTACTGATGAAACTAGTATCTTTGTGTTCTGTTTTGTTCTGGTTTCAGTATATGTTGTCTTGCGGGGCCAAAGAAGTTCTCTTGGTCCTGCGTTTCTTGCTGAAGGGTCTGGTTGGATCCTTTTTCTCTTATGGATTTGATGCTATTGTGGATGGGTCGGCTGTGCGCTGATGCTGTTATTGTTTGTTGGGTTGGACATGAGGTTTTTCCTACTAGTTGTGATCTGCGGTGTTGCTGGAGGTGTTGTTTGGGCTGTGGAATGGCCCTTGTCTTGGATGATGGTGATTCAATTCCCCTGGTTTTGCTGCTGACTGTGACTTGTTCGATTGTTGGCGGTTATATGGTTGATATGTGATGAAGTTCTTGTTCCTATTTCTACTGGTGGAGGTCCTATACTATTGGAGAGGGACCTGACGGGCGTGGTTCTGCATGCTGATGTAGGAGTTAGTGTTTTTGGGTGCTACAGATGTGTTTCTGGAAATGGGTGTGAAGAAAGATGATGGTGTAATATGATGGTTTCCTTTGTTCTCTTGTTGTTGGTAATCTGATGTGGTGTGTGTTCTGTGGTGGTGGTCGCTGCTGGTTTTTGGACGCTGATTGCTAGAAGATGTTGTTTCTTGATGGGTACTACTGTGATGGTGGTTGGCATGAGGCTACTGGAGGTTGATGGTTGTGATGGTTTTGATTCCATGGTGCTGAAGTTGGGTTGATGATTTTTCTGAAGATGGCTTTGGTGTTGCTGGTTGTGAGCTATTGATTGGTGGCTTTGGTGCTAATGAATGTTAATACAGAGGAATGGTGCTAAAGAACATTGCTCGGTCCTTGGGTTTTTTACGTGTTTTATATTTTGTTTTCTTCTTTTATTTTGTTTTTCTTCTCCTTATTTTCCTTTTGGGGTTTGTTTTGGGCATGGGCTGATTGGCCCTACCACTCCCCCAGTCTGCTGTGTCTTTTTATTAATAAAATTTTAGGGAATCAGGAATAGCCTGATCCAGCAACTGCCTTCGCCCTAAAACCCAAAAGGCCTAAAATAATCACAAACCCAAAAACATTAAACTCTCCTAAAAAACTATAAAAAACCTTACAATCCTAAAAACCCAAAAGACCCTAAAAAATAAAAAACCTATAAAAACCGTAAAAACATATAATACCCAAAACCACCATAAAACCACTATAAATCTGAAAAACCACTAAAAACCCTAAAACACAATAAAATTTAAAAAAAATAAAACCTTAAAACCCCAAATAATCCTAATGAACCCTACAAACCTTAAAAACCCCCAAAACCCCTAGATAAAATAAAAACTCCTAAGAAATCCTAAAACCCTAAAAACCATAAATATCACTAAAACCCTTTAAATCTTGGAAAAAGATAAAACCCCTAAAACTCCAGAAATATATAAAAACCTAAAAAACCCACCCCCCTAAAACCCCCTAAAAATAATAAATACTATAAAAACCATAAAAAACCCTAAGACACTAAAAATCCCTAAAATCCATAAAAATCCTAAAACCCTAAAATATGAAAAGATCCTAAAATCCCCCAAACTCTAAAAATCATAAAACACAACAAAACCCCAGAAGACCTAAAACCCCTAAAAATTATAAAAAACCCTAAACCCCCCCCCCCAAACCTTAAATAACCTATGATCCCCAAAAACCATATAAAATCCTAAAAACGTTTAAACCATTACCTAAAAAACACATAAAAGACACTAAAACCCCCCAAAGACCCTAAAACTATATAAACCCCCAAAAGAACCTTAAAACCCATTAAAAAACCTAAACACTCTAAAAACCACTAAAAAATATAAAAAATATAAAAACCTTTAAAAAAACTAAAACCCCTCAAACCCGCTTAAAAACCATAAAACACTATATGGAACGCTTAAAACACTAACACCACTAAAAACCAAAAAACCCCTAAAAACTGTAAACCCAACACCAGAATCCCTATAACCTATACACCAAACCCTAAACCAAAAAAACTAAACGATATACCCTACACCCTAAATCCTAAACCCTGCATCATAATACCCATACCCTACACCATAAATTCTAACCATACACCCTAAACCCCATACCATAGACCATAAACACGAAACCCAACATCATAAACCATATACCTTATGCCCAAAACCATAAACCATATAACCTAAACCCAATATCATACACCCAAAACCAAAAACCCTATACCCTAAACCCTACAATCAACTCCATATATATTACACCACAAACTATTCACCGTTAACCCTATACCCGATACCCAAAACCATAAACCCTACACCATAAACAAAATACACTAAACCCTATACCCTAAACCATAAACCATAAACCCTAAACCCTACATCATAATCCCAAAAACGTAAATATAATACCCTAAACCCTAAACCCTAAACCCTAAACATGACACCATTAAACATAAACCATAAACCATAAACTCGAAACCATATACCCTAATCCCTAAACCCTAACCCCTATATCCTAAAACCTAAACCCTACATCCAAAAACGTATAACTTACACCCAAAAAATTGTACCTTAAAACCCAAACCCTATACCCTACAACAAAAAACATAAATTCTACACCATAAACCCTATACCCTATACACTAAACCCAATACCCTACACCCAATACCCTAAAACCTACACTCTAAACCCAATACCTATCACCCTGAACCCTATACCCTATACCCTACAACGTAAACCCAAAAATATACACCCTAAACCTTATATTATACAAGCTAAACCCTACACCTTAAACCATATACCATACACCCAAAACATGAAACCCTATACCTTGAACCCTACAACCCAAACCTTACAGCCTACACTGTAAACCCTAAACCCAACACCCTACACTCTAAACCTTATAACCCACACTCTAAACACTAAACCATACACATATACCATTTACCCAATTCCCTTAACCTCAAACCATATTCCCTACCAACTAAACCCTAAACCCTACACCCTGAACCCTATATCCGACACTCTAAACCCTAAATCTTAAATCCTAAATCCTATAACAGACACCGTATACCCTACACCCAAAATTTATACCTTCCAACCTAAACCCTAAATCAGACACCACAAACCCTATACCCTAAACCCAAAACCCAAAACCCTACACCCTAAACCATATAACATACACCCTATAGCTTAAACCTAAAACCCTAAACACTATACCCTACACCCTAAACTCTAAACTCTAAAACCTATAGCCAAAACCTTAAAAATTACACCCATGTCCATATTATCTACACCCTCTAACATATACCCTACACCCTAAACCTTTTACCCTACACCATAAACCCTAAACCCTATGTCATAAACGTTAAAACACCTACCATAAAACCTATAACCAATACCCTACAAACTAAATATTTCACCCATTTTACAAAAAATCCCCCCAAAACCCCTAAAAATATGATACACCAAAATCTTATACACTACACCCTACACCCTACACCCTAAAAACATTAAAAATCACAAAAATCCCAAAAAACCATAAATAAATCCAAATAAACCATAAAAAACCCCAAAACCCCATATTAACGTAAATACCATAAAACATCCTAAAAACCATAAAACCTATATAAACCCTAAAAACGTAAAGACCATATAAAAACCCTAAAATCCCCAACAACACAAAAAAACTTAAAAAATAAAAAACCCCAAAATAACCCTAAAACTAAAAAAACATTAAGAAACCCTAAAAACCCCTAAAACCATATAAAATCATCAAAACCCTAAAAACCCTACCCCCCTAAAAAAACAAAAAAACACTACAAAACCCTTAAAACCTAACATACCATAAAAACTCAAAAATCCCTAAAATCCAATAAAAATGTATAACCCTAAAAACGTAAAAACCCTAAAAAAAACCTAAAACCCCCAAAACACCTAAAAGAGCCCTTAAAAAGCTTGAATGAACCATGATCCCTAAAAAAACTAAAATATCTAAAATCCCCCAAACCCCTAAAAACCATGAGAAATTTTAAAAATTCCTAAGCCCCCACTAAAACCAAAAAACTATTAGAAAACCATAATAACACAGACAGTCCTTAAAAAATCCTAAAACACTAAAAAATATGTAAAATAACCTAAAATACCATGAAGACCCTCAAATCCTTTCAAAAAGATAAAACCTCTTAAAATATTTAAACGCCGAAAATACCGTAGAATCCCTAAAACCCCTAAAAGACCCTAAAAAACATTAAAATGACCTCAAAAAACAAAAAAAAATACATAAATCACTAAATCAAACTAAAAAACCCTAAAACCTCCAAAAAACCTGAAATGTCTAGAAATTACTAAAATCCTAAAAAACCATAGAAACCCCTAAAACCACAAAAAACTAAAATCCATTATAAACTCTATAAACCAAAAAACTATAAAATCATCGAAAACTCTAATTGAACTCAAATAATACCCATTTAAACCTGTAAAAAACTAAAAACCCCTAAATGAACCTAAACCCAAAAAAAACCAAAAAAACCCCAAAACCCGTAAAAAGACCCTAAAGGCCCAAAACCCTACAAGACTCTAAAACGCAAATAAATCCCTATAAAACTGTAAGACCCCTATAAATCCCTAAAAACACACAAAAAATAATGAAAAGATATTATAAAGGCTAAACACTTAAAAGACCCTAAAAACCAAAAATTAACCTAAAATGCCCAAAACTACCATAAACCCAAAAAAACCTTAAATCATTAAAACCCCATAAATACTAAGAACCCCCCCCCCAACCCTAAAAAATAATAAATATTTCAATACTCTAAAGCCCCAATAAACCCAAAAAATTCTTAAAATGATAAAACAACTTAAAACAGCTAAAAAAGGAGAAAACCCTAAAAAAATAAAAATCCTAAAAGACCCTAAAAACCCCCAAATGAACCAAATCCTCCTAAAGTCCATAAAAGTACCAAAATCCCTAAAAACCTATATTAAACCCTAAAACCCTAAAAGAACCCCAAAACCCCTAAAATATCCTAAAAACCCTAAAACACAGAAAACCGTTAAATCCTAAGAATTATATAGACCATAAAAACTCTGAAAACATATAAAATTCCCTAAAAACCCAAAAACCACAAACATCCCTAAATTTCTCTAAAACCCCTAAAAACCCGAACCCCTAAAACCCTATACCCCTTAAAACTAGTAAAAACCCTAAAATGTCCATAAAACCCCTAAAATACCCCAAAACCCCTAACAACTTTAATACCCTTTAAAACCCTATCACCCCCCAAACCCCTACAACCCCTAAAACCCCTAAAAAGATTCTAGAAACCATAAAACCCAAAAACACCACCAAAAATACACTTAAGACTCACAAGAACCCATAAATGGGATTCAGTGGACTCAGATGCTTCCTCGGGATATGGTGTTGATGGGGACCATTATGGGGATGGTGAATTTGGTCTGTAGCTGTCTCTCCTATTTTTTTTGGGTCTTTTGGCCTTTCATGTGTGGGGGTGTCTAGGGTTTTTGGGTTTGGGTTGATTGACCCCGCCCCTACCTTTTCTATTGCATCCTTTTTCCTAATAAATTTTTGGGTACAAGAATAGCCAGGCCTTGAACCTTCCTTAAGCTTTAAAAATATCGTAAAATTCATAAAAAACCTAAAATCGCGAAAAACTCATAAACGTCTCTAAAGATAAAAAAACCCTAAAAGACCATAAAACCTTAAATGCCCCCATAAACTGTAAAAAATTATGAGAAAGAGATGGCAACTATTTCCCCCGGATGCTCTCGCACTCGTCTCCTCTCACGATGCTTCTTCCATGGTGCGATGGTGCTTTTCTTTCGGTCGTGGCTTCTTAGGAGTTGGTCTTCATAGTGTTGCTGCTTCATACTCCCACGGTATGTTTCTCATGGGTCTAGATCTGTGCTGTTTTTGCAGTTTCTCTGGCGTCGATATCAGATGAAGAAGTCAACCATAGAGGAACGGGTCAGATTCAACCTCTCTGGTGCGCAGCATTATAGTTTCTTGGAGAAGTGGCATGGCTTAGGTCGTCGGTGTTGCGGATATTTGGTGGAGATTCTCAGATCTAGTTTGCTCGGAGCATTTCTTTCCTTCGAGGTGTGGTTTAGATCCGGTTGGTTTCTGGCCGCACTGGCTTGGTTTTTTAGTTCTGGACCACCGATGTTGTCTGTGATGCAGTTATGTGTTCTGGTTCGGATCTTTTCTCGTGTTGGTTCTTTGGATCTATGGTCACCACCCGCTGTTGCCAGCCTGCTCTGGTCTTGCTGTGATATGGTCCATCTAGTGGTAAATGGCTTCTCTACTGGATTTATTGGTTCACTGTTTTTGCATTACAGTTTTTACTATTTTGTGATTGTGGCTGGTCTGGATGCGAACCAATTCTGGTGTTGGTTCTTGAATTTGATGTATGCCGAGGTGAGATGTTTTTTATGTGCTGCTTCTTGTTTACATGGCGTGAATAGTTTTGGTAATTTTCAGAAAATATGGTGTTGGATGCTGCTTGCTGGTGAGCTGGGTTATGATGAAGTTGTTGTTTCTAATCCTAGGTACTAGTGGCCCTGTGATGTTGGATGTCTTGCTGTTGGTTATACTTCTACGTGTGGTAGGGTGGAAGCTGATTGGATAAGAGGTCTCGAATGCGAGAAGGGTTGTTCGATTTGTTCTGTTATGGATGTGGTTGGTTTTACCCCTGGCTACTACTGGGTGCGATTTTCTTGGCTGAGCTATGGTGAAGGTGGAAAGCTGCTAGTTGATGGTTTGCTTTGGTATGATGGCAGGCTGCTGTTTGGCTGGAATGTGATGATGTTTTTGGGTTGGAATTTGGGGCTATTGGCTATGTGCTGCTTGCGGTTAATATTCTTGGTGAGGAGGTGCTAGATGCTGGATCTTGAGAGAACGGGAGATGGTTGTTGTATGGAAGTAAACTCTGGTTGCTAGCTCTTCTGTGATTCTTGTACTGATGGTTATGAGCTGCTGGTGGTGGCTTGTTTTGGTGAGAAGATGCTGGATGTTGGAATATGTGAGGTTGGAAGCTGGTCATTTCATGGTAGTGAGCTGCTGGATGATGGTGATGGTTGCTGCTTGGACTTGAGTGTGCTTGTTTTTTTTTTCTTTCCTTTTTTGATTTTTCTTTTTTTGGCGTGGGTTGTAAGGGGTTTTCGGGTGTGGGTCGTTTGACCCCTACCCTCCCTTATCTGTAGTGTCTTCGTGTCATTTTTCTAATAAATTTTGCAGGGATTCAGGAATAGCCTAGCCCAGAGCCTTCCTTGCCCTATAAACTCTAAAAACCCATGAAACACAAAAGCAACACTAAACCCCCAACCTCTAAATCCCAAAAAACTGAAAAAACCTTAAAACTCCAAAAAAACGCATAAACCCCTTAAAAATCCCTAAAAACACTAAAAAACCAAAAACCCAAAAACTTATAAAAAATATTAAAACAGAAAAATCCAAAAAAAATATTAAAACCTCGTAAACCCCCTAAAAGACCCTAAAAGACCCTAAACCCCAATAAATGACCCTAAAATCTCAAAAAAACCCTATAAATACCCTAAATCCCTAAAAGATTGAAAAAGACACTAAAACCCCAAAAAGATGCTAAAAATCATAGAAAATACTAAATTTCCCTAAAAACAATAAAACCCCTAAAGACCCTAAACACACTTAAAAACCCCAAAACCCAGTAAAACCATAAATAAATAAAAAACTTAAAACCCCTTAAACCCCTAGAAACACTTAAACCCCACTTAAAACCGTAAAATCCCATGAAACCCGTAAAAATTATACAAAAACCCTAAAAACCATACAAAACCCTAAAATCCCAAAAAAACCTTATGAAAACCTAAAACCCTTAAAAGAACCCAAAAAACATTAAAATAACACTAAAACCCCTTATACAACAAAGAATAATCCTATGAAACCATAAAAAATCTAAAAACCATAGAACTCTTAAATTCATAAAAAACCAAAAAAACCAATAAACTTTTTAGAACCCCTAAAACACCAAAAAGATACTTAAACACTGAAATCCCTAAAACCCACACAAAAACCAAAAATGGTAAAACCCTATAAAATCCCTTAAAACCCCTAAAACTCTTTAAAACTCCCTAAATATACTAAAAGAACCTAAAACCCCTAAATACCCCTGAAAACCTGAAAAAACATTTAAAACCCCAAAAAATCCTAAAAAACATAAAAAAAATTACAACCCAATAAATCCTTCAATGTTATAAAAATAAAAAATAAATCCTTTAAAACCCATAAAATACATAAAAACCCCCAAACCCCAAAAAACCCTAAAAACTCTGAAAAACCCTAAAAACCTAAAAACCCTAAAAAACATTAAAAATCATAAAACCATAAAACCACTAAAACAACACTAAAATTACATAAATGAATCCCAAAAAACCATAAATATCCTAAAACAATAAAAAAATCCAAAAAACATTAATAATTCTAATAATTCCATAATAATTGCAAAAAACCATAAAATAAAATAAAACTGTTAAAAGGAACTAAACTCCCTAAAATCCATAACAATCACCATGAAACCCTATATAACTTTATCAAACATAAAATTTCCTAAAACCCATTCCATAAAAATGAAAAAAAACATAAAATACATTTAAAATAAATTAAAACCCTAAAAAATCGAAAACCCCTCAATAAACCGTGGAAAACCATAAAACCACAAACAAAACCAAACCCCCCCACCAAATCTACTGAAAAGGAACTAAATAACATCAATCTCTAAAAACCCTAAAACCTGTGAAAACCCTAAAATCCTTAAAATACACTTAAAACCATGAAAAACCTAAAAATTTTAAAAACATCGTAACCCTTAAAACACATTAAAAACCATAAACCATGGAAACCCATACAACCCTTAAAACCCCTCAAAACCCTAATAATCCTAAAAACATAAAAACCCTAAAACCCTTAAAGAATATCAAACCCATTAAACCCCAAAAATACCCTAATAACAATATAATACCAAAAATCCCCTAAAATCCTAATTGACCCTAAAACGCTAAAAAAATAAAAAAAGACCCTAAACAATCTAAAAACCCTAAAAACCCTAAAAACCCTAAAACCCCTTAAAATAGCTAAAAGAACCTAAACAATATTAAAACACCCGAAAACCCCTTAAAATAGATAAAAGAACCTAACCAACATTAAAACCATAAAAACCTAAAAAACCAATTAAAACCCAAAAAAAACACTAAAAACATAATAAACTCTAAAACCCATAAGTAAACACTAAAAACCCCTAAAAATCCAAAACCCTTAAAAACATAAAAACCATAAAAATACTAAAATGACTATAAAAGGCCTACAAACGCACAAAAAAATTATAAAAACCCTAAAATCCGCAAAAAATTCTATAAAATAGCTAAAATACCTAAAATGTCGTAAAACAATCCTAAAAAACCTTAAAAATCACTAAAAATTGTAAAAACCCCAAAAATCCTACAATACATGAAAACGCCTGAAAATCACTAAAACCACTAAAATGCCTAAGAAAACCCTGAAACACCATAAAACACCAAAAATACATAAAATCCCTAAAAACCCTAACAACCCCAAAAAACCTATAAATCCCCTAAACCCCCCCCCCCAAACAAATCACTAAAAACCATAAAAAACCAAAACCCTAAAAATCGTATAATAATCTAAAACCCCTAACACCCCCAAAAACCCCTTAAAACCCTAAAAATATTAAAAATATCGAAAAACACTAAAAACACCAAAAAATTGTAAAAACCAAAACGAACCCTAAAACCCATATAACACACCGAAAGACCCTAAATCCCTAAAATACTAAAAGTTACTAAAAACCTTAAAATCTTATAAAAACACTTAAATACCATAAAAAGGCTAAAATAGCCAAAACCCATAAAATATTGAAAATCTTAAAAACCCCAAAACCCCAAAAAAATAATAAAAAGGATTTTAAAACCCCAAAAAATAGTGAATACCCTTACAACCCTAAAGACCCTAAAAAAACCTAGAACCTATAAAAACCTTTAACCCCAAAAAATACAAAAAATCCTTAAAAACCTTAAAAATACTAAATCCCATTAAACCCCTAAAAATACTAAAACCCATTAAAACCCCCTTAAAACCCTAAAAACCCTAAAAACCCCTGAAAATATTAAGGCATTAAAAATCCCATAACCCCCCCCCCCCAAAAAAACCCAAAAAATATTCTAAAAACCCCTAATAGTTGCAAAAAAACATTGAAAAAAGCATTAGGACCCTAAAACCCTTTAAAACACTAAAACAATAATAACCCAAATAAAACAATAAAACCTCTAAAACACCCCCAAATCCTTAAAACCCCTAAAAATATATAAAACCCATAAAACCAATCAAATCAAAAAACATTAAAAATTCTAAAACCCACCAAAAATACCCAGAAACCCCATAAAACCCGTAAAAAGACCTAAAACACCCTAAAACCCCTAAATATAAAAAAAATTCACCAAAACCCAAAAAAACAAAAACAAACTATGAAACCCCTAAAATACCCAACCCCCCCCCCCTCCCCCTAAAAAAATTCCAAACACCCCCAAGAAGACCTTGAAAACTATAAAAACCCTAAAAAATGTAAAACCCCTAAAAGACTCTAACACCCCTAAAAGACCCTAAAACCCATAAAATGCCAAAAAAACTAAAATCAATAAAATAACCTAAACACCCTTAAACATCCTAGAAAACCATAAAAAATAAAAAAACAATAAAAACCCTAAAATACCGTAAAACACCAAAAACCCAAAAACCCCAAAAAAATCCAAAAAAACCCTACAAACCCCTAAAACTCTAAAAAAACTCTAAAAATACTAAAAACTCTAAAACAATCCAAAAAATAGTGAAAACCCCAAACAATCCGAAAAAACACCAAAGAACCCTAAACCCCCTAGAAATCAAAAAAAACCTTAAAACCTATAAAAACACTAAAAAATAGGAAAACCCTTAAAACACCTAAAACTACATAAATATCCTAAAAATATTTAAAACATACTATAAACCATTAAAACCCTAAAATTCCAAAAAAACTAAAAGATCCTAAAAACCCTAAAAACTCTAAAAATATCTACCCCTAAAAACCATAAAAATCCCTAAAAACACTAAACCCTCCCAACCCTTAATATCTTTTGAAAACCAAAATACCCCTATAAAACCTTTATAAAATTAAAATACCAATAAACAATAATGAACCTAAGAACACTAAAAACCCTAAAAACGCAAATGGACCTAAAATCCTGAAAGGACCCAAAAACTCTAACAACCCTAAAAACCATAAAATTCATTAAAACCCATAAAAACTGTATTAACCATAAAACATGAAAAAGACTCTAAAAACCTTAAAAGACCATAAAAACCACATAAGACATAAAAAATATGAAAAAAATCATAAAATGCATAATAAATCAAAAACCATTGAAGAGTAAAAAATTATAAAAATACCCAAAAGTAATTAAAAAACTAAAAACCTTAAGTGAACCTAAAATACTCTAAACCCCTAAAAGTCTCTAAGAACCCTGAAGGACCCTAAAAACCCTAAAAATCATATAGGACCCTAAAATCTTGAAGAACCCAAAAAAAACCCTGATGAACAAAAAACCCTAAAAATCATAAAAAACATAAAAACCATAAAGGAACATAAACCCCTAAAAATAGCTTTAAAACCCTAAAACCTTAAAACTGTAAAAAATAAAACCTAGAAAAAACACTAGAAACTCTAAAATATCACAAAAAAACATAAAAGTCCATAAAACCATAAAAACTCATAAAAGACCCTAAAACCCCCAAAAAAACTAACACCCCTAAAATAACATAAAACACCAAAAAACATAAAAATCCATCAAAACCCCAAAAAATCCTAAATGTCCATAAAACCCAAAAACCAATAAATAACACCAAAACCATGAAACCCTTGAAAAAACCCTAAAGAAATTAAAAACAATAAAATACCATAAAAATAGTAAAATCCATAAAAACCCAAAAATAATCCCAAAAAACCCTAAAACCAGAATAAATCCTAAAACCCATAAATACCTAAATACCCAAAAAACCCTTAAAATCCCTAATAACACAAAAAACCCTAAAAGCCCAACAAAATCGTGAAGCACCTTAAAACCCATAAAACCCTTAAAGGTATTTAGATAACCCCAAACCCACAAAAAATATATTAAACCCCATAAAACACCTGAAAAAAATAAAAAAACCCTAAAACCCAAAAAATTCATAAAAACCTAAAAACTAGCAAAACCCCGAAGAAACCTAAAATCCTTTTAAACCCATGAAAACCCCATACCCCCCTAAAAACTCTAAAAACTTTGAAAAACACTAAACACTCTCAAAATAACTCAAAACCCCTATAACCCATAAAAATTCTAAAAAACCTAAAACTCAAAAAATACCTAAAACCCCAAATGACCCTAAAACCCCTAAAAACCCCTAGGAAACCTTAATAACCCTATATGCCCAAAAAACCCAAAAACACAAAAAACCATAAAATAATGTAACAACCCCCCAAAACCCTTAAAACATTAAATGGACTAAAACCATAAAATTTCCCAAAAACATTGAGAAACCCTAAAACCCCTAAAACCCTTAAAATCACTAAAACCCCTAAAACCCCTAAAAACCAAAAATCCCAAAAACCCAAAACCCCTAAAATACCATAGAAACCCTTAAATGCTCTAAGAGACCCTAAAACCCCCCCAAAAGTCACTAAAATCCCTAAAACCCAAAATATGTAGAGAAACTAAACAAATCCTAGAAGACTCTAAAAACCCTAGAAACCCCCTATAATACATATATTACCCTAAAAGACCCAAAGGCAATTAAACACCCAAAATAACTTCTAAAGACCCTAAAACACCCTAAACCAGTACATAAACATTAAAAATCGTAAAAACCTAAAAATCTTGAAACCCCTAAAAACCCTAAAAAGAATTCAAACGCCAAAAAACAACAAAAACAGCATAAACCCTATGAAACCCAAACAACCATAAGAACACTAGAACAACCCTAAAACCCCCTAAAAATAATAAGAAACCCCCAAAAAATACGAAAACCCCAAAAACCTTGAAAAGTTCTTCAAATCCATAAAAACCCTTTATAAACCCTAAAAACCATTAATACCCATAAAATCCAAATACCCCTAAAATATAAAAAGACCCTGAAAACCCCTAAAACACTAAAAAATTCATAAAACCCCCCCAAAATAAGCCAAAAGAATCTAATATATATATAATCCCTTAAATAACCTATAAACCCAACAAAACCCTAAAAATCACTAAAATTACCAACAAACCCTAAAAATCATGACAAACACCTAAACCCACAAAAACACTAAAAACAATATAAAAATATAAGCACTCGAAAACCCATAAAACCCCTAAAAAACCTAAAAACTATTAAAAAACTCTAAATCCCATAAAAACTATGAAAATCATAAAAATCCCAAAACACCCTAAACCACTAAAAACATAAGAAAACATTAAAATTCTAAAAACACTAATAACCCTAAAAAGACTATAAAACCCCTAAAACCCCAAAAACAATAAAAACCCCTAAAAACACAAAAACAAATCTACAAAATCAAAGAAACAATAAAACCACTAAATAACCTAAAAATTTAAAAACACCTAAAGAACCCTAAAACCTCAAAAACCCTTAGAACCCTAAGAGGATAAAAACCCCTAAAAACAAAAAAACCCATACAAATCCAAAAAAACCCCTCAAAATCTAAAAATATAAAAACCCAAAAAACCCCTAAAAACCCTAAAAACCAAAAATTGTAAAAAAATAAATAAATAAATAAACCCCCATAAATCTTGAAGAAGCCTAAAACCCCTAAAACCCACTGAACACCCAAAGAAAACAATAAAACCACAAAAAATTCCATAAAAATCCTATAAAATCCTAAAAACAGCTAAAACCCCCTAAAATTCCCTAAAATCCCTCAAACCCCTTAAACATAGTAAAAACCCTAAAAACGCTATAAACCCCTAAAAATCATAAAATCCCTAAAAATCCATAAACCCCTTAAAATTTCTATAAACCCTTTAAAATCCCAAAAAAACCTTTAAAACCCTAAAATATCCTAAACTTATTTAAAAATACAGAAAACCCCAAGAAATACATGGATAACCCTAATATAGCATAAACCCCTATTAACTATAATTAATATTAAAATCCATTAAAATCCAAAAACCCCTAAAATCCCATAAAACCCAAAAAAAACTATAAAAACCATAAAACTCTAAATATAATAAAATCCCCAAAACCCCAAAATCCTTTAAAACCCAAAAAAACATAAATTTTTAAATACACTAAAAATCCCTAAATACCCTAAAAACCCCTTAAAACATCAAAATACACGAAAAATATTAATAAACCTAAAAAACACCATAAGAATTTTATAAATAATTACAACCCAATAAACCCTAAAACCCCTAATGTCCCTAAATAATTCTAAAAACCCTAAAAGATACTAAAAACTATAAAAAAACCCTAAAAGGCCTGAAAACCCTATAAAATCCCTAAAACCTCTAAAAACACTTATATACCCTAAATACCCCCAAAAAATCTAAAAACCCAAAAAACATAAAACACCCTTAAACCCCTAAAACCCCTAAAACCCTTAAAACACTATAGAAACCCTAAATAACCTAACATCACTAAAAATATTTAGAAATAAAAAAAACCTAAAACCACTAAAAAACCTAAAAACACTAAAAAACCCCTAAAACCATTAAAAATTCCCTATAAACCCCTACCCCCCAAATCTCTAAAACCCAATAAAACCACAACAAATATTTAGCCCCTAAAAACCCAAAAAAAATAAAAAAAATAAAAACCCTAAAAATCCTAAAAACCCCCAATAATATTGAAAATCCCTTAAAACCGTAAAACCATAAAAATCACAAAATCTCTAAAACCCATAAAACACTACTAATCAATTAAAACCCATATAAAACATAAAACCCTTAAAACCCTTAAAAATACATAAAATCCCTTAAAACCCTAAATCCCCAAAAATCCTATCAACCCTAACAACCATTAAAAACATAAAACAATAACATCCCTAAATCCCTAAAACCCCAAAAACCCCTAAAACCATAAAAATCCTTATAAACCATAAAAATACTAAAAGGACCTTAAAACCCCCTAAAAATCCTTGTCACCATAAACCCCCCTAAAAACATAAATATCCAAGAAATCCCTAAAAACCCTAAAATCCATAAAAGACTAAAACCCCTAAGAACCCTAATAAATAACTAAAATGACCAAAAGACTATAAAAAACATAAAATATCCCCAAACGACCCTAAAACTCCCAAAAACCCATAAAAACATAAATACCATAAAAGACCTCAAAAACCTAGGAATTCCTTAAAGGACCATAAAATACCCTAAAACCTCTATGTGGAGATAAAAACCTAAAACCCCGAAAGGACACTAAAACCCTTAAAACCCCTAAAAGGCACTAAAATATCTTAAAACCACAAAAGGACCATAAACCCGCAAAAAACCACCAAAAGGACCCTAAAACCTAACCCATATTTAATGTCCCTAAAAACCATAAAAATTTTAAAGGACTCTAAAACCCTAAAGGACCATAAAAATCCTAATGGAAATTAAAAACCTTAAAAACCCTAAAGGACCCTAAAACCCTAAAATACCATAAACAAATTTAAAACATAAACACCTTAAAACCCATAAAGAACCCTAAAAACCCTAAATGATTATAAAAATAAAAAATACCATAAAAATACCTAAAATCCAAATGAACCATAAAAAACCCAAATTAACCTAAATGACCTTAAAACCCCTGGAAACATTAAAAGGACGTAAAAAAGAAAAAAACCTAAAATCCATTAAAACACTAAAAATACTATAAACAAAGAATCCCAAAATCAATAAAAATACTAAAAAGAATATTTCTTTAAATAAACCATAAAAACTCACAAGACCCCAAATCCCAAAAAATATAAAAAACCATAAAACACTAAACCCCAAAACACTAAAAACCCTACCCCCTCCAAAATCCAAAAAACACAAAAGAACCTTAAAAGCCTAAAAATAATAAAGGACCATAAGAAATATAAAAACTATAAAGTATCATAAAAAACCCTAAATACCACAAAGGAACCTAAAAACCCAAAAAACCTAAAAGGCACCAAAAATCCTAAAAAGCGATAATGACCCTAGAAACCCTAAAAACACTAAAAGACATAAAACCCTTAATTTTGTTTAAAATAACCTAAAATATGTAAATAGCTTAAAACCCCTAAAAAATAAGAGAAAATAAAACACAAAAAAAATAATTAAAACCCTAAAACCCCTAAAACAACCTAAAAACCCCAAAACCCTTAAAAACCCTAAAACCCTTAAAAACCTAAAAATTTGAAAACCCTAAAAACCATAATAAACCTTATAACCCCAAAACCCCTAAAAATTATAAAAAACCATAAAACCCCTAAAATCTTTAAAAAATAATATAATCGTAAATCCCCTAGATACAATTTTTGAAACCAAAAATTCCCAAAAAACCTAAAAATCTTTGGGAACTATAAAAACACTAAAACCCATAAAAACCCAAAACACTTGAAAAACCAAAACCCATAAAAACCTTAAAACCACATATTAACACCTAAAACAAAATAACTATACCCCCCCCCCCAACCCAAAAAACCCCAAAACCCATAAAACCCCCAAAAACACTAAAAATCCTAAATCCAATAAAATTGTAAAACCCAAAAACCCTAATATCCCCAAAAAACTCTAAAACCCTAAAACCCCTAAAACAACCTATAAACATAAAAATAATAATTCCCTAAAAAATAAAAAATAAAATACCCTAGAACCCCAAAAACATAAAAACCCTTAAAATTACCCAAAAACCTTAGAAAATCCTAAAAACCCGTAAAATACCGAAAAAACCCTAAAATATCATAAACTGCATAAAAACATTAAAACCCTTTAAAAATTGTAAAACCAACAAAAAAAACCTAAAAACCTAAAAAAAAAATATTTAGTCCTATTAAACATGATAACAACCCAAAAACAATAAAAACTCATAAAAACCTTATTTTCTGAAAGGAAACCTAAAAACCCTAAAAACCCAAAAAAACCATTAAAAACTAAAAAACCCCATACCTAAAAACACTAAAAATACTAAAATCCTAAAACAAAAAATAAGTTTTTAAACCCTAAAAACATTATCCTATCATCCCAAAAACCCCTAAAAATATGAAAACCCCTAAAAAACAAAAAAAAACATAAAATACACTAAAAACACTAAGGACCCAAAATACCCTAAAAACCCTTAATACCCCTGAAATCTAAAAAAACTATATAGACCCTAAAAATAATTCCCCTAAAACCCTTAAAACATTAGGAAAACTTCAGAAACACTAAAGCACGAAGAAAACACTCAAAACCCTAAAAATCCTTAAATCATTAAAACCCTAAAAACATAAAACCCCAAGATCCCTTGAAAAAACATAAAACCCCAAAAAACCAAAAAATAATGAAAACCAAAGAATATATAAACCCCTGAAACCCTAAAAATGTTTAAACTCTAAAAAGCCTATAAAAGTCTAAAAGACCTTAAAACCCATAAAACCCCTTAAAATCCCTAAAAAACTAAAAACCCTAACAACATAAACCCCCCAACCCATATATACAATAAAAACAATAGATAACTAAAATCCATAAAAAACCTCAAACCCTAAAAAATACTAGAAGCCCTGAAAATCCAAAATACCTTACAAAACTTGAAAAAACCTGAAAACAACAAAAACTTTAAAGACCCCTAAAAATATATGTTTCCCTCCAAAATGTGTTTAGGCCTATAATAAAATAGTATGATGAGGAATGGGCAGTGCATCCTTTTTATTTAGTTGATGAGAGGTTTTAGTCAAGTACTTCGTGTTGTATTTACCATTTTGTTACTAATGAAACTATTTATGCCAAAGTGGTTGATTCCAAGGGGTTGAATGGTGTGAAATCACTTACGTCAGGTAAAAAATATTTGAATAGTCTCTAATAAGTTTTGATTATGGAGCCAAAAACACCCAATGACTCTAATATGCATGATGAATCATGGAACTACTTTACAAAGGTATATATTCATTAGTCAATCTTGGCCAAAGACACTTAAAAACTCACATTGGACAAGGGTATGGGAAGTCAGGCACATCACACCCTTTTTGGAGGAAATTATTTCATTTTTAGGGATTCTCTTATATATTTAAGACATATTCATGAATCTTTTGTTCATCAGAAAGTATGTTTATTATGAATTATCCTATGGTAACAATTAATCATGAATACACATGGGTTAGGAATCATCTGTATGTATCTGAGGTTATCCATCACTGAAGGGACCTCTATATATCTCAGGATCTTCATCAATGTTCGCCATTTATGGAAAAATCTAGGATTCTATGGTTATTTTTTAGGATGACGCTAGTTTTATGCCACTTGGTTGCGTGATCTAGAGTTTATTTTAATCCATGGTGGACAGTAGTTGTTTTGATGTTGGGATCAAACCAATAATATGAGGTTTCTATGTATACCCCTCAAAGGAATCAAAACCCATGTAGTTTAGTCCCTATTAATGGGGAAAATCAACTTTTAATATCAGGTGATAAGGACCCAACCTTGTAGTTGAATGTCATGTGACAAGGATATTTAGGTGAAGGGTGCCTAGATAAATATGGTGTGGGTGATATGGAGAGGGGCCTAAGGGGCCTAGAAGAGATGTGTTCTCCTGGGTGGATATGACCCCACCGAGGATGTGGAATGGAGAACATTATGGTGGATTTGGATACTAGGTTTTGACATAAGGTCAAATTCCTACATATCTTAATTAGTTGGGATTCAAAACCCATGTAATTTTTTATGATTGGGGATTACACTTAGAAGGATGCCCATGTATATGGGGCTTACATGTGGAAGTTTCCCTATGCAAGATAATTTCTCTTTTTTTAGGTTTGGTGTGGGTATTACACTTATAAGTGGCCCATATAGATTAGATATGGGGTTATTTCTATAGAGAAGTATTGTATATTGATGTCTGGTTGGATCTTATATATAATGGGAGTCCCATGACACATATGTTTAGGGATTAGACATGAAAGTGGGACATTTGGTGCTGCTCCATTAAGAATATAGCCCTCTGAAGGTTTTGGAATAGATTTAGTGCTTACATCTTATAGGAGGCCCATCTGGTTGGGGAATACACATGGGAGGCACCCTTTTGGTTCAAGATCAAGTGGATGCCATGATCACTGCTAGCCACTATGAACACATGATTTACGCTTGGTATGAGAAACAAGAGGAAGTAGTAGATTTGTAGATCACATGATTCCACATTGTTTGTTGGTAGATGTGGTGCTAAATTCCAAACAAAGAAAGGGAGGTTGTTGAGTTTTCACATCTCCTCTTTTATTTTAATAACTAGGATAGTCACTTATGGTGATCCGTCTAACTTTTTTTAGGATTAGGTGAAGAGGAGGAAGAGTATCGCCTCCCATAAGAAAAGATAGGGGCTTACTTTTAGAGGTATTCCATTAAATTGGTTCCATGTGGAACGATCTCATTCCATATCAAAGGGAAAGTCTAGCATGATCCACTCTATTCCCTCTTAGAAAGGGGAGGTTCAGGTGAGTGCCTCAATGTTGGAACCCTCATTACCACGTGAATGTAAACCTGAAAATTTCCTGAGGGTCTACCATGTTGAGAAGGTTACACACATAACTCTTCTTACCATGGTTATGTATACCTGAACGGACATGCTGGTTTTCCCGATGATCTGATCATACATTTTGGGTAGCTTTGTAAGGGGCCTTGGCCTCATGCAGTTAGAATAATTCATAAAAGGATTAACATGGTGCTCAATGATATGACAGAAGTGAGTGAGGGGAGTAGAAGCATTGAACACTGTAGGATGCCATTTTCCACATAGTAGGTTCCTATGTGATATGGGGTTCCCTCCATGTATTATGTTCCTACATGGTAAAGGTTCCATCTACATAACACTGTGCTATATGGTCTAGGGTTCTTCCCACATAGTGTGTTTCTACGCGCAACTATGTTTCTCTAGCATATAATTTTTCTATGCGGAGCCAAGTTCCTACCATGTAATGTTTTGTTATATGTGGAAGGTTTTTGTCGATATAGTGTTTTTCAATGTGGGTTAATTTTTTGAAAAGGGTCAATCTTGTTATTACATGTAGAAATAATGACTTAATTGTTATTGAGTTCATGGATGGCCAGATGATTCATTATTTCCTCCTTAATTTTATGCGGCATATTTTTACCTTATGGGAATCAAGGGAGAGGCTCCGTCTTTTTTGTTACCTCATTACTCATCTCCTTTGTCTCTATTATATTTGGTATCTCCTTCAGGTTTTTTCTCGATCCCCCTCAGGGTTTATTTATAAGATAATAGAGGTACTTCATACCGACATCGATGGTTGTCTGTGATGGGATGTGGGCCTTATTTTGTGGGAGTCCATAGAGTTCTTCCAGTCCCACATATTTCATTGTCAGTATGAATTGAGCATATGAGGAGGTGTGTCATCTTTTTTTGGGGAGGAAATCCCTGCATGGTCCTAAAATAAACATTGTTTCATTTGTGGGTTAGATCCATAACTCATCATCTTGTGAACTTTTTTGCATGTGGGGTGCTTGGTGGAGCTGTGGAATTACATGTAGAGAATCAATCCACAAAATGAGTTGTGCTTTATGGGATTGATTCCAACTTTGTGGTCTCACCACTTTGAGAATTATTCCTTAAAATCTTCTATTGATTTTATTTTTTCCTTTTTCAAATTGGTTGAAATTTCTTTTTATTTTTAGAAAAATTCTCAAGAACAAAACAAAGTCCCCCATAAGAATGAGTTCTGGTCAGGATAAACATGAGGTTATTCCTAGGAATAAATATTCACATTTTTAACTAGTTTATGGTATGCATGTTGTCTCATAGAAGGGAACCACAACAATAAATAGGGGTTCTGAATTATTTGTCTGATGCCGTACGTTTCATCAAACTCAAATCTCTCACATTCTCTTGATTGTGTGATGCTCCCATGAAATTTCTCCTTTGTAGCAACTCATTTCAACAAAATGAGATTCATCACCTATGTAAAAATAGTCTTGACTGTGAATGATAAGTATTTATCTTTCACATAGCGGCTAGATGATTTAAAACAAATATCAGTAGACAAATTATCACTTCACTGACCAATGATTTGGGGGATAGCACCTTCAAGAACTATCATATGGCGGGTGGTTACTCTCACTAACTATTTGTTAAAGGGATATTATTTTCATAGACTGATGATTCATGGGGGTGGAGGATATGATAGCTCATTAACTAATTTCCATAGGCCCATATACTTTTCCACTTTTATAAACAAAATAAATTTATTTAATTTGGTGTTTGGATGTGGGAATCATGATGGAGCTTCACTATTTTCTTCTACTACTGATTTGGCTAATCTTTTAGCTGTTGATTAAAGGAGGAAGGCTATGATCGATTATATCGAAAATAAAATCATTTTAACCCCACTTAATCAAATCCTATAAGGTATTGTTTGTTCTGGTCAAAGGGGGTATCTGTTATTGGAAAGACATCCTATCTATGGATTTGAGCTACTGTTCGATGTTTCAATTCAAGAATTATTCCCTACAAATAAACCAGCAAACTGGATATTTCAAAACAACAATATTCCATGAGAAAACATTTAATCTAGGTTACATTCATTATGAAGACCCACAATGTTAAATCTATTCTTATGTATCCCCTCAATCATTGTAAGAAACTTTTAGGATGCCGGACGATAAAATACACGGCTAAAACAACATTTTGTAAAAGGGTATAGAAAACGAGCAGCTCGAGTGGTCATTTTTTTTGACATTTTCCCTAGAGGATCATTTAAATTGAACTAGGGATGGCCTTTTTTGTTCCTAAAAAATTATGAGGAATTTAAGGTTGAGATGAAGGTTGTGGGTGTTTATGAGGTCGTCTTGTTATCACAGACCTATTCCCACCGAATCCAAAAAATCATTCCTTGGCTATTTTGAAGGTTGATCCAAAAAACAAACAATTTCCACTTAGTGCATGTGGAGGTTAGTATCAGTCATTGGGAGGTCTCATTAATCACATGGGTTCCCATCATAGGCTATATGTATGATTATTTTTGGATTCCCCCTTCAGCCTGTGATGATGTGGAGAGGACTTCCCATCTTTCCAAGAAGCGTATTGACAATTCAAATGATATTTTGAATGTTGAGCATCATCCAAAGTCAGACATCCCATTTTCAGATTAGATTAATGACTATTCTACCTGAAGTGGTAAAGATCCTCATGTATATATTTCTTGGACTTTATTGAATGTTGAAACTCAAAGGATTATGGGATCCTACTAGCCCATTCTCGAGGAGGGATAGTTTAATGAGTAGGGATGGAAGCTTACTCCAAATAATGAATGATTATTCCAACTATAAGCTTTTCATGCCATGTTTTTTAGTGGATGGATATTTCTAGTGCATGATTCTAGTATCGAGGTCGAAGTAACCATTACCATCATGTTGGATCAATTATCCATCATCAAGTATGTTAATCTCATATTCCTAGTACTAGAGATGATTTACCATTCCTTGGGACAAATCAGTGAGGGGAGGTTACCATATCAACTGGTGGGTCCCTTCAATGTCATCTAGGGTTAGGTGACAACCCATATTGGAGGATAAAGATACATTAACACCCTATAGATCATGTATTCTACTATCTGAACATACCACCAAATCATAAATAGGGTAATTCTATCAGACTGGAGTTAGTAGGGGACATGGATTGACTCAACCATCACGATATCTTGAACTATGATCCTGATGTTCCCCATTTTCGTAATTTGGTGAATGAGGAATATGGTGACTTTTTGAGGAATTTATATCTTCTCTCACTGATAAAAGTCATATTGGTTTCAATAATACATGGAGAGCTTATCTGTGAGGGGTACCCACCATGAAAATTTGTGCATCAACTAAACTATGTCCATACGAGATATCATATGACCCTCAATAGTGCATGCTAAGATAACAACTTAATGATAGCCCAAAAAATATAACTGATGTTCACCCTAGAGGAAACCCGATGCCGAATTAGGCTTCCACCTTCCTTGGGTTTCAGGCATGTACTTACTAGATCTCATGCTGATGTTTGGAATTGATGTTATTTGGGAGACTAATTTTCAAGGATGATCCTTTTTTTCAAAACCCAAAAAGGGACTGAGGCTGTAGTTAAGTAAAAAAAATATTCGGGTATTCTAGGCCTTGGATGCAACCAAAGAAATCCCTTGTTTCAGAACCCCCAATAATGGTTTTTTGTGCTACATTTTCAACCTCTCATGTTGTCAGAACTTCTACCCACGGTCAATAATCCATACCTCATGACACTACCTTCCTAATGCTTAGAAGTAAATAGGTTTTCTTGAGTGGCACTCATTCATCTCAAGATATGTGGCACTTTGGGAAAGAGATAGAGTTCTCATTAACCGGGCATGGCTATGTTTCTGTGCCCACCGACATCTTTTATGATGGCTACCCTGAAAGGGTGTATGGACATATTAAATTGATTAATGCTTCAATCCATTATCATTTTAATTGAAATATATATTCATGGTGAGTTCTTACCATGTTGAGGTCTAAGGTTAATGAGGATGACTATGATGGCAGTCATGCCTCTGGGGATGCTGATAATGTTAACCCTCTCATCATAACTATAGTGGAAGAAATTCCTTATTTTTGTCTAGGTCTCACAATTTCACAGCTCTAGATGATTCCAAGGTGACTGGGGCACCTAAAAAGAAATTACAGCTACTATAACCCACCTAAACTTCCCAAGTAGATCCTATAGTGTTAACCATCCCGATTACTATGGCATTTCTAGAGGATTGGAACACATGTGATGCCTTAAGAGAAATCAATCCTTCTAATGTTATGTGGGAGACACTTTATGCTAATCCTATTAATGTTATGAGTTTTGGATCAAACACTACTCCCATGTAGATTTCAACTAGTGAAGATCCAGATGAGGTGGATACATATCTTGAAGAGATGGACACCTGCCTCCACCCTTTCATGGGTAGACCTTATTGGTCTGATCAATTAGAATACATGGAGATAATCATGATAGATCCAAATGATACCGATGAAGATGTAATTATGGTCATTTATATCAAATCTTCTTCTTCTTTCCATCGTGAACATAAACACTTATTCCTTGTTATTATAGAAACTTAGGGAGATTGGAGAAACTATTTCTTCCTTGAAATAAACCCCAAGGGGAACCAAAACAAGAGATCATGTCCCTTTCCATGTAGGATTTGCTATAGAGGGAACCCCTAAGGCCGCAGAGCACATGGAGGGAGTCCATGGGAATAATTCCAGAGCATTTCCACATATGGGCCACCCGCCTTTCTTTCTAAAGGGTTATCTTTGGTGCATACCATGAAGTGTTAACAAGAATCATAGTTGAGGATACATCTAAAATCAAGTATCATATGAAACTATTTCATTTATATATTTAATCTTCATGTTATGTGTCTTTATTCACTGGCTAATCATTGTGCACATAACATAGTGCACGACTGATGGGTAATCTAGAAACAATCATCATGGGATCAGTAGATACAACCTTTTCAAAGGTATAGGTGATTCCATCGATATTTACAACTGAACTGGTAGGGAAGATAGTCCAATTAAGTCCATTAGGGGAACCCAAGCCCTAGGAGGGAATCTCTTCATGATCAACCAACCTTTGTCCCAGCTATGGGAGAGTCTTAAGAGGTTAAATATTCAACTGAGATCATCAATCCTACTATTTTGGAGATTATTTTCATGACTTTATCGGTGGTTACTGAACTATATGGGGAACCCTGAACTTAGGAAGTAATCATAAAGGTCCTAATCCCCAAGTGTTCGACCATCCTTGGTCCAATTACATATATCCCAGCAGTGGGTGTTTCTTCAAGGGTTGATGTTCCTACTGGGGATGCTGATCTTGCCCCTCTATGGAGAAAACCTATAGAAGAGAGGGCAATTTAGGCTCAAGGAGAATCAAAATAAGCTATTTTCAAAGAGAGATATTTTAGAGACCACAGGCCTAGAAGAGCATGGTCCAACACAATAGGTTTCTTTAGAAGATCCTATGGTCCACTCAAAAAATCAAGGATACATCCACACTTCTATTAGGTGATGATGAGGCACCGGTGGTCAGAAATTATTATAATATTGAGGGTGAAGGTATCTCACCACTATTATAGATATTTAATTTTTTTTAACTTAGGTATTGACTTCTTTAGTTTTATATTTTAAGAATTATGATTTCAAGTTTTTACAGATGCAGCCAATGTTTCAATCTTACCACCAACTAACATTGTAAGTGAAAACGTTTTGTGGCATCAAGCCATGCCAAGGTTGTTGAATCAGGACCCTATTTAGTGAAACTTATTTCCAAATATGTCTTACCATACAAGAGTGATTCTAAGGTGGACATGGAGGGTTTATATGACCTTAACACTATCTGGAAGAAAATGTGGATAAATATTTATAGGAAGATTTCTAAGACCCCCCTTGAAAACATGTCAATGAAACTATCTAAATTAACCCATATGTTTTTATTATAGGGTATTATGTATTTTACTATCAATCCATACATGATATAGTGAATCAGGTGACTGCTACCCAGAAGTAGGCTTGTATGCTCCACTCTTCTCTCTCGACTACTGAATTTATGGCTGGTTTTTCCACATCCTGGTGGATAATTCTAAATGATGAAATTTAGCATGATGGGATAGTTATGATATGGAAAGAAGAAATTTTAGAGTGGAGGACATCACCATAGTAGCTTCTTCATGAGGTAGAGTGACTTAGATAGGAACTATATTGGATTAATCAAGAATTGGCTCATACTGTGGAAACAATTGATGATGGGAAATAGCTAGTTGAGGAGGAGGAAAGGGTTGGGTTGGATGAAACTAAGAAGGATGAGGCACTACGGTCTGATATAGATTTTGATACTATAACCTTTTCTGAGCTCCACCGATCCATAAAGGATTTAGAGCATACATTTCTCCATCTTTTTGAATCATCCGAGTAGGCCATGTAATCATAAAAATGATTCATATGGAGAAAATTCAGGCCACGGGCGGTTCTCCATTCTAATTTGACAAATGAAAACTCATTTCTCTTCTGACACATATAATTTTTCATTTACAAAAATATACACTAAGAACAATTTGTAATTTTATTTAAATAATAATCTCTCAGATGACCAGAATGGTTATGTCAACCAGATATAAATTTTAATCACAATCTGGGATAACCAAATTTTCATGATTATATAATGGCCTGATTTTTTCCAGAGCCAAGGGACTCAGTGAGTGTAGTTTTTATTGTTGCTAGGGTTACATGGAAAACCCTACCAACTTTGTGTCTTTTGTGTTATCACACTAATTTTTTCCTATGTCCCCTAGGGTGCAGTCTTATTGGGTATAACTTGACTTTTTATTAGGCTTCCAGTGGTGCGTTTTTGACATAACAAGATTTTTTTCTTTTTTTTTTGAACTGTTCAATTTTTTTCAAAACCTTGTGAAGCATAGGTATATAGAGTTGTTACTCAACATTTAACCTATGTTCCCTTTACAGGTTTTCAACTTGGATATTTTTTTTCTTTTTTATGGGAAATTTATAGTCATACAAATCAGTCTAATGTCATTGATGTTTTAGGTTGAACATCCTTGACCATAAATTGTGGGGCGAGGGCCCCAATAAGCATACTGACCGAGGATTTCCTCTCATTTTTCACACATGAATGCCAGATTTATTTTTCTATAGTTTAATATTTTATGAATCTGTGACATGATATGGGGAAATTTTGTGATAAGTATCTATAAGAATGGGTTCCAACACACTGTTTCTAGGGTTTATGGAGGTTGGAAAGGCCTCTATGGGGAAAAATTTTCCCATGCTTGATAAGCCTTTTTTGGGAAACTTATACAGATCCAACTTGGGAATATTATGCAAAGTTAAATAAAGGTTTACCCATGACACTGGCTCCCCATTTCTGATGGCTAGGTATTTTGTGGAGTTTGTATTTTTCAAGACCATGAAGGGTGGATATTCAATGGAATGTTATAGAAAATTGACAAGGGAATATGTATATGATTTTTACTTAAATGAGAAACCACTCATACACTTATTTGGATTCTATAAAAAGGGTTAGAGCATAGTGTATTTTGTTGTCATTTTACGTTGGGGACATTTTATGTCTATGATTTAAGGTCACTTTTCATTGAACAAGAGATAAATGTTTTTCCTTTTCACGGTAATATTCCCAAGAATGTTCTATCATATTTAGAAATTATGGGGGAGGTTGTAAGTTGTAATATGGGGGGTCTAGAAATCAGGGGAGTGGGGTGGGATGTAAAATTCATTGGGTCATATGGAGATAGGAAAAAAATCCTCTTTTAAGGATGAATATTCCTTTGGTTGACAGAAATATTCTTGGGTAACTTATGTAGAGCCAACTCAAGTATATTGTGTATAGTAAAACAAATGTTTCCTCACAAAACCAAACCTCCTTTTTTGATGGTCGGAGATATTTATGGGGACTCATACCTTTTTTACATAGAGTGTGTTATGTGAAGGTAAAGTAGATGAAAATTAAAATAACACTTCTTGTTGAAACTTCTTGATAATAGGTATAAATGTTTCCCTTAAACTTGTGTTAAAGGTTACCTATGTAGGTCAAACTCATGCACCAAAAAGGGATATTTTTTATTATGTCTTGACCCAAGATTAGATACCTAGGTCACACTACGTATACTATGATGGAAGTAATCAAGATATACACAATTCTAGGAAGGTTCCGCCATGTGTTTATAAAACTATTATGTGGGAAAGTGGAAATTTTCTTTCAATTACAAACTTATGAATGGGGTGAGGCTCATATTGGACTCTCCTATGCAGATATAGCTCATGTATTAGAGAGTGTCACATTTTATTAGTTATAGACAGTCTAGGTTATAGGATCTGTGTGTTCCTACATATCTTAATGAAGCAAGAATCAAGTTGTACATATTTCTTGTGGGGTTCCACGTAAAGGTCCAACCCATGCATGGGGAAATGAAATATTTAATTTTTTTTCTATAGTTTGTCCTGAGATTGAATATGTGGGATTCACTATGAACCCTGCAGTTGTAGGGATCAAGCCATACATAGTTATTGATATTTTGAAGTTTCAATATTTGAAATTTCATATGTATATATAGCCCATACACCAGAAAAAGGATAGATTTTTACCTCATGGATGGACATGGTATTAAGGATCTTGGTGTAACTGTGTATCTCATAAATTTTAGAATAAATCAACACATATTTCTTTTTAGTCACACAATTTAGTATTGTGTGACTAGTTCATCTGTTATGTAGTTTAACATCATGCGATGAGGAAGATATTAGGTCTTATAGTTGTATGTCATATAATTGAGACCATATATCATGGAAACAAAGAGCAATTGGGGATTATCAGGTTATGGTGTTATGATATACCTCTTGAGTGAGAGATAAGAATGTGTATACCATGATTATGGGGACTCTAGGATCAGTGGAAATGATATGAGTCGTGGAATCTACTGGGGTGTACGAAGATAAGAAAATCATCTCCTTGTGACAGATATTCCTTTGGTCAATAGAACTTTTTTATGGGTAACTTATGAAGAGCCAACTAGGAAATATTGTACATAGTCAAAAAAAGGTGTTCTCAATACACTGAATCTCCATTTTCAATGGCTGGGTGAATTTTATAAATATTAAAAATTACTTGGGGTACATAGTGTGATGAATGGAATGAATGTGTCCAAGTATGTAAGAAACTGTTAGACTGTGATTATCTATTTAGTTTGAAACCCCGTACATAGATCTGACTCATATATAGGGGGATTTTATTTTGATAGATAAATTCCTGAATGAGTAACCAAAATATGAAATCTCCCTCATAGATCTTTGCTTTCATATAGGATATGGTGAAATTTTTTCCCCTTTCTTTTTCTTTGTGCTAGGACTAGGACACATGGTCTAGGTGTTACTATGTGTCATTGAGACAATAATAAAGCCATACGTTTCTAGAAAACCTATGTAATTTAACATCATGCGGTGATGACAATTGGAATTTCCTTATACTTTCTCACTACTAGGATCACAACGACCCTAATGTGGATAGATACACCTTGATTTCATGGTGAATCACATTCCAAAATTCCTAAGCCCATGTGAGTTATGCTTGGCTTGAGAAATAGGGGGAAAAAGGTTCATCCCACCATATAGAAGTGAAAAAAACAAATGATGTGGGAATTTCAAATTTATGGTGGCTAGACTAGGGTATAGAATTCAAGTTTCACTAAATATCGTGTGTGGATATGAATCAATCCACACATAGTTTTGGAACCCCATGAATTTCAATATCAAGTGGTGAGGATGGCATTGAACTAATGTGAAAATGGGGGAATGTTGTGGCAGGACCCAGTATCAGTGACCCATGCATCACTACATGTGCCACATGGGAAGGAATCAAGACTCACATTATTCTCAAAGATCTTCCAATAATAGATCTGACTCTTGTACAAGGAGGGGAATTTTTCATGAAATAGACCCATCAATAGGACTTTATTTGGAGTCCCTTTCACTAATTTAGTTTTCATGAAAGGTAGTTGTATATTTCTTATATTTCGCATCTCGGCTCAGGACATAAGGTCTTGGAATCACTGCATATTCCATAGAATGGTAATAAATCCACAAGTGTTCTAGATGAGAGATAAATGTGTAGGTCTTACCCATACATATTGAGGAGAGAATTTGTGTCCTTTTTGGGTCATTGGGCCATAATTTAAAATCTAGGTGTCACTACATATCCTTGGTAGGAAGGAATCAATACATATGTATCTCTCGATTGGAATTATCCACACATATATGATCCATATTAATACGGGTAATTTTTCCCATTTTCATGGATGGGACTAGGAAATAGGGTCTAGAAGTCACTATACATCCTCTGATGATAGGAATCAAGACCCACATTATTCTGGATGGGAATTCTCCATGTTGGCCAGACCCATACATAGAGGGGGACATTTTTATCATTGATCATTGATGGTACTTGGACATAGGGTCAAGATGCCACTATGTATCTTATGATGATAGGTATTAGGAAACATGTAGTTATGGAAAAAAGAGACTTCCTATGTGGATCCGACTCTCATACAAGAACAGGGGAATTTTATCTTTCTCTCGCACATATCTTGCTTGTGTTCATTAAATCATTTATTAAAATGATGATTATCATGCAATTTAACATCGTGTTTTGAGGACATTAATGTCATGATGTTCATTTTAATGCAAATAGGGAAATATGAATGGGACAAAAAGGAGTGCCTTTGTTCTGCGGTAATGTAGCAGGGTACTGTAGCAGCGGCGACACTATAGAAGTGGTGGAATTGTAGCTGCAGAGGGACTATAGCAGGTACTGTAGCGGTGGTTGTACTATAGATGGTACTATAGTAGCGCAGCAACTGTAGCAGTACTGTTCACCGAGGGGTCCTTTGGGACAAAAAATAGACTTTCAAGCCTTGTATTCCGGCCACTTTGCCTTGGGCCTTTGGGCTATGTAATCGGTCCCCCTATACCCAGTCTAAAGAGGTATTTGATTTAAATAATATATTGAGACTTCATCCCCAACCTTTTCTAAAAAAATTAATTTCATGCAACGTGGATGATGTGTGTTATACAGTTTAATGGCATGAAACTAGGATGATATTTATTATGCATTTTAATTTCATGAAACTAGGTTTATGTTCCATGTGACAACATGAAATACCTATTTAGGAACCTTATATTGGTGGGAGCTATGGTAAATTGTACATCCTTTTAAATTTGAGAATAATATCCATTAGAGTAGACCCTACATATGGAATATGGTCCCTCCCATTTCATCTCCAAATTTAGAGGTTTCTTTCCAAGTATTATCAGAGTCTAGAAGATTAACACCATATCTAATTTGAGGAAATACCTGAGGTGAACTATTTTGTTAAAGTCCCACACTACCTTGTTTTGATAAACTTCCAAATGATGAAAGGTATGCAATAATTTATCATTCAATCTCTCCAATTCATCAAACCATTTTTTGGATTGATTGTTTGTGGATAGTTGATTGCACATGGATATGTGAAGCACAAGAAACTCAACCTCAATGGTTAGGACCACCTCTTTCCAATAAACTATTGATTATCTAGTCACATGTGTGGAAGTTCAAGTCATGGTTTGGTAAGCCCACAAAGAATTTATGAGTTTGTATGGTCATGAATTTTATCCTTATCTACCATCTTCTATAGTATGTTTTATTTGTTATTGTTTAAGGACTCTATATGTCTATTAGCAACTGCATGGTAGCAGGATGAACTATTTGACTTGATATCACACTCATGATATAACTTCTCCAATTAAGTAGAATATAAATTGGTTTCATTGTCTGTAAATAATTTATGAGGGACACCCAATCTGATGATGATGCTAGCTTTCATGAATCTAAAAATGCTCCTTTCTTCAACCTCTTTCAGGGTTATTGATTCAAACCACTTGGATAAGAAGTTAGTTGCAGTAAGAATGTACTTAAATATCTTGTCTATAGTGAGAGTATATGGTCTAATGATGTCTATTCTCCATATGGGAAATTTTCAGGAGTATTTTGTTATATGAAAAAACACCAGGGGTTGGTGAATGAAGTTATAATGAACATGGAAAGAATGAAAACTTTTAGTGAAATCATATATTCCTACATTGTAGTGGACTAGTAGTACCCAAGCCTCCAGATTTGAAGGAAAATATTAGATCCTAACGGTTGGGTATTGCAGGCTCTAACATGTAATTATTTCATTAAGGTAGTGGTCTCTTATCCATCAATACACCTCAGAAGGATCCCATCAAGGATTCACTTTTATTGTACCATTTTATTATTCATTCTATCATTGAGAACAAATTTAATTTCTCATATTCATATTTTATCCCTCCTTGATCTGTTTATTGGGTTTTATACCTTTATAAGGTAATCCATGATGGGTTTCATCCAAACAGTGGTGGGATTATATGGTTTAGGGATGGGACTGACTTCATCAATCTATTCTATGTTGGCTTAAATGAATGGTGATATTATCTAGTTGTTCAAAATAATGATGATTATTTCATCCCTCTCAAGATCTTATAGAGGTGTGGATACATTTTTTAGAGCATCTTCATAGGAATTTTGTGACCATGATACATGACTCAATATCGGTTCGAAATTAAATTCTTCAATTAGTCCTCTGACATGTCCCAGATGGTTAATGATCTCTTCTTTTTTATAGAATAATTTTCATTAACCAATTTTATGACTAGTTCTAAATAGTCTTTTATATTCAGGTGTTTGACTTGTTCCTAAAGTGATAGATATATTCCTAAAATGAGTGCTTGAAACTTTTCTTTATTATTTAGGAAAACCTCCAATATAAGAAAAGTGTAAGGTTGGGCTACCTTTGAAAGATATATTAGCATGAGTCCTATCCCAACCCTGTAAAGCTTTATGTCTTCACTCCTTTGTCATTTTGGGCTTCGGGATGCACTATAAAAATTAATTTCCCATATCTAGGGGGCCTATAGAATAAAAAAAACCTCATCATCGAGTATTTAGGTGTCTAATAAATAAATTTCTACTGAGGGAAACTCTACTAGAAATTTTTCCAATGTCTGGACCTTGATCTCTTTATAAGGCACAAACTAAATTTAAAACTCCTATAGAATGACCACCCATGACAATATAAAACCAGTCAACATCAGATGATTGAGGATGTATTAAAGCAGGCGTCTATAAGAGACCAAATAGAACCTGTGATACCACAGATAGAACCTTAGATTCTAGACTGCAAATATTAGCACCAGACCGCTCTTCTATATATCTGAATAATTGGTCTCATCATCAATCATGGTTCAGATGAGATAATTAAAGTTGTTCTTACCATCAGCATCATTCTTTTGCACAAGGAAAAAACCTAGTGGTCACTCTAATTTTGTCACATACTATATATGTGACCTTCCTTAGATAGGTGGTATTAGTACTAGAATAATGAAGTGATTTTTTTGTAGTTGTTGAATGATTCATGAAAATCATTAGTCCATTGGTATGTTTCCATCTTTTTCATTAACATAGTAAAAGGAAATCATTTTCCTTAAATGTTGACTCTAAATAATCAAAATTAAATTATGTTTCATTGAATTCCACTAAACCCTATAAGGTTTAGAGAAGGTGAAATTACATGGGTATCCTTTTTCTTTTTAGGGTAGACTTCTATTGCATGATTTCATATGAAAAAGCTGAGAAATTTCCCTAAGGTAAGGCCAAAAGAAAATTTCAAGGGATTTAATTTCTGGATGTGTTGTCTAGGTTTTCTAGAGATGGTTTCAATATCTTCTAGGTACTAATATAATTGACAATATTTAACCATCATTTAATCAACATAGCATTTGAAAAACTTTACTAACAAGGTCTTAAAGATGTGATGCATGGTACGTCAGTATGTAGAGAAGAAATTATTATATCCAATGGGATTTACTTGATATAAAAACACTCCTTGGGGGGCCTTGAAGGAAGTGGTTTCTTCATCTTCATGGGCCACTCAGATTTGGTTATATCCTTAATATCCATCCATAAATAAGAGATCCTGATATATGAATATTTCATCAATTAGTAGTTCTATGATCGGGACTATGAAATCACCCATTAAGTAGTGTCAACCGAGATCCTTGAAATATATAAAAACTCTAATTTTACCTTTATTCTTATTGAAATAGAAAATATTGGCCACAGAGATTTTATATTGTACCTAAAAAATGATTTTGGATATAATGATACTGTAAAATTGAATCGTTATCTTGGAAGCATATGTTGGGTGCATCCTTTTGGCAGCTTGTTTCTATCCTCAGTAGTCCTTTGGCAGACCTAGTTTGTGAGTTCCCACCATGAGATCTAGACACAACATCTCTATGTAATTCTATCCAAATACATCCTGATCCTTCTTTAAGAAGGATGTATATACATATTTCTCTTAAAAAAACATGGTCTCACTAATCATAATGGGTCTTGGGTCTTCTTTTGTACTCAGATTTATTTCTTTAATCTCGTTGATGGTGGTAGAGACGGCTTCTTAAAATGCTAGAGGGGTGTCCCTAAGGTCATATTATTCTTAATCTTCCTCATTTTATTCTTATTTCTCTTATTAGGCTGGGAAATAAAGTATTGGGATGGGTTCTAAAGTGTTAGGAAAGGATTAAATATCTTGATATCTGGAAGATTAAGAAAATACCTATGAAATAGCTGACAGTGAGGGATTTCCATGAAAATATGGATTGCTTGGAGTATGAGATGGAGGATTATCTTCATCCACTTTATGATATGATACAACCTATTATACCTTAATTAATGATAATGGGTTGTTTTGGAGTTCTAGGGATAGACTAAATATACTTTCATATGATCTCTCCCCACTGTCTGAGGATTACAAAAACTTTTCAACACTTCTGGACTTAGTGGTCATGATTGTAATCACATAGATCAATGAATATGTGACTTTAATAAGACACATACGATCGATTTTATTGATAGGTAGAAAATAATATTTTCCAATCTATTTTATGTGGTTGTTAATGATCATTTCCAGACCATTTGGGGTGGTGACCCATTCAACCCCATCAACAAAGGGTCATTTCCCTTTCCCTTAATAAAACCCTTCATTAATATAATTCAACTCATAGGATTTTAATGAGGCCTTATCGACGTGTAGCATCCTGATTTTCCCATTATTGAAGTATTTGATGAATTTATGGTATCATGAGGGGGTTTCTATGTGTTGATTAAAAAGGGGCCTTCCTAGAAATATGTTGAAGTCCATGTTTTTCTGGGCCACGAGAAATTATGAGTTGGCTATGAGGTCTCTGAACTGAGCCTTGAATTAATTTGGACAAATGGATTTTCTTCACCTTTTTCATGTCTATTTAGTGCTATGGTGTAAGGTTATATGTTTTCCTCACAATGTCATAGATGTAGGAGTTTTCATACTAGAATTATATTGACAATAAGTCCATTCTCAGTGAACACCTTTCAGATATCAACATCGTTTATCACACCGAAAATGTATAAAGGTATGATGTGTCCCTATACAATGTAATATTCATCCTTATTTGTGAATGAGAAAACTATGTATCATTACATAGGACAAGACTCTATCTGATAAACCTCACTAGCAGACACTTCAGATTCAAACTCTTTTGGGCTTATCAAATCCTCTATAAGTGCTTCCCTGAGGTCTTTTGTCAAACTTAGGGAATCCATGATCGATAGTTTGGATCTTAATGAGACTAACTATTTTTGGATTCATACATATAGTTTAGTGACCTATTCCTCCCTAGGTGGGGATTTTATTTCAAAGGAACTATAAGTTATTGAGTATTTGATGAAGATGGTTTAGCCCTTAGGACAAGAGTTGGAGGCACTCCTGTCCATGGTGGGTTAGGTTTGGCAGGATTGCCTTCCTGCTGAGAGAGATATGGTACCTCTTCCTATACTAATTTATATTCCATAATAATAAGTTTAGAGTGGACTTTTGAAGGTGTAGGGGAATTTTCCTATTCTTGGTGAACTCACTAAAGGTATCTTCCATGTGTTTCTACAATATTGACAATTCAAGCCAGACTGCGACTAGAAGTCTGGCTCCAACCGTGAATGCGTCTTTTCCATTATACATGGTTCTTACAGCCTCTCTTTCTAAAAACCTGATCGAGTGTAGGTAACATAGTTTCAAATCCATACTCATCATTAGATAATAGATCCATTAATTGAACTACATTAATGGAGCTTCAAATCAACTCCTCATTTGATGATCTATTCGTCTGACTAGCCATTTTTTGGGGTGTCATTTGGCAGGGTGGTTCCCATTTCATCATATATGTGGTCATAAAATACAATAGTGTTAATTTAATTTTTTTACTTTCTAAATTTTTATATTCCAACACTTTTTCCTTATCTTTTTTACCTGGCCACTTTTTAAAATCATGGCTTCTGGTGGTTTGGGGGGCCAATGACGTTGGATGTGTTGTAGCATAAGTGGCAAGGGGAATAGTTGGTTGATTCAACTATTCCTAAAGAACCCCATGAGAATAGTTAATTTTTTTGAGTCATCTATCCATAAAAATGTTTTTCTATTTTTTTGAAAACTTCTTTCCACTCACCTCTTTCCTCTGGGTTAATGGTAAAAACATATTCCACTTGCACTGCTAGTTTTTCCAATATTACCTACCCAAAGTCTATCAATTTCTATCGTATATCATTATGGTTGAATAATTCCAAAATGTTGTGTCCCAATATCCAGTGAAAGGGACAATAATTTTTCCAGTCATCAAGACCTACTAGGTCAAGCCATTTTGGCTCTAGTAGATGAAGTAAATCATAGTCCATAACGACAATAAAATTGCCACAGATTTGATCATCCTGGAATGTGTAAAATTTATTCCTTAGCACATTGAATTGATCTATATATTCCCCCTACTCATACTATCTATTATGGGGTTATATTAATTACCTAGGGTAATTCATGATATGAAAAATGTTTTAGAGCCAGAGAAGGTGCAGAGGCTAGCTTGAGTGTGACAGATACGACCTATGCCTTACCTACTCCTTTTATAGGGAATAGTGGTGTTACATAGGAATTTATAATAGTTTTTTGTATGTAGTCCTCCATTATTTTTAAAATGGTAGAAAAATCTAAAAACCCACCTATATACCTCATTGAGATGAACGACGTTCATAGCATGTCACAAAGGATATCAATACAGAGAGTGAGCTTCTCCTTTGGAGAAAATAAGTTGTTCAGTGAGTAGGTTAGACCTTTCCATTTGGAAATAAAATCTAAGACTCCCTCATTTTTTTCGCTATTTTTAATTCAATAGGTCATGTATTTATGTCTTATAGAACATTAATATGAACTAAAAGAGAAATTATCGATGGAGATCTTCCCATCCCATGATCGATCTGGATAGATTATTCATATATTGTATGAAGGCTGGCCCTTGTTGGGGACACACTAAGAATCTAATTTGATTATTATTTCTCATGATTTCATATCATGGGATTTTAATTAGATTCATAGTGCCTCATGTATTGTTATGGGTCAGTTGATCTACTGAATATTGGAAACGTAGGACTTTTGAAATTTGGCGATGGTGGGATATCACTAAACTAGTTGGGTAAGGTTTTCATTTTATCTATACTGGTGAAATATTCTCTTCAATGGATTCCAATAAATATTCCAATGAATCAATAGTATTAACAAAATTTTATGAGTGTTTTGATGAACCTTATCTTAGATAGGTGCAATGAGGTGCAGGATTTGGGGTGTTGGTTCTTCTATTATGTGAGAATAATATCTGGCTAGGTACAAATTTTGTGGATTATCTAGAAACTTCTATATTTGTCTCCTTAATGGAGGGAAATATTGATATTCATCCATGATCAGACCTAGGTGAACAAATTGTCCTAGTTCCAAGTTGGGAGGATGTCCCGACCATGCTTCAATTTCTAGGATTAATTCTTGTGGATTATGTACACAAACAAGAAGTGTCCATTTGGGATCTACTAAGGGAGAAAGTTATATAGGAATTCTGTATGAGGGTATCTCAATGTTGGTTCTCCTCAACACTTTAATTTCTTACTACAACCAATATAATGTTTCTTAGAGAAAACTGTCACATCGAGAGGATGACAGGAGATGTATATGACATTGTCTTTATTCCGTTCCATGGTAAAGATTAATTAAGGAGTTGATTAGGTGAAAACCCATATATAGGGTGTTCATAAGGTTCCGGGTGAGAAAACATTTATTCTTAGTGTGAATCAGATTCCATAAAAAACACCTTCTCCTTGCTCCTAGGAATTTTCATCATTTTTTGTACAATCTTTAGGATTTTTTTCCATCACATTCACTGATTCATAATGAATTATGGGTTTCCTACCTGCCACTAAATGATAATAGGTTTGTTTTCACCTTATGATGGACCACTCCCTTCCCTTATAAGATCCTCCTTGGGCTTCTCGGTGAAGAGTATCTTGGAGGGAACCTCTACAGAGACTGGTTGTATGCCTCCCTCTAAGGGAAAATGGTTCATGAGATGGGATGAACTAGGATACATATTTTCTTGTCTCATACCCAAATGGGAAAGCATTTATTTTTGTTGAGTGGGTGGTTGAGGTAAAAAAGACCCCAAACATGTGGGTCTAGGTTTCTTCTTTTCTCCTGTCATTGTGCCTCAGGTTGAGTCTGTCAGCCTCCATGGGACATTTTTTATTATAAATTCCCCTAGCCCTAAACTTTTTCACTGATCCCATACTACAACAATTGTTATTTATGTCACCACTCTCTTTATCTCACACATTATTTTTGTATCATGATTTGTGTATATTATCAAGCCTGTATGAAAAATGCTAGCTTTAGAGGACATTTGGAGTGCTTGATGACTAGCTTCCCTTAGAAGATAATCCTACCGAATGGTCTTGATTGCCTAGATCAAGAGTTTTCAATGTATTTCTCTCATCAATCTTGATGCTTTTGAGACTTATTCAAGGGATATTCTTTTGTAGCATGTCTTCACTCCTAGAAAGGGTCTTCTCTTAATATCCACTATAGAATAATTACATTACATGATTTCATTTTTTTTGGGTTTTGTTGAAAAAGATGTGAGGTGAAATGAAAAGATCATTGTTCACCCCATCCTCAGATGTGAACACTGTATAGGGTGTTGGAAATTATATGAAACAACTAATATAGTGTATGAAGGTAGATTAGTTAGGTTTCCTTCCACTGCATCTTTAATTATGGGTTCTGTGAACATGAAAGGGATTCCCGCTTTATTTTTTGAAAAATATCTCCCAATATCTTAACATGGTCTACAAACCAGTTGTAAAGAAATAATTCTTCTTTTAGGTAGAAGATATTTATCCATATATTTTGATGGATGTTATTTAGGAATTCTTCTGAAAATTCCACTGTTATGTCGAGCTGAGAACAGAATAACGTCTAAAACATATTTGGTATCTCTTACCTATAAAATTGTCTTCTAATGAGAAAAATATCCTTTTGATCTTCTTCCATAGACTATTCTACTTGATCTTCCCCACATGAATGCAACTTGACTATTTTTTCACAAGTCACAGGGCTAGTATGGGTCTCATTGGTATGTGAATGGTCTGGGTTAGGACTGAATGATGATCAATTCCCTAGTCTATATTCTAGTTGAGAAATGATTTCAATTGTCATTTATATATTATTGAATATGTCTATACTCATATTTCTAAGATCCTCAGAATATTAGGGTTTTCTCATATTTGACTCGGTAAGGGGAGGACCTTCTTATCAATATGAAATGTCACTATAAAGAGGAACTTTACAGCGGGTTCCATCACGATGAATACTACAATCATAGCATGATGTATGACTATAGGTATAATATAGAGTGTATACCCTGGGGAGGACCTTAAGGGTGGATGAAAATAAGGAGAGGACCTTCTTGTTGTTTGATTTTACTGTGGGGAGTACCTTCGTAGTGCAGACCATCATGGAAAAGACGACCATTACATACTTATTTTTGACATACATAGAGAATTTATACAGTGTATACCCTAGGGAAGAACTTTAGGGTGTATCAGATTAAGGGGGGTTGTCTTACTATTTGATGTCACTATAAGGAGGAACTTCATATTGAGTGTCATCATGGAGAGGACTATCATCACTTCTTGATGTCTAGATACTCGGAGAATTTCTACCGTGTAACCATGGGGAGGACATTTAAGGAATATTACAGTAAGGGTATTCCCTTTTGTTGTTTGATATTTTGTCCATGATGAGGGCTACTGTGATTCTTATCAAGAGATGAGATCTTATGATTGATCTATTTATGTCCATTAGAGAAGACTTTGTGTTCGATGCTCTAGAAGGACCTCCAAAGTTGCTGCTAAAAATATTGTAGGTAGGACCTTTGAAACAAAAACTACTACATCTATAATTTTTTAATGGATCAATAGTATCTTGATCCACTATTTATAGGTGATTTATTTCATCTAGAACATAATATTCTAATAGATTAGGGTCATGAATCTTCCCTTCATTTTCCTGTTTTTTGGTGAATTTCATTTTTTGGGTGCTTCCATGTGACTTGGGCCACTTTCTTTACGAGATAGTCTTCATATATGGGTGAAAGTTTGAGTGGATCCAATGTTTCTTCTAGGATATACCTATGAGCTTCCTGAGTTCGGGTAGTAATATATTTTTTCCATTGAGCAGCCACTATAGTGGACTAATGTCCCCCAATTGAAACATGTATTTTTTTCCTGATCCTGTTGTCCCTATATCATGGGATATTGTTGATCACCCTCCAAGGATGGGATAAAAGATTCATGTCTACTCCAGAGTCACCAACAATTTGTAAAGATGATTCCTCCACTTGGGGAGTTGGGGTTTTGGGATCGAATCCTCACTATTACCACTGACATGATTACATCTTGGCTAGTCTGAAGGATTTTCCATGTGATTGATGTTTTACCCCATCATTTCATTGACATGTTGAGAGATGTATTTATATTGAATATGATTATATTTCCAACCTTGTCTCATGGGAGGAATGCATTGTTTCTCTAGTCCTCCATTTCCTTCCAATAGGTACTAATAGTTCTCATGTGTAGGGGCAGAGATTTAGGTCTACCATGGATTTATAACTATGATATGCTAGTTTTTTTATTTTACACCATATTTGACTGATGATATTGATATGGACAAGAATGAATTTATGTCTGATCATTAGTGGCCATATTATTTGACTGATGGAATTGATATGCATCCGCATAAACATTCACTTTCTTATGTTTGGTTGCTACCATATTTTCATAATGGGTTCTTCTCCTTAGTTTCCCTCATATTTGACTAATGGGATTCATATTTTCAAGTAGGGATTTACATCTACTCATATTCTGTCATGTTTGACTAATAGGTTGGACATGTGGTGGAAAGGATATGCATCTGCATATAATTTTCCTCCTTATTTTCTTGGTGTTCTTAGTGAGAAGTATTAGGAATTTATGCCTACCAGTAATTTTCAATCATATTTCACTGATAGGATTGATGATATTGAGTTGAAATATATGGATCCACATAGGTTTCCACTATATTTACTCAGTATGCTTCTACAATTTGAATATGTAAAATGACTTGGTCTAGATTTTATGTCCACCTCCCTTCATGATCTATCAAGGGGACCTGGTCCATGAGACCTTTGATGGGAAATTTTGGGTGGTATCCTCTACATGTTGATGATACTAGTATACATGACATTGGAGTTGATGATTTCTGATAGGGGCCCTTGAGGGGGACCCACTTCTAGGATGAATTCATTGGAGAAAACATCACCAGCCTCTTTAAAGTACTAGAGGAACTCATTATAACATTATGGGGAAAGGCTCCTGAAACTGTTGGAGATAGATAGTGGGTTCATTGGATTCTAGACTGCTGAACATATCTAGGTGGATGGATAGTGGGGATTCATAGCCTGGACGGACTTTCAAGATGCCTCCAGAGTGAAGAGAGTACCATTCTAGTGGAACTCCCTAAGAATTGCATTTGATACCAAGAGTTGATGAAGCCGGGTGCACGATGGGGTCCTCTACTTTTTGGAGGAACTATTCAGTACATTCGCTGGTGCACGTGTCTTCACAAAATTCTGAGATTTCATTGGATTGAATGAATATCTAAAGAGTTCTTAAAATATATGTGAAAAATATAGAAAAAAAACCCTAAAAAATTAGCATCTCATTACCACATGCGTAATTTGTGGTCTCATTTGTCCCTATTCCATTTTGGATATGTGTTGACACTCTTTTCCATCACAGAGTCTAACGAATTGAAAATGGAAATACCTTGTACCCAAAGTGATTCATCCTTTGAAGAAACATCTAAAATTGACAAAGGCATGAAAAAAGATTCAAATGCACTTGGGTCACGCAAGTTACACCAAGGTCGTGCAATTATACTTGCGTGTTTCCCAATGGTCACACAGGTGACTTGCGCGCCCTCTTTGAAATTCGCCCAGGGTCTTCACCAACCTATAAATACCCCTAGTAGGCCCCCCATTTCAGGACGAAAAAAATCCAGAAACTCAGATTTGTGCTCCAGGCGCCCTAGTCTCTTCTCAAAGATTTCGAACACTTTTAAGGTAATTTCTTACCTAGAATGGAAGATCTAATGAGGGGGAGTAAGGCCTAAGTGTTGAAACTCATCAACACTTGCGCGCCTAAGTGGCCATCCCTTAAGAGAAATGGCCACACTTGCGCGCTGCCTTACCCCTTCAACAGAACTTGTGTGCCACCATTCTGAAGGCCCCTAGGGATAATTCTAAAGGCTTGAGCAACGTATCGCCCAAGTATTACCTTAAGGGTTATCTGTCACGCAAGTATCTAGGTGTCGTGCAGGTACACCTACGTGACCAGGACTTGCGCGCCCACGCAGGACTTGTGCTCTCTTTTTGGGTGCCACTCGTTCATATTTTACCTCTCTTATGCCTATCCACCTCTCCTCTTCAAGATTCAGCCTTCAAAACCATCTTCAAATCCATTTATGGCATGGTTCTTTTGTTTTCATCCTTATCTGAAAGGAATTTTATGGAATATCTCTCAAAACCTAGTGATTTACATATCTTTATGTCACTACGGTTAGAGATTCCATTCATTCAACCTCATCCTTTAAAATGAGAAGACTATTCTGGGAATCCTTTTAAGGAGTAAGCCCCAAGTCCCCTTAATTATGGGCCTCCTTTTTAGAACTAAGCCCTAGTCATAATTCTTTTGATTTGGGCATCCTTTTTAGGAGTAATCCCCAAATATGGGAATCCTCCTTAGGAGTAAGCCCCAAGTCCCCTTAACTCGGGCCTCCTTTTCAGAAGTAATCTCCAGTCTTCAAAGTTCTCTTAATTTTGGGCATCCTCCTTAGAAGTAAGCTCAAAATTCCCAAAAATCCAAATTTCCATAACCTGGGCCTTCTTTTCAGGAGTAATCCCCAGTCATAATTCTTTTAACATGTGCCTCCTTTTCAGGAGTAATCCCCAGTCATAATTCCCTTAACCTAGGCCTTCTTTTCAGCAGTAATCCCCAGTCATAATTTCCTTAACCTGGGCCTCCCTTTCAAGAGTAAGCCCCAGTCATAATTTCCTTAACCTGGGCCTCCTTTTCAGGAATAATCCCCCGTCATAATTCCCTTAACCATTCTTAATGTACTTTTGAATTGGGATTCCTTCTTAGGAGTAAAACCCAATCATAATCCCCCTTCTAATTTGGGCATCCTAGTTAGGAATAAGCCCCACGTTAGAGTATCAAAATCTCCATAACGCACATATACCTTTATAGACCTTATTCCCAGGTTTCTTCCCTGACGTAAATCCAAATATTCATCCATCTGGGAAGTCATACATACATAAGCCCCACATCATTTCTTATAATTTCATCTTTCAGGGCACAATTGTCTGGTTTTACCAATACCTCTTGTTTCTCACATCGATCATGACTCACGTGAGCTTAGATTGTAAAAGTAATTGTGACATATTTCTTTGAGCCATCAATCATGCATAAACCTCATACCTCTTTACTCGAACTACGTGGGTTATGATTCCTTTTCCAAAACAAAGGATATGTAGGTAGCCCATCTACGGGTACGATCCCAACTGTAAAATAATTCATGTCCTTCTGAATGAAAATAAAATTCAAGTTCCCTGCTGAGTGGCTTTAAAACCAGTATGGTTATAATAATAACCATGAGATTTATATATAATGTGCCGAAGGATACCATTGACCAAGAATCTATAAAAAATACAGATGATTATCTATTGATGAATAACCTCGAATACATATAAAAGGTACTCTAAATCTCACACATACTAATCATTGATTGTCAGATCTAAAGGAAAGATCATTTTCATACTTGGTAATGTGATAAGGATTCATAAACATAACTTAAATCTATAAAGAGAGTCATGGAGTAGACAATAATTCCCCCAAAAGGGTGTGATGAGTCTAACCTCCCATCCTCTAGACCAATGCCAATTCATAAGCCTCATCAGTTCACAACTAATGAGCACCTACATTTGGAAAGTAGTTCCAAATAGATATGGAATCATTGGATGTTTCCAGTTCTACGAAAAAACCCATTAGAAACTACTTGGAATGTTTGAACCTTAAATCAATGAGGTCATCCCCATTTCCATTGGAAACAAAAAATGGTGAACCTGATGTGAATCCTTAACCAAGTTAAAATGATGTTTTACTTATTGGTTAGGCCCCTATTTAAAACTCAATGAAAGAGACAACCAAGCAATAAATAATATATGTGCTCATCCAAAAGATTTAGCAGCCGAACTTATCTTGATTATGTTTTTTATAACAAACAGGCACTCTTTTCCAAGATCTTCTGCATTACAAGAATGGATTTTCTTAATTTCATGTCTGTGAATGCCTCTGCTGTGAAAACCTCTACTGTGAATACATCTGCCGCTACTCCTGCTGGATCATCATCCACTCTGAGGATGAAATCACCTACTCAGCATCTTCAATGCTGGGTATCAAATGCGTCGGTTAAAGAGTACCATCAACATGGTACCATTCCAACTTTGGAGGCTGCTCGACAAGACCTCCACGTGAACAGCTGACCCTGGTCATTCGGACAGCGACGACCAACGATCAAGAAGCAGGAAGTGCTAACTACTGTCTCCAACCGTTTTGTGTCATTATCCCCAGAACGCAATCACTATTCCCTCCCGTATTCTGGGGAGGTGAATGAGCAGGTCCCTCAGGGCCTTAACTCAAAGATACAGGAGTCCTTCCCAAGGGCTCCCATCAACAATCACTGCCAGACTCGTGCGGTCGTGCACCCTCAACATGATGAGGGTGTCGTCTCCAGGCGTTCGACTCAGGTTCCTCGAACCCGAGTAGGCAAGACGAACCACCAGAGGTGATGACCGGTTAATATTGAGTAGGTTCTCATCTCTGCCATTTCTAGATAATTCCACCAACCTAACTTGGTGGCAAGCAATGAGCAGGCACACACGCCCGTCTGTTTTAATTCCACTGTCCAGTAGACTCGTCTAGAAGCAACATGTCAATCCCACCAAGAAATTCCGGCAGAGTACTGTAGACAAGAACATACACCTGTTTATAATTCATCAGCTAGTCAGCAGGCTCGTCTGACTACATACAATGAAGTCTGCCAACCTAATGTGTTGAAAACTGGTAAACAGGCACATACACCTGCTTACACTCATCAATCCTGCCAGCAGCCTCGTCTGTCAGTATTGAAGGAAGATCATCAACCACGTTCGGCGGAGTGCAACCAACAGGAAGATACACCTGCTAGTATTGATCAAGCCTACCAACAGTCTCGTTTGGTAGCACCCGGAGAATTCAGTCAGAAAGCTCCGATGACAAACAAGAGGCAGACTCAACTCTCTACCCCCACACTTAAGTACTGTCAGAATTCACTGACAGGAAAAGGAGGAGAAGCTCAGGAACACACACCTACTCCAAGAATGGAATGGACATATATTCTCGTTCGGGAAGCTGAAGTCACCAAGCATATTCTGTCAATGGTGAAAGAGTAGAATGAAATACCTTCTCATATTCTGGATGCCTTCCAGGATATTATAATAGTTTCAGCAGCATCACAGGGGAAGAAATGAAAATATATACCTACCAGTGGAGTGAAACATCAATAGTTCACTCTGAAATAGGCACACACCTCTGTTCCAGTCCAAGAGGGTTGTAGGGCATACTCCCCCATATCATATGGATAACCAAGTTAGGAACATACACCTGATTTGAGTGGAGATAATCAGACTAACCTGATCATTTCTCCTGAGCAAGCACATACACCTGCCCATAATAACCACTTTCGTCAACAAGTGGTTCCAAAAGTGAGTAAGAAGGTTTCTAAGAAGAAGACACGCCCAGAACAGTCATGAAATCAAGGGCCAATCTGTAACAAGTCCTTTATCGATGATGGAGTTTTTGATGCACTCAGACAGTTATCTGTTTCCACTCAAGATTCTAATCCCTCAGTTCCCAATAGTTGGGACATTAATTCTGAAGGTCTGCATCAGACACTTCCTCATGAAGGCTTGCTTCATGACAATTCGGTCGATCTCAAAGTTTCATCTTCAGATGAGAGCCATAATAACCCTCTCTGTAGCCATAAAACCAAGGAGAAAATGTTTCATCTTTTACTGTAACCCACCATGGTGGTCCTCCCCATGATGATGAATTTAGCTACGAATATCCTCTCCGCAGTAGTAATTTTCATTGCCTAGAAATTTCTCCAATGGAAAATGTAGTGACGAGAAAACCCTCTTATCTTGAGGCACTTTCAAATGTGAATCCAGTCATGTTTGACGCTTTACCACTAGTAGGTGAAATACTTTCTCAATCAGAAGATAGCTCGGGGTGTAGTTCATTCTCCAAAAAATCCCTGAGTCATGCATATTCTAGTTTGATAAGTGATTTCTCTACCTATATTGTTGAATCGAATAAATCAACAAAGAAGCACCAGATTTGGTCTAAACATGTAGAAGAATCTTCATTAAATGATAAAGAGGAAGTACTGAATATGAGAAAACAACTGGCGAAAGGTGAAGTGCCAGTTATGTTTTGGCCTTTGGCTGACTCTCAGTATGACATTCCAGAGATGTTGACGGAAGATGGAATTCATGATATTCGTCTCAACATGTGGAAAACTCTTTGACAGTTGAAAAAGAAAATATTATCTTATAATGAATATGAAAATCATATCAATATAATAGAAGGGTTACAACGCCAAATGGATTTGGCCCCTCTCTCAGTTTCTCGATATCCGAAGGCTAAAAAGCAGCAGAGAGCCCTTCATCATTCATGCCTTGGCGCACTAAGAAGATTGTGCCAGTTAATTTCCAATTCCATATCTGGTATTCATATCAATGGATGGGGTGTCCATGGAGCACTAAATTTCACTGTACTCTCCAGCCAACAAAGCCCGCCAAAAATGGTCTCATGCAATGCTATTTCTCATGGCCAGCCACATCCAATTGTCTTTGTTTGTAATCAAAGGCTCGCTCAAGTACATGCCTCAACTAGTTCTTCTCAAAATCAGGAATAAAAATAAAAATTTGTTGAAGTACTCTTACATCAGACAAACGATAATATTGAACAAGCCTCTCATTTTGAGCAAGCACATCATCAAGTGACAAAAGTGTCAGAAATCATCCAACGGTCTTCTGAGCTGGGTGATAAGAGTGGATGTATTTTGATGCATCCATCCAATTTACGGACTAAAGTCCATAAGATCATGAGATATTTTAAGAAGGTCTCAGATATAGCAACTCAAGAGCCACCCCAGCTTTCCAGACTAGGGACTCTTTTAACCCAACCCTCAGAATCAACAAATAGGATTCAAGGAGTTGAGAAAAAACAGAAGGAATAGCCCCAGTCCATAGGATTGGGGACTTTTTCAAATCCTCAATCTCTTCCTCAGAGAAATTCAGTCGTCTCTCAATTAGGGAAGAATCCCCAAGAGGAACAAAGATCCTAATTATTAGGATATTCCCTCCACATTACAGTTCTTCAAGCCGTTCCTAAGGGATCAAATCAACAAAAGGCAGTGTCTCAACAAGGACATGGAAGAAGGCAATATCGCAGAAATGCCGATAAAAGAGATGCAATGCGTTAAGCATCAATCAATGTCATCAATTCCATTGTTTATAATCCCCCAAATGAGGCTCACTCAGAGGGATCAGATGAGGAAGCTCTTTCTCAAGAGATTGTATGTACAGACACAAATGAAGAAGGTGTGTGTACACGAAATCAAAGGATTTCCCAGAATCTAGGTAATCCTTTAAGTAACCCACTCCCCCCTCTTCGAAAGGTGTCCAATAAGGGGAAATGAAAGAATTAGGTTACATACCCTTCCTTTGGAGAAGTCTAATCGCTCTCATTAGAGCAAAGATTCACACAACAAGATGAAGAGATGAAGGAATTAAGGAGGTTGAATGCATAACTAATTCAGAGTAGTCTTCCTCCTAAGTGTGCTGGAGTTAGTCAGCCAAGGGAATTTTTTGTGGATACTGAGATGGATCAAGAGAATCCTCCTTTACTAGTACACCCTCATAGGTCTTCACCTATGGGTCAGGCACAACAACAACCAGTGGTGTTATCCTAAGTTGTGGTACCAGTAGCCAGACCTATCCAAGCTCTAGTTATTGCACGTTCACAGGTCCAAGATCAACCAGATGTTTCTCAAAATTTAATGACTACCATTGAATCATTAACAGCTCAGTTGGAAGCTATGGAGGGAAAGTGTGCACTGGTTCAACCAGAAAAGAGAGCTTACCATGAAAGGCTAGACGCAATTCCTCCCCAATCAAATTTTGAAAGTACCACATTCCCAATATTTAATGGTTCGGGAGACCCAGAGCAACAATTAACACATTTTGTTTCTCATTGCGATCCTATGATGGGAACCCTTCAGCAACACAAACTAGTTAAGCTCAGGTGTTTTCTACAGTCATTACAAGGTCCTGCTTTTGTCTGGTATACAAGATTGCAATCCCGGTCAATTACTGGGTGGGAGGATCTTCGTCAAAAATTCCTTCTTCAATTAAACTCCACATTTCCAAAGACAACAGGTTTTTATCTTACAAATTGTATGGAAAGGGAGAATGAAAGGGTTTCATATTTCATTTCTCACTGGAAGGGATTAACATATTCCCTGATCTTAGCACTCCCTCAAGAATAATTGTTTCCAATGTGAGTGGAAACTTTGCGTGATGATTTGCGCACACCTTTGATCCCTATGAAATACACAGGAGGGTTTTGAGACCTTACTTCAATTGCTCAATAGATTGAAGACTCTCTTTAGAAGGCTAAGGATAAATCTCATTTAATTCCATCAGCTCGAGGAAGGATAATGGGTAAAGTAGAGACTGCTACAGTTATGCTTAAACAAGCACCTGTACCTGCATCTACTTCAAGGACTTCATCTTCTCGAAGGGCTCTCCATCCTGAGCGTCAAAAACAGAGGCCGTTTTGTCAAGACGATCAAAGAGATCAAAGACGGAAAAAATTTGAGGATTTAAAGAGAAAAATTTACTCTTTCTGAAATGAACAAGTTCCTGGTTACGTCATTTCGGCTCTGGAAAATAATTTGGATCAATTGCCAAGTCCCAAAAGGACGAATAAGGAAGGAGATGAAGACTGTCACAATTATTTCCCATTTCATCATATGTTGGGGAATCCCATTCAAGAGTGTTTTTTCTTCAAAGACCTCCTACAAAAATGGTGGAATCGGGACAAGTCAAGTTGAAAGGTTCTTCAGCTCAGGTAGCATGTGTAACTGCTACGAATCCAGAGGAAGAGGGAGAGTGGAAGGAAGTCAAGAACAAAAATGCGCAAAAATATGATGATTGGATGGTCAGAAAAACGATCAACCGAACTCATGCCATTTTGAAAACTCAATTGAAGAAACCAATTGTGTCTTCTTCCATGAATGCCACAGAAAAACCTTCTTCATCATAGGGAAAATCCTCAAAAGGGCGGTATAATTCAAAGAAAGAGGAACAATTAGAATAAGATGAAATTATGTCAAAGCCTAAGTTTTCTTTGACTCTGGAAGATTTTATGCCATCTACTTCGAAGCAATGGGCACCATCCCACCAAACGGCATAGCCTAAATTGGCTAATCAGGAAGAGTCTTCATCAGATGAAGAGTTTATTTTTGGTTTTGTTAATATGATTCATTTAACAGATCCATATGCCAGTCACAGATTCAATTTTAATGAGACTGAATTCTCTATATCAAACAGAGGAATCAGAGGGAGTTCTAGAGGCTCAGGGTACAAGGGAAGACGTGGGTCTTTCAGAGGCCACTATTCCAATTCTACCCCTACTAGAACTATGTATGAAGCAGAAACTCATGGCAGAGTCCTTCAACGAGCTCAACAAGAACAATCAAGTTCTTATACACAAGGAAAATTCATTCCTGGCCTAGATATTCTGGAAGATCGGTTGGAGGTTCCAAATTATTCCTCTTAGCAATTAAATAGACCTAATCGGTCTAATCTTCCAAATCCAGGTGTGTTACCAACTCTTATCCCGATACAAGATGCATCAACTTCCAAAGCATCAACTTCTAAGGCACCTGCGAAACCACATGTTCTTGTTGGGAAACGCAGACATTTGGATCAAAAGTATTATGTATTGAAACACTTGGCCCAAGTACCGGCCAAGTTATCAATTTTGGATTCCTTGAATTTATCAAAGGATCTTCGAGAGGCACTCATCGAGGCTTTGTCAAGTCCTCAGAAGTTTGAAGCTGAAATTGTTACGGCTGAAGCCTACCATGTTGAGAATAATCCTACAGAATTCCATGCATTGATATCATTCACGGATGAAGATGAAGATGATTTCGTGCATGGACATATCAGACCTTTATATGTATCTGGAAAGTTCAATGGTGTAGATGTCTGAAGAGATTTCATTGATAATGGTTTAGGAGTCAACCTCATCCCCATTCGTACACTTTGCCGATTGGGAGTCACAGTATCTGATTTATCTCCTTCTACTATGATGTTTCAAGGATATGATAAAAATTAACAAGAACCATTGGGTGAGATTACACTCAGAACTCAGTTTAAAGACCATGTATCCAATTCAGATTTCATGGTTGTTGATTATGACACAACATTAAATGTTTTGCTTGGAAGACCATGGATACATCAACATGCGGCTATCCCATCATCATACCATCAATGTATCAGATATTTTTTCGATGGTCAAATTGGTAAATTATATGGTGATAAAAACCCCTTCAAAACATGTGAATCTCGATACATTGAGGTGGAATTCTATCACATGAAGGGTAAGGAGAAATCCACGGCAAGGGAGGTTACCAAGGTTAATGCTTCATTTGGTTTGGAAAAGATTCCAGTAAATCCTTTTACACATGTGAGTGCATATTATGTGTTTCATATCAATCAAATTGACAGGATGGACCCAAATGAAAATACTCTTATGGAAACCTCCATAATGTCAATTACGACAATCAAGCCAGACAGCATGGGAGAAATTGGCGATTCACCTAGTAATGATGAAGGCTCAAATGGAGATGTCTTCATTTCATCCACTGAAATCTAGAAATTCTATACTTCTCCAATCAGACTAGAAGAAGTTATAGCAATGTCAGAGGTGAATGATGATGTCGATTATCATTCCATTATCTCCTCTATATTACCCAAGGAAGACCCTTCATCATCAATTGGGTCGAAAATGGAAGGTTCTTCTCCATGATATTCAAATTTTAACATCTCTTCTGATCATGGAAATTCTACTTCACTATTTACTATGCAAGTAGAAACAGAAGAAATAACACATGTTGAAGAAGGAGAGGAAGATCTCAGGGATGCTCCTCCATCATTTGAAGATGGTATCTCTACCACCATGGATGAACACAGAGAAATAAATCTGGGTACAAAATGAGATCCACACCCCACTTTAATTAGTGCAGCCATGAATCTTGAAGAGAAAGAGATTTATATTTAATTTTTAAAGAAAAATAGAGATATATTTGCTTGGAACTATACATAGATGCTTGGCCTTGATCCTGATGGTGCTACTCATCATTTGGGATTGCCAGAATAACATCGAGGATTTAAGTAAGCCGCAAGAAGAACACACCCAACCTATGCTTCAAAATTGAATTTGAAGTGGATAATATTATCAAAGCTAACTTCATCAGAGAAGTTCAATATCCAAAGTGGTTGGATAATATTGTCCCTGTGAAAAAGAAGAACGGAAAAATTAGAGTTTTCATTGATTTCAGAGATCTTAATCGGCATTGTCCTAAGGATGATTTTCCAATTTCGATAACAGAACTCTTCATTGATGCAACATCTAGCTATGAAGTACTTTCCTTCATGGATGGATACTATGGATATAATCAAATCCAAATGGCTCTAGAAAATGAGGAATCTACAGCCTCAAGATCCCCTCAGGGTGTGTTTTGCTATTGGGTAATGCCCTTTGGCCTGAAGAATGCAGGCACGACATATCAGTGTGCCATGCATCGTATCTTCAAACCCTTTTTAGGGAATTTTGTTGAATGTTATGTGGATGATTTTGTGGTTAAATACAAACAACGTTCTAATCACTTTGATGATTTGGAAATCATATTCCATAAACTTCAGCAACATAATTTGAAGATGAACCCCTTAAAATGTTCTTTTTGGGTAACCTCAGGGAAATTTATCAGAATTGTTGTATGCCATCGTGGTATTGAAATCGATCTTGAGAAGACAAATTCAATCCTTGGTATGTCACCTCCTCGAAATTTAAATGAATTAAGAGGACTTCAAGGACACTTGGCTTATATTAATCATTTCATCGCCAATTTGGTGGGAAAAAGTTTACCCTTCGCCAAACTGATGAAGAAGGGATTCACTGACAAGTGGACTGAAGAATTTCAAGAAGCATTTGATATTCTCAAGAAGTATCTCTGGAGTCCACCGGTGTTAATTCCACCTATTGAAGGAAGACAACTTCTCCTCTATGTGACAACTTTAGAGTGATCATTGGGTGCATTTCTAGCTCAGAATAATGATGATGGGAATGAAAATAGCCTCTATTATTTCAATCGGACTATTCCTGAAACAGAAACCCGGTATTCTAATATTGAGAAGTGCTGCCTAGAATTACTCTTTGCAGTTCAGAAGTTGAGACATTACCTGCAACATCACGAATCATAATTGCTGTCTCATAATAACCCTCTAAAATTCATCCTTAGTAGTCCAATTCTTACAGGAAGTCTGGCAAGGTGGGCAGTTATTTTGTAGCAATTTTATATTCAATATGTGTCTCAAAAGGCAATAAAGGGCCAAGCTCTGGCTGATTTCCTTGTTGAACATCCTCCAGTATAAGATACATCTTTAGATATTGAACTTCCTGATAAGGAATTATTCTTTATTCAAGATAGTCTTCAAACATGGGAAATGTACTTTGATGGTGCTTCTAGGAGTCCAATAGGGAGGAAAATGGAAGATCCTAAGTTCAAAAATGTTGGGTTAGGATTTGTACTCATTTCCCTAGAAAAGGAAGTGTTACCCTATTCCTTCTCATTATTGGGAGGCGGTACAAATAATGAAGCAGAATACCAAGCTCTTATCGTAGGATTGGAGTTGGCACTTCAAGCACAAGTAAATAACTTAAAGGTGAAAGGTGATTCAGACCTGATAATCAAACAATTCAATGGGGATTATACAATAAGAAAAGAAGAACTAATCCCTTTGTATGATTATGTCAAAGAGTTAATGGCGTAATTTCATACGTAATTGACATTTTCTTATGTCTCGCGATCACAAAATGCCCAAGCCGATGCACTGGATAATATAGCTACAGCTCTGGAAAATCCAAATTGGGACGAGACAACCATCAGTATTTCCCACTGTCATACAATTTCACCTTATGTTCAAACCAGAATAGAGGAAATAAATGAATTTAGTCCCATTACTAAACCATATGGTCATACTAAAGGATGGATGATACCTATTACGAAATACCTTCAAAATGGAACACTTACACCTGATAGAGCTGGGAAAGAACAAATCTGGCGATGTGTGGCCAATTTCACTCTTTATGATCGCCCAGATCACCTAGATAAAATTCTCTACAAAAGAGGTTTGGATGGAGTTCTCTTCAGATGCATTGATGGTGAAGAGACAATGGTTGTCATGAAATAAGTCCATGCAGGAGTCTGTGGTGCCCATCAGTCTGGACATAGACTATCTGATCAAATTTGAAGGATTGGATATTGTTTGCCTTTAATGATTCAAGATTGTGTTGATTTCACGAAGAAGTGTCATTCTTGCCATGTACATGCCAACTTCATTCATCAGCCCCCAGAGTTGCTTCATACAGCTAAATACGCGTGGCCATTTGCCACATGGTGAATGGATGTAGTAGGACCTTATCCTTCGGCTACATCCAAACAGTTTAAGTACATTCTTACTACTACTGAATTCTTTTCCAAATGGGAAGAGGCAATACCTCTTAAAGAAGTCAGTTCTAAATGCATTGTTAGCTTCATCAAGTCTAACATCATTACCAGATTTGGTGTCCCTCATACCATATTGATGGACAATGGCACCAACTTATGTTCATATGAGGTGAGTAAGTTGTATCAAGAATACAACATCAAATCCAATCATTCATCTCATTATCATGTAGCGGCCAATGGCCAAATAGAAGATTTCAACAAGACTCTTTCAAACATAATGCAAAATATGGTGGATAAATATAAGAAATCATGGCTTGATAAACTCTTTCATGCTTTATGGGCTTATCGAACCACCACCCACACTACAACGCAGTCAACTCCATATTCATTGGTATATGGAATAGAAGTAGTCTTTCCCATTGAAGTTCAATTAACCTTGCTCAGAGTAGCCATTTGTGATCAATCATCTACAGATGAAAAATCTCAAAAGTGATTGGATGAATTTGAAGGATTAGACGATAAAATATTGTGCACCTTTCACCACTTGGAAGTCTATAAAAATCGAATAGCATGAGCTTTCAACAAAAAGATTCATCTTTGTTCATTAATTTAGGGAGAATTGGTATTGGTTCTCAGAACTCCAATGATACTAGGAAAGAAACCTCCCAAGCTGGAACCAAAATGGGAAGGACCTTATTCAATACATAAGTTCTACTCCAATGGAGCATATTCTTTAATATCAATGGATGGAGAACTCGTCACTACTCCAACTAATGCTAGATTTCTAAAGAAGTATTTTGTGTAAGACATATACTTAATCGTACAACATGACATTAAACTGTGCTATCATCCAGCAAGACATTAAACTGCAGCATCCATGGTCCATGCATATGAATTTAAACTATTTGCATCCATATCGTCCAACATGATGTCAAACTGTGTCATCCTAACTACATGATGCTAAACTATACAGAAGTCCCTTATGTCTAGCAAGACGTTAAACTGCATAATCATTAGTCCACACATATGACCTTAAACTATTCACACCATCGTACAACATGATGTTAAACTATGAAAAAGTCCCTAATACGTCCAACATGATGTTAAACTGTGTCCTCTTTTGTCCTCACTACATGACATTAAACTGCACAATCCCCTTTTCATCCAACATGAAGTTAAACTGTATTTTCCCCATCGTCTTAGCTACAGGATGCTAAACTGTATAACACCCTTATTGTATAACATGACGCAAAATAGTGTTCATATCCAACATGACATTAAACTGTGTCCCTATATTTGTTCTACATGATGTAAAACTGAATAAAGTCCCTTAATACATCCTACATGACATTAAAATATATTTTGTCCCTACTACATGACACTAAACTGTGCATCACAAATAGTCCTCACTTGAAGAATTTCAACTGCATAGTCCCTTCATATGTCCTACATGACATTAAACTGTGCATCGTTAAGGTTGTTGCTACCTCTTGTTTCTCACACCGAGTCTAACTCACATGAGCTTAGAGTAAACTTTAACCATAACACCCTCTTTGGCCCACTAACCATGCATAAGTCCCAACACCATTTTTAGGTCATTTTCCCCAATAAAAACTTGATCACTAATTCATTATTTAATTGAACTATGAGGAATTTTATCCTTGCCTTCTAGGCTAGGTATGTAGGCAACCTCCTGAGGTTCAAGCCCAAAACCAATCTCTTCACATTGGTTCACCATGGTCCTTGCTACATGATGTTAAATAGTAAAACACTTTTGTCCTGTATGGCAATAAACTACAGCAATCTTTGGCACTCTCACCGGAGAGGGAATCATTATTTACATTGATCTCTGATCATGTTATCTTCTAAAGACTACGTGCATATATGGAAATACCTAAACCTTTAATCTTGGGTAAAACCATCATTACACTAAAGTCCACTTTTCACCCTTCATATGTACGAACCAAATCTGTACAGAGGGTATTTCAAGAACTACGTTCATCTTGATTACCATCCTTATGGGATACGTAGGAACGTTCGATCATCCCTCGAATCTAGCCCCAAGTCTTTGTGACTAACCCCAAATTCTACTTTCAGTCCTCTGGCTGAGAAGTCCCCATGGAAACACACACTGTGTATTCATTATTATAGTCTGAGATCTATGACCCTAAACTTAGATTTACCATACTTTAGTCCCATATGACGCTAAACTGTATTTCAAGTACTATGTATGGCTTCATTCCCATCCTTATGGGATACGTAGTGAAGTCCAACATTTCAATTCAGGACCCAGGCATAACATGATTATGGTTAGCATTGATCTGTGTATCTCTACATGCATTGAACAAATGCCCATTTTTATGTGTCATACTCCAAAGCATAAAGACTTCCAGATCACCATAAGTCTTTTCTTGACTTCTGGTCAAAAAATGTCCAATTTTTTAGAGTTATTTGTCTTGACCATGAACAACGTTCCCTTAGGCGGCCTTGCAAAAACACTCAACATAACAGACATGTCAGCCAAAAGATGCTATTATTTGACTATGCATCCAATTCCCTTAGGCGGCCCTAAATAATTCAACCCCCTAACTGGTTTATTAAATAGTGGTAACTTCATTCTTGGGATGAAAATCTCTTTTGTCTTATTTGTATTAATGACAATATATAGGGATCCGCAAAAAATGGACATCCTTAACATATCTGTCCCATACTCTTTTTCATGATCTGAAAGTATTCAATTCTATGGTTTATATTTTCCTTCCCTACGTTTGGGTCAGACTCTCGTAAGAGTGACATTCATCCAGTTCTTAGACAATCCTATTTGGAAATATCTTTTCCATATTCAAGTACCTCTCTCCATACAGCAAACTCCATGCTTTGGAAAATTTGAATCCACAAAAACTTCCACTGTCTTTTTAGCAGTAGAAAGGTAAATTTCTGAGAGTTCTTTTTCCTGAATATGCAGCATGTGCCCTTAGGCGGCCTTGCATAAACAGTCTACATAACAGACTTGTCAGCCAAAAGATGCTATTGTTTAACTATGCAGCCAATGCCCTTAGGTGGCCCTGCATAATTCAACCCCCTAACGGGTTTGTTAAATAGTGGTAACTTCATTCTTGGGAACTACTTCTTCTAATTCCTTTTAGCCATTTTTCATATCATTCCTCAGATTCAAAATTTCTTAAGTCATCGTTTACATATTTTCCCTTATACCTGAACATGGTAATATGATTTCAGATAAATTATCAAGGAATTGAGTCAATGTTAATCCATTTGGTCAATGCTATTTCGACCTTAAACATTAGCCTTTTTTATGTCCAATGTGCATGACTTTAAACTGCTCACAAAAGACAAGGGAAATCTGAACAAAATTCAAGTTCCATCTCACTAAACATGCATTTCATATGATTTAGGTAATATTTAGCAATTAAAAGATTCAAAGTTTATAGGGTTATCCTTTATAATCCTAGAAAAAATCAGACTATTCTTACTAGGCCCATTGGCTTAGGTAAAAATTTAAAGCAGGTAGAGAAAGAGAATGCATGCACAAATGATTGAAGGTGAAACTGTTTTTCAATGATGCATAAAAGTTAGAAGGACATCCACATAATAGAGTCTCTTCTATTTTTTCAGGAATTACAAGAGGCTTTCAACATAACTCTTCATTTTATTTATGGCGTCTCGATCTTCATCAGTATCCACCTGGAATTCATTCATTCAACTGGATACAATAAGAGATGTAGTGATACTAGCTCTTCTTGGAACAATTGTAAAAGAATTTTCTTGAGTGCGGTTTGAGAAAATTTTATGCTGATCAAACAGTGACTCTGTTTTTATCCAAGAGACTTGGAAGATGGATAAATGGATTTGAGAATGGAGCATTGGATGTAAAAAATCCATTTTGAGAGAGTACTCTTTTTATATATTGTTTCTAATGTCATGATAGTCTTCTCTCCATCAACCGCCAACGGAAAACATATCCGCCCATGGTTTTCCATTTTTATATCTGCAAGGAAAATACATGGAGGAAAAATTTGAAAGTTCACACCATTGTTGCTACTCTTAATGCACAGCATAACCAAAATAGATGAGTAACAGTGCGGCTGCATCTTGGGCATATAATTATTTACACCTGGAACTTTGACTCCTTGAAGATGACCATGGACATACAGAGGCAAGTTAATGCTCTGTGGGAAATTAATATGATACTTCTTCAAGTACTTGGCCAAATATGGAAGATTGTTGTGGCAGATATCATAGTAATAATGTCCTACAATTTTCATCATGTCCTTAATCCTCTTGCTAGCCAGTTCATCAGTTTTTCCAATTATTCTAGGAGCCATTTAATCTGGAAAAAAGTTGAATAATTAACTCTTAAGTAAGTTTATATTTCATAAAACTTGTGAAAAAAATTGAAAAAAATGGCTAAGGCATTAAGGCGCGCAAGTATCAGTGTTTCGTGAAAGTTTTGGCGTGCAAGTATCACCGTGGAAGTCCAAATACCTATACAGTAGTGTGCTAGCAATGAAATAGTGGAAAACAGAACAACTTGCGCGGTGAAGGTAACTTGCGCGGAGAGAGCTCAAAAATCCGAAATTCGGTGCTTTGCGAGAGGAATGGACACATATATATAGGTCAAGCCTCAACCCTGCACACCTAAAACCAGCCTGCACGACTCTCACTTACATGCCGCCATCTGCGCGCTCAACACTTTCACGCCATATTTCCTTGGTTTTCTTCTTCACCTCAGAGTTACATCCTCATTTCTTTCGGATCCAACTCTGAGGGGGGACTTTTGTTGATGCTCCTTTCCATCACAATGTCTAACGAATTGAAAAGGGAAATACCTTGAACCCAAAGTGCTTCATCCTTTGAAGAAACATGAAAAATTGACAAAGGCATGAACCAAGATTCAAATACACTTGGGTCGCGCAAGTTCCATCAAGGTCGTGCAAGTATACTTGCAAGCCGCCTAATGGTCACACAGGTGACTTGCACACCCTCTTTGAAATTCACCCAGGGTCTTCACCAGCCTATAAATACCCCCGGTGGGCCCCCCATTTCAAGACGAAAAAATTCTAGAAACTCAGATTTGAGCTCCTGGTGCCCTAGTCTCTTCTCAACGATTCCGAACACTTCTAAGGTAATTTATTACCTATAATAGAAGATCTAAAGAGGGGGAGTAAGGCCTAAGTGTTGAAACTCATAAACACTTGCACGCCTAAGTGGCCATCCCTTAAGGGAAATGGCCACACTTGCGCGCCGCCTTACCCCTTCAACAGAACTTGTGCACCACCCTTCTAAAATCCCCTGGGGATAATGCTAAAGGATTGAGACAAGTCTCGCCCAAGTATTACCTTACGGTTTAACCTTCACACAAGTATCCCTATGTCGCACAGGTACACCAGTGCGACCAAGACTTGCACGCCCACACAGGACTTGTGCGCCCCTCTCTTTTTGGGTGCCTCTCCGGCCTATTTCACCTCTCTTATTCCTATCCACCTCTCCTCTTCAAGATTCTGCCTTCAGAACCATCTTCAAAGAAATTTATGGCATGGTTCCTTTGTTGGCATCCTTAACTGAAAGGAATTATATGGAAAATATCTCAAAACCTAGTGATTTAAATGTCTTTATGTAACTACGGTTAGAGATTCCATTCATTCAACCTCATCCTTTAAAATGAGAAAACAATTCTGGGAATCCATTTCAGGATTAAGCCTCAAGTCCCCTTGATTATGGGCCTCCTTTTCAGGACTAAGCCCCTGCCATAATTCCATTGATTTGGTCATCCTCGTTAGAATTAAGCCTCAATCTCAAATCCCCAAATATGGGCATCCTTCTTAGGAGTAAGCCCCAAGTACCCTTAACCTGGGCCTCCTTTTTAGGAGTAAGCTCCAGTCTTCCAAGTTCCCTTAATTTTGGGCATCCACCATAGGAGTAAGCCCCAAATTCCCAAAAATCCAAATTTCCTTAACCTGGGCCTCCTTTTCAGGAGTAAGCCCCAGTCATAATTCCCTTAACATGGGCCTCCTTTTTAGGATTATTCCCCATTCATAATTCCCTTAAATAGGGCCTTCTTTTAAGGAGTAATCCCCAGTCATAATTTCCTTAACCTGTGCCTCCTTTTCAAAAGTAATCCCCAGTCATAATTTCCTTAACTTAGGCCTCCTTTTCAGGAATAAGCCCCATTCATAATTCCCTTAACAAGTCTTAATTTACTTTTGAATTGGGATTCCTTCTCTAGAGTAAAACCCAATCATAAGTCCCCTATGAATTTGGGCATCCTCCTTAGGAATGAGTCCCAAGTTAGAGTATCGAAATCTCCATAAAGAACATATACCTTTATAGACCTTCTTCACAGGTTTCTTCCCTGAAGTAAATCCAAATCTTCATCCATATGAGAAGTCATACATAAATAACCCCCACATCAATTATTATAATTGCATCTTTCATGGCACAATTGTCTAGTTTTACCAATACCTATTGTAGCTCACACTGAGCATGACTCACATGAGCTTAGAGTGTAAAAGTAATTATAACATCTTTCTTTGATACATCAATCATGCCTAAACCTCATAATTCTTTACTCGAACTACGTGGGTTCTGATTCCTTTTCCAAAACAAAGGATACATAGGTATCCCATCTGCGAGTACGATCCCAACTATAAAATAATTCATGTCCTTCTGAATGAAAATAAATTTCATGTGCCCCACTGAGTGGATTTAAAACCAGTATGGTTATCATAATAACCTAGAGAGTTCTATATAATGTGTCGAAGGATACCATTGACTAAGAATCTATGAAAAATACAGATGATTCTCTATCGATGAAGAACCTCAAATACATATAAAAGATTCTCTAAATCTCATACATACTAATCATTGATTGTCAGATATAAAGGAAAGCTCATTTTCATACTTGGTAATGTAATAAGGATTCACAAACATAACTTAAATCAATAAAGACAATCCTAGAGTAGACAATAATTCCCCCCAAAAGGGTGTGATGAGTCTAACCTCCCATCCTCTCGACCAATGAAAATTCTTAAGCCTCATCATTTCACAAATAATGAGCACCTACCTTTGTAATGTAGGTCCAAATGGATATGGAATCATTGGATGTTTCTGGTTCTACAAACTATCCCGTTAGAAACCGCTTGAATGTTTGAACCTTAAATCGATGAGTTCATCCCCATTTCCAGAGGAAACAATATGAAAGGGTTTTAATTTCATATAACACCTCCACCTTGGTTAATGATTCATTTCAGGTTCACAATTTTTTTATTCCCTCGAATGTGCAATTTCTTATGGAATGAAATGGTCCCATAAGGACTGGGAAGTGCATCCATTATATTTAGTGAATGATAGGTCGTAATTAAGTATTTCATGTCATATTTACAATTTCATTTCCAAATAAATTCGTTTATACCATATTGGTTGGATTTCATTGGGGGTACTTGTCCAATGAGACTTAACAACACACATTGGCTGAGAGGATGGGAATTTGGTCTCATCGCACCATTTTGGGGGAAAATTATTTCCATTTGCAGAACTCTTATTTAGATTTAAGTAATGTTCATGAATCCATTGTTATTTACAAAGTATTTATATTATATATTACCCTATGGGAATGATTAATCATGAAGAAACATGGATTCATAATCATTTACATGTATCCAAGTTTCTACATCGATGAACGAACCTATATGTATCTGAGGTTCTTCATCAACGTTACCCTTTTATGGAAACATCATGGATTACTTTGTCATTTACTATGAAAATTATTGTTTAAAGATACTTAGTGAGGATCTCTAGAGTTTATCACCTTCTAGGGGGTATGTGAGTTTTTTTATGTTGGGATCAAACCCATAAGATTGGATTTCTACATATCACCGTGAAAGTAATCTAAACCCACGTAGTTCAGTACCATTTAATGGGGCACATACACTTTTATGGTTGTGTGAAAAGGACCTAATCATGTAGTTTAACATCATGTGGTAAGAACAAACATGTTAATGGTTCATGTTCAAAGATGGTGTGTGACTTACATTGAGGTGGCCTGAGGGGATTAGAAGAGATGTGGTCTCCTGGTTTGATATAACCCCACCAGGTACGTGGCCCGAGGAACATTAGAGTGGATTTAGATGCTAGTTTTGGACCTCATGTGATTTTTCTATGTATCCTAGTTGGTTGGGAATCAAATCCTACATAGTTTTATATTATTGGGGCTTACACTCAGAGGGATAACCATGTGGTTTGAGCTTAGGCATGGAAGTTTCCATTTGTAAGAGGATTTCTCTTGGTTGGGTTTGGTTTGGGGATTACACATGGAAGTGGACCATTTGGATTTAATCAAGGTCTTATTTCTTTGGTTAAGTCCCATGTATTAGAGTATGGTTGGGACTCATATAAAATGGGAGTCCCATAACACATATGGTTTTGGATTACAAATTAAAGAAACCCATTTGTTCTTCTCCATTGGGGATATGGCCCTTTAAAGTTTTGGGCATGCTTTTGGGGAACACGCTACGGAGAAGGACCATGTGGTTGGTGATTACACATGAGAGATTCCCATTTGGATTGGGATCAAGTTTATTTCATGGTTAACACTAACCTTTAATCCCACACGAGTCATGCTTGGTGTGAGAAACAAGAGGATGTAGTAGATCTAAATATCACATGATTCAACTTTTTTCATAGGTTGATAAGGTGCTAAAGCCCAAAGGGATATGGAGAGTGTGTTGAGTGTTCTTGTATCCGATTTTATTTTCATAACCAGGATAGTAACATCTGGTGGTCCAACAGGCTATATCCCAAGTAGAGGTAAAGTAGGGAAGGAGTGCTACCTTTCACAAGAATGGATTGGGTCTTACTACAGAAGGGGTGCTCTATAATTGGTTCTAGAAGAGGGATCACATTCACTATCGAAGGGAAAGGCTAGAATAATCCCTTTTATTCACTCTCATAATGGGGAGGTTCACAAGAGCACCTCAAGACCAGAACCCTTATTACCATCGGAATATAAACATGAAAAAATCATGAGGGTCCACCTTGTTGAGGAGGTTACACACGTGGCTCCACTTAACATGGGAACGTAGACCTGAAAGGACACACCGGTGTGCTTGATTATCTGATCATACTTATCGGGTGGGTATGTAAGGTTCCTTGATTTGATGTAGTTTGAATGGTTCACAGAGGGGCTAACATGGGCCCGATGACATGAAAAAAGGCAGTGGGGGGAGATAGAGCATAGAATACCCTATGATTCCCTAATCCATGTATTAGGATCTTTGGAGGGATGAGGTTACCTCATTGTAATACATTTCTATGTGAGTGAAGGTACCATTTACGTAGCATTGTTCTACACGATCTGGGGTTCTACTCATGTAATGTGTTTCTACATAGGACCAGGTTCCACCTGGGTAGTGTTTTCTATGCATGGTTGAGTTCCTACCATGTAGCATTTTTCTATGTGGGGCAGGGTTCCGCCCACATAGCATTTTTCTATGTGGGTCAATTTTCTTCAAAGGGTACATCCATTTATTCCATATGGAAATGACGTCTGCAAAGGGTTTTAAGTTCATGTATGGAAGGATGATTCATTTTTTACCTCCTTATTACTTTGAAGAGGATTATTACCTTCTAAGAATCGAGCGTGAGGCTTCAGATTTTGTGTTACCTCCTCGCTCATCTCCTTCGTCTCTCTTCAATTTGGTCTATTCATTATATTTTTTTCTCAATCCCCCTCAGGGTATATTTATAGGTGAATGGATGGATTGGATACCAACATTTCCAATCATCCATGATGGGAAGTGGGCCTTCTTTTGCGGGAGCCCACGGAGGGTGCCCCGGCCCGCAGATGACTTAATCAGTGGGAAAAAGTCATCTATAGAGGTGGGATTTCATTTGTGGGGGAAGAAATCACCGCTTGGACTTGAAAAAGAAATTGTTTCATTGGTGGGTGAAAACCATACCACCACATTTGACGAATTTGTTTTAATGTGGTGCTTCGCGGAGTAGTGCAACGCCATGTAGAGCATCAGTATGAAAAGAAATTTGTGATTTGTGGAATCAATTCATTCGTCGTGGTCTCTCCCCATTAAACATTCTTCCTCAAACTCTTATTTTGATTTGTTTTCTCCATTTTATAAATTTAGGGAATTCTCTTATTCTGGTTTGTGTAATTTTTAGGACCCAACACTCTAAAACTCCCATAAAAACCACAAAACCCCTAAACAAGATTGAAACCCCATAAAACCATAACAACATGAAAAAAAATCCTTAAAAATCTAAAACCCCCCTAAACACCCTTAAAACTCTAAAAGCCTAAAAACCTTAAAACCCATAAAAAGCATAAAAACCTGAAAAAACCTTAAAACCCCCCCCAAACCACTAAATCCATTTAAAATCCAAAAAACCATAAAACCCATAAGAAAACTAAAAAAATAAAATAAAACCCCAAAACCCCTAAAGGATCATAAAAATAATAAAACCCCAAAAACCCAAAAATCCCAAAAACCCTAAAAACCATAAAATCACTAAAACCCCTAAAACCCATTAAAACCCAAAAAAACATAAAAAACCTAAAAACACATTAAAATCCAAACAAATATTTGAAAAACCTAAAGTACCCTAGAAACCTATGAAACCCTAAAAAACTTGAAAATCGTAAAGGATATTAAAAACCCTAAATTACCCTAAATGACCAAAAAAGACACTAAACCCCCTAAAGCATCTAAAAATCTAGAAAACTCAAAATGAACAAAAAACCCATTAAAACACTTAAAAACATTAAAGGAACATAAAATCCATAAACTTCCTAAATTACCCTAAAAACCCTAAAAAATTAAAGGGGCCTAAAAACCCTAAAATCTATAAAACCCTAAAACCCTTCAAACACCATAAAAACCCTAAAAACACTAAAACCCCCCTAAAGTCCCCAAAAACCCTAAAAAACAAAAAATTACCTAAAATATACTAAAAACCATACAACCCCTAAAACCCCGGAAGGAAAATGAAAAACTAAAAAACCCCCAAAACCCATAAAAACTCTAAAACCCCTTAAAAACAGTAAAAACCCTAAAACCCCTAAAAACAATAAACCCCCCTTAAAACCCTAAGACTCTAGAAACATGAAAATCTAAAAAAAATACCATAAACCCATAAAACCCACAAAGACCCAAAAAATCCAAAAACCATTAAGAGTCCCTAAAAATCCTAAAAGACACTAAAACCTCTAAGGAAGTCTAAAAACCTTAAAAACCTAAAACCCTTGAATCCCCTAAAACTTTTAAAAACCCTTAACACCCTAAAACCCCTAAAAACTCTAAAACACCTTACAAGTTTTAAAACCCCTAATACCCTATAAAATCTAAAAACATAAAAAAATATAAACCAATAAATTTTTTAAAACCCCTAAAAGGCCATAGAACCCTAAAACTCCTACAAGATCCTAAAACACTGAAAACTATTAAATGACCCTAAAACCAATAAAATACCTTAAAACATTATAAAAAACATAAAGAACATTAAATATATTCAAACACCTTAAACCCTGTAAAACCCCTAAAAACCCTAAAACCCCTAAAACCACTAAAAAGCCAAAAAAACCATTGAAACCTTAAAAATAATAAAACCCATAAAACAACTAAAAAACTAAAAAACCTAAAGTTTTCTTGGATATTTAAACAACTATGAAGGGGGTGGGGGTTGGAATCATTGGTTGTATTTATTGAAATTTTCAACATTATGATGTTTAACCCCTAAAACTTGTTAGATATAATTTTTTTATCAAAATTTTATAAAATTACCCATAGAATTAAAATATATGAATATAAATTTAGAACAAAAGATTTATAGGGATTATAATCCATGTGAGAACCTACATTCTTTCAGGGGTGACTCCCATCAGTCCATGGAAATTCATATTTAGAGAAAAGTGAATATGAATTTCAACCAACTCCCATTAGATACTTCCTATCCACCGATATGGATTATTATAACAACACCAATTAGTTTATAATGTTATTATTAAAAAAAATACATAAAAAATAATTGAAACCCTAAAAATCATCTCTCACAAGGTTCACCAAGAATCCTATGTCTAATGTTTTCTATTCGAAAGTGTTCATCTGATGCACTCTTTTCAAGGTCTGGTGAATGTCCATATAGTGTGTCGCATTGAAATTGTGCTTAATTTATAACATTTTACCTAAGTATCAAAACCCCTACGAAGTGGATTCTAAACAAAAACATTTTTGGATTCTCTCTTTCTAGAATATCAGAACAAAAAAATCTATCTGATGATTTGATCGAAACCTCTATCTGATACTTCTATTTCACACGAAATGAATCTCATTTAGAAACTATCACCAATACAAACTATATAGTGTTTATAAATTTTTTAGTTGAATATTTTTCTAAAAAATATAAGTATTTTACAGGAATTACCCATTATATAGTTGCTCTAAAATTATTAAAGGTGGGAAATCAATTTTCCTTTTCCCGCTCACTGAAATTCCAAAAAATAATTATTATTTCTTAAATAAAATTTCCTATAGATTTTTAAAAACTCTTATAGAATGTTCAATAACATTCTTGAAGCATAAAAATTTATATAGGGACCACACTTTCTTCAAACAAAATTAACTTTATATTTTGAGTAACTCGCCCCAAGTTCCATAAATTTTGGGCAGACAAAAAATCACTTGAAAAAAACACAAAATTTTCATCTAGTGGAATTTAAAAATTTATAAAAGGCTCATGAAAAAATTACATATAGTTTAATGTTTTTGTAAAACATTTTTAGGAACTCTCTATTAAGTTTTATCTCTCTGATATTATTTGCACAATTGAATCTATGTAATTACTTTTTCTAGTCATTTTTCCTTATAATAATAATTATTCAAAAAAAATCTCCAAAATTTCTGTAAGATTACATCACATTGATAAGTTTTGTGTTCTTAATTCCATTGAATTTTCTTCTGATGGATCTTCATCTGATGAACTTAATTGTTTTGGATTTATAACTTGGTACTCTTCATAACATCAAACTCCAACTATCCTATAAAAACTATTTTCAATTTAAAAATGGTACAAACTTTTTATCTATAAACCTCTAATTTCTCATTACATTTCTATTAACCCACTAAAGAAGGATGAATACATTATTTAAAATTATAAAGAGTTCAGTCAAATTAAACATCTATATCTAGTAGAAACCTGAACATTTATTAAAATTCTCACACCATTTATTTTATCCCTTTTACATTTGCACAAAATAAAACTCGAATAGCGAATTCCAATTTTTTGGGTTTCTTAAAATTGTTAAAACTCAGAAGTAATAGATTATTATAGTTCATTGTATATAATCTATGTCTTATAGTTTTCATCAGATGGTTTAACATAGTCTTCATATAATCACTTTCTGCCCAGAGAGCTGTGTTTGGAACATTGCATACAGTGATCTTTGGATAAATTTCTTTTACTGTAGGGCTATGTTCAGAAAAAAAAATTATCTCTCCCTTTTACTTCTCATATCTTATACAAGTTCTAAAACATCATATTTGATCATAATTTATCATGATATTAGGAAATTTTATGAATGGATTAAAATCATTTGACTTAGTAGGAATATTTTTTTAATAAATATAAGGAAACTCTCAAAATTCCTCACTTCCCACAATAATTCCATAACAAACATTTCTTATCAAAATTTCATAACAAATATTCCTAGAAAAAAAATAAACCAATTTAATGAAAATATTCATTAAAAAATCATGTTGAAAAAAAATATTAAACTTTTTTTTAAAACCATCACAGAGGATCTTTAATCTCCCACTGTAGATTTGTTGGAAACATTCAATAACAAATTTAACAAGCCCCTAAAACATTTTCCCACTCATGATTTTATAAAATTTTCTTTAAACCAAATTCCTTCTCAAATAGAGTGTATTAATAGTACACTATTGAATAATGTAATGTATTTGAAGTAATTCCATCTCTTAGTGATAGTAATTATTTTTGACAATGTTAAGATAAAACCCCCTCTCACTTTTCAACTTTTCATTTTTCACTATAAGTATTCAACTCTTACAATATTCTCCAGTGTTTTTATATTCCCAAATTCATGATATCTATATCAACAGATTCATTTTAAAATTATTTTTACTTACTCTCCCCATTTTTAGTAAAAGTTATTACTTTCTCTACCCCTTTGTAAAACTTATCTGAAGCATGATGGGGTACTTCCTTAAGATCTTTAGGATGTCATTAGTAGAGGTTGAACATGAATTTATAGCCTCCATTACACAAACCATTCTTTTGGAATAAGTTTCGTGAAAACAATAGTAATTTTATATTTTTTTGAATAATACTCTTGCCTAACATCTCCACCATAAAAATTTTCTTTTATTAAATGATTCTTGATTTAAATTTTTTTAATCTTGAATGTTTTACTATATTATTGGAATGATCAATGGAAATTTGGTTATCATAATAAATATTCAATGGTTTTAAAATTTTCACTATTAAATCATCCATATGAACTTTAATCCAAATCATTTGTGAACAAGCATGGGTGGAAGTAATATATTCAACATCCACTCTAATCAAGGTATCTAAACACCTTTTCATACTATGAAAACTCCAAAAAAATTCCCAAAAAATATTTTATTCCTGAAGTTGATTTTATATCATTGAAATATCTATCCCAATTAGCATTATTATATAAAATTAATTTTACATAAAAACTTCTTTTATACAATAAAACATGATACAATGTTCCTTTAATATATCTCAGAATTATTTTTCCTAGAAACATATATAATGATTTTGGATTTGTATGATATCTTGAAGAAAAAGTAATAGCATAATTGATATCAATACTTGAAACTATAATATAGAGAAAAATTACAATCAGCTTATGAAAAAATTTTCAATTCACACTTTTCCAAGCCTCATCATTAATCATCATGGTGATAATAGAAATTGTAGTAGAAACTTCTTTGGAATCTACCTTTCCAAAATTTTGTAAAAATACCCTAGAATAATTTTATTATAGTATAAAAATATATCATTCCCTATATTTCAATTGTAATTCTAGAAATAAAATTAATTCTATAAGAATTTACTTTTAATTTTTTTTTTGATTTAGTCAGCAATCTCTTTACAATCATTTTCTCCATCCCCTATAAAAATTATGTCAACAACATAAACAATAAAAAAAATTAAACCGGAGATTATCACCTTCACATATAATTCTATATCATATATTCATTTAGAAAACATCAATTCCTTTAAAAAACTATCTAGTATTGAGTACCTGGTATGTGAAGTCTGTTTCAAACCATATAATGCATTCTTCAATTTACATACCTTGGTTCCATATTTACCATGTAATAATAAAAAATGTTTCTATATGTTAAATTCATCCAAAATTTCTCAATTTTAGAAAGAAGAATTCACATACATCCGATAAAAAAATTAATAATAATGTGAAATCACTACTAAGAACATTTTTATTATTTCTCGTTTCGCAATGAGATAAATGTTTTCTAAATCCAAAACTTCAACCTATGAATAAAATTTATGAATAAGTTGCGCAATATATCTTGAAACCTCTATATGTACATTCAAATTTTTTATGTACACCCACTTGGTAAAATAATTTTATTTCATTTTGGACATGAAACAGGTTCCCAGGTGACATTATTTTTAATCTGATAAAACACTTAATTCATAACTTCAACCCATTATTTGTGTTAAAATTCCTCTAAAACTGGTTCATGTTCAACCTGTGAGATAAGTGATGTATGATTTTTAAATCTAAATGTTCACTTGGTTTAAAACAGAACTTTTTGGTTTCCAATAATATATAAAAATTCAACCTATTTTTATATGGTATAAAAATCTGATAGTTTTTCTTCTTATTTCACTCTACTCGTCACATGATTCTTATAAATATTCAGTCACCTATATTACCTCACACTCATCTTTACAGATTTTTTTTGTTTTTCAAGGAAGTATTCAAATTTTCTTCTAAAGAAGTTGCTATAAATTTTTTAATGATGTTGGATTTTCAACACCATGAGAATCCTATATTTTTGAAAATTTTTATTACTACATTTATGACATCTTCTGTTGGGTGAATATATCATGAAAATTCCATCTTCATATTTCTCATCAAAATTTCGAAGATATTAATTTGTTTTAGTTAGAAGAGTCTTATAAAAACATTTAGATATTTCACTAAAGGCATTTTTGTTATAAAACAACTCATAATAAGTCATGATAGATTAAGGAATTAACAAACATGTGTTTTTTTAAATGTATAGAAGTAATAATTTCTTCTCTCTAGAAAAACATGGAAATGTTTTAATCTGTTATCAAACATCTTCCAATTTATACCAAACTTATGTTATTACTTTATTCCAATTCATTTTTTAGGAGTTTATAGATCATTGTATTAATGTTTTATTCAATGTATCTTTAGATAGTATATAAAATTATTAAATTTGTACTCATTTTCAATTTTAGTTCTCAACTTCAATATATAAACACCCATTTCTCTTTCAGTTTTCCTTTTAAAAATTCTAAACATTTATATAGCCTATGATTGGTTTTTCATAAATATTATATTTTTCATTTGAGTGAATTCATTAATAAAATTTATAAATTAGTAATACCTTTTTTTATTGATGTCTCATAAGACCATAAATTTTAAATTTTATAATCTCAAGAGGTCTTGGAGACTAAATATCATCTTTTTTATCCCATTTACCAGTCATATTCCCTTTTTTAAAAGTTATATAACTAACATCATATTTCATATTTAGTTATTGTAATTTTCTTATAGTATCTTATATGGAATGTGTACCCTTGTTATTCTATCCATGATTTATAAGTCTTAAATGCCACACCTTGTTTTCATACTCAACACTCAAGTAATAAAAGTTATAATATTTACTAATCTAAAAGTTATTTTTGCGGGTTCTTTATACCATAATAACATTTTTTCCATATTCTAAGATTTAGATGATACATGAATCATTCCTGAATATAGATTCCATGCCATTATCACAACATTTTTTAAAACTTATTAAGTTGTATTTGAGCCCATAAACATATTAAAATTTCTAATATTTCATTTTCCGAACTTCAATCTTAGTTTTTCTTATTCCTCTGATTTTTAAGAAACTATAATTTCCAAAATTAACTACTCATACATCATAATTTTAAACATATATCAAGATCTTTGAATCACTTATCATATTTGAGGAATAACCACTATCATAAATCCATTTTTTTCCATTTTTTGTTTTTGGAGCCATCTCAACAATAAAATATCTTTCTTTGACATTATTCTTTTTTAATATTTTTATTTTCTAGATTAAAATTTTTATTCTAGAAGTGTTTCTAAACATTCTTCAGAAAAGTGGAATAGTGCACCATATCTTCTGTAAAATTACCTCAGACAACCAAACTAATTTTTTAAAGGAATATTTCTAGAATTTTGTGATTTTTCATTTCATTCTTACTATGAATTTTGAAATTTTTTCTCTTTTATAATGAATACCCCCTTAATTCATACCTACTTATAGGGAGATACATTTTGTATAAATAATTATAATATTTATTCTTAGAAGTACCAAAACACTAATAATTTTCCCCAAATATCAGTCTTCTATAGAAATGTGATCTTTCTCAGTAATCATTTTTTTGAGGTTTATGACATCTTTTAATTATTCTTTCATATTAGAGTGGGATTATTTTTACAGATCTTGTTCCACTGTTTGTTTAATTTGATATATTTCTCACATCCTTCCTCAATAAATTCATTCGTATTATGTTTTCCAACACCTTTATTTTTAGTCAAATTAGATGAAATTTTATATTTAGTGGGTGAACATTTCACCTGATGCTTGGAATGAACTTTATTAAAATATTGAGATGATTCTAATTTTATCTTTGAATATTTTTTAAAATTTCAATTCCTATTTCTTAATATTATTCCAACATAAGAAAATTTTGACTGATTTTTACTAACCACATATTTCTTAAAAGAAATTTTTTACTGAGTTCATCCACTATCTATCCTTGTTCAGTAACTTTTAGTTAGAGGTTCACGATTTCCTGAATATATTCATCTTCCCATTTGAAGACATATTTCATTATATTATTATCTAATCCACTTTATTTATTCATCATTCTAATTTATTTCTTTAGTTTTTTTATTTTCTCAAGACATTCCATATGTTATGACCTGATCTCATATTTTCTCTATTTTTAATCACCAATTTCTTATTATTTACTATTTAAAAAATATTACTTTTTCTCAACATTTTAAAATAAAGATATGGTATTTTATAAATCTATATATTATGAGGAATTGTTTTTTTAGATTCAAATTAAACTTTCTTACTCAACATAATTATATTATTTTTAGTGAACTATTTTTTACGACTAGTGTACTTAATACAACTCTATAAGTTTTGTAGCACTTACTCTTTTGAGATTTTTCATCAGAATGATCTTTATATTGACGAAAATTATTTTTTTAGAAATTCATAGAAAACTCCTAATTCCACCACCCTCAAAACATTTTTTTGGGATTTTTCCTCTATACTTTTCGCAACTTATTTGATAGTTTTTATAAATAAGAGACATGACCTTTTTATTCATTTCATTATCTTCTTTAACATCATAGTAATTGAGGAAGGCACTCTTAGTATCATGGATTTTTATCTTACACTTATATTTAAAGGAAATTTCATATATGATCTTATTTTTTAAGGTTGAATCTTTCCTAATATGATAGGAAAAAATTATTTTTTAGAGATTTTTAAGAGATAAATCATTTAATATTCTAAGGTATAAATGTTAGATTGAAACATGTCAAGGAATTTTGGTATGAGTTTATTAAAAATCGTATGATGTTTTAGGATATGTATAAATCATAGGTTTTTTCACACAGATTCATTATCTCTGGTGAAATAATCATCAATAAAGTATTCATATTTCATCCTAATTACTTCGATCATACTTCTCTATATTTTTATATTTTCTTCCTATAGTTAAGTGTTTCCCTCAAAGATACTTTTTATATTGTCCCATATTTATTTGGATGTTATGGGACCCATTACCTTTATGAAAAAAATTTCTATTAGAGACATAAGAAAAGAATTTAATTTTATCCCATCAACCTCAGTATTTTTATTATCATCAAAAGTCATACGAGAATTATTATTAATGGGTGGAAAAATAATTTGTTATGCATCAATAACCTCTAGGCCGAGTGATATAAGATAGTATATCATTATATTATTTCCAACCATGATAATTTTTTCCATTGAATTTTGGAATATGTCTACTTTTGACCAAATTTTTATTTTCAATTATAAGGATTCATGAAGGGAACATTCCCTATAACCCCACTTGAATTTTCATAGGATCATTGAACCCATGTGAATGAGTTGTTGAATGAGTGGTTACCGTTTATTAAATTTCCAAATTTATAAAATTTAACTCAAGAAACATGTTATATTTATTTACCTTATAAACCTTTTATAATAATATCACTATAAAGAAAAGATAAGAATATAAACAAGGAACCCAATATTTACTAGTTTTGGCCTCAGTATGAGAACATATATCCTTATTATAGTGACTCCTGCTAGTCCATCGAAAATTATTATTCAAAAGATATTATTACACCTTTGATCCAAATACCATTAGACTATTTTAATTCTCTAATATGTATGATTATACTGAATACCATCTGTTTATAAGTTTTTTATTATAAAATTGAGCAACAAAAAATACGTGAATTTTTTTAAATCAAGTCTCAGAAGGTTTTTTCAGAGAAATCTATCTAATTTTCTTCTTACAAAAGTGATCTTCTAGTGCACTATTTTCCATGTCTGTTGAATGTATATCTAGTGTGACTCACTGAATTTTCACCTAATTTATATATTGATATTTGACTAATTATCAAAACCATTTAACCTCAAATTATATATAGAAAAAATCTTTGATTATCTCTATTTTGAATCTCAAAATAGAAAACACTATTTGATGCTCTAATCGAAATCTCTATCTAGTTCCTTTTATAAAATATAATTAAATATCTGTTAGAAACTCACACTGACCCAAATTTTATAGTATTTCATCCATTTTTATGGGGTAAACAATGTTCTCGACAACATCAATTATTGTACACGGATCCCCATTTATATAGGTTCTCCCAAAGATGTAAATGAGGTAAAATGATTTCACATTCCCACTCACTAAAAATCGAAAAATTTATTCTTACTTCTTGAATAAAATTCACATGGATTCTTATAAATACTTCTAGAAAATTTATAAATATTCTTGAATCTTCTTGATTTATCTAGAGACCACACTTTCTTTAAACATCCTTAAATTCATACATTAAGGAACTCATGAAAGCTTCCTCGAATTTTGGATACATAAGAAAGAACTCAAAAAATAACAACATCATCATTCTTATAGACTTTACAAAGTTGTGTAAATCTTTTAAATAAAATCCATCCTATGGAATTTTATTTCAAAACATGTTTAAGAACACTCCATCTAATTTTTAATATCTAAAATTATTTCTTTGGATTACCCTATCCAGTTGCCTTGTATATTTGTTTTAATTCATTATAATATTTAATCAAAAAATAATTTTTAGAAACATCTATGTGATGACATCACATTTTTCTGTCTAATGTATATTCATCTGTTGAAAGTAAATCAAATGGATCTTCATATGATGAACTCAATTTATTGGCTTTATAACTCAATGTTCTTCATAACATCGAGCTCAAACTAGTCTATAAAAAATATTTTCCATTTGATTATTATAAAAAACTTTCCATCCACAACCCTATTATTTCCCTATCTATTGCTCTTTACCCACTAAAGATAGTTGACTATATTTTAGAAACATACTTAGACTTCAGTCAGATGAAATATCTCTTTTTGTTAGAAACTTCAACTTCTATTAAATTTCTCATTCCATTTTCCCCCTTTTAATTTCAATAAAATAAAACTTGAATCATGACATCTAATTTTTTGGGTTCTTACATTTCTAAAAACACAATAGATATAGCTTATTATAGTATTTTGTTAGGAATATATGTATACATGTCTGCATCTTATGGATATACTGATTCTTCATCTGATCACCTTCCACCTGGAGAGATATTTCCAAAACATTATGTTTAGTGATCCTTTCCCATAAATGTTTTTCTGGAAGACTATGTCGAGAAACAAAGTTGATCTCCTCCTTTGACTTCTCACATCTTGTATGAATTTTTACAAAACATCTTGGTTCATGAAGGTTCATGATATTAGGAACTTTATAGAATGGCACTGCATCATATGACTTTGTAAAGAAATTTTCTAAACAAGTGTTGTGAGATTCCTTACTTCCATACTTCCTCTGGGAATTAAATAGAAAAAAATTATTACCAATATTTTTGAATGAATTTTCTAAACAAATTTTCCGCAACCTATTTCACTAGAACATTCAAAAAAATCATGTTGACAGTAAATACAAAACGTTGTCAGAAACCATTAGAAATGATCATCAAAACCCTAAAACCCCTAAAAAACAAAAAATATATAAACCGACCAAAAAACCCAAAAACCACCCAACCCCTAATAAAAACATAAAAAACCCCTAATAACTCTAAAAAACCCAAAAACCCAAAAAGGCATAAAAAACAAAAAAAAATCCCTTATTTCCCCTAAAACCCCTAAAAGAACAAAAAAACACTAAAACCCATGAAAAACCCAAAATGTTTTAAAAAGTACTAAAAACATATTAAAACCCTAAAAGACCCTAAAAAACCATAAACGCCCTAGAAATCCTTAAAACCCCTTAAACCGCTAAATATCACATAAAACCAAAAAAACCCCAAACCCCTAAAAATGATAAAAATCCTATAACCCCCAAGAGACCCTAAAAACAATTAAAAACCTAAAAACAATAAACCCCCTAAAAACCCTAAAATCACATAAAACCCCTAAAATCCCAAAAACCCCAAAAACTACTAAAATACATAAAAGAAACAAAAACCCTAAAAACCTTGAAACCTGAAAAACCACTAAAAACCTAAAACCTTTAAAAATCCTAAAACTCTTAAAACCCCTAAAACATGAAAAAACCATAAAACTAAAAACCCTTAAAACTCTAAAACCCCAAATGGTCCTATAAATCCCAAAAACACATAAAACCCCTAAAACCCCTTAAAAATAAAAACACCTTAAAAGCACTAAAAATACTCAAAAGTCCTAAACAACCAAAAACCCCCAAAAAACAAAAAACCCTAAAAACCTAAAGGACCCTAAAACCCAAAAAACACTAAACACCATAAAAATAATAAAAAAACTAATTAGCCTAAAATTATCAAACCCCTAAAAACCCTAAAACAATTAAGAAACTTTAAAAATAAAAAAAAAACCTAAGAACACCTAAAAGACCCAAAAAACCCTGAAAACATAAAAGACCTTAAACAACCAAAAACCCATAAAAGACACTAAGACCCTAAAACCACCTGAAAGACCCTAAATATCCTAAAATGTTATTAAATATCCAAAATCACTAAATAAACTAAATTAACTGAAAACCCAAAAAACATTGAAAGACACTAAAACCCCTAAAAACCCTTGAAAGCCTATAAAATACCATAAAAATCCTAAAAGTCTCAAAAAACCTTAAATAACCCTAAAAATCCAAAATCTACTAAAGGGCCCTCAACAACCCAAAATTCACAAAAAAATCCAATACAACACCATAAAACCCAAAAAAACATTAAAATCCCCTAAAAACACCAATAGATAATAAAAAATCATAAGAATAACAAGAATAACATGAAGGACCCTAAAAACCCTAATAACCCAAAAAAATCTCTAAAATCCCTAGAGGACAATAAAAACCTTTAAAATACCCTAAAACCCAAAGAAACCCAAAGAGACCCTAAAAACATAAAAGTAAATAAAAACCTCAAAGTACTTAAAAACCTTAAAACACTGAAAAATATAAAATACCCTAAAAACCCATAAAACTTTTAAAAGACCATAAAACCCAAAAAAACATAAAACACCTAAAAACCCTAAAATTTTAAAAACCATAAAAACCCTAATAACCTAAAAATCATAAAAACTCTAAAAAACAAAAAAAAACCATAAAACCATAAAACCCATAAAACCCCTAAAACCCCTCAAAACTCTAAAAACCATAAAATAAAATAAAACACTAAAATCCCTAAAAATAATAAAACACCTAAAATCTGTAAACACCCTAAAACCAATAAAATTACTTAAAACCCTAAAACCCAAAAGTCCCAAAAAACCCCAAAAATCCCACTAATGTACCTAAAATCCACTAACAAACATAATAAATCCTCTAAATACCCTTAAAACCCTTAAACACCATAAAAACACTAAAACCCCTTAAAAATATAAATACCCTAAAAATATTAAATCCCATAAAACCCTAAAAACCATTAAAAATACTAAAACCCCTAAAATCCCAAAAAATTATTAAAAAACTTAAATAATTTAAAATCCCTAAAAACCCTTAAACCTTTAAACCCTTAGATAATAATAAATTCCCATAAAATCCTAATATCCTAAAAACCTTACAAACCATAAAAACCCTAAAAACAATAAAAACCCTAAAACCCACTAAAGGACCCTAAAACCCCTAAAAACCATAAAAATACTGATCAAATTAATAAAACTAAACCCATAAAAACCTTAAAATCCCAAAAAACCCATAAATATCCATAAACCCTTAATAAATTCTAAAACCCCCTAAAATAAATTAAACCCCCCAAAACCAAAAAAGATCATAAAACTCCAAAAATCCCCATAGACCATACAATACCCTTAATGACTCTAAAAACCCTAAAATCCCCAAAACCCCTAATATACCTAAAAATCATAAAACATTTAAGAGGTGCTAAAACCCCTAAAATACCATAAAATACCCTAAAACCCTTTAGAGTATCTAAAACACTAAAAACCCCTAATGGTCCCTAAAAATTCTATAAACCATTGAGGGATCCTAAAACACCTAAAAATAATGGATTATAAAAACACTAAAGGGCCCTAAAACCCCTAAACCCCTAAAAACACCAAAACCCCCTAAAATAGTAAGTCCCTAAAACATTGAAATTCCTAAAATACCTAAGAGGACAGTAAAACCCCCATAAACAGGAAAACCAAAAAAACATAAAGGCAAATAAAAACCCTTCAAACACCCTAAAAACCCTAAAATACACTAAAAACTTTAAAATCCCTAAAAGATCCTAAAAACCACAAAAGACCCTAAAAGCCCAAAAATCCATAAAAAACCTAAAACCCCTAAAACCCTCTAAAACCCCGAAAAGATAATTAAAAACCATAAAATACCGAAAAGAACTAAAAAAAGAAAAAAACCAAAAAACCCCTAAATCCACTACAAACCCTAAAAGGCCTTAAAACCCTAAAAAATACAAAAAACACCCCCACAAACCCAAATGACCCTAAAAACCTAAAAACCTAAAAACCATAAAAAACTAAAAAACCCTTAAAAACAAAAAACCTTAAAAGGCTTTAGAGCCTCCAAAAACTCTTAAGAACCCTAAAAATGCTAAAAATAATAAAATTCCTAAAACTTCAATACCCCATAGAAACACTAAAACCCCTAAAACACCAAAACCTTAAAAAACCATAAATTCCCTGAAAAAAACTAAAAAAACTAAAAATTAAAATATATATATGTATATAAATAAAATCTTAAAACCCCATAAAAGGCCCTAAAAACCAAAAACAATAAAAACCCAAAAAAATACCAAAAACCCAAAAATATATAAAAAACCAAAAAAATCATGAAAACCACTAAAAGGACCCAAAATACGCTAAGAACCCTAAAACCCTTAAAAAACCTAATACACCATAAATGTCCATAAAATGATCAAAACCAAAGTATACCCTTAAACCCCCTTAAACACCCTAAAATACCATTAAATTCCATAAAAGCCCTGAAAATAGAAAATACAATAAAACCCCCTAAAAAACCCCGAAACACTTAAAAATATCTAAAATTCCTGAACACCCTAAAACCCCTAAAACCCCTTAAAACAACCAAAAAACCTATAAAACTATAAAAATCATAAAAAACATTAAAAAATTAAATAAACCCCTAAAACCCCCAAAAAGATATAATTCCCCTAAAATACCTTAAAAATTATAAAACCCCCTAAAATAACATAAAAAACTAATAAACCCAAAAACACCCTAAAAATAATTAAACATCCTTAAAAAACCATAAAAAATTCTAAAACCATAAAAAAATACTCACACCCAATAAATTAGAAAAAACCCTAAAATATCCAACAATCCCTTTAAATGAACACTCCCTAAGACCATTTAAAACTATAAAAACCATTAAAAATCAAAAACCCCAAAAACCCACTTAAAACCCAAAAAATAATAAAAATCATAACACCCCTAAAAACTTGAGAAACCCTTAAAACCCAAAAAACCCCTAAAAACCATAAAAACACTTAAAACCTAAAAATCATAATTTCATTAAATAAAACCTAGAACTATAAAAACCCCTAAAACCCTAATAAAACTATAAAACCCCTAAAACCCTAAAACCCCTAAAAACCTAAAACCCCTTTAAGCCCATAAAATCACTAATAACCATAAAAAATCCTAAAACCCAGAAAAAACTGTAAAAATCATACAAAACCCTAAAAACCCCAAAACCTAATAAAATCCTAAAAATTTTGAAAACCATAAAAAACTAAAAATACCTAAATCCAAAAAAAACCACAAAACACCTATAAACCATAAAACCTCAAAAAAGAGTAAAAACACAAGGAAACATAAAATCCATAAAGACTCTAAAAACATGAAAAACCCATTAGAAAATAAAAAACTCTAAAACCCTAAAACCCCATAATAACCTTAAACCCCATAACAAAACCATTAAACACCATATAAACACTAAAACACATTAAAATAACCCAAGACTATAAAATAATAAAACCCTAATAACACTAAAAAACCTTAAACGGCCTTAAAACCCCCTAAAACCTCTAAATACACTAAAAACAAGAAACTGTTAAAAACCTTAAAAAAACTCTCCCAAAGCCTAAAAACCTAAAACCATCCTAAATGACAATAAAACACCTAAAATCAAAAAATGAACACTAAAACCCAAAAAACCTAAAACACCCTAAAAACAATAAAAATCCTAAAATACCTTGAATATCCCAAAAAACATAAAATACCCTAAAAACCCAAAACACTAAAAAAGTCCCAAAAACACTTAAAACCCATAAAGATACTAAAAACTCAAAAATACTCTAAAAATAAAATAATATAACCTAAAACCCTAAAAGAATATAAAATTTTTAAAGTACCCTAAAATCCCTAAAATACCATGAAAATCTTAAAAATCCTAAAGGATAGTAAAACCCAATAAAAACCCTAATTGCTGATAAAAATCCTAAAAACCCTTAAAAAACTAAAAGTTCCTAAAAACACTAGAAACCCATAAAAATTTTAAAACCACCTAAAAACTTAAAACAAAGAAAACTCTAAAATACCCTAAAGGAACCTAATACCATAAAACCCCTAAAGGACCCCAAAATCCAAAAAAATATAAAGGAACCTAGAAACCGTAAAACACTAAAGGAACCTAAATACCATAGAAAACCCTAAAATACTCTAAAAACCTAAAAAACATAAAACCCCAATATAACCCTAAAAGATTATAAAACCCTATAAACCCCCTAAGAGACCCAAAATACCCTAAACCCTAAAAGAACCTAAGAAACCAAAACCCCTAAAACCATAAAAACATAAAACACTAAAACCCAAAAACTCATAAAATCCCTAAACCCCTAAAACCCTAAAACCCCCAAAAAATATAAAACCCATAAAAATATTAAAAACCTATAAAAGGCACTACAACCCAAAACCCTAAAAACCTCGGTTGACCATAAAGGCCCCATATTGTGATAAAAACTCCAAAATATGCTTTAAAATCATTAAAAACCCTAAACCCCCTTAAAACCCTAAAACATTGAAAATAGAAAAATCACTAAAACCCCTAAAACCAAAAAACCTTAAAAAACATAAACCATACCAAAACCCCTAAAAATACTGAAACCCCTAAATCCCCCTTAAAATAGAAAAAGACCCTACAAACCCTTAGAAACCCAAAAAACCGTAAATACGCATTAAAACTCTAAAACACTATAAAAGATCAAAAAAATTATTAGAAACACTAAAACACCCTAGAATACTATAAAAACGGAAAACAACTTTAAAACCCTTTAAAACATTAAAAACCTAAAAACATAAAGAAATCCTAAAAGCCTAAAAATCCTAAAAACCACTAAAACCTCATAAATCCCAAAAAAAAACTTTGAAACACAACCAAAAACCATAAAATAAAACACTATAAAACCTATTTAAAATTATAAAAACCTTTAATCAATCCTAAAACCCCTAAAAGAATCCAAAAACCATAAGAATTCAAAAATTCTCTACAACCCCTAAAAAACCTAAATGCTTTCAACCCCTAAAAACTTTAAAACCTCAAAAACCCATAAATCCTAAAAACCATAAAATACATAAGGAATCCTTAAAACACTAAAAAACACTAAAAACCTAAGAAAAATAAAAAAAAAACATAAAAAATCTTAAAACCTTAAAAACCATTAAAAACTCTAAAAAACACTAAAACCCCTAAAACCTAAAAAACCATAAAAATCATAAAAATACCTGAAAAAACTAAAACCCCTAAAAACCTCTAAAACATAAAAAACATAAAAACCATAAAAACCATAAAAACCATAAAAATATTCAAAACCCCAAAAAACCCTAAAAATAATAATAATCCCTAAAAACACTAAAGACCCCACTAAACACTAAAATTTAAAAATACCCTAAAAAAACCCCCCATTAAGACCCTAAATGCATCAAAAACCCTAAAAACCATAAAAAAAATTAAAAACACAAAAAAAAACCTTTAATGTCCATAAAAACTATAAAACACTAAAAACCATAAAAACACTATACCCACTAAAAAAAATAAAAACCCATAAATACCTAAAAATCGAAAAAAGACTAAAGGTCATTAAAACCCATAATAACACTAAAAACCATAAAAAAACTCATACCCACCCACCCACCCACCCTCCACCATTGAGAACCCATAAAAACATAAAAGGCCCTAATACCATAAAATAACTGAGAAAAACCAAACACCCTTGAAAGACCTTAAAAATACTAAAAAATCTATAATCCCCAAAAATATTCTAAAAACCCTAAAAGTCGATAAAAACCCTAAAAATGTTAAAAGTATCTTAAAATCCAAAAACCCTGAAAAAATTAACAACCTTAAAACCCTAAAAGACCGTCACATAACCGAAAAAACCCAAAAAACTCCAAGTAAACCAAAAAGTGACCTAAAAACCCTAAAAGACCATAATAGCCCTAAAAGAAATAAAGGACCCTAAAAACCATAAAAACCCTATTAGGAACTAAAAATCATAAAAACCCCAAAAAACCTGGAAGCCCCTAAAACCATAAAAACCAAAAACCCCAAAAGGACCCCAAAACCCCTAAAAATACAAAATCTCTCTATAAACCCAAAAATCCCTAAAGGAACCTAAAATCCATAAAAACCCATAAAATATTGCTAATATCCTAAAAAAATAAATATCCCAAAACACCCTAATAGCCATAAAACACCATAAAAATCATAAATCCTCTAAATGACCCTAAAAACTCAAAAAACCCTAAAAGACCCTAAAACCCTAAAACCCTAAAAACCCCTATAAACCCAAAAACCCTAAACCCTAAAGGATTCTAAAATATATAGAAAAATTGAAATACCATAAAACTGAAAAACCCCTAAAACACTATAAAATCCATAAAACCATTAAAACCCCAAAATCCTAAATACCTTAAAAACCCAAAAAACCCAAAAAAAACTAAAACCCAAAATACATAAAAAAACCCCACTAAAACCAATAAAAATCTCAAAAAACATAAAAAACCCTAAACCCCTAAAAAACCAAAAAGAAAACCAAACACCCTAAAAACTCTAAAAATGGGAAACCACCAAAACTCTAAAAATCCATAAAAACCCTGGAAACCCATAAAACCCCAAAATTCCCTAAAAATACAAAAAAAACTAAACCCTAAAAACCCTTGAAACCCTTAAAACCTAAAACACTTTAAAACTAAAAAACATAAAAATATTTAGAACCCCTAAAACCTGACACCCCAATATAACCCTGAAAAACAAAATACCCCTATAACCCCACTAAAAAATTCTAAAAACACCCAAAACCCTAATAAAACTATAAAATACTAAAACCCTACCACTAATAAACCCCTAAAAACACTAAAAACACTAAAACCCCTAAACACCAAGATACCCTAATAATTAAAAAAACTCTAAAATCCTTAAAAACTGACCCCCCTAAAAAACCTTAAATCCCAAAAGAAATGAAAAAAATCCATCAAAAACCTGTAAAACTTATAAAATATCTAAAAATAATAAAAGACCCTAAAACCCCTTAAAACCCTAAAACATATTAAAAACAATAAAACCCAAAACCACACTAAAAATATATAAAAACACTAAAAATCCATAAAACACCATAAAAATACTAGAAAACATATAAAAATTAGAAACCCTTAAGCCCTAAATCCCCCTAAAAACCTTAAAAACTACAGAAACCCTAAAAACCCCCAAGAAGAAAATTCGAAAAGAAATATGGCAGCTCGGGCGCTCCTGGCGATTCTTCTCCCCTGCGATGGCGGTTTCCCCTCAGGTTGAAGGCGATGGCAATCGAAGCTCCCTCCTATCTCTACGGGGGAGGATCCTCTCCCTGATGATTTCTCATCGCTCTCTTATTCTGATCTGTTACCCGCCTTCCCACGAACGGTGCTTGGCCCGAAGGTTCCGGAGTTCTTCGATGGCTGCCCTCAGCTTCCTCTCTCAATTCGGGAGTTCACTGAGGTAGCGGATCTCCACCGATTGACTCTGGTTGCAAGATTTCCGAAGCGGCGACCCCCGGTGGTCACCTTCGACAGGTTCGTTATGGCTTCTTGGAATCTTAGGGCTCGCGTGACTGTGGGCCTGCTCGACAGCTCTCATATCATGGTTCGGTTTGTAACGGAGGATGATCTAATCCTTGCCTGGTCAGCGGCTCCTCGGTCATGCAATGGTGCTCGATTCTCCCTCTCTAGATGGAGCTTTGATTTTCATATGAAGTGAAGCTCCCTGATTGCTGCTACCTGGGTGCGTTTTCCTGAATTTCCACTCCCCTTTCAGAATTTCTCAATTATTTCGATGCTTGGAAACCTGGTGGGGCGATTCCTATATGTGGATAGTAGGACGAGGGCCCTCTATCATCCGGTTGCTCCAAGGGCTTTTGTCGAAATTGATGCGTCGAAACCCCCTGTGGACTCTGTCTGGATTGCTGTGGGAGAGGAGCTCAGATGGAGACAATCTGTTGTCTTTGAGCAATGGCCAGTCTTCTGCTCTTCGTGCTGGAGCTTTGGGCACAATGACCATTCTGGAATTTGTTCTGGCTCTTCTAGGGGTGGTGAATCTCTGTCTGCTGGTGGGAGCGGCCTCCCTCGGGTGGAGGTGAAGGGTACAATTGTGGAGGTTTCTCAATATGTGGCTACTGATGTGCCCTGCTCGTCTCCTCTATTGGCTGGAAATGGGTTAGAAATCTCTTTGATAGATTCGGGTGGCTTCTTGGTGATTCTGGAAGCAAGCACCGGTGTCCCAGGTAATGCTGTTGAAGATGAAGTCATGCTCACTGAGGGAGGAATTCATGGCTCTGCTAAAGGTGTTCACGGGTCTGGTGAAGATATTAGGAAGCAAACTGAGATAGATAGGACAATTGTGATGGATGTCTGGCCAGGAAATGTGAAAAATTACTGCAAGGATCTAGGATGGGATGACACAACTGGCTCAAAGGTTGATGAGAATGCTGGTGGATCTGCTCTAACGGATGAGGCTCTTGTGAATGTTTCTAAGGCTACAGGTTCGGCTGAGCCAGCTATGGGTGGGGTACGGGTGGAAGATTCTGCAAAGGAGGATGTTGTTGCTCAGGAAACCAGGTCTGGAGATGACTGGATTTCATGCTCAGCTGAGGAAAAGCCCATACTGGATAGGGATATAGACTGGCGTGATTCCCCGCTAGTCCTGCATGGGTATCCTGGCGTGGGGGAACCTGGCATGGGGCCTGGGTTATCATCCCCCTATGACGGCAATGCTGAGGACCTTCCTAGTGACCAACTCTGATATGCTGGTGATGCTGGTGGCCCTTCCATGGACCTGCAGAGGGCGATGATCCTTCATGATGTTCTCTCTGCTGAAGACTTTTGTGTGCAGCTCCATGAGATGGTATGGGTTGAAAGGGAAAGGTTCCCTCTTGAAGGTGAGGTAAGGAGGCTTGGGGAGAGGCTTGCTGACACTGATCGACGGATAAATACGGCTATGGTCACATAAAGGGAGAAAAAAATCAGCGGAGGTGCTGAAGCTCCGGAGCCAGAAAGCAAGAAGGGCAAGGCACCATTAGCCGCTAGTGATGGAGGCAATGGAACAAAGATGTCTGCTGCGGGAACATCCTCTACCCCACCAAGACGAAGAAGGAGGAGGGATTACTCTGACCTCCCACACCCAATGGAAACTAGGGCCTCCTCACGAGCTGTCAAACTGAATCTAAAGGTTAATAAGCGAGAGAGGCCTTATTTTTATGCTGAGCAGGTAAAAGATATGGAGAAGCTGCGGTCCAGACTTGGCATGCAAGAAGATTTTGACTCTGGGTGGGACTCAATGGACCAGGGTGATGAATCCGATTTTAGTGTTGCTGATGATGGCGGTGGCTTTGGTGTTGGCATGGGGTTTCGTGATGCGGAGCTCGAGGATTTTGGCGGCGATGTTGACTGACCTTCTCTCTGTGTGATTTTCTTTTGGTCACTGTGTCCTTTTTGGTCTTGCGCTTTGTTTCTTTTTTTCTTTCCTTTTGTGGCCCTCAGGCTGAGGTCGTAAGGGGTTTTGGGTGTGGATTGATTGATCCCTCCCCTCCCTTGTCTGCAGTGTATGTATCCTTTGTTTATAAATTTTGGGGGGTTCTGGGAATAGCCTGGACCCGTGCCTTCTTTGCCTAAAAACCCCCAATACCTTAAAAATCATAGAACCCCTAAAACCATAAAAATCTTAAAAAAACCAAAAAAATATAAAAACTCTGAAAATAAAAAACAATCTAAAATAGCAAAAAGATTCCTAAAACCATAAAAAAAACAAAAAACTTTAAAAACAATTAAACCCCTTAAAAACACTTTAAACCCATAAAACCCCAAAGAAAACCCTAAAACACAAAATCAAAAAGAAACCCATACATACCCCTAAAACCATAAAAACCCTACAAAATCTAGAAAATTATAATAACCATAAAAACACTTGAAATACTTAAAAAACCCAAAAACAATAAAACCCATAGAAATACAAAAACCTTAAAAACCATAGAAACCTCAAAAACCCATTAAAACCCTAAAAAATTTAAACCATAAAAATAATAAAACCAATAAAAATATAAAAATCATAAAACCAATAAAATCCTAAAATATCCATGAAATAATAAAAATAATAAAACCCATAAAAAACAAAAATTATAAAAATAATAAAACCCCCTAAAACCCATGAAAAACTGCCTAAATATCTGAAATAACTTTAAAAAAACTAAAATCCCTAAAATTACTTAAAAACCCTTTAAACCATAAAAATCCTAAAAATCCATAATAATCTAAAAACACTAAAAACACAAAAAACCCCAAAACTCCCTAAAAACCCTAAAACCCATAAAACATCTTAAAACATCTGAATCCCCTAAAAATCCGAAAACCCTAAAAAATAATAAAGTACTCTAAAATACCTAAAAAGAACAAAAAACATTAATAAAACTGAAAATATACAAAACTATAGTAAACCCAAAAAATGTTAAAACCCCAAAGAAACATAAAAATCCAAAGAAAACCCCAAAAACCATAAAAATCTTAAAAACCCTTAAAACCCTAAAATAATAAAAAACCCTAAAAACCCCTAAAACTCTAAAAACAATAAAAATCATAAAAAAATTAAAATCTAAAATAACCTAACACCCTTAAGAACTAAAATCCCTAAAATCCTTAAAAACCTAAAAAAATCATGTAACACTAAAAATCATAAAAAACCCTAAACCCTCTTAAAACCAAAAAACCCTAAAACCCTCTTAAAACCAAATAAAAACTTCAAAACCCCTAAAAATTATAATAATAACCTAAAACACTAAAAGTCCCTAAAAACCCAAAAAACATAAAAAAATAAAAAACCTAAAAACCCTTAAAATTTTGAAAACCAAAGAAAAATAAATAAAACACTAAATCCCCCTAAAATGCTTAAGATTCCTTAGAAACCAATAAAACCACTAAAAACACTAAAAACACTTAAAATCCTAGAAACCCTAGAAACCAAAAAACCAAAAAACACTAAAAACCCCTAAACCCTAAAAAGTAAATATAGCTCTAAAAATACATAAATACCATAAAACCCATAAAACACTAAAACCCACAAAAACCTACAAAACCCCTAAACCCTAATAATCTATAACACCCTTAAATACCCTAAAACCCTAAAATTATAAAGAAACCTAAAACCCTTAATGCATAAAACCCTAAAAACACAAAATAAACTCTAAATACTCAATAAAACCTTTAAAACCCACTGAAAATAGCTATAAAACCAAGAAAAAAAATAAAAAAGCCCTAAATTGTTAAAAACAATAAAACCCAAAAAAACCTAAAAATTCTAAAGCACCCATTAGAACCCAAAATCCTACAAAACTATTAAAAAATACAAAGAATAACCATAAAAAACTAAAACCCCTAACGAATATTGAAATCCCCTTAAAACCATAAAAAACTAAAACCCCTAACGAATATTGAAATCCCCTTAAAACCATAAAATAATTATACAAACCCCTTAATCATTTACCATATACCATAAAACCTATACCCTACACCATATACCATAAACCATGTAGCCTGAAACTTACAATCCACACCATAAACCTTAAACCTGACACCCTAAACCCTATACCATGTACCCATATCCATATATCCTACATCCTAATTCCTAAACACAAAAATCTCAAAAATAACACTAAAAATCCCTAAAAAGAATAAACAATCCCAAGGTTCCGAAAAAAAATTAAAAACCCTTGAAAACAATAAATATCTCTAAAAACATTCAGTACCCTAAATCCCAGATAAATTATGAGACCTCTAAAATCCCAAAAATACCCTAAGAAACCTTAAAAATTTATAAAATCTCCAAAAACCATATAAATATTAAAAACCATAATAAACCCTTGAAACCCTAAAAACCTAAAAACAATAATAACCCCCAAAACCATAAAGCCTTTAAACACCTAAATCCAATGAAACACTAAAAACACTAAAAAAATAAAACCTTAAAACCCCAAGAAAACCATAAAAATCTATAATACTCCTAATAACCCTAAAAACCTTTAAATACCCTAAAAAGAACCTAAACCCCAAGAAACATAAAAACCCTATAAGAACACAAAAAATGATTTAAAACCTATAAAACACTAAAAAACCATAATAATTTAAAAAACTCAAAACCATAAAAACTCTAAAATTTCTACAAACCCTAAAATCCTTAAAAACCTTAAATTATATTAAAATCCCAAGAAACCTAAATACACTTAAAATTGTACAAACCCCTCAAACCCCCTAAATGGCGTTAAAATTTTAAAAATCACAAAGGAAAAAACCATATAAATCCTCAAAAGACATTGAAACACCTGAAAACTTCTTAAATACCCTAAACCCATAAAACTCTTGAAAGACCCAAAAACCTAATAAAATAACATAAATGTTCCAAAAAACCATAGAAGTCATTTAAAACCCCAAAACCATAAATCATCATAAAAACACAAAAAACTCTAAAAGACCCCCAAAATCGCTAAAATGCTAAACGATTATATAACAATAAAAACCCTAAAGTACCATAAAAATACAAAATCCTCTAAACAACCCTAGAATCCCTAGTACCCCTAAAGGAACCTAAAACCATGAATGATCCTAAAAATAATAAAACCCTTAAAAGAACCTAAATCTCCCTAAAGGGGCATAGAAACATTAAAACCCCTACAAACCATAAAACCCAAAAGGTCCCTCAAGTCCCTTAAAACACTAAAAGGCCATAAAACCCCATAAAAACTAAAAATAATAAAAACAGTTGGAAAAAAATCCATCTATGTAATATTGTAGTGTTTTTAGGTTGATTTTATTTGCTAACAAAGAAAGTCTATAGGGTTTTGTTGTTCCTTAGTGTTTGTTAAATTTTTGGGTCAAAATTTTGAAGTATGGAATAAGTGTTGTGAAAGATTTATTTCTAAGTAACATCAATTATTTTTCAAAAATTCATTGAGTTCATGAAGGTTTGGTTTTCTGAAAAGGATTGGTGTTTTGTGAATGTTTAGTGATTCTCAAAATTTCAGGGATTCATGATGGTTTGGAAACTCATAATAGAATATTTCATGAAAGATGGATGAGGTGTAATGTAATGAAGGTAAGTCATGATATTACAAGATGTTTTGTGAATAAAACATTTCCTAGATTTTTTTGAAGAAAGGGAGTTTTAAAAACTTGAATAAAGAGTTTCATGAAATAGTAGTAGAGAGATTGAAATTTTTGTGAGGGGTGAGGCATCTATTAATAGGAGGATACCCCCACATTGGAGATAGTAAGACATAACGAAAATCCAATGGCTCTAAATTCATGAATAATTTTCACTAAAGATTTATTAATGTTATGGATTCAAAAGAATACTAGTTTTATGAAGGAAGTAAGTTTCATGAAATTGAAAATTTCAAAAATAATTTTTTATTTTAATAAAATCATAGAAAGTTTTATGAAATGTTGTGAGTTTCATTAAAGGAAAATTTTAATACACGTTTGAAATTTTTTTCAAATAATTTTATAGTTAAAAAAAGTTTTTGTGAAAGTGAAATTAATGAGAATAGAATGGGATTTCCCAGTTATTCTATGGTAATGATGTATTTTTCAAGTTAATGAAAGTATATCTTCATGATTCTCCAAATTATTTTAAACTATATTTGTTCAAGTAATGAACTGATGGAGATTTAGAAATAGTAGGGAGCAGGATTTAGTTGAGAGAGGAGTGAACTTTTAAATTGTGAATGGTAGTGAACATGGAGTGATAGAGAGTAGACCAAGAACATTATAATATAAGTATACATTAGTGGATTTTTTATATAGGAAAATTTATTCTGTATGCCCCTTGGATGTATCCTAGTGTGGGTGAACCAAGTAATATTCTCTTGTCTTGTGCATACATTTTTTTATACTTATACTTTTCTATAGAAAAGAGAGAGAAGAGAAATTTGTTTAATAACAGAACAAGATCTGATGGGAAATTTTTTTTAAGCATTCAAACCCTGATTCACCCTCTATCAATGTATTTATCCTAGTTGGGATAACAATTATTATCAAAGGGAAAGGTTAATATAAACAATTCTCTATCAGTGGTTTCAATGTGGATTGTTAATTAAAAATGGATTTTGATCTTTGATGAAAAAAAATCAGTTTTAGAATAATTAAATGCAAAAATATATCACATTATTATGCATGGATTTCTTTACAGTTATTATGTATGGTATTTTTTCAAGTGTATACAGCGGAGTTATATCATAAGCATACTTAAAGAAACTGGATTTTGATGAAAAATGAATCAGTTCCTTAAGAGGATATATAACAAACACAATCTACATGGAGGTGATTTAATGTAGGTCCACACATTCCATGTGAGAAATTATATTAAATATCTATAAAGTTGATTCAAAATTCATAGACAAAAAATTATACATTATGTGGAAAAAATATGAGGGCCTGAGAATGCACCCTGATGAGTCTGTACACATTAGTTCTGCATAATAAAGATACAAAGGAGAGTAAATTGGATAGTTTTCACAATACTCGTGTTGTATATAATATGATAAATATCGATAATGATTATGTGGAAAATGGAAGTCCAAAGAGGTGGCATTCATGTCCATGAATAAGATCACTATTGAATATGGATAAGAATAAGAATATATAAATGATGTTATTTCATTCTTCTTCTCAATTATATAAATAGTAAATGTAAAGTTCTAAGGGAAAATACCACTCACATGATTTATATGTGGAAGGGTTGGAAATATTATAGAAAGTTGACCAAATATGTTTGAAATGATAACGTATTTCACAGATATATTACCTTGAATAAGCCTTTAGGCTATGTGAAAGGTAATTAACATTTTAAGAGAAACTTATTTAAAAAGAACAATCTTCTTTCATAAGAAAATAATAGTTCCAAACAATATTATTTTTATGAGATGGAAAACTATAATAATCATGGAGAAAATTATTTGGTGGTAGTTGTAGGAAAATACTAGACAAGGGAATAAAGTGACCATGATCAAGGAAAATTCAAAGAGTTTATCTACAAGATGAATTATAATATTATCTTGAGGAAATATATTTTTTTAGCACCTAAAATGGAATAAAATATATTTTTTCATGATTCCAAACTCTATATACAGTAGTAAGAAGAATAAAATTCTAAGTTCAAGGAAGAAATTGAAAATCTTGTGTCTTCAATTCCCAAGAACTCAGAGAAGGTCGTTGAGTGTAATATAAATTTTGAATAATAGAAAATGAGTGATTTACTCTTCTATTAACACATAAAAAAAATAAAATGTATCAAATAAATTGAAGAGTAATATATCGACCCGTGATGAAAATTAGAATATTAAGAGAGACTCGTGACTCCTAGTATGACATCAGGAAATTAGATCACTCGGGTTAAAAAATATGGAAGTGGATCATAGACATTGAGAAAAAAATCATCATATCAAAATTACAAGGCTAGTATAGTTATCAATCAAAAAAATAGTTATTATTATTAATGCCAGACCATAATCACACACTATGAGTTTGAAAATTTATTTGGGAAAAAATCAGAATCAGAAGGTTTAGATGATCTAAGGAAATTTTGGTTCTTTAATAATGAATCCCTAGAATTCACCTCTCATTATCTATTATTTATATGGAAATATTAGACATTCTAAAAATGTATACCCCATATACAAAAGGTATCAAAGGGAATAAGAGAAGAAAATAAAGTCACCTAGAGTTAAATATTCCATGAAATATTTTGATTTTAATTGTTTCTAGTCTAGAGGATTCCAAAATATGGCCAGATATTGCTCATAAAAAATTCCATGTAATGTTAAAACATAGACCTAAAGTGGTCATAACCAGAAGATCAATGAATAATCGAATGAGATGAAAACATAAAATCAATTTAAGAATCTATAAGATGAATTTGTTCTATCATACTCTGAGAACGACCAAGAATATCAATCTAGAATAGTTAAGGGGTCAATGACATGGATAAAAAAGAAAATATCTAATTGGGTAGTTAGTACAATGATTTAATTTAATCATTAGATCGTTATGGTTTACAAATCCTTGGAAGTGGATTGACATCCCATATGATGAGAAATACAACTCTTCTAAAAGGAATCAAATATTAAAAAGGAATGTTTTTTTATATTAGTAAATGATGAAGGCCTGAAGATTATTATATTGATAAAATCCAAATTTAGGGAAAAAGATATGGAACATGTTAATATCTTGGATACCGAAGGTCTCAATAATAACTTTTTAAGTGTCAATCAATTTTTTGAATTTAGTCACGCAATAATATTTACCAATACGTAGTGTATAATAAAGGGAGAATATAGTAAAACTATTTGATAGGGAAATCACATAAAGTGGAATCTCTACCATGTGAGTGGAGAAGAAGACATGTGCTTTCTATCCAATGAAGAATAAAACATATTACGGCCTAAACAACTTTTCAATCTATGCAAACCATCCATGGAAGAGCTTGTCAAATGTGATGAATCTCGATATCTCTCCAAGATATCACAGGATCTTGCTCAAATGCATAAATATTTTTTACAAAGGAAGATTATATGAAAATTATTCAATGAAAAAATCAACAATAGTTCTTGAATTTAATCATGTAGTTGTGTGTAGGTCAAATTTCACCAAAATCCATTGATGGGAATAGGTATTATTATTATTTTATTGGTGATTTCAGCTGCATGGCATGGATATTTTTCATATTCCACATGTATGTCATGTTCAATTTCAAAACATAATATTGTAGTGATGACAAATGGATGATTAGATAGAAGATTACGATGTTTCGAACTGATAATGGTACACAATTTAAAAATAGCTACATGGAGGATTATCTAGAGAAACATGAGATAAGACACCATGTTTCAACAATGAGAACACATAAACAAATGGAGTGGTTGTGAGGAGAAATTATATAATAGAAAACATGTCCAGAACAATTCGTATTGAAAAAGAACCAAGAGAGATATTTTGGAAGGAATCATTCTTCGCATCATTCTACATATAAAATATGTATTTTTTTGTTATTGAAAGAATAAAATACATCATAAGATCTATGGTATGGTAAAATAAAACATTAAAATACTTTTAAATATTTTGATGTAAGTTTTTAATTATCAATAAGGAGTAACACATAAATTTTGAGTCTCATGGAGATTAGTGGATATACCTTAGTTACTCAAGAAAATGAAACTCATATAAATTATTCAACAGGTGGATAAGAAAATTAATTAAAATTAATTATTTCTCTATAGAAGAAAATGAAAAAAAATATTCAACGACATAGTAAATTGTTCCATGATTATAGTGATGATAATATAATCACGTTAGTGGTATTTTAGGTGGAAAATTATAATTCGAAAGAAAATAATAATGATCAGTAATAATTATTAAAATATATATCTTCATGAAAGCCAAAGAGTTGAGCAGAAATTGATAAGAAAATCATTATTAGTGATTAGGCGGTGCTAGTTTAAATAATAAATTGGAAGTTTTTATAGCAGGAATAACTTATATATTAGTTAAAACTGAACTATTTTAAAGAAGTAGTTGGATATGATAATTGGGTTCATGCTATGAATGAAGATCATGAAAAAATTGAAAATAATTAGACATGGAAAATTGTTTCTATATTGGAAGATAAAAATGTAATTTGGACCAAAAGGGACTTTAGAAATAAACTAAACAAAGATAGAATGTCAATTCGGAACAAGGCATTCCTAGTGTGTGAGGGATACTCCCAGATTGAATTAATTGATGTTGATAAAATATTTTTACATGTTTTACGTTTTGAGAATATTCTTCTATTATTCACTATACCAGTTCAAATTATTTTCCAAATTTTCCAGATAGAGGTTATGTAGGAATTTCTAAATGGGGTTCTAGAAGAATAAATGTACAAAAAACATCCATATGAATTTCTTATCCATGAATATTAGAAATAATTTTACCTATTCAAGAAGGAATTATTTGTATTAAATAAGGCATCGATATCATGGTATTCAAGACTTGATTAGTATTTGAAGAAGCTTAGTTTTCAGTGTTGTGGATTTGACTAAAATCATTATATCAAACATGATAGTAATAAAAGGATGATGGTTCTTGTGTATGTTGATGACATAATATTTCATGGGTCATATAAATCACATTTAAATATGTTTTCATAATTCATGAAAAGTAAGTTCTAAAGGTCAATGAAGTGTGAACTAAAATTTTTCTCTTGTTTTATAGGTGATGAAATAAAGAAATAGAACATTCATTTTTCAATCCAAATATACCAAGGAGGTTCTGAGAATATTTTAAATGATTTATTAAAAGGAAATGAAATCTATGGTTTCTTCCCATATGAAAATATTGTGAGATGATTAAGGAAAAGTAGTTAATATCATAGAATATTAGAGGTTTATTGGAAGTATATTACACTTAATAGTGACATAAGACAATATATTTTTCCAAATGCCAAGTATCATGTTATCAAATAAATTATAATTAAATACACTTACTTACAATATAAAAGAACTATTTTATATATCTAAGGCATAGAGTATTTTAGTTTTCTTTACAATGAAAAATATCAACAAGATTTATTGTGATATACAGATGCATATTGGGTTGGTTAAATAAATAATAGAAAAGACTATCGAATTTCATTGAGAACCACCAAAGATAAATATATTGAAACTACTAAAAATTGCATGTAGTTATTGTGGATGAAACATCAATATAAAGATATGGGAGTTTAAGTTAATTACCCATTTGGATTCCATTGTGATAATTTAAGTTCTATAATTATTATTAATAATCAATTATATCACTCATGATTAAAGAACTTTAAAAAATATATGATTTTATCAAGGAAAAGGTGGATAATGGGCTTGTGAAGTAATTTTATGAACCTAAATAACTATATATTATATATATTTTGATAAAAGACTTTCCCAAGGAAGGATTGGACCATCATCAATTAGATCAAGGAGTACAGTCAACTCCCCACACTCAGACAAGTGAGGATGTGGGACACACTCTCTTGTAGGTATGGTGTTTTTTCATGTGTGCTGATATGTGATTTTACCATGTTGTAGCCATAAAAGAGAAACCTTTGGTTTCATTGAAAAGGTGTAAAAATGATTTAATCAAGGAAGGGGATAAGTTGATAGGGGGATCATCAAAGTATGAGGAATTTTAAATTTGATGACACTAAGGATGATCAATAAAAGGTTATATATCATTGCTGATGGGGTTTGTGATAAAAATAGTTGACTATTTTGGGAATGAAGTGATCCATTTATGAACTTTTCATGTTACTCTTATTTTTTACAATAATCATAGCTCATGTGGGTTTAGAGAGTGTGTTGAATAATTCTTTAATCCCTACATGAAATCATAAGAATATAATTTTGTTAGAAGACGAGCAATACTTTAAAGGGGAGTCCATGGGTGAAGAGTTTTCAACAAACCCAAAGGGGGAATCAACTAAAATATTAATTTATACAATAGATAGTAAAACCCATGGTATATCTTATACCAATAGTTTTCCAAACTGTTGGGTGATATGGTGTGGGTACAAGCCTATACCAATGGTTATTCATCAACTATTGGTATAGGCCACTGGAAATTACACTATACCAATAGTTTTTTATAACCATTGGTATAGATATCTAGAAATAGGTTTTCAACCATTGGTATAGATCATGAGACTTAAAAATATACCAATGGTTTATAAATTTTTGGTATAGAGTTCTACCAATGGTTTGTTGATAACAGTTGGTATATATATCTACCAATAGTTTTTAAACTATTGGTATAGATCATGAGAATTAAAATTATACCAACAGATTATAAACCATTGGTATAGAGTTCTCAAAAATTCTAAATAGCATACCCCACTCATTTTTTCGAAGGACCTCCAATATTCAACACAAATCCCTCCCCTCCTTTTCACGAAGCACAAAAATCTACAAAAATAGTAAAATACCATATCTAGAATTTAAAAAACTAATATAACACCATAAAATACACTAAAATATAATGTACATAATTCAAAAAAAACTAATGGATACAATATACTGAATAATATATTATTAATTTATATTTTTATAATTCATTCATATAAAATTATTCATGCTATCGTTATGAGAAAAAACCATAATGGAAGGCAAAACATGCCACTTGAGTTCAAATTTTATACCTTTCCAAGGAAAGTGAAACATTCTTGACACATATATAGTTTATGAATTTCAATTATAGTATACATTTTTTCATATTTTTTATTTACCTATGGGACATATATCAATTTGTTCAAAAATAATAACTTTTGATCGTAATAGTACAAGCACAGAAAAATAATAAAAATCAACATAAATGTAAATAGTATAATCTGAACTCAATAGAAATAATATAATATTCCTCTAAAGTAATCCACTGTGATCAATTAATATTTTTAACTATTTTAGTGACACATGTGGTTGAATAATTAACATTAATTATGTACATATGTGGGGAAGGATGGGATAAACATCCAAACTATAATCAATCCTTTTCAACCTTGAAAGGTAGGGATATCATTCGAGAATGGAACCCTTGAATGTTTTCTATACATTTAATTTCATTGAATGAATGATTTAAAGTGTTTAAATGTGTTCCTTGTAAATAAGAATCATTTGGGTTGGTTGATAGTATAGTGGATTATCCTTATTTTTAAAAATTATGAAACATCCCAATCCAACTAGCATAAGTGTTGATTGAGACTAGTAGTATAGTGTGAATTTAGGCATTCCTCATACTAGTTTAATTATTGAAAAAAACTCAAAATAATAAATATATTTAGAGGATTCATAACATCCTTGTGACTCTCCTCAATTAAATATCAAAACTCTATTTGGAATATGTCAGAATCTATTTTCTTAACTCCTTATAAAATCCCAGATAAAGTTTCCCCTTGTGAAACCTAAAAAGTATTTAAAGGAACTTCTTCTAAAGTTATTAAAATCTCATCATTTTGAAAAACCAATATAGTGTATTTAATTTAATTAACTCATATGTTAATTAATTAATCAATCCAATGTACAAAAACATTAAGGATTCTATTCTCCATTTTATACTAACTAACTTAATGGTATTGTAAGATGTTAAAAAACATATCCAATACTAACACTCACACCATACACTTTCATACATCCTGGATGAACTTTCATACATAATGTTTTTAAATTAAAATTCCATCATACCCTGAGTGATAAAGAACTACATAAAATGAAATGAATCTGAGCACCCCTAAACCTGCAATGCACCTCAAAACTACCTACAATGAAACGAATCTGAGCACCCCAGCACATGCAATTCACCTCAAAACTACCTACAATCCGATCATAATTCACCACCTGCAAACAAAACAACCAGAAATGTCATCCCCCTACAATAACAATATCAAAACATAATTCAGTTTCAATCAAAACTACCAAAAATCCAAAAAAAACATAGTAAATAATGAAACTAACTTCCCACTATAATCAAAAAAACAAATAGAACATGATCAAAATGAAATGAAACCATCAAAACATCCTCAACAAATTTAACCTAAAATAAAACCAATAGACCATCCTTAAATACCAAAAAAACCAATTTAGAAATAATGATAATAGAAAAAAATCAACTAATTCATTTAATCAATGATAAAAAACATAAAAAATATCACATATATATTCAGTTGCAAAAAAAACATAAAACATCAAATGTCATAAATATCAGTAAAAATGAAATAGATCAATTCATCCCTTATCACCATAATTATAATCATCATTATCATCAGCCTCATCCTCATTATCATCCCCATCCACATCCTCATCCCCATCCTCATCCTCATCTGCATCATCAACCTCATCCTTGGCCTCATCCTCAACCTCAACCTCAACCTTAGCCTCATCCTAAAACAGGGAATCTTCTTTGACCCCATCCCCTCCACCAACATCACCAGGAACATCCTCATATCAACCACCACTAGGACTCCCACTTGGTGGAATATATAAAGAAATCATCAATGAAATTATTAATCACAAGCCGCAGGTGGTCTCTAGTGGAAGTGATGGACATAAAACTTCCATCAGTTTCATAAATTCTATATCCTCCCATTGATTTTGTTCTTACAATTATATGAACCATTTTTTTTCCTTTTTAGCCTTATCCTCAGCCTATGATGCTCAGGTATTTTCCTTTTCCAACTTATTGGTACAACAATTGGTACCTGAAGTGGGCCAATACCTCATTGAGACTATACTCTTCCTAGGTTGGCATCGTACTCTACCATGGCGCTCATCTCCCGAAAAATGATGTAAGTGATCATTTGGCCTAAAATTTTCAGGCTCTTGGGCATCAAGAGCCTCCAAATAATCATATTTAAAATATAAACATACTACTAATTTACAAATTAAATATTAAAATTTGAAATAAAAAAAAGTAAAAATTATAATCTATTGCTATGTCGGTTCAATAACTGCACTTCCATATTTTTTTCTTCTCAAGAAAAATAGTTTTTATGGAGGTATATGTACAACAATATTCATTACCTCTATCTTCAATGACATCAAATGTGGAAACCATAATTTAAAATATTTTTCTAATAATGCATTTCATATCTAAAATCAAATGGATATTAATTTTAAATGAAGCTGAAAAGAAAAACATATGAAAAAAGAATTCATGTTGGTCTAATTCAATTTTGTTTTATTATTATTGGTTTACTTTAATATTGTTTAATTTAGATTAGTTTATGATTGTTCAATTTGATTCTGATCTGGTTGAGTCATTTAGGCCAAGTTAGATTGATTTGATTCAATTAAATTTTCATTTAATTGGTTAGATTTTATTTGTTTCAATTTAATTATATGAAATATTTTTTTAATTGTTATACAGTTTGATTCAATTCAATATAATTCTATTCAGTGTGTCTTATTTCAATAAAATTTGGTTCTATTGGATTTTTGTTAGTTTTAGTTTTTTTAATGAAAATATATTCCTTTATAAATAATTTAATTTAGTTTACCTCTATATGAATTAGTATAGAAATTTTTATTTGGTTAAATTATGTTTAGAAATTCGTGGGTACTTTATTTTAGTTCACATCTATTTGAATCTATTTGGTTTAATTCAATATTATTTAGTTATATTTGATTTGGTTAGATTCCTTTAGGTTTCTTTCAGTTCTATTTGTGCCATGTAGTTTCAAATAAATTTGGTTCAAATATATTTTATTTATTTAGGTTTGATTCAATTCTATTTAGTTTAGTTTAGTGTGGTTTGGGTTGATATTCAATCTCCACAACTCTTCCAAAAATTTATAAATGGAATGAAATATAGAGGAAACAATGGAAAGTGAAATTCCAAAAGAAAAATTATAAATGATTGTCCTACATACTTCCTCTCATGTTCTGGTATCGTAATCTACCCCATATTGTAGAGGTATTTCTTAGCATCAATGTTTTTTATTTTTTCTTGGTGATTACTAAGTAAAATTAAATAAATCAAAATAATTTATTAATAAAAAACATTATTATTTTCATTTAAAATAGTCAAATTTTATTAATAACATGAACGTGGTATTTGTCCAATGATTAATCATTTATTGATAATGTTTTATCATAATATCCTCTAACATAGGTGTGTCCTCTAAATCAATGCCAACTCTAGCATGCCAGCCAATATACAACTCATTCTTATCACCTCTCTATAGCTCACCTAATTCTATGAGCCATGAAATCCTCACAACCTCACAATTATGAAAATAAATATGAATATGATGCTTAAATATTAATTCATATAAACATAATAATAATATTAAATTATATCCATATTATTTTTTACCCATATTTTTGCACAATAATTTTCTTTTACTTCATTTAGAAGGTGTCTCTATGATAGTGGACTGATGGGAATAATGTCGGAATTATTAGAAAGCATCGCCAAAAAAATACTATATTTCCACTCTATTTTTCTGACCATTTGGTTGTATTCATCGTATTCCACCATCAACTACATGTGGCGGTTCCACACCAAATGCATGTGTGTATGTCCATCTCGCCTATCGGTAGATCTAGCTATTATAGAACAAAAAAATTAAATTATATCAATACTTATTATAAAGAAAATAAATTATAGTAAAAATTTTATTTGGATTCTATAAATATTCCTATTTAATTCTGATCAATAGGAATCACTATATCCATAGGCACTGATGAAACATCACCCTATATAGATTCAGTAAGCGTCAAAGAAGAAGGAATATAGAAGGTCATAGAGAATTATGTAGAAGAAAAAAAGATGGCATGGTTTCCTGGCCAAATGAATGATATGCATTTGGAGTAGGAATAATTTTCAAGTATAGGAAATATGGGTGAGGAGGCTAAAATATAAATTCTGGTGAAAATTTGGGTGGACTAAATATCCCATGCATCCCTAATGGAACAACCAGATCAGAATGTGTGGTAGATGATATGTCAACGGGGGGATAGGGTATAATCGGGTATACTGGCTAGAGAACCTAGCTCAAGTACCCCACCCCCTCCATATCATTAGCCTCAGTACTGGGACCACGAGGCTTCTCATAGAATAAATGGTGCCTAAGTGGTGGATCCTACATAAAAGTTTAAAAAAATTAGTCACGTGAAATTATATGTTATTGACACACGCACACACACATATATATGTATATTTGAAAAAAATACCCACAACAAGCACTAATGGAGGAACGCCCATCTCAGTCATTTGAAGATTGTTTTCTTTCATCCTTTTTCTTCAAATCACCACAATGGGTTTCATTTCCTACATTTCAAAAAATGAAATTAATTAGAAATTGATAACTAATGTGTAACCCAAATAAATGGATGATGAGACTAATACAAGATACGTAGAGAAAGAATAGAAAGAATTTTAAATTTAGTGAGAAGAATATCAAAATAGAATACATGTCATAGAATAATGAATATTCTTAAATTATCTTGTTTAGAATAGGTATGATATAAATTTCATCTATTTTAAATTATATCCAATTCAATTTTAGGTAGGTCATTTGTCCATTTTTTTGTCTTACATCATTTGGTTCATTTTTTGTGAATATATTATGTCATTATTTTGTAATTATTTCTCTTTGGACATTTAGTTCAATTTTTGTGAATTGATTAAGTCATTTGTTTGTTTTAATTTATTTTAATTTATTTTGATCATATTTTGGGTAAGTTAATTTTTTCATTTTTGGTTAGTTCGTTATTTTGATTTGTTTTTATTTTCATATCAATGAGTTTAATATGTCCAATTAAATTACGCTTTTTTTGTTCTAATTTAATTTTTTTAGTTGTTTTCGGTTTTATAAGTTTGAATATAGTTCAATTAAATATTAGAAAATATATCTCAAAGAAAAATACAACCAATAAATATTTATAATGAACATGAATGTCATGTTGGATACAAAAAAAATATAATAAATAAGAAATAAATTTGAATAGTACCAACCTTAATAACCCATGTCAAGATAAACCAAAAAATAACTTAGAACATAGATAGATTATTCTATATATTTCCCACCACAACTTCAGGTCCCCAATCAACTCTGAAAATTGAGCCATTGAATTCATATAAATTAACAAATGGATCAGGGGAAATGGGAGAATATATGGTGTCAATTCCATCATTACCATCACTGAAAATATGTCTTATAATGACTTCAATAATGACACTAAACTCAAGTCAAAGAATATCTTTTACATTAAAAACTTGTTTCTCTATTGATGCGAATACATATGGTTCATCATTAGAAAGGGTGTGAGTCATGTCAATAACTCGACATTCACAATCATAAATAAATGTGCCCTACCTTTTCATCAAATCAAACCACTAGTGTTTCAATATAGTGACTTGAACATGATATTAATGATCTAATATTATAAAATTTTCAATGACTTCATAATAACATACACTTTCAAATTGAGGTCTACCATCAGATTCATTTGAATAACAGTCTATTGTAGAAGTTACTACAAAACCATCATGTTGTGTTCTCATGTTCTTTTTTAGTTCAGTGATAATAAATTTGTACCCATTGATCGCAATTGATTTGCTGTCACGAACCTTGGTATTTGGACCAAAATACAATGATATTATTTCCTCAGAGACAAAGTTAGTAGGCAAAATCAATACCTAAAAGATAAATGAATATTAAACTTAATAAAATATTACTTTTATTAATTTATTATAGTAATATTTATACATTCAATTTCAACCAAGAAGAAAACTATTTGATATTAAAATTATCTATCCTTCTCAAATATAAGGAATGATTCTTTATATTTATCATTAGTTTATGTTCTTTGTAGATAAAATTAGAAATATTTTAACAGATATGTAAAATTACATGATATGAGATAAGATATATGCGTTCTATTTACACACTTGATGTAGTCATCGAAAAAATCATAGTTGGAAAAAATAGTGTGATGTGCCACCACCCACTATTCAAGGCTTAATGTCATCAATGTATATGATCTGAGAATTAGCCCTATTTGAGAAATTGATGGAAAACAATGTTAAATTTTCTCAAACTATTCTTCTTCATTTATCATTTGTCTATTCATTTTCTTAGTAATGTTAGATAAATATATTGAGAAAAAATCCATACATTATTGAGCCAAGTAACCAATCAAGATAGAACCTTTGGGGTAAGTCCTATTTCAGACATAAGAATTCTATGTGTACATATTTATGTTATTTGGATACATCCAATGAAAAGAAACAGGTCCTTTGAGAAGTATTTTAGTTGGAATATGTAATGTTAGACACATAATGCATGTGAAAAATTATGGAGTAAATATTTCATATAACTCACATTAAATTAATGGTGCCTCTGACAACATTTTTTTAAAAGACTTGTAGAACTTATTATAAAAAATATATAAAAAATGGAATAACTGAATAACTTTCACCCTTACATTATTGGATAAAATATGATGGACTGTTATTGGAATCAACTCATGCAAAATGATGTGATAATCAAGAGTCTTCAATGATTTCAAATTCAACTCTTTTCTATTGACCCATTTTGATATGTTGTTTGAATATCCATCAGGAAAATTAATATTCTCTAGTACTTCCTAGGTTTCATTACATAAGAAGCACATAGAACATGCCATTTATTTTCACTAATACACATAGGATGCAATTATGGTCTGATGCCCCAATCCACTAAGTCACACCAAGGTCTTAAATCATCTTTTGAATTTCCCTTGACATTTAGAAGAATCAAAATCAAAATTTCACATACATTGTTTCCAATTTCCATTATATCTAATAGATGACATAACAAAATGGTTGAGCAATGAGGAAAATCAAAAAAGATATTCCCATTTTTCTGATTGCAACAGGAATAATTTGAAACATGATTCCTCTTTATAAATTTCATTTGACCCTTCTCGAATGAAAAACTGAAATATTGAAATTCATTAAGCTTGGAAATTTCAGACATATGCTAAGGTGGATCATCAGTCTCTATTGTATTTTCAATTCTTCGATGATTATTTATTTATAGATGTTCCATTTTCATGAATTTTAGATGTCTCATAAAACTTAATATACGATGATATTTCAGTCTTATGGATCATTTATTCTTCATACAAACTGGACATCATAGTTTTTCCTTTGTTCTTCATGCAGACATCATTGCATAAATAGGAAAATAATTGATCGTCCAAATAAGGGTAACACACATATGAAATATGTCTTTTGACCATGCATCTTATGTGGGAACACCCACTTCCCAAATAATTTTCAACTCCTTTATTAATGTTTTCATGTAAAAATATATATCATTGTTGGGATTAGATGGGACAGATATGAGAATACTCATGAAAGTGAATGATTTTTCATACACATCAATGGGATAATGTTATAAATGTGTATGAAAATAAGAAATGTGATGTGTGAAGTAAGAATATGCCCAAATAGATGAAACCTATCACATCAAACATACATCCTTATACTACACACTTCAACTACAAAATCTGTATATCGAGTATCAAATCTCTTCTATGAAAATTTATCTATAGGGTGAACCAATTCATCATTATTCGTCTTTATCTCTATATAATTCTATCTCATTTTTATTGATATATCACCATTCATTAAAAGATTCTATATTTTGAGGATTAATGGAAAGTTCCACATTGCTTTCTGTGGAACGTGATATGGTGTTTCATTAACTTTTGGATTCCATCGGGATGTTCCATATTTTATAAAATCATTTCATTCAGTAGTTTCTTCGTAGAATAAACTGCAATCATTTGGGAAATTATGAATTTTTCCTAGAATCAATGTTACTAAACAAAATTTCATGCTATATAGTGGTTTGAGGGAATATATATAACATCTAGAATTAATTCCTTCAATAATATAAAAATTTAATCTGTGGTAGTATTAGAAATACCATACATAGTTTTCCCATAAAATAATATATCTAAAAATTCCATCTTTCTCATTTTACCACATTTTTGTTATAGTGGAATCATATAATCTTCCTTCAATTTCTTCACAATATCAACATCATCATTTTCATTTGACTCATCATGTATTCTCATATGAAATTATTCTTTTTTATACATCCTTTCCTTCTCATTATGATGAATAAATAGAAACCATCCATATAACAAATTCTCTAATCTAGTCCTCTCGTTTGGTCATTAGCATTTTGAGATTCCATTTTCTCCCAATTGTAATACCACACATAGTTTTTTGTATGAAAACTATATTTGGTTATATGGTAGATAACTTCGTCATGGTTTAGCCAAGGTCTTACAAAACAACTATCACATGGTAATTTTACATGACCACTATCTGAAGTACTATCAAATGAAAAACCTAAAAATGTATCCAACATGTTTTGAAAATTACTTGACATCAGGTCTGTTTCATACTTCAAACTTCTATATATTCTGTAAAATAATATTTAAAAGTCATTTTGTAAAAGCAATTCATTAAGATTGAAGTTTAATCAAAGATATATTTAAGTAAAATATAGTTTTTCACATTATATAAAACCATAGATGACACAATACTCTATATGAGAATCATAATATAAAAGAAAAAAAACTATAGATATAATGAATTACTATAAATATAAATCTATGATATTTAATTCAATTATAAATACAATACCATGATATTTGTTGGGTATGTTTATTTTATTTGGATTGGGTCGGTGTATGCCTATTAGGGTTTTATTAAAGATTTTTCAAGTTAGTTCATTTTTATCATTACCCTAAAACACCCTAAACACTCTTAATACCCCCCAAAAACCATTTAAATCCCAAAGGCCCGAAAAACCCATGAAAACTATAAAAACCCTTAAATCCCCTATCAACTCGAAAAAACACTTAAAATACTAAAAGACCATGATAAACCTTGAACCCCCCCCCCCCCCCGCCCAAAAAAACACCCACAAAACCCCAAAAATCTTTAAAACAAAAAAAACCATTAAAAATGATAAATCCATTAAAAACCCTAAAAACAATAAAAAAACCCCTAAAACCCAAGGAAACATTGAAATTTTATAAAAACTTATAAAACATTATAAATCCAAAACAATATAAAAACCCTAAAACACCGAAAAACCCAAAAAAAAACCCATTAAACCCCTAAAGAAACTAAAACTCGTAAAGGAAACTTAAAAACCATGAAAACCCTAAGATTCACTAAAAACCCAAATACAACTTAAAACAAAAAAACCCCTAAAATACCATAAAACCCCTAATACCAATAAATCCTTGAAAAACCTAAAAACCTTATAAAAACTGTAAAAGACGGCTATAAACACATAAACACCCTAAAGCCCCTAAAAACCATCAAAAAACTAAAACCCTAAAAACCACTAAAAAAAATAAATACTAAAAGCCCTAAACTACCCAAAAATCATAGTTTATTTGGAAAAAACCCTAAAAACCCAAAAACCCAAAAAACCATAAAAACATAATCACCATAAAAATTCATAAAACACATTCAAAGAATAAAAAACCCTAAAATCCCTAAAACCAATAACACCATAAACACCCTAAAAAGATGTAAAAACTATAAAAAAACACTAAAAAAACCCTAAAATTCTAAAAACCATTAAACCCCAAAATAACTCGTAAAAAATCATAAGACCCTAGAAAAAATTAGAACCCATAATATTCCCTAAAACCCTAAAAATCCTAAGAAAAACCTAAAAACAAAAAAACTCTAAGAAACCTTTAAAAACCATAAAACCCCCTAAAACCATGAAAAACCCATAAAACCCCTAAAACCCTAGAAAAACCCAATAAATAACACTAAAACGCCTAAAAATCCTATAATACCTTAAAACCCCATAAAAATATTAAAACCCCTAAAAACCATAAAAACCATAGAAACACCTAAAATACCCCCAAAATACCTTAAAATCATAAAAAACCTAAAAAATACAAAAAAAATCCTAAAAACCATAAAAAAAATTATCAAATAACCTAAAACCCCAAAAAAAATAAAAAACCCTAAAAATTCAAAAAATTTATAAGACCCCTAAAATCCATAAAAACCCATGAAATAGCCTAAAACCCTAAAAATAAAAAAATACCCAAAAACCTAAAATACCCTAAATGATCCAAAAAAACCTTAAAACCCCCTAAAAGAACCGTAAAACCATGGCACGCACTAAAACCATTTTAAAAAGAAAAAACCACCCAAAACCCTAAAAACATTAAAACTCCTAAAAGACTCTAAAAATAAACCTAAAACCCAAAATAACTAAAAACCCCTAAAAGAACCTAAAAAACCTAAAATAAACTAAAATTTTTAAAGATATTAAACCCATAAAAAGCTAAAAATCCCCCAAAAAACCTAAAATCCATTTAAAATCCATAATAACCCTAAAAAACACAAAACATATCTTGAAAATCCAAGAAACCCACTCAAGAAACCTAAAACCCTAAACCCCTTAATTTTTTTTGAAACAATTAAAAACCTAACAAATCCCTAAAACCCTTCAAAACCCTAAAACCTATTAAAACCCTAACGACTTTAAACCCCCTAAAAACCCTAAAACCCCATAAAAACCATTAAAAACCTAAAAATATCCAAAAAAAACCTAAAAGAACAAAAAACCCCTTAAACACAAAAAGACCCTATATGGCCATATAAAAAACCCTTAAAGACCCTAAAAACCGTTAAACTCCTAAGAAAACCTACAAAACCAAAAAACCCCAAAAAAAAAATAAAAACCCTTACAACACTAAAAACTAAAAAAGAACTAAAAACACATACAAACCCTAAAACCTAAAAAATATAAAAACTATAAAACAGTCCAAAACCCACTAAAACCATAAAAACCCTAAACCCTCTAAAAACCCCAAAACTCTAAAAACACTAAAACCCTAAAAATCCAAGGAAAACCAAAAAACCATAAATATTTAAAAAACCCAAAAAATTCATAAAAATACATAAAATCACATAAATCCACTAAAATCCCCTAAAATACCTAAAACCCTAATAAAATTAAAAATACTAATAAACCTAAAAGTATAATAATCACAAAAAAACTAAAAACCCTACAAAAATACTGAAACCCCCCAAAACCTAAAAATCCTTTAAACCTTGTTAAACCCTAAAACGACTAAAATACCTTAGTACCCCTTAAAACCCATAACATAACATAAAAAACCCATAACAACCCTAAAAGACCCTAAACACCCATAAAACCCTTAAATACCCTAAAAACCATAAAAAAAATATTTAAGACCCTTAGAAACCCTGAAACCCATAACAGACCATAGAATACCCTATATCCCTAAAAGAATCTAAAATTTACTAAAGCACCCTAAAACCACTAATACCGAAAAATACACACAAAAAACTAAAAAAATGAACCTAAAAACTATAAAAACCCTAAAGGACCCTAAAAAACCTAAACCTCCTAAAAAACTGTAGAAACCCCTTAAACTCAAAAAATAATAAAAATCCCTAAAGAAACCTAAAAAACATTAAAAACCAAAACCCCCCTAAAACCAAAATATAGTGTAAAATTATAAAAAAATATTAAATAACCCAAAAACCCCAGAAAAACCATAAAACCCTAAAAGGAGTTCAAACCCCAAAATATGCTAAAAACAATAAAAACCCAAAAAACCAAAAAACCCTAAAAATCCCATAACCCCTTGAAAACCCTAAAAACATAAAAACCATTTAGAACCCTAAAAACCATATTAAACCTTAAAATAACTAAAAAATATAAAACCTTAAAAACAATTAAAGACCAAAAAATCATAAACCCCCTAAAACCATAAAACCCTAAAAACCCCTAAAACCCAAAAAAAACATAAAAATCCCTAACCCTCCCACCCCCCAAACCCCCTAAAAATCAAAAAAAAAACCCTTAAACCCCCTAAAAATATAAAAAACCAAAAATAATAAAAAACCCCAAAAAAACCCTAAAATCTCCAAAATCCCAAAACCCCAAAAACCATATTAGAAACCTAAAACCACATAAAAAAAATAGAACCCTAAAAATCCTAAAAACCATAAAACCATAAAAACCTCAAAAACATAAAAATCTTAAAAAACCCTAAAACCCTTATATAGAAAATGTTAAGGCCATAGAGTGATGACTCTTCTCCTATCCTCGTGTCCCTAGGATTCACCATAAGATCTTATTAGTTCCTCCTCCAGCATGGTCCGGCCTCGTTGATGGTTGTATCTTCTTGGCATGGAATTGATAGAGGAAGTTTATATGTGGCATGGATTCATTTCTGACCTAGTGGCGGCTTTGCCGTGCCTTGTGACTTTGGGATATGGCTTCAACTTCAGATCGTTCATTATTGGCTTTGGTTTGTGCAGAGGCAGCTTCGAATCTCCTAGCTTTGGGATCCTTGATCAGCTTCAGCGTGCATCAGATCTTTGTAGTCTGGTTTTGGGTTTTCATCTCAGTGTCATCCTTTCTAGATCCATGATCTATTTGTGGCTTCACAAGATTAATATCGGGTTTGGTGTTCTTGGTGCCAACTTTGGCATTCCCCTATCCTCGGTATCTCATTATGGCTATCGTGCACTCGTCACTAGCTCGAAGTTGATTGTTTCCAGTTGTAATGGATCCTCATGGTCCTCTACTTCGGGATCCAGTCACAGATGTAGTGTTCCCATTGTCGACCCCATCATGCTCAATGACATTTTTGTGCCATTCGGCTCTAGGATCCCGGCCCGGCTTTATCTCGGCTTGACGTTAGTTATGGAATGATCTGGTCTAGTTGGGGTTGGCTCCAATGGCTCAGAGGTGGGAGGCCCTACATTTTATTTATTTTTTAGGGATATTCAAGGTTTGGTTTTGGCATTGTTGGGGTCTCGGTTGTTTGGCTGTGTATTTGGGTGGTTCTTTGGTAGTGATGAAGGTGTCGTTGATTGTTGTTGGTTTCTTGGGATAATGAATGATGTTTTTGGTGATTTTCTGTGGTGGGTGATTTTTGTGTTTTTCACTTCTAGTTTCCAGTCACTGATTACTAGAAATTGATGATGATTCTTGATTATGAGTGTTCTGATGGTGATTGGAGTCGGAGCTGTTGGAGGTTGATGCATGTGGATTCATGGTGTTGGAGCTAGTTCTGTGTTTGATTTTTTGTGTCTTTTTCATTCTTTGTTTTCTTTTTTGGGCTTGTATATGGGTATGGGTTGTTTGACTATGCCCTTCCCTTGCCTAATGTGACTCTTTTTCTAATAAATTTTGGGGGGTCGGGAATAGTCTGGCCCTACACCTACCTTTCCCTAAAACCCTTAGAACCCCCTAAAACCCTAAAAGTCCATAAAACCGTAAAAAATAAAAAAAAACCCCATCAAAACCCTTGAAACCCTAAAAAATAATAATAAACCCTTGAAATCACTAAAAAACCAAAAAACCCATAATACACATAAAACCCCTAAAAATCCTAAAGGAATTAAAAACCTTATAAATATTATAAAAATCCTAAAATACCCATAAAAACCCTTAAACACATTAAAACCCCTAAAAACCATACATCCTGTAAACCCCTAAAACCCCTTAAATTTACAAAAAGCCTACAAAAATGATAAAACACTTAAAAACTTTAGAAAACCCTAAAACCAAAAAAAACCCTAAAACCCCAAAAAAATGTAAAATCCACTGAAAATCAGTATATCTATAAAAAACACCCTAAAACCCTCTAAAAATCCTAAAAACCCTAAGAAGTTACTAAACAAATCTAAAACCCCTAATAAAACCCAAAAAACCCTGAAAACAAAAAAAACACTAAAAGGCCTAAAAACCATAAAACCCTAAAAACACAAAAAAAAACCCCTAAAACATAGAAACCCCAAAAACTCATAAAAAAGAAATATTTAAAACTCCCATAACATTAAAACCCATTAAAAGACTCTAAAACCCATTAAAACCCTAAAACCCTAAAACGGTAAAAAACATAAAATACCTAAAAATCCCAAAAAACTATAAAACCCCTTAAATAACTCTAAAACCCCCTAAAACCATAAAACAAAAATTAAAATCCTAGAAAACCCAACAAATCCTAAAACCACCATAACCCACAACACCCCCTAAAGTAAACTAAAACCCCCAAAACCTCCAAAAAACCATAAACCACTAAATACCTACAAAATACTAAAAACCCTAAAAACTCTAAAACCCCTAAAAATCCTAAAAAACATTTAAATTAAAAAAATATAAAAAGTTATAAAAACCATAAAACCCCTACAAGCCTTAAAAACCCCATAAAGTCCCTAAAATAACCTTAAATCCTAAAAACCCTGAAAAACCTAGAAACCATAAAAAACCCCCCAAAACCAAAAAAACATTTAAAATCCTAAAAACCCATAAACCCTCAAAAAATACAATTAAAAAACCTAAAAAACAAAAAAACAAAAAAAAACCCTTAAAAATAAATAAATAAACCCAAAAATACATAACAACCATAAACCTCCAAAAAACCCTAAAACCATAAACCTTTAAAAACCCTAAAAATACTTCAAACTCTGTAAAATTATTTAAAAAGACATAAAAAACCAAAACCCACAAAGAACCCTACAAACTCAGAAACCATTTAATACCCTTAATAACCTTAAAACCCATCACAAAACCTGAAAACCCCTCAAAACCCTTAAAAATAATAAAACCCCTAAAACCATAAAAAAACCTTAAAGACCTAAAAAAGACCAAAAAACCAAAAAACCCAAAAAAACCCTTAAAACTGAAAACCCCCTTGAAAATAAAAGTCCACGAGTCCCATAAAATTTTTAAAACACCTAAAAACCCAAACAATTCTCTCATATCCATAAATCCCTCTAAACCCCTAAAACCCTTAAAAACCAAAAAAACACCTAAAAGATCCAAAAAACCATAAAAGACTCTAAAAATCCATAAACACCCTCAAAACACTAAAAGAACCTAAAAAAATTGAAACCCTTAACAAACCATGAAAACCCAAAAAACACGCAATCATGGCGGTGCACTCCCCGGAAATTCTCTCTCGCTCGACGCTTCCTCGTGGTTTTCTCCTGGATGTAGATTGGATCTTCAGAGATGGATCCCTGCTTTTTCCTAGATCTCGGCGATGGAATCCCTTGGATGTGATCTTCGGCCTCAAGACGGTGGTGGATTTCACGCCTCGATGGATTCGTCTCCCCCGAGCTTCCTGGTTGTGGGTTTCAGCCTTTGACACGGCTCTACTCCAATTCTGGCATATCCGGCCTCCGACGGCTACAGTGGTTGCGATGCCTTCAGATTGGCTTGATCTGTTTTGGGTTGTCATCTTCCAGCAGCCACAAATCGGGGTCATTTTTTCAGATATAGGGTTTCTACAGGCGGGTCAATGCGGTCAAGGGGCTCAACGACATCGATGGATGCTTCGTCATTCAGGTCCTTCTCAGAAGGTGCTTCATTTTTGTGGATGGTGTGATGATCTAGTCTGGCAGCACCAGTCGGGCCCTTCCTAATCTCCTCTTGCAGAAGGTGGTTTGTTCTTTCCCCTGGTTTGATCCGTTTGTCGGTTCACGAAGAAGCTGCAAGTATGTGCTCAACCTAGTCTCTTGGCTTCGTCTTCGCTCCAGTTCGTTGATGCTTTCTTCGATCGGACCTTATGGCATTCCATGTTCTCTTCCTACTTGATTATGATTTCGGATATGAAAGGATTCTGGTTTCTGGGCTTTCTGAGTTGGGTTTGGTGATTTTTGTGCATCTACTGGTGGTATGATGTTTGATACGTTATGAGGTATGGAATGCTGAAAGTTGTTTCGTTCGAAGACCATGACTGCTGGTTGCTGATCTTCGATTCCCTGTTGGATGATGGGTTAGGATATTATGGCTGTTTCTTTTTGAGATGCAAGTCGATTGGATCTGGTTGGCATGGAGGCGTGGATCCTCATGGGGAGGACAAGAGTGTTGCTGGAAATGGTGTGAATGGAGTTGCTATTCGTTGTTTGATGGGTGTTGGATGCTGGGGCTTGTTGGTTTGGATGTGCTGCTGCTGCTGTGTTGCTGTGAGGACTGGATGTGGTGATGCTGGATGTTGGAATGCGTTGTATGATGGAAATTTTGATGATGGATGTTGGTTGCTACTGAGCTGGGAGTTGCTGAAGCTGTGGTTTATGATCGTGCTACTACTGGATGTTGACTGCTGGTTGGGTTTGAGTGTTGGTCGTTGGTTAGATGTGAGCTGTTGGATACTAGTTGATGCTGGATGATGGTGGTGGTTGCTTGGCTTTGCATGTTTTTACTTTTTTTTCTTTTTATTTTTCTTTTTTTGGGTATTTTTTGCGTCTTGGGTTGTAAGGGGTTTTTGGGTGTGGGTCATTTGACTCCTCCCCTCCCTTGTCTGTTGTGTCTCTTTTTTCTTTCTAATAAATTTGGGGGGGGGGGGAATAGCCCGACCCTCACATCTTCTTTGCCTTAACAAACCATAAATAAACCTATCCATGTCCAAACTGACCCCAAATCCTTTAAATAACCTAAAACCCCTAAAATTTCCAAAAACCATAAATGCCCTAAAACCCCAAAAAACCCCATGAAACACTAAAATCCAAAAAAACCATAAAATGACTAAAACCCTTAAAACCCCTAAAACACTTAAAAAAATCCTAAAAAACCTAAAAAATCATAAACCCCCCAAAAAAACCCCTAAAATCTATGAATTAAAAAACCCTTAAAACACTAAAAACTCTAAAACCCATAAAAATCCATGGAAATCCATAAAAATCCAAAAAAACCCAAAAAATCCCTAAAACCCTAAATAATGATATAACCACTAAAATCATTAAAATATCTAAAAACCAATAATAACTATAAAACCCCTAAAACCCTACAACCCTAAATAACCCTAAAAAACTAAAAAAAAAATAAAAACACTAATAGCCCTAAAAATCATTAAAAACATTAAAACCCAAAAAAAATAAAACACCCAAAAAATCCTTAAAAACATAGAAACCCCAAACACAAAAACAACCTAAAATCCCCAAAACCCTTTAAAATCCCTAAAACCCAAGAAAAACTAAAAACCGTAAAAGCCGTAAAACAACCTAAAAATAATATAAACAATAAAATCCCAAAAATCTACAAAAAACTATAAAAAACTTCTAAAATACCCAAAATACCGCTAAAACCCTAAAATAATCTAAAAAACCTAAAAGACCCTAAAAACCATAAAAGATACTGAAAATACTAAAACAATAAAATACCATAAAAGCCCTTAAACCCCCTAAAAACCCCAAAACCTCGAAAATACACTAAAACATTAAAAATCCCTAAAATACTATAAAATTTTCTAAAATCCCTTAAATACTCGAAAAAATCATAAAACTCCTAAAACACCCTAAAACACCATAAACCCCAAAAAAGACCACAAAACCCTAAAACCCCATAAATAATCCTAAATAACCTTACTTGACCCTACAACCCCTAAAAACATAAAGGAACCTAAAACCCTAAAGGACCGTAAATAACTTTAAAAACACTAATGGATGATAAATACCAAAATAATTATAAAGGACCCAAAAACCCTTACAAATTCTAAAAACCCTAAAATCCTAAATGATCTATGAAACCTCAATATCCATAAAAACACTAACCCCCCCCCACCGACCTCAAAATCCAATAAAAATCCAAAATGACCCTAAAAACCTAAAACATCCAGAAAACCTTCAAGAACCTCAATAAACCCCAAACCCATAAAAACCACAAAAAACCCTAAATCCCTACCCCCTCCCCCGAAGAAACCATAACCCTCCAAAAACCCACAAAAACCCATAAAAAACCAAAAACCACTAAAAAATACCAAAATCCATAAAAATAAAAACCTCTAAGGAACCCAAAAAACTCTTAGAAACCCCGAAAAACCTTAAACCCTAATGAAACCCCTTACATCCTTAAAATACCCTAAAAACTAAAAACCCATAAAAACCCTAAAAACTGTAAAACCCTTAAAACCAAAAAAAACTAAATAATCATAAAAACCACAAAACCCTAAATACCCAAAAATTAATAAAAACCCTAAAAACCCATAAAAAGAATAAAAACCCCTAAAACCAATAAAACCCAAAAAAAACAACTTGAATAACATAAAAACCTTAAAATACAATACAAAACCAAAATAAAAAAATGACCTGAAAGAACCCCTAAAATACACCAAAAAACCATATAAAATCCCTAAATACCCCAAAAACCCATTAAACACCATAAAAACCTTAAAAATATGAAAACCCTTAAACCCCCAAAAACACCTTAAGAACCCTAAAACCCTAAAACAACACTAAACCCCATAAAACCCCATAAAACCCTAAAACCCTAAAAACCCTTAAATTTTTTTAGAAAAAATGAAAATATAAAAAACCCTTAAAAATAAATAAACCCTAAAATAAATAAAACCATAAAAGACCCTATAATTCCCCAAAACCATAAATACATAAAATTCCAAAGAAAAAAACCAGAAACAAAAAAACATAAATATCCCTAAAAACCAATAGAACCATGATAACCCCTAAAAACCCTTAAGAAAATCCTTGAAATACTAAAAAACCAATAAAAATATAAAAACTTATAAAAACATAAATACACTAAAACCCCTAAAACCCTAAAAACACATTAAAAATAAAAAAACCCCCTAAAAGTTTAAAAAACCCTCAAAATCGTAAATTCCATAAAAACCCTAAAAACTGAAAAACCACTAACACCATAAAAACCCTTAAAACGCTAAAAAATAAAAAAACCTAAAAACCCCTAAACCTCCAAAAAACCTCAAAAACATAAAAACCCATAAAACTCATAAATCCCTAAAAACCCTGAAACCCAAAAAACCCAAAAACCATAGAACCCCTAAAATCCTAAAAAACACTAAAACCCCTAAGAAACCGTAAAACCCTAAACCCATAAAACCACTAAAAACCCAAAAAAATAAACAAAAACCCTATATCGTATAACCTACAACCAAAACCCTATACCCTACACCTTAAACCGTATACACTACACCATAAACTATATACCCTAATATTCACACACTACACCTTAAACCCTAAACCCTACACCCAAAACCCTATACCCAAAACCCTATACCAAAAACCCTACACCCAAAACCCAAAACCCTACACCCTAAACCCTACACCCTAAACCTTGTGACCTACACCCCAAACCCTAAACCATACACCCTAAACTCAATACCCTACACCCAAAAACCTAGACCATACACCCAAAAACCTATAACCTAAACCCCAAACCCTAAACCCTAAACCATACACCCTATACCCTATACCCTATACCCTAAATCCCAAATCTTTAAACCTAAACCCTATATTGTACACCCTAAACCTTGATCCCTACACACTAAACCCTATATGAAAAACCATATACCATGCACCCTAAACCCTATACCCCACACCCTAAAACCTTTACCCTACACCATAAAACATATCCCTACACCCTAAAACCAATACCTTATACCCTACGCCTCATACTGTACACCCTAAACCAAAATCCTACACCCTAGACTAAACCAACAAATCCAAAATTATATCTCTTTATATCAACTAAGTTAACAAGTTGTTGATAGGAGTACTCAAACTACTGACATCCTCCACGGGGTAAATAACCACCTCTTTGGTCCACAAATGATTCTATATAGAAGCTAGTGATAGAACCCCCCTGAAACACAATTTATAATGTTCATCATATAGTTCTATAAAAAAAGAAACACTTTTACTATGAATCGTTTTTTAAGAAAAAAATCTCATGCCAAAGGTGGAAATGAAAAATAAATAATAACTTCGTCCTAAGAGTATATAATAATAATACCTAAAATGGTCGGCCAAACTGTTTCTATTTGTAAGGGAAAGGAAAATTTATCTAAATTTATAATAGATCGTATGGCAAGCCACAAATGGAGATAATTTTTAATGACTCTAAAATTCTAGGGCCATGTGAAAAATGATAATATTTATCATAATTAAAAATATTAATTGAAATTTTTATCATTACTAGGATGTGCTTATATGATAACTAATATATGTGGGATCCCAAATATAGAAACATATTCTTTCATTAAGCATAGAAACATCTCTTCTCACAAAGGATAAAGAGTTGTTGATATAATTCACAAACATTATTATAAAGAAAAAATTTAAATGTTAGATCTCATAAGTTATTGAGCTTGTGACCCCATTTTTAAATTTTTTTATTTTTCATCAAATTGTAGTAAAAATATGGCTTTACATAAAAAATATGTATTCATTAGTAAATCATATGTCAACAAAGGTACAACCATGGGAAAATTATCTTTAAGATTGAGGATTTATCTCTATCATCAAAATCACCCTTTTCTATATAAATATAGTATTGAATTAGTAATACTTAAATTGAAAATATACCATATATATTAAATAAAAAAATGGGTGAATAATGGTAATTGAACCCACACATGGTGGGTTCAGAAAGCACTTCTTTGATCCACTTGGTTACATCCTCCCCCTCTTTTTTGAAAGAGAATTATAATATTTGATGTTTTGAATGAAATTCACTAATCAAAAATACTAACATAAAGAATAAGATAATCATAAAAATTATGATATTTGCACTCCTTTAATTTGAATAATTAAATCAATAATTAAATGAAGTAAGAAAATATATATTTTAAAATGAAATTTAAATTATATATTACAAAATTAAATTTATATTATATATTAAAAAAAGAAATTTAAATTATATAAATTAAATGATATATTATATTTATCTATTTTTAGATGAAATTTCAATAAAATCTATTTATAAATGAAAGTTATGAGCATTGAGTTCATTCATAACTTCCATACCGAGGTCAGCACGATTAATAATATAATCCTAGGTATTAATTACTTTCCATTTACTATCAATAACATATTTTATGAAATATAAAAACATTTAAGTTAAAATTCATTGTACTAATACCAAAATTAGTGAACTATATACATAAAAAATCCAAGTAGCAAGAAAGAAATCTATGTAATGGGAATTGTTGAAACTTTTATATTGGATGATTAATCGACCAAAATAATGATGTGAAGCTCTAATATTATAATTTTATTCCTCTTAACTAACCCAGTAACAGACATTTTCATATTAATTTTATGAATTTTATCTAATAAAATAGAGGTTCTGAAACAACAGTGCATATCACTGAAAATAGAATCATTGAAAACCCCAACAACTCCTAACATATTGAATGGGTTCATAAGGATATTGTGCTTAACATGAAATACTATCATGGAATTTAAAGTACTAGAAATTAATAATGGAATACCATCAGATAAACTTGTTTATATAATTGAATAGATCAAAAAATGGTTACAATAGCTATTATTAGAGATGAATATGCAACAACAATCCATAGAAGAATACCCATATTGAAGATAAGTCCCCACTCACAGCCCTTGTATAAGGATCCTCGAATTTTGAATTTTAGAACAATAAAATCATAAGGACAACCATTGTATAACCATTCATAAATTTTTTTTTACCCATATTAGATAAAAATTGAATCCAATAGTAGTAAAATTATGAATAGTGGCACTAAAAAATATTGTTTCCATAAAGTAGAGATCCAGATACTGTCTTAGGAATATCACAATATCAACATAAAGATAAATAATGAAGGAAATTATAAATATATAAGTTTCATTTAATAGGGTTTGGATCATGAAAACACCAAACCATCCAATGTAAAGGTGGTTTTTAGAGCTTGTTTTCCAGTTACAGAAGTGACCCCACAAGTTTTCTCTTTCACATCTCTCTCAAATTTCTTTCATTTCCCTTTTTTTATTTATCATCAAGGAAACCCACTAACATGACTGGGAGGGTATAAAATAAAAAATTATATTCATGTACTTTTTATGAAACAGAATAACATAAAAAATATCTCCATGTAATGAAAATAAGTCATGTGAATAATAAGTTACAAAAAATCAATAAAAAAGATCACAATAGGGTTCCCATGAATCAAACCCAGAACAAGTTCTATATATTATAAAATATTTTTAAAATGAATTAAATAAAAAAATGTAATTTGAAAATATAAATGAAAAAATATCTCCCTAAATCGTGATCTATTATTTCATTGCATACAACTTTTCTGATAAATATCTTTTTCCCTCCACTACTTATGGAAGAACTCTAATATAATAAACTAAATGAGTAAATTTAATCTTCTTGGTTATTTTTTGAACTATTGAAACTACATCAAAGAATTATTTTAATTTTATTATCCCCTTTTGAAAGATTTATAGGTCCATTTTAGATTCATGGTTTGAGAATAAATCTTTCAATGAATGATAAACCATATCTTTCATAAACATTATATACCAATATCAAATATATCCTCTATATGAAAACCACTAAGAATTATAATAATTTTAAATAATAAAAGAAAGAACATAAACTATATTAAAAAATATTAAAATAATTCCAAATTGAATTTTTTGAAAAAAAATGTAGGAACATTCAATTTTTGTTTCTGAGAAATAGTTATAATATAGAAAATTTTTGGAATATAATTTATTTTAAAAATACTATTTTTTTCGGATACACTGTGATCATGAGAAATATTTCAATACATGCACATAAATAGGTAAAAAATTGAATCCACTAAATCCAAACAGAATTAATTACTTGTTATATACTCTTATACATTAAAAAATTATTTAGTTAATGATCCCATCAGAGAAAGAATAGAAACTGTGGTATAAAGATAATTATTATACCATTATCAATGAAATGTGAATCTAAAAGTATTTGTCTCTATACCACTAAATGATTTAGTCACAAAATTTCAAGATAGTATAAAAATTCCACTTATTTTTTGATATATTTATATGGAACATTGGTTGAGAACACACATACCAAATATCTTTCCAAAAATTAGAAATGTAATATTTACATTTTTTATTAGAATAGACTTTTATTTTGAAGATAGAAATTATTTTTATTTATATATAACAAAATAGATGAATGGATCCTTGAAAACCTTTAGATTAAAATCTAAAGTAATGGTAAAACATGGTGTTATATTATTCCATGGAAATAGATTCTCTCTATAAGGATTATTAAAATTATTGACTGTAAATGGAAGGATTGGTTATTGAGAAAAACAATAAATGATTCATATTCATAAATATGAGAATAATATAAGAACACGATCTGTTTTTGGTTATTTTTCTAAGAACTAAAATGAATTACCTTTTGGGAAAAATAATTTAAATAAAAAATTTCTTAGAAAAAGAAGAATCTTATAATTTTAAAATAAGAATCATATTTCACCTAGTAATGAATAATTTGAACTAATATTTCCAGATGGATAAGATAATTTATTAGTATATTTGACACATCATTTAAGTGGTTTAAATTATTCTCTAAAAAATTAAATATTGAATGAATAGATCTTATATTTTTAGACTCTTTTATTTTTTTCATTATCGTATTTTATAAAAGATAAGAAGATTAAGGTTAATGAAATTTTCAAAAATGGATTAAAATACCTCTTCTAGTATAATCTAAAAAAATAATTGTTTCTGAAAAATAGATTTTGGTTAGAATAATTATCGGAAATAATAAGAAAATAATTTATTTGATAAATTAATGTAATAAAACGTTTCACAATTATGAAACTGAATGGATTATCAGAACATACATTTTTTTATCATAATAGATCTATTTAAACCACAATCATGAGTTAGTATATAAATAATCTCTTTAAGGATAAGTGGCTATAAAAATTAAAATTCATGATGAATAAATTTATATCATTCTAAATATCAATTTAATTATTTCATTTGAAAATATTTATTTAACCCGAGATTAGTAATATTTTTAGTTAAAAACATGTAATGAATTCATTATTGGGTCATTTTACATTGTGTGATAAGTTCAAATTAATGTATTATTCAAGTAATAATATTAATAATAATAGATACCCGGGGGTATTTTATTTCATAATTATTCAATTCAATTATTTCTATCTAGTTTTTTATATGAATTATTCATTTAGGATAATGAAAATGATCATAATAATTTATTTTTTCAACTGCAATCCTTCTTATAATTTTTGGAAAAAATATCTTTATCAATATTCACCTTCTTCTACTAATGAAACTACCATCTATAGAAATAAAAATATTTAGTTTTCATTTAAAATAACAAAAAACACTCATTAAAGAGAGTGATACATTCCCTCATCTGGAAATATTGAAAATTTAAACATAAAATAAAATTTTATTTGATAGTTATTCCAATAATGGTGAAAAAAAATTCATTGTTTTTCTTTATCATTACAATATTTTTATTTATCTTTAAAATTTCAATGATTTAGATCATTAATATTCTAACGATATATTCAATCAACTCGATTAATTTTAGTTTAGTTTTTTTCATCCAAACATTCAAACAAGGTATTATACCAAAATAGTAAATATATTAAATGATTAGAATGGTAAATTGATATGACATATTTTTTTCCATTCATTATTTTTCAGGATCTGTTGGGATTCTGAAAACTTTCCAATGGTTTGGATTAATATCTTTCTTAATCTATATATTTAAAATATTTTATTTTCACTTAAATTTCTATTACTCTACTATTTCTGAGATAGAAACCCAAATAATTTAATTAATATTTGAAAAATAAAAAAACAAGATAAATAAGATCATAGATAAAAACACTAACTAAATAAAAAAAATAGAAAAAATATATTATGAAAAACAAACCAGATCCATATCCAAGATCAAATATCGTATCATGTGTCTATGTGGAAATGGAACGATGAGAAATTATTCATGATTTTTTTATATTTTATATGTTTATTTTATATAAAAAAACCTTTTCAACTTGTTTGATGTCACAGTAGTAAATCATATATGTTATGTTGAGAAAAAAAAGAATTGTATTGGATTGGAACTCAAATGTATGTTTATACAATTTCCACTAATACTTCAAAAAAATTTCTACTTATAATTTTACATTTTACTTCTACTTATACATTCTAGATACAATAAATAGTGTAGATGGAATAAAAACAAAAAAAATGGAATGTGAAATGATATATTTAGTGTATAAAATAGTCTAAAATAAAAAATAGCATAAAAATATGTTAGAGTAAACTTGTCTTTAGTTTTTCCTCATTTATAAAGAAAATTTTACTATGATGATAAACCTATACCTTATTTAAAAAATCATGAGTAGTTATACTAGGTAAAAAACATCTTTTAATGAAATATATAATAGTAGGAATATTGAAATACGTTTTTTTATCGGATTATAAAACCCCACTTTGATAATTTATCTCCCTTCTCTTTATGGTCAAATATAAATTGAAACTATTTGATAGATGATTCATTGAGAGGGATATTTTTGAAATATATCCCCCTGAAATGCATAGTATTTTATTTCCTCAGAAGGCTCAGGAAAAAACAATTGATCTTTAAAATGTATTATAGGTTCATAAAATAATTTAGTTTACTTATTTTACTAAATGAAAAAATAATTAATACGCATCATTCAAGTTGATAAATTCTTAATCTAATGGGTTAATGGGGGTTAATGGTTTTATTTATATTATATAATTTTTAATAAGTGGTCTCTACTTCACTTATTTTTATTTTTCATTAGAGAGAAATTTTCATTCATAGATACAATATTTAGTGTTTTTTGAACTCAAATCCTTTCATGAGATAGTAGAAAATGACTTTCCTTGTTTCAGGATAAATTTTTTTACATTAAATTCTTAGGTTTTTATATTTTATTACTCCTAAAAATACTTTCATAGAAAAAATAATGCCTTATTTTTTTATTTTCCCATTATTAATTTTTTTTACTTTTTATTTATATATATATATATATTCATATTCATATATATATAAATATAAAAATATATAAAAAAATAAAATTATATAAAATTATAGGTGAAGTTGGAATATTATAGATTCTAACTAATCCTTAACATTAAACCAAGATAAAATGAATACTTTAAACTCGATATCCATCATTAAATGGGATATTCTAATTTTATTGAATAGTCTGACTTAAAAAATTAAAAAATAGAGTAATATAACATAATAAGAGTTATGAATAGAATAAAAAATGTTGAGGAAAGACAACTTCCATTTCTATAAAAATGGTGGATGTATAAGACATACATCGTTCACTTGTCTTTCATTCAAGTCACATGTTTCTTTCTAACAAATTATTTTAAATGACATTTTACTATGAAATAATAATAATATAAAGTGATATGAAATTTATTCAATTTGAGAATCATGAATAGAATTTTTTTTAATTTTTAAATATTCCAATATTCTTATGAGTTTCATTTAAAGAAATGAATTGATTTAAATGAATGAATTTAAATAAAACAAAGTACTGTTTAAAAAAACAATTATAGAATATTATATATATATTGAATAATATTAAAGAATATAAAAGAATAATAATAAATAATATATTTATATAATATAGAAATATATAATATAATAATAAATAATATATACATAATATAGAATAATATAAAATAATAAATATAATAATTAATAATATAAAATAATAATATTTAATAAAATATACTAATAATATATGTTAATTAATAATATATATAATAATTAATATAATTAATAAAATATATTAATAAAATATATTAATATATATTAATTCATAATATATAATAATTAATAATATTATAATAGTTATTTTAGTTATGTAATATTGAAAAAAAAGTGGTATTAGTATGTTTTATAAATATAAAGTAGTAATCAATTAAATAAAATATAAACTAAAAACCTGTATAAATGGTTTTTAACAAGATACATTGGAACAAAAATGATTAGTTTTTCATGTAACGATTCATATGAGAACATATTTATTTAAAATTTTTTTCCTTTTTTTAGGTTTTTAATTTTTTCATATATCATATATTTCATATAATTGATTTAAAAAACATGGGTTTAAATAAAAAATATAATCTATATGTGTGATATCAATTATTTTCTAGAAAATCCCTAAATGAAACTATTTGTTTGAAAAAAAAACTATTAGTATGAGTGGTAAATTAGATTGACAACTAAAAAATTACAGGTTTTATAGAAAGTTGGATTCTTTCTCTATACCTATTTTAATTTGTTTAATAACCTATTTATTCATTTATTTGATTGAATTATTGATTAAATTATTATTAATACCAATTATCTAAAATTGTTTAAAATTTCTTGATTCCCATGGAAAAACACATTATGCACCATTGAAAATAGACTAATGTGAAAAGGATAACAACAAAAAAGAGTATAAAAATATGATTGGTTCTAGGATAGAATGATTTGAAGCTCTGAATATCATGACAAAAACCCATTGCCTTACCACATGGACACACCCCATTATTGACCATTCTTGGATGGATTATGAAAAAAGATAAAGTTGTCAGCTTTTAATAACTTCAAGCCCATATATGTCGACAAAAAATATATACATATAATTCAATTATGTTTTTTGTATAATTTATTTCCATTCGGTTTTATTTTTCATTTTAAAAATTGATAAATAAATCAATAATATAAATAGATTTTTAATCATTTTATAGTTTTTTATGAAAAATATCAGTTTTTTATCTGTATTCAAAATTTTATATTCTCGAATGATTCAATTCATTTTATATTTTCCAAATTTTTTGAGTCCTATAATTTTTAAAATTATATTATAGATGTTATTCCAGTAATATATTTACTATTTTTTATTATAGAATTTTTGTGGAAAGATGCAATAAGTTTTTTATGATATCTATTTTATATTACAATCCTAAAATACTATCCTAAAAAATCTAAAAAATAATTACAATTTCTTATGGATTGAAACATTTTAATTTTCTTATATGGAACAAGATCTTTCTAGATCAGACCTTTGAACCTCTTCTAATTCCATGGAAAGAGACTTTTCCCTTTTTTATCTATTCATTCAATGGAACCTATTCTCTAATATATTTTGAATAAAAATTATTTGATTATTATAGCTAAATAATTTCTAATAAATTGATATATCTAGATTCATATTTCTAGTTTCTAGAAAAAATAGTCTTATTTTTTATATGGAATAAATAGGTTTTGTGATATACAGAGAATAGAATCGCTTTACCAAAAAAGTTCTCAAATATTTTTTCAAAATGATTACTCTAAAGCTACTAGTTTATATAGAATTTATGTTCATTGTATCTCTCTTTATATTTAGATTTTTCTCTAATAATCCAAGAATTAATCCTAGGTGTCATGATAGATAATATATTTTTTCTTCTGAATTTATTTATTTTTACTTTCTGTAGGATTTTATTCCACTCGTAAAAAATGTTTTGAAAAGGTGAAAATAAATAAAAGTCTAGTCATACACATCAGACAGAACGGTAAAGAGAGAGATTCAATCCCTCGGTACATATATCTTGTAGAGTGGATTAGAAATCCTCTTATTTCATCCACTCAATAATATCTCCGCAATTAAAAGTTTAAAAACTTTGTATATATATATAGACTATTGTCTATGTATATAATAAAAATAAATAATCATGATAAGTTATGGATGAGTGGTTGGTATTATCTTATCTCAAGTTATAAATATAATAATTTATAAAAAAAGTATATATAAATAATAAAATAATTTAAATTTTTTTATAAAAATTAAATAATATTAATTAATTAATTAATTAAATTTATAATATTTTTATGGTTTTATATTATTATAGTTATATTACAAGAATAATAATATAAAAATAAAAAATAGATTAAATAATCATCGAATAAATGATATAGTTTAGTTGTAATGTGTGATTTGTTCTATTCTTCCTTATTTTCAAAGTATCTTTCAATTGGATTATTTTATTTCAAACAAAAAAAAATTATTTCTAAGGATAAAGTAAATTTCCTCTACTTGTCATCTCAATGATAAAAGATCTAAATAAAAATAAAAAAATATCATAATTTGATATCTTTATTTGGATATCTTTATGGTTACATTATAACTCTAATTTGAAAGATTGATTCTTCAATTGAAAAACATAAAACCAATGGAATGAGAATGAGTGTAATTAAAATATCCATGGATAAAAATAATGTTTCTAATAATAACACAATATTTAATAAATTTATTTGTGGAATGATAATAGATTTAATCCATAAGTCTATTAAAGGAAGACATTATTTTACTAGAAACATTGAGGGAACATTTATAATAGTTCAGCAGAAACAAACAAAAATCTTTTGGATTACTCAAATAGATTTAACTTAGATAATGTAATAACTAGAATGAATGTGACTAATAAATGTTTTCCTAGAGGTACTATATAAAAATAAATTCTTTTTGATGAATGATTCAGAAAATAACTATAATAGATACCATGGGTATAATTTTTATCATTTTGTTTAAATCTTATATCTATAAATGAACCCATTTTACAAAAAGAAGTTGAATGATACCCATCAGGTTTGGTTTTGAATTAGTGACTAAAGTTAACTATAACCACTATCCTTCCAAGATAAAAATGTAAGTTCAATTCCCACTATCTTATTTACTGATGATACAATTTATTCTATATAAAAAAAATCTTTATAAAATAATAAAAAACTAAGATCATCCTTAAGATATGAATATTCGATAATCTATAAAATAAATAAGAATTTTAATACTTTTATATAATATTATCAATAGTATATCATATAATAATTATATTATATAATAAATTAACAAAATAAATAAATATAAATAACTAAATCAACTATTTTTCAAAAAAATATCAATAAAATATATAAACAAATTCTCCATCCCTAATAATTAATAAAAATATCTATAATAAATAAAATATAAAAATAAACCAAAGAAAAATTTTCCCAAATATATTTGAAATATAATTTTTTAAATAAAATACATTTAAAAATAACATATAATAATATTAAAATAGTATTATATAAAATATAATAAAATGTTAAACATAATAAAAATAATTAATATAATAAAAAATATTAATAATATATAAAATATATAATGATATATAAAAAATATAATCATATATAATAAATATGAAACAAGATTAATATATGCGAATATATATTAAGAATGTATAATATAGAGTTTTATTATGACTGGCTGAAAATTAATTTTTTATTATTATCATAAACCCCCTTTTAAGGGATTAAGGGGAACCCATAACATAATGACTTAAACAACAAACAAGCATACATGGTTAGTTCAAGGATAAAAACAACTCATTCAAAACTATAAAATAAGTCTCCTACCCAGTATAATAACCATGAAGACCAGCTTCCACCTAATCATCGATGCTCAACAGGTTGTCTCGTGCCTAAATGCATGGGCCTGGAACCGATGGAAATGACATACTCTCTCAAATGTCTAAATCTGAACAATAATTCTAGGTGAAAACTCTCTGCTCTGAACCTCCTCTAAATCACCCCTTATAGGTAAACTATTTTCAAATTCACTTAAATAATCCACAGGGAAACAATGAAAAACTTTCCACAAACAACAATCCACAGATTCATCAACATCACATGAATAACCTTCAGAAAACCACATCACAAAATGCAGCTCCTCTTTCTTCTACCTCACACACGAAACATCAAGCATCTACAAAAAATAACCCATTTATTAATTCATCTTCATCATCCCAGTATCAATGGCTACCTCCAGATTGGGACACCCTTGATCGGAAACACCATCAAACAACAAACCACAAAAAATATTCAGGGACAAAAGGGATACCTATAGAAACAACCTCACCGACGGTAATTTCTACCTAGTTTCTGGACATCGTCGGAGCCCGCAGTAGCGACCCCACACTCTTCCCCTAGAACCGCAGTCTCAGATCTAAGTCAAAGAACCGAGAAGACACACTAGGGCTTGAACTGAGTGAGCTTTGAAGCGGAGGAGGGAAAACCCACGAGGACCAAGGATAGTGCCACACTGACACACCAGGGCCCGAACGGAGTGAGCATTGATTCATTAAAGACGTCAATTAATATATTCTGGAGTATTTCTAAAATAAATTTACTACTTTTTTATTTTTTTCATTATTTTTAATTTCATAATTTATAATTTATTTTAATGAATTTTAAATTTTAAATTTTAAATTATATTAAATCAATAATATTATAAAATACTAAAAAATACCTACTGATACTTATTATTTATTCTCTTACTGAAATTTAAATCATTTAATTTTCTCCTTATAATATTCTTTTAAATTGCATTCATCTTATTGAGTTAATGCATTATTAGAAGATATGATTTCTTAGAGCCATTGATTTGTTTTTAATCATGTATGTAACTCAATGAGAAATTATAGAACCTACAGAATTTGTAATTCATCAAGAAAACCATTTATTATAGTATAATTTTTTATGACCTACTCTTCCACCATAAGAGGGGTCGATTCAGATTTTCTGAGAAATTTTTGTAATCTTTAACCTTTTTTTAATTGATTCTGAGTATCTTCATCAAGATCCTAATAAAATTAAATAAATGATTCTAGTCATGTGAATTGAGTGAGTTACAAATTTGATTTTTCAACTACTTGTTTCATGGATTTAATTTGAGTATTAGATATAAATTTAGAAAAGAAAATACCGACATTAGTAATAGGTTTTATTCCAATTTTAAATAGATGAGTAAATAAAAATATTTGACCATCCATGATATAAATTACATTATTATGAATATAATATGAAACATCATCTGATTGAGTGTCCAAAATGTGTTAAGCAGTCATACTTCTTTCACAAAAATGAGAACTTATTTTTTGTGACTCTTTCCAAAATACATGACTTAAAGTAAAACACATATTATTGATAATATTAGAGGCCTAGCGGTCTTTATAATAGATGATATATTTGATTATAATCATGTGGTTTTTTGAAGGTATCATCATAAATAATTAAAGTGTGTTGTTCATGGTACATACAGTATTCATCCAAAATAGGCTCTTGTATACCGAGCAAGATATTATAATGTCATAGAGGAAAATTCTAGTTTAGCTATCATAATAGTGACTTATAATGATCTACTTTCTAGAAATTTAGTTACTACCTACGACATATAAGATGATTTTTAACCAATAGAAACATTATCACATATTATATTTCGGCCTTTTTGATTTAAAATAGTATATGTGGACACTATATCTTTACCAGAGTATATGTCTCTAATAATTTGTTCTCATTGGTCATAACCTATAGGTATCATCAAATAATTATTAATAAGAACTTTTTAAAGAGGTTCATATATGAAATTTCAAGAAATAATATCCAACATAAGATATTCAATTAATTGAGATTTATACTCAGAAATATCACCTCTTACATCAATAGTTTTAGCTAGTGCATTGGTAACAGGACCTAAAGAATCCTCTCTCAAGTATTTGACAAATTATACATATTTATTTGACAAAAAATAATTCTTATATCATCAAAAAATCACCAATTAACACAAAAACAATATTATTTAATTCCAATTTCAGAAAAACACTAATAGAACCCTCTTTAAATTCTTCAAATTCACCCTCTATTACTTCATCAAGGACATTAATATGAGAAATGACATTACTTAATTTTAGTAAAACACAAGTATGAATAATATTGAAATCTATAATATATTTCATAATGAATTCCTAGATAATATAAACAGTTTTTTTTAATTTAATACTTTATATTCTAGTATATTAGTTAGAAAATTGATTTTAAGGAAAGAAATCAATAAAAAAATTCTTAGACTACAAAAGTATAAAATAAAATAAGTTATATCATTTATCACCCCAAACATGTTAATATGGTTATTGATTGTATGTAATTTTAACTCGTTGTTTGGAAATCTATTCGAACTTCCTAAAGATCCCTATAAGGTTTGTTGGAAAATTCATTATCATACATGACTAATTACTCTTTGTTTTTCAAAATAAATAGTTTCATTTTTGTAATTTTCTAATTATTCTAAAGTTTTATAAGTATAATGAACCCAATTAATTTTTCTTATTCTGTCTCAGATTAGCCATTAACTTGAATCATATATTTTTCCTATTTTTACTTTCTGTAATTTATCCAAGTATTTCTCGTATTTTCAATTATCTAATAAATCACAAAATAAAAGTGGGTGATTTTTACATTTAAAAACTTCTATAATCCCATCCTAAACCAAACATGAAGATTTGAATTATTTTTTATCTTTCTTTTATTTTCATTTATTTCATTCACCATAATATTTTTTGAATGACTGTATCCTTTATTCACTTCAAACATTCAAAAAACATGAAACTAATCACTAATAATACAATCATATTCAAATGGATATTCTAAAAAATATGTATATTTGTTAGAAAACTTATTTATTCTAAATCTAATAATTGAAATATGATGACTTTAATATCATCAATAGATAATATAGTTAATTGGTTCAACATTAATATAAATACAATCATAGTGAAACATAATTATTTCAAAAAAAATTATCATTTTATGGACCTTAGTGTTTTACATCGAAAAAATATGACTATTTCTATTTTGAAAAAATTATAGTCACTCAAAACCATAAAACATATAGATAATTATAGAACAAATAGTGGTTTAAGGAGTACCATGTTGCATATGGAATTAAAACCACATAGTTTGGACCATGTTAATAATGGTTTATATGATAGGTTGATAGAGAATAAATGTTTATTTACCAAAAAAAATACTATGGTTATTCCATATAATGTATCCATTTATTTACATCATTTATTTAGAATTAATTGGTGGAATCAAGCATCGATTTATCCAAATTTAATAAAAAATAAATGTATAGTTGGTTAAATATAGTATATTCTTGAAATAAACAACTCACACACACCCTCTCCAATAAAAATCAATACATAAATAACTACACTTAGATTTATTAGATTTGTTTCTATAATATCAGTATTAAACCCAAATCTGGTAGATGGAAAAGAAATGAAATAATCAATTATCCTTTTCGTTTTACATCCAAAGCACTCGAAACAAAGCCGGCGGACCGAAACATGGTGAATCGCATCGCCTTCCGCGACGATCGCCAGAATACACCCAAACACGACCCGAGAAGCCTTCCGCACGAACCGGGAACAAAGAGAAACCAAAAGTCAGATCACCCTAAACCCTAGGGCGCTCAGTCGAACCTCACCGAGTAAAAAATATTCCGAAAAACAGCTTGGAATAAGGAGGTGAGGGAGGAGAAGGACCTACCTTAGGGTTCCATAGAGAAATTGTGAGAAGATTATTTCGAAATCAAAACACGAAGGAGGAAGCTGAAGGGGGGTGTCGCGCGCGGCTCAAGGGGAGACCCTCCCTGTGTCGTGCGGCCTGAGTGAGAGTGAGGGAGTGATTAGTTTTTTAGTTTATCTTTTATTTCATTTTCTTTTATTTTAATTTTAAATAAATTCTTTAAACAAATCGTCCTACACAGTTTGATCCGCACGGTTTTCAAAACCGTGTGCAAATTATGTGACACCCTCTGTCTAAGATAGATCCCTAGCATAGGCTAGGCGCATGGTTTAGGAAACCATGTGCAGCCCGTGCGCAAGCCACTTCCCCCTTAAATAAGGCCACGTGGTTTTCCTATAATGGGCTGCACGGTTTGGTCAAACCGTGCGTAGCCCGTGCGCCTTCCTCTGCCTTTTAAAAACCAGCCCCTCTCTCTCAGGACTGAATCTCCTGAGACCTATTGAGACACTGGGGAAACTTCGTGGGCCTTCACCCAAGCCTAAAACCAAAACAACAAAGCGTTCCAACTCTCAGAATTCCGTTAAGAAGCTCAGTCTTAAAAACGACCCATTCAATAACCGAAAAAGTACAAATTCCTTCGGGTTTTAGTCTGGTTCAAAATGCGGGTCATTACAATTTTAACTATTATTTATCATTTTACAAATCCATATCACATAAATAACTTAACCTATACTAACAATATGTAGTTTTAGACAAGTTTCATTTGAAATGGATTCTTGAATATGAAGTATTTCTCATAATAATCTATCTTTCAGGGCATAGGAAAAATAATTCATTCTCTAGAGTTTTAATTTACATACCAAAAAATAATCATACTATACACTAGAATCCAGCATAAAAATTCCATTTTGTATAAATTGAGATGTAAATGGGATTTAAAATGTGTTATTTCATTAATGATCATTTTAGGGCCTCAGCTTGTCACATGAGTATGAATTTTACATTTATGTATGTGAAATGAAGTATAAAATTATTCATATCCTCTGAGTTTACTAATGATTATTTTAAATTAAAAATTATAAACATTACATGGTATATAATTTATTATTATATTTCTACCCAAAATGAGTTTTCCACCTACTGTAGCGGCACCATCATCTAAAATTTATCCCTTTTTAAAGCATGTATCCTCCTAAAAATATGAATTTTGATGCAAAAATGTATTTTTTATGGAACTTTTATATTTAAATAATGGAATATTTAAATACTCTTTATTTCATAATAAATTGAATTGATGGTTTTAATGATCATTCCATTACGTTCAGTAATAGTAGTAAACCCAAAATTGGGAGCTTCATAGTTTTCCAATCTAGTTCCAATAATGAAATCATCAAACTGAAAAGGTGGAACTACATGATGTTTCATATTCAAACTCATTAAATAATAATTTTAATCATTATTCTTCATAAAATTAATGATAAAAAATCTAATATAGAAATATATTTTTGGGAAAAAGCTTCCTAGGTGAACTTGTTCCCACACAATAATAATGCATTATTGACGGTATAAAGCTAGAACAACATATTATTCCTAAATTACCTAATTAAATTTTAATAATTTACTATCTCTAAAATATATTTGTCATATACACTTTGTGAGAAATAAAACATCCATTTTTTAATCACTTATAAATATCATAAAATCTATTTTCTAGAGACCCCCAAGGACCCATCCTTAAATAAATTACTAAAGATAAAATTGGTAGATCATTTATTCCTTCATATGTTTCAATAGAAAAAATTCATTCATAATGACTAGTATGTTTATCTCATATCTTAATACTACTATTTCGTCCTATAAATCCTCAAGGCCCCAACTAACTCAATTTTCTCCCATGAACTATTTGTGTCAAGGGATTCGTTGATAAATAACATAAGATAGTGTGTGTAATATGAAAAATGATTCATAAGTAGTTATAAATGATCATGTATTAACCAAATTCTATGGTTTTTGTATCCATTTATGTTTCCTAATGGATCTAAATATAGTACCTAAAAATACATTTTATAAATGAACCAGGGCTAATTTCAATTGACCATGTAAAATATCCACTAGAGAATATATATGTTTATTTTTCAAATGATTCGTATATTCAAGTATAACCATTAAAAATTTTATTTAAATCAAATTATCTGAAGATATAAATATATCCCATGATAAAAAAATAGATAGTTATTCAGCATGTAAATATTCAATCTATAATTCATATTTTATCAACCAATCCTTCCCAATTCTCATTATTTTACATATTTTTTAATTCTCTACATAAGGATTCATAAAATTACAGATACCTACTAATACAAGAAATTTTCTGATAACATTCCAAAATATAATTTTATTTTTTCCAAATTCTCTTTTTCTCTGTATCATTCAAGAAAGATAATAAAATTTCATGGTAGAAAACTTTCTCCAAAATTTATCATAAATGTGAAACCATGGATGATGAAACAATTAGAATTGAATTTTTTTTTCTACTCACATGAACCCATGTCATTTATTTTTTATCACTTTATAATTTCTATTTCCATACCTAATTTGATATTATGTTATGGGTATAAGATGAAATCATTTTATGATCTAATTATGACATTAATAAATACTGAGGCTTTTAAATATTTGATTGAACATAATTCTATATATTTCATTGACTATAAAAGATCCCAAGGAATAAATTATAGGAATTTTTACAATCAAAAGGGGATGTTCTTGCAAATAAATGGGTTTCAAAATGAATCCCATGGATATATATAAGTCATAAGAATATGTGATTGATTCAAACGAAATATCTCATTCTTTGATTAATGATTATAATAATTGAAGTGTTTCCACAAATAATTGAAATTGAAATTATTAATCTTTATATTATATTTATAGAAACTTATAAACTTATTTTATTAAGCCTATATCCATGACAATACAGAGTCATTCTAATTGTATCTCATTAAATTTAGTTATTTCATACATTCCCTAATTCCTATCCCATAACATTTAATTTACCATTTTTATAAAAAAAACCATTTTATTATGTGTTAGGTTTACTCAACTCATATGAATTATGAATCAATATAGTAATGGTGGAATTTATATTCTTATAGAATCACATGAAATTTTACTCAACTCCCTCTAGGTTGTACATATGAATGAATGGAGAAAAATTGAAAGTTCATTTTCAACACCAATTGAAACATGAACTATAACATTAAACAAGAGATACAAATTTTAAGTGATAAAACAAATTCCTATATAAAACTGATATTTAGACTTGTTGACTTTTTTTATAGGATATCAAATGTACCATCTAAAAGCTGGGTTTTTTGAGTAAGATAGTGATTTAGAAAAATAGGATTCATAGTACAAGTAAAACAAGAAAAGAAAATTGAATGACTGAATGAATACCACATCCCTTGGTAAATTGTTCTATATTAAGATCATTTTGGCTACATGGATGAGTGGTTAAAGGAAGGTGACTACAAATCCTTTTTCCCCAACTCAAATATTGTTTTTACCTTATCAACAAAAGGATTTAAAAATACCATATTATGTTTTGTTGGTAGAACTCACTGAATTAATCAAAACTATACTTAAAATAAAAGAAAAAACTATTTTTACTTATATTATGTTATGGGGTATCATATTAAATTTATAAACCCAAAAATATATAAAATTAAGTAAAATTAAAATAGAATAAGTTTCAATATGATTCAAATAATGAATAAAGTTATTTAGTTTGACTTTAATATTCTCTTGGACTAATTTTATTAGTGTATTTGACTGGGTTTTGAAAGAGATGTCTTTGATTCTAAGTTGTGGGAAAATAATAAGATCATTTATATTTAGACTTATATAGCCTTTATAATTATCATAAATTCATCAAAATAAATATGATTAGATGGATCATATTAAGATGGATATTGATTTATTCTATTTAGAGAATAGAATGATATAAAATTTAAATAACAAATATAATTAATGATTATTTGATAATTCTATGTTATTTTATTACTTAATAATTGTACTTTCAATTAAAAATAATTTTATTTACATGATATTATTTTAAAAGATATATTTATCACTATATCTTTTTAGTTTTCTGTTATAACTATCATTCTGATTCAAATATCTAAAATTATATAGGCACTTTCTTTTAAAAAGTATATTTTTTTATATTTTCTTTTAAAAAAATTGTATTTTATCCCAATAATATTTTTTGACCCTTTTATATTTATTCCAAAATAGTTAATATAAAAAAAATTAATATTAAGATTAATATTAAAATATATAATGATAAAATATTAAATATATAATGAATGGAATATTCTATTCATATTCATAATAGAAAAAATTGGGGATATATACATTAAATTCACAAGGATATAGTATTGTTTTCTTGGGATTATTTAATCATATAAATAGAAATTCACATGGATATAGTAAATTAAACTTCATTTTATTTAATGGAATTTTTTATATTTAGCCTTTCACTTGTTGTATGGGGAATAAATGGACTCTATAAGTACAACTATTTTTTAAAAATAAATTAATAAATTTAAATGAATTTATAGTATATTACACAAAATGTTATTTTATTACTATAATGTAATTTCAAAAAACAATATTTTTTTGAAATTATATTTGATTCTAGTGGACTCTTGAATGTAGAAAATGATTTTTTTTATTTTTGTATTAGATTCCATATTCCTTTAACATATTCTAATAACATTAAACATTCATTAATACTTAATAAAAGGACATATGGTATAAATAAATCATTTCAATATTTCTATTTACCATACTTATGATCTAATAAAATTGATAATTCTTCTACTCTCTACACCTTTTTTAAAAGAAGTCATTTGAATCTTTATTTTTTAGGAATCTTTAAAAAGAACTAATAAGTAAACTTTCATTCCAATTTATTATTTTTTCAACTAAAAATTATGATGTAAATTATAAGTAAAAAATAAGTAATAACTACAATTAATAACTATCATACTATAAGAGAAATAAAGTGATAAATAATATCAGTGTATATACCTTTTTTCCATAAAATCTTTTTAAGATATAAAATAAAGTTAAATAAATATTATTATTCATTACCTTATAAATATTTTTTTATCTTAAATCATTTATAGAATTTATTTATATATTGAATCTATTAATAATAGATTTAATCTATTTATGTATTCTTGATAAGGATGATAATCCCATTTCTCAAATAAGAATAATTAGTGGGTCCTTAATGGGTAAATAATGATAATCCCAAAAGAAATACACAATGGTTCATTTATAAAAATGTTAAACAAGTCATAACTAGGATTATAATTACATGATTACTTATATGTATTACGAAAAACTTTTTTAATCTCTAGTTTCAATAAATTTCACTAATTAAAAATATTTTATCGAAATTCTATAAAACCTTTTTCCAGATATTTTTTTGACTTAAAAAATAGAATTTTATTTTTTTATAATTTATATTTTCTATTAGTATATAATTATTAAGATTTTATAGAGTGATGTTAAATACATGTATCAAATTTATTATTCTCATATTAATAAATAAATAATATAACATTTTATTATTATTTTGTAAATATTGATAAATCATCCCAAACCTCCCTTTTCCATGAACAATATATAGACTCTTATATATGAAACTTTTCATATTATATTTATTAATATATATTCTGTATGGTATATTAATAAATAAATAGATCCCACTTCTTTATTTGAGTTACCTCATTATATAATTTTCATACAAACAGAAAAACATCTAGGCCTTTAGACAGAAGATTCATATGGTTTGGGTTGATTAATTCACTGTATTAGATCCAATATCTCATTTTTCATCATTATCTTAGTGGTTGAGTGGTTGGATATTGAATGATAGTTCATTGGTTTTAATCTTATTGGGGGAGATTCTTTGATTCATTATTCGTGAAATAAGAATTAAAATAAGAATAAAAGGACTTTATTTGATTGTTAAGATTATTTATGTTGGGCTCCCTATCTTTTTTAATTATGCATTCAATTTTCATTGAAGCACATGATTTTATAAATGGTTTCATAATCTCCATACCTTATTATTTGTATGAGAGATTCATCATTTAAATAGTCATCGAGGGGGATTTATAACTAGTCGCCGATTATAATAATGATAAGCTGTGAAAAACTACTATCATCCTCAATTATCTCGAGAGTCTAAAATGACTACAAACAAACATATGAGAAAATTTCATACTTTTACTTTTATTGCTGTTATTTCCAACAATCATAGTGGACTAATTAGATGAATAATTAAACAGAAATGATCTTTTCATTAGATAGTTTTTTAACATACTATATGAAATGAATATTTCTTGACTATGGATTCACTAGAAATAATCAATAAGGTGTTCCATTTCAACAAAAGAACCATGTCCCATAACTGCTTTTTTATTTCCACTATCCCAATCATGAGTTTCCTACCTCGGATAAACTTATGTGTCTGGGTTGTGGGTAAGGTTGGATTCAAACCCTTATAATTGTGGTTCATATCCACATTCTCTAATACTATGAGCTACATTCCCCATATCCACCTGGTCATTTCCCATTATTACCCTCCCTTAACTCACCCCTTTCCTCTCCCCGTATATTTCTATTTCTAGTTAAAAATATGTGAAATTTCTCTATAAATGATAGAAAAAAATGGTGTGTTAATGATGTTTTCTAGAGAAATTGAATTGTGTTTTTGAATAATATGGCCTTATATTCATTTTTTGATTATATATAAGGAAAAATAATAAGGTATTTTAATATTTCTAATATCCTGGTGTTTAGCTATTTTTTTAATAGGGCCTCCACTATAGGATCATCACTACAGTAGAGTTTAACCACCATGTTCATGAGGGATTAGTGAGGTCCCTTTATGCTTATGAAACTAGAATATAGAAACATGAATGAATAAATAATGGGTAATTTTTTATTCCCCTTATCTTATGGTTAATTGGGTATGGGACTCTACTACCCCACCCTCACACTCTATAAAAGGTAGTATAAGAATGGATTTTGGTTTTTTACATGTTGTAAAAGAATTGAATGATCCAAAAAATATAATATGGAAAGTTCTTGGTCAAATTGATTGGGTTATTAAGAGTTCTAAAAACTACCATTATCTTAGGATACCGTAGCTTCATGTTTCACTGCACTTCCACTTCAAAACTATCCAATTAAAATGGAACATCTCACAATGACCTTTTTTTGAATTCTCAAAAATTCTGTCACTCCATCCCCACAGTGTAATAAAAACAAATTATGTATCATATATGATATAGTAGGGCCTAGGGAAGTAGAAATATAAGATCACTCATCTTAATTTGATCACACTACTTAGATTATTTTGGCAGTTATATGTTCTGCACTTTGCTACCTTGTGCTTCTCATGGGAAAGATAACTGGTACAACATAGGTGTGTCCTTACCAGTTATATCACACTAAATAAAGGTCTTATCAATTCTATAACTTCCACATTATTTGTGGAAAAAAATTGTCTCATGATGTTTTAAACCCATCTCACACACCACTTTCATGGGTGAACAACCCAATCAATCGAACATACTATAGCTCAATGTGGTAAAGTGTTGACATCAAGGTGTATAAACTTCCATAAATGTGACCTCTCACGTAAGATCAACTAATTATACATAGAGTATATTTTATCCATTGATATATGACCCAACCACTTGGCCCCATCAAATAACTAAGGTCAAATTCCACCCCCACATGATTTTTATCTATTACAGTCATGTTTTCTTCTACCTTTGTAATCGAGGTCTAATCCCTCCATCTTGAAGAAACATTTTTTCACCTTTTTCCCTTTTGGAGGGAATACTCCCCATATAAATTATCTACTCGAGACTCTGCATTATCTTATAGGTCCTTTCATAGGTCTAGAATTCTGGATCTTCCATATTGGCATCTCAATGATGGATATTCCCCACTAGAAGGGGCCCTTTTTTTCCTTCCTCCTAATTTTTGTAGGAAAGGCCAAAACCCAATACCAAGGAATAGTGAAGCTTCATGTTGTATTTTAATCTAGGTTCATCGAGTCCTCATCTTCACTGAAATGTCTATTTTATTGATCCCCACTTTGGGATAGTTCCCCAATTTTTAGGCCTTTCATGTAGGTCTAAATATTCCTGAAAAGAAAATTTTCTACCATAGGATTGTTATATCTATGACCTCCATTCACCATGGATATAATCACTGACTCCCCTATCATCAAGTCTACCACTTCTATGATCTTCCTAAATAGGTAATTCATCATCCCCCATACATGGACTTATGACTTTACAAAGGTCGGTGCTTTTGGTAAACAGTCACCCAGTCTTGGTCACTATGATCTCCTTTGTGAGGAGGCACCCATTATCCTAAAGTTATACGACTATTTTTATAAGTTCCTAAGATGTAGTTTTCTCCCACCCCTATTTATTATCTACCTACTCTCTTATGTTAGTTTTGGGTATAGATACACTTAGGGTTAAGTCATTCATGATTTTCATGGAGTACGTAATGGGTTACTATAGCACCGTTAAACTGGTACTCGAACATTTGGTCGAGGTATTTTTTCTACCTCTTCATTTTCCTAAAAACGTAGGGTCACCATTCATCCATAAACTAATAACCATATTTCATCTAACCCAACCTCCTCTATCCCTTGGGATGAATAAGGCTTCATAAAGTAATATTGACTAGTTCCCCATCAGCTCTACCTCTCATCATAATATTATCACCTAATTCATCCTCTATAGATGAACCTTGCAGAGGAACACATAGGTTTTTTGGGAATTGGATTCTTTCCATTGTTTTCATTACTCAGGAAAACATTCTCACTTACTCTTCATCCACCTCTATTTGTATAGGTTCTTACCCATATGTTTAATGTAGAACACTCCCCTACCAATGCATTTTGACATCCCATAGCTTCAATAGATCGGTTATCCCCATTCATATTTAGTGTAAGAGAACTCAATTTGTAATCTATTACGCATACTTTCAAGGGTGGATACTTCTTAGAAATCCTCTTGAATATCTCAACAAACCTATCACCATTGTCACTAAGTAGTCCTTTTCTGGTGATCTGAGATGTTTCACTCTCAATGATGAATATTATCCCCCATCATGTCACTGGATGACCTTTACACCTTTGATTTTCTGATCATATCTATTATTCAAAGCTTTCCTTGATTTTGTACCACTCTCATGGCCCATAATGAAACAATTATTTACCCATAGATGTCCATTCATCAACTACACGTCAACACATTTTTGGGAGAACCATATAGATTTTGGTTTGATTAAAACATCGCCCATAACCAATACTTATATAATTTTTCTTCCACATCAGTCGGTTAAGACCTCCACTTAGTTTCATCAAATATTCATCTTGGTCGGGGATAGGTCATATAGTTTTGGATCCATAAGTAGTGACCATTTTTCAATAAATAATTTCTTTCTCTAAAGATATGGCAGGTTATCTTAACAAAGACACTTCCTATGATTCACCAAATCATTCTTCAGCAGCCATATGATTATATCCCTTGGCCCCTCCCACTACTTTTGAGCTAATAATTTCAAGTTATATTTTGATCCTTGATAGGGGTTCTTTTCACCATTCCCTCACGGAAATTCTTCCCTATTAGTCACCCTAGAGTATATAGACTTTTAATGTGGTCCTTATTGAATGAAATGAGATTCTATGTTCCCAATGTTACTAGAGTTAGATTTTAATCTAGTGATTATTTTAGCTATCATACTCTCTATAAATAGGGTGCACCACTCAACTACTTCACATAATAGCATGAAACTTGTATGTATCTTTCAAAATCTTGTTATCATGGTTTAGTCTTCCCACATTTCTCTCTCTACTAATAGTTGAATCTCTTTTGTTTTTTTCATTTGGTTACTAAGATGTTTCAGTTTAGTTGGATGTCTTTTTCCTACCCATGGATTCATCATTTTGAAAGTTTGACTTATCCATCAATCTTTAGATCTATGAATATTTTAAACTCCTTAATTAATTTCATTGATTACTACACACTTCCTAATCTATGGGTTCCCATATATCTTCCATAAGTCTTTCCTCGTTTTAACATCACCCTTCACAATTAAAGTATGTAATTATCCTATTCTAAAGTGATTCTAAATGAAATGATCTTATCAACATCCATGAATGATTCACAATAGATTGAATTTTTAATTTGAGAATTATTTCTATTGGTATTTAATAAGTTCACGAGTTGGATATAAGTGGGCTCGAACCATTGAAATCTTCTATAGGGTAAAAAATACCTATTCAGTCCCTGATTTATTTTATATATAGGCCAATGATAAACAAAAAACTCTCCCGAAAACAGCTCAAAATTTTAATCGTATTATGCTCTCCAAAAAGAAACTCATCTAAGCATCTCAATAATAAGGTGTGGTGGAGTTGAAATCTCATTATAATGATTATTTTTTATTTAGAGTCCAACTACATGTTAACCAATAAAGGACAGATTTCCCCCTTATTTCTCCTGACTCCTTAGTCTTAAGAATGATGACTTTAAGAATAAGTAATTTCCCTTCTCCATCCCTTATTTCCCAATCCAAGAGTGAACAAATGAATTATTATTGAATAGGGTTCTATGGTCAGTCTTTGACCCCACCAAGATTCTAAAGTTCTCTTTGGGGAGATCTCATAGTTACTACGAGGTGAAGATGAGTGGGTTGGTCCATTTTTTGTTTCCTTTTTCCACATTTATCTTACATGGTTGAAGAGATATAGTGCATTGATATGTTCACAAGGGCCCATGATACTCTTCTATAGGGATATCATGATCACTAAGAGATCTAATGACTGCATAATATCTATGTAAGGTCCATAATACTAGATCTTACAATCTTCCTATTCCACCTCTATGTTGTTCTTGATAGTCCCCCTTTTTGTATCAGTAGAATATTTTATTGGCATGATTTGATCCATTTCCCCATGATATAGAGAAAGAGAGCCACTGATTAATTTATTAGATACTATCATTCATTAATTTATAGATTTATAAATCCAACTCGTAATCACAATGACCTGATTGTAAGAGTAGATCTCTACCAACAGATTTATATCCTAAAAATATTTAGATCATACATAAAGGATTCATCTAGTGATGCTTCTTATTTACCTAACATATCTAGGACATCTTGGAATTAAACCAGAGACCTCCACCATGAACTAAATCATTTAACCCATGTTAAATAATCGATTGATTCCATTTTGGTAGAGATTACTCCTTCCTAAACGTGGAATACAACTCTATCCTTTTACTATTCCCTCTAATTGTTCCCTCCCTTCTCTTACTCAAGTATTTCATAATGATGTATAATGATGAGAAGATAAATAAGGTGTAAAATTATGATTAAATCCTGACTAAAACATGACACTCATAGATCGATTTTCAAACCTTCTCTCTTGGAATCAAGAGAGAGAGAAATAGACACATCTTGTTCACTAATAAAGGGCTCTCATTATGACTGATAATAGGGTTAAATACCCAAATAAGTAAGTTATGTATATCAATAATTCTTCTTATGACTAGATCCAATCTCTTTTTAATGGGAAAAATAATTTCACATGATTCATTTTCATTATGTATTAAGAATCCCCCCCCCCCAAATAATGGATAAAATGCTACAATGGTCGGATCTATCCATCACCATAGAATTATGAAAGGGGAAATATCATAGTTCTTGATCTATAAATATATGATTTTATTTTATCCATATTTTTTTAAAATTGAGGTAGAAACTCCAATTATTGATAGATAGTAGCACATACACTAATAAGGGATGCATGGATTCTCAAGAAGAGAGTATTCGTGGTACTCCCGGACTGCCCAGATCCTATGAGTGAATAAAAATTTGGATCTACATTATTGGATCTCACATCAATAACATAATCTTTCTTCCTAAAGAAATTTTAGGTTTCAAACCTCATGTGGAGTCTTTCATGCTAATGTTCTTTGGATAATCTATTTCTTTGGGCCATACACTAATGTTAACATGGAACTATCATGGCTGGGATCTTTCACATCCCATGCGCAACGAAATAATTTTTAGGGGAATGATCTACCAATAAGCTAATTTCCCATCATGAATTCTACCTCTTCAAGAGGATTTTTCCATATTTGTTAAATAAAAGAGATAAAAGAAACCACATATCCCTCTATTTCAATTTTTGCACCCATGTCACCGTACGAGACATTTGATGTGATCCTATACACATGTTATTTGTTGTTATGACTGAGGATCCTAATAATCTCATGAGATTAGGTCTTACTTAACCATCAATAAATTAAGGAATACTTCCATCTACACCAAATAAAACTTATACATTGCCTTATTTTTTGTTTTGAATCAGTTTTAACCTAAAATATCCAACAAGCATTATCCCTCCCAAAAACTGAGGTGATCCAGCTACACCTTATATTATGGATGCCTTGTTTGGAATTTACTCTAGTCAATAGCCTTTCCATAAACATCCCCTACATGTGGTTATGGTAAATAATTGGGGGATGGTTAGATACCATATATTGATGGATATTGGGTATAAGGAATGGTTACAAATTCACTACCACATGGATGAATGACAATTACTAGTGATTCTTGCTTCATGCAGGAAATTTACAACCTACAATATGAAATAAGGATAGGTTTTGAGTTAGATCAACCTCATTGGAACAAAATCAATTTTCCCAACCATTTTAGCATGTGTTTCACCTAGGGAATAAGGGGAATGATGACTTGACATCATTATCACGTTCCTTCATCTTATCACTAGTAGTATGGTTAGTGTTTCAACCACAATATAGACAACTAAACCTGAGGGTTTCACTCATTGTAGGGCTAAAAAACTAACATCATGATTTAATGATAACCATAAACCACTTGTATCCATGTTATAGAAGTCACACCTCCATTTAAATAGTATTTAAAATATTTCAATCTGTGGTAAGGTGCTTTTCTTTACATTGAACTAAACTATATACACCACTAATTTTGTGGCCCTCACTAATTCTGTTGAGTTTAATTCATGAAAACATACTCCCAAGGAGGGATATTTTACCCTTAATCTATAGAACAACACTAGTTGATGCACACAGTTTATAGTATCCATAATTTTCTTCTAGGGATGATGGGGCATCTAATACCATTTTATCCCCAAGATTTAGTCTCTCAATGTTAGTATTGACCTCAAATATTACTTTCATTGTTGGAGTTCTTTAGAGTCACTAATAATTTCCACACTCCACTGGAGATTCCCTATACCAGTACCATACTCCATCTTTCTAGTTTCCTCTGACAATCCAACGTTTATCAATAGTATTTTATGGTTTACATAAAAAGAAACCTGTATATGATTTATGACCAATCGTTATAGATAATGATTGCATCTTATGTATTTCAGAGACATTGATAACATACTTTATTGATTCTTATTTCATATATACCACCATTTCTTCTTCCCTAGGAAAAGAAGTCCATGACCCATAGTGCTTATACCTCCTTGACATGAATTTCTCATTAAGGCATTCACCCATTGCTGAAAATTCCCAACTTCTTCCTCCCATAAGTCTCTAGGCCATGCCTCAACCCCAGTGTGGATGATAATCCTCTCAGGAAATCTACCGATCATTTCCTTTTTAAGGAATTTCCTCACCAAATATCTAATCCGAAGTGGGCCTCTCCTCAAAAGGATTCCTCATTTTTCTCCCTAGTCTTATTCTAAAGGGAATTAATAGCCATTTCCAATTGTTTTTCCCCTACTAAGGGGATGTTCATACATGTTACTCACCCATGCACAATTTGAAACACCAATTCTCATCTAAATTTCATGTGTTAATCATGTAACTAGTTTTCATCCAAAGTCATTATTGAACTCTCCATTATATTCATAGTTACAGTACTTATAAATTACTTATTTATAGAAAATTTAGTAGTTTTATAATTTTATTTCATTTCAAGGAATAAATTCACAACTTCATATTTGACCAGAGTTCACTTTCAAAAATATATCCATCATCCCCCTAACCCCTTACTCAATAAACAAGACTATTCTCATTTTATTTTTGTCATGGGGGTTAATCAAAATTGAAAATTCAAATTTGTTTAGGGATATTCAAGCTAGAACTGATGATTTTAACCACATCGAGGTGTCACTCTACCATTGACTTATATCCCTTCCCTACCCCATAGATAAATAGAAAAAACCCATTCTATTTATGGAAGGGTAAATCAAGTTTCAATTTTGGGGGCCATATTTTTGTTTCCATAATAGAACTAGATAAAAAAGAATGGTAAAATCACATAATTTAGGCTTCCATTTTTAATTTTTACCATCTTATCTCAATAAAATTGTATTAACTATGTATCTGAACCATAAAACAAGGATGGTTTCATAAAACTATATTATTTTTTATAGTCTAAATCAAGCTTCTTCAAGAATATTATTTGGGTCATCATTCCACGGGTTAGAGAATCATCTGACTTAGTATTCTTATCAAATAAACTGAGTAAGTAGAATGAATACATATAGTTCATCATCCCATATAACACCAAATAAATATTAACAGTTTTTATGGAACTAGTGATCCTCTTATCCTCATTTCCATTCATGAGTTCTGATTTTGTTACAAGTCCCTTATTTGAAACCCCTAAAATAGAAAATTTACTTTCTTATATAATGAATACATAAAATATGAGTGACTAAAAAAGGATAAGAAACCCCCATTAACTACTTGTTTCCAAAATTTTATAGTAATATAAATACATTTTATACCGAGACAAAAATTTAAATTAGCTATCATTTTTTCTAGTAGGAAAAGATTGACCTCAGTAGATGTAGAAAAAATAATGATTACTTATTCGGAACGACTTGAGATTCCAACTATATTGTTTCTTGAAGAAATAGTAAAACCTATTTTCTTTTATCAAAGTACCTTATAACCTATATTCTCTTTGGTCTATAGAGAAAAAAATGTATGACCCAAACATAATCATAAAATTAAGGAACCACTGATCTGGAATCACTCACTAATACTAATATAAAATACTATAACATAGAATACATAGAAAAAAATTTCTTTTTAGTATAATTATCATCAAATTCTACCATGATACTTACTAATCGATCATATTCTATAGATTTACCTTAAAAAACATAGTTCCTTCAAAGGATCTCAAAGACCCACCAAATCATGAAATCCAGGATCTTTTAAAAAGTGATTCCTATTTAAAGAATAATTCATAACCACATGTATAAAATCATACTAAACCATCCATGGGATCCTATTAGGTTTTTTCCTTAATAAGATCTCAATAAAGGAATTAGAATGTAAGCATAATGATTTATATAGAAGAATATTCTCTATTTATTTTCAAATGATGTAACTATAGGATAGGGATAGAGAAGTTGAAGGGGAAAAATAGGGATTTTACATAAAATATATAATATTTTGATCGAAAAATAAAACTATTTGGTTTCCACCCTTCACTCGATGATAAGAAAACCAATCAAGGAAACCAATATAAGACTTTATGAATCATGGATGGGAAAAGATAGAAATATAGTGAAATAAAAAAGTAGTATAAGAACCCAAAATAAAAATGAAAAAAATCAAACATTTAAAGGATGTTTTTTATTATTAATTAATTAGATAAAGTGATCAAGAAATATAACTTTTTATTATTATTTATTTGATCGTGATTGAATCTGCATGTGTTTGGTAAAATGACTAATATTATCCTTTGAGAATAAAAATGGAAAGTGTTCTATGGGAACCTAAAAACATGAATGAATGCGTCTTATACATACTCAAGATTTATTAAGGGAGATTCCCAAAAATTCAAACTATATCATACATAAAGTTTCCAGAGTAAAATTAACCCTAGGATTTGAAATCGGTGTTTATATACCCAGTATTGTCCATAATTTACAGAAACATTATATTGTCTCTATATGAGGGGTAAGGGTTAAGGATTTACCTGTCATGAGATATCACATTTTTTGGGGAACAAAACATTTTTTTGGGGTTAAGGATCATCAAGAAAAAAATTATAGTGTGTTGTATACTCTTATCCAATACTTGTATCATTTGAGGATTCCATGTGAATCACTAAAAACATGTGGAGTGTATGGATAACGCAATAATGAAGATTTAGTAATGGGATAATATGAATAACATTATAAGAAAAAAACTTTCTATATAGATTCAGTTAAAAATGATTATATTTACAAGGTACATACAGTAATTAGAAAATAATTTCATAACTTTTCCTTGATTTTTTCATCAATAAAAAATTCAAAAAACATCAAATTTTTAGAATAGGTAAAAGTAAAATTTAAATGAATCAAATCTCGTGTGATTATTATTATTATTACATGATTTTGGAATCCCAAGTACTCAACAGATGGTATAGATATATAAAATATAGTATTACTATTCTAAGTAGGAAAAAAGGGCAATAGATACTTTAAATGGAAAGTGAGTAAACAAAATTACATACTTAATATCATAAAGAAATATTAAAATATTTGGAAATATTTATTTGAAAAAAGTCATGTGTATGGATAAGAGGGATATATTTCATATCACGTAAGATCTAGCCTATAATATGGAGTAAAGAATAATAAATAAGTATACACCCTTATATATAAATAAATGGATTCTTGAGATCCCCTTTCATGCTCATGTCATATTGAGGTACCGTAGAAGAAAAAATTGAGAAACCATATATAATTTTTCATATTAAATTTTTTAAAATTATTTTGAACCATATTATGAAACATGAAGAAAAATAATTGGTTATATATCGATTCCTGAAAAGGATTCAACAAAATATAGAAACAAATCCACAATATCTTTTACATAAAAAAATACATAGAGTCAGTCCTAATATCATAATAAAAAATAGAATGTGTCGGATGATCAATGAATCAAGTTACAATTGAAATAATATACACATAATGAAAACTAATTTACATTCATTGTTTATTGGAGGAATCCCAAAAACATTTGGGTATAAATATAACTTCAAATTAATTTCTAAATTAGTGGATGTTACCAATGTGAGTGGAAATGTTATACACAAAAAAAAAGATACTTATCAAAGGAAAGATACAAATAAATATTTTTCACATTTTCATTAATTTGGTATTTATTATACATGTCGATCAAATGATAATACATAACTAAAAAAAGATTCAAAATTATTAACTCAAAAAGGTAAAAGGAAACAAAATAACAAAAAAAAAAGAAATGGATAATTGAAGAAAATAGAATAAATTGATTAAGATTAATAATTTAAATCATCACATGTCAAAAACATGAAATATGATTTTATCCCATGATATGTGGACTGTGTAATTATTCTATTCTAATAGAAAAAATGATTGGTATTCTTAAGATATTGGATAGAGTTGCTAATTCATGATCTAACTTGTGCATAAATAAAACATCATTCTCAATTCTATGATCATTTTGTTGATGAAGGTGTATTTTCTAATCTTTGATGGTTTTATTTTCATATAATTTTCCCAAATTTTTTGGTTTCATTCTTCATAAACCTTTGATAAAATAAAAAAAGAGAATCACCCTGGTTCCTAGTTCTATTTCATCTCTTCTAAACAAGTTTTTTTATGAGTGATCATAAAAGTAAAATCAGCCTTATTCATATATGAGGAAGGGAATAAAAAAATTAAAAAATAATAAATTGAAAAAATCATGAAAAGAGTTCCCCTAAACTAGAATATCTACATAAGATCAAAAAACTGCACCTAATGGTTTGAGATTAGTGTTACACAGTAAGCTTTATTTTTACTTCTCTCATCCACCACACTAATCACAAATATTTTTTGGGAATCATTTATAATTTTTAGAATCAACATGTTTCCAAATTAAAATCAAAGAAATTTAATAACTTACTTGGGTATATGAGTTAAATGACCAGTCAATTAAAATATCCAAACACATCATCACCATGGTTATATATTCCGCTATACATCCAACACGATTCACCGTCATGATTCCTTGTTGGTGAAATGGTAAAATAACAAGACTCAAAAATCTCATGCTATATAGAATGGGGGTTAAAGTCCTCTTTAGGAAAAATTCATAGAGAATGGATGTTCATTAAGAAAGTATCATTGGAGATCTTATCTTATTTTATGTTATTATTTATTTAAACCAATGATTGTTTTTTGGAGTAGATAATAACCTTTTAAGAAATGTGTATTTTTTATTTTCACATGTGAAATATTTCATAGAAATTTTTGGATTTATTGATCAATAAAAATAAAAAATTCTATAATTGTTCACTATTCAGCAATTCTTATTTATTCAAAGAATCTATACATAGTGTTTTGATTGAATTTTAATTCTTCCATGTCTCGTCAAAAGTAACATATTGTTCCATTGAAAAGAAGACCAAAATAAAGAATAATTTTTTTCCCATGAATCTAACCCCCATATTCTATTCCACTAAATCCCTCTTTCATGGACACAATTTTTCATCAAAGGAATTAAATTATTTATAATGTTACATAATTAATCCAATTTTTATTTCATTTGGAAAAATATTTTTTTTCAAAAATTTCCTTTTTATTTGATCCAATAGTGCTACATTATAGAGCATAATATTTAATAAATACTGAAAACTCTTGAATAGATTTTTATTTGAATATAATGATCCATTTAATAGTGAACGGATTTTTTTTGAGAAATCTTCAGCGATTGATAATCAATTCAAATAAATTTTATTGAATATTCTTGATAAAACATCATTTTTATACTGTTGAAGGTGGATATTTTTGGGAAGTAATAGATAACTTCGACATATCTTCATATATATAGAATTATTGATGTGAAAACACATAGATAAAGGGTGTATTTTTTAATTGGAAAATAGTGGATCTACAGGGTCCCAAAAGTGTTTATTTAAAAAAATGTTGTTCTTTGGAAGATATATGTAATGTATTATATTGCTTGGTTTCAATCTCCCTAAAATCCTAATCATTCTTTGGATTCTAATCCTATTAATCATAAATTATATGCTTAACCTGAAAATTTTTCTCCTCGTAGTGCAATCCAAATTAATTGGATTCGATAAAATCTATTATAATTCCTAGACGATGTCATATATTTGGATCTCAAAAAGTTTTATTGCATTAATAATCCTCTATTATCTATTTTGGGTCAAGCCATGCTTCCCCTTATTCAAAATATGATTCATATTCTTCATAGATAAATCCCTAGTGAATGATAGAAGAAGATCCATTTTTCATATAAAAGGGATCCCTCGGTTCGAGCTGATGCAATGTCACTCCTCAATCATTATCAAATGGATTGTAATCTATTTGTGTTCATGAGGATCGAATCAGTATGCCTTCTATTTATAATAATAATCTATGAACTAGATCATAATAATTCTAAATTATTCTATAATAATTGAACTCATTTATTTCATCGGATCAGGGTGGAGACCACAGACCATGAGTGACCCATCGGACAAAAAAATTAAAAGATAAAGAAGTATCATTAATTTCCTCATGCCCGTTAATTTTTAAAAGTAAAATTTGTACAAATAAAAATCTACTTTGTTATATTATCATTTCATATATATATTGATATAATCTATTTGAATAGGGAAATTACTTAGAGGTATATTGTGTACAAAAACACTTCCTATCTGATAGAAAGGGATTCTATTATCCTGAACTAACATGACCTGAGATCAAAAATTCCATGTTTTTATACAAATATCAGGTATCATTTTATTATAGTCTGTAATTTCTTTATTCTATTTAATATGAATTGATAGGGCTTTATTAGTATGTTTTACAATATTTAGTGCATTGGAACCCATGGTGAAAGACCCAAATCCATTAGTATGGAACACTTTACTTTCAAAGTAAAACCCCATAGTATATGTTAGAGTGAAGAAGAGATTAAATTATTGTGTAATAAAAAAACTTCATATTTTAATTAATGGATTTAAATGATTTAGATATATTAGGGAAGGATCCACTTTTTGGGTTTATTAGTCAGAGCAATAATGAAATTTTTTCTATTAAAATATCGTTTAAAATACTTAGAAAATAAGTTCACTAATAGACTGTTGTATAACGAATTTTACTCATTCAAATCCATATCATGAATTTTTTGGAATCTATATCATGAAAGGAGATCTAATTTTTATAATTTGAATTAAATGGTGATATAAATTTTTTCTATTTCTAGAATCAAATCCATATTTTTTGAATTCATCATAGTAAGATGATCCAAATCTATTTCAAGATCTATATTGTCATCACTATGTATATCTTCATCGCTATTGTCCATTAGAAAACGATATTTTAACTGGGAACTTGTTCAAAAATAACATAAGAAAAGGAAAATAAGAGTTTGAAGCTAGGTATTTGACCCAATAATATTGTCTAGTTCTTATAGAAACTATCACTAATATACCCCTAGGGGGATGATAGGGCTAATAAGTGGAATAAAAATATAATTCCATGAGATGGTAAATTAAAATGATTAACCCCACTTGAGTATTATGAATAAGTGATTGTTTGGTAATGAGAAAGGAATATTTGTATTTTTACTAAACAATTTGTATGAAAATCCTAATCCATGAGATAGTTATTATTAATGTAAAATATGGATAACAAGTAAATTTATCTTAATTGTTTAATGATTTGATATCCAGATTTATTCTCTCATAAATAATTAGGATGAGTTACACTACATAGAATTTGATCAGTCATTTTTTCTATTGTTAAGTTCAAAAGTTACACCAATAATTATCTCTCTTAATCATCCATCAATTTATTTTTCATGATATAGGATTCTATTTTATCATTCATCCAATCATTGTTCAATTTTTCTTCATATCAGTGAATAGAGATCTTTACTTTTATGAATTATAGCTCTTGTTTTTCTTGAAAAAGTAACTTGATAGATTTTATTTTTTATGAAGATACATATGATTTGATTAATTATACTGATGAGTTGGATATTCTAATATTTCTTATATAATTTCACCCCATAATCAGGACCACCCGAAAAAATGTTTCTAATAGAAGAACCATGTAATCTTTATTTTAATGAATCAACTAATTGTTATAGAACATCTAGAATGATTTTTTTTGAACCTGAAATAATTTATATCAAATTTAAGGAACATATCCATAAGTTTTTTCAACTCCATAATCAATTATGGAATCATCAAATATTTTAACATTTCAAACTCTATTTAAACCCCATAGGCCTGGAAAACAAAGAGAATATGTGAATGAATGAGATATCCAACAATAAAAATAATGATAAGGATATAATAGAGGAACTACCAAACATTTGTAGATATCACATATGTTAATGAAGAAATTATTCTTAAATAATATTATGTAAACAATAAATCAAAATCTCACTTATCATATTCTATTATAGAGGAAACAATTTTTTATGATAAATCATTCACCGTGATATGTCTGATCCATGAATCATATCCTGAAAAATGGAAAAAAAATTTGAATAATAATTCATATCAGAAAAAGGTCTAAAATAGTATCTAAAAATATTAAAAATATATATGTACCCTATTTAAGTAAGGAACTGTGGAATATAAGTTTGTAATATATTCTATTTTGAGATAGTTGAAAAATATCTTTCCTTTTGAAAGGTTCTATCCTTTTCCCCATTATGAAAGCACTTATTCAAGTAAAGACTCCATTTTATCCTCATTTTGTATGGCAAATATTTCATATAATTTTGAATAGGAATTAAACTCATGTTTGAATTTAAATGGAGATACATATGCAAGTGAATCCCTTCTAAATAATTATATGATATATTCATATATGAAATATTTTGACATGAGGTTTTTAAAAATGGATGACTCTTGGCCCATATTTTATAGGTGTTTTAAAAATTTATACAATTGAGTCAATATCTTAATGAGTGAATATATCAATATGATGAAAATATAAATATTTATACAATATATTCATTTCATCACCACTTTGGGGAAATAGTTAGGTATAAATATGTATGATACATGTGACTTGATTGGTGAAATAGTCTCTCTCTCCAAAAAAATAATGTTTTTTCTGATGTAAGAAATAAAATGTTTGATTGTGAATTAACATGATGTAGAGTAATTTTCCCTATTTCAAATCATCATTATTGATATGGGCCCTTCTTTCCACATAAATAGGGAATATTTTCTTAAACCAATTGAAGCATAAGTTATGTTGATTCATCAAAAATTTCAGTTGATTTTATTTATTAAAAAAATATATCAAGGAAGTTATATGAAATGGATTCATGTGATTCGGAAATATCTTTTGCAATAAATGATCATCTTGTTATACTAGTAACAATGGTATATCCAATTATAGCACCTCTAGGATGTAAAAACATATATCTTCTAAACATCACCACATGTATGAGACCAATGTACTCATTTATATTAGGTTCGTATTATATGGTTACCATTCTAACAAATAAGACATTTTTTCCATCAAAAAATGATTTTATGTTAAATAAACTTATAAATTTTCCCCTAAGCTCAGTAGTAATGATTTCACTAGCAGTATGGCCTTTACCAAAACACTACTTTCCATAGATCAAATTCATCCATGTATTGGATTTCACATGATTTTATATTACTCCATTAGATGTTTTGGTAGTTTAATTTCTGTATAAATGAAACACCATGATTATTCTTATCTTAGTTCTTTTCATTTTCTATAATTCATGGAATAGAATAAACCAGTATAATCCTAATGATCTTAAATCTATAAGGCATTATGTGTCTCAAAATAGTCATAGGTCCCACTCTTCTAATCTTTCCTAATATTATATGACAATTATTAGGTAACAACATGACACCAAATAATTTTTCAACATAATTATTAATTTCTATTATATTGGGTTGTTATTCAACATTATAAGTATATTGATAATTTTTCCCCAATCACCAAATAATTTTCCTGGTGATTTTTTCATTGATTCTATCGATAAATCTATGTGATATTACCCAAATTTATAGTCCCAATAACAATTATAGTTCTTAAAATTAATATATATTATTTATATAAATAAATATATACCCATTCATTATGTATGATGATTACATTGATATAGTTCCAATTAAAATATAGAAATAGGAGGTTCCAATTGGCATGCATCCAGTGTGAATTGAACCTATAAATTTTATAATTATTAGTTTTTCACTTTCACCATATTTCCACATATTATTAACAATAATCCTCAAACATTGATGATAATCAAATTCCAATGAAACATAAATATTTATGATCAATCATTTTAATTTTGGAGGAATCCATGAAAGGATATCCATTCAAATCCTGGGGTTTCGAATTGAGAGAGATATTGAGAGAGATCAATCATTCTCGTTATTTCATATATTCATGGACCTAATTATAATTTGTGGGATCTTTCATTCACATTTTTCAGTAAGAACTTTTCATAAAAGTACTCTTTGACCCATGAATTTGGAGTATTATAATTTTTTCATACAATTAATAGGATTTAAAAAGGAATCAATATTTCAAAATAAATGGTATTGTACTCCTTATTGTAGAGGTCCTTATATATTTTATTAATAATCAAAATATGGTTGAATGAAAAAATATTCATTTGAGTGGGATTATTCCTATTATACATAGGTATTATATTATACCTAGGAATGATACATTGTATGGATATTTGGGGGTTTTCTATATTATCCATTGGTTGATTTTTTTCTTCTATTTTATCATCCAAAAGGAAAAAATATATCTGAGAGTCATTTCCTTGATCAAAAATAGATTCCTTAGATTCTACCAAAAACTAAAAACATTCAAGAATCTAATTAGGTTTCACAGTAGAGAAAATAGATTAGAAAAAATAGGGACAATACTGGTAGTAATATTTAAAAGCATGAAACCTTCACTAGAATTAGGACCTCATTCAAGAAGAAAAAATATAAATATCTAGAGTTTATTTGTATATATTATAATAAAGGTGATCTTATCCACATGGAAAATGATTGAATTTTTTTTGACTTTATCTATCTGATGACGAGGTGAAACATTATCCACTTGAATTTAGGACACCAATTGAAGAATTTAGTGATATACTAGATTTTTTTCTATAATATATTATTCTATTGAACAAATAACCATTGAGGAGGTCTTCTTTAAAAAATAAAGAGTTCAATCCACTATTGCACCCAATGATATGGATAAAGTATTCTCCCATCTCTTATTAATAAAAAAGTTGGTGAATTAATTTCAAAACATAGTTCAATATTATATTTGGAAATTCCATCAAGATATATTCATGATTTGGGGAAAGAATCTATATAAATTATATTTTTTTAGGAATATATCAAGAGGGAATAGTTTTTTTGATAATTGGTTGGTAAATAAGGATAATTTTTGTTACATGGCATGAAATGTGTTTTCTAATATTCAACGAGATTCAACAATATCAAGAAAATATAAATGATCTTATAAATCAAGAGATCATTTTTGGATTCCATACTAAGTTATTATGATTATTTAGAATATCACACATTGATAAATCAAAGAGATATTTAATAACTAAAATAAATATCAATTATTTGGAATCCTACCATTCTGAAAATTAAATGAACAAATATAAAATCAGAACAATTTTAGAAACTCCTTTTTGGATTTTCCTCCATGTCCTGGATATTCACCACGAAATTTGAGAAGAAACAGATGCAATTTCATTTACTTACAGAATAAATTAAAGACTTTATTTTGAATAACACAAGATATATTTATTATTTTTTATCTAATAGATGGTAAGAACATCATTTGGGTCTGAATCATACTGAGAGGTCAACTAGAGATCTTCAATTGTAAAAGGAAAAAATATATTATTATTTTCTCCCATATAAAAATTATAAAAGAATGAATTGAGTTTAAAAACCATTATGTATAACCCAAATACCTTATAAATGCATCCTTTTTTATAATATTGGGTATGTGATATGGTTTTGAAGGACGAATTGGATATGGAAATTGATCATATTTCATTCTATAAAAACAATCCATTTTTTGATCTATTTAATCTATTTTATTACAAAAAAAGAGGGTTGACACAAAATTACATAATTTAGAATTAGTAAAGTTATTTTAAATGGATTATCTATTCACTCTATAAAAAATAGAGCCAGATCTAGTGTATCATAAATGATTTTTCATTTCGATTGATTCTTTTGGAATTGAGTCAAAAATTATTTAATGATGTATTCTATAGGGATGAATTGGAAAATAAATATTTATGGGTGATATTTAATAAAAAAATTATGAATATAATGAATATTTTTAACAAAGGATAAAAAAGATGGGTAAAGATCTCTTGAGGGAATTTGGAATATCCAACAAAAATAGTGGTATTTTCTAGTAACAACATAATAGAGATAATCAATCCATATATATTGATACAAAATATGATTACTCAAATCTATAATAGTAATTAAGGGTGAATAAGAAAATAATAGAAACATTTCATTTTAATATTCAATCGCTACTTCAAATATAGAATTAAAACATATTTAAAAGAAAATGAGACTTTGATTCATAGATTTATAATGAAATATATGATCAACCAACATTTATAAAATTTGAAAAAGTGTAAAAATAAATGGTTTGATCCCATTTTTATAAAATCATGAGATCCATGGATTGGGATCCTAATGAATATAGATGGAAATGGTCCAATGGGAGAAATAAATTATTTGATCATTTAATTTCTAGGAAAAAGATCCATTGGATTGTAGTGTTTAATCTCTTATGTATATAATATTTGATGGATATTGGTGGGACAAAAAATAATTATTTGAGTCACTTATTTTGTCCAATTGGATTCTTCTATCTAACACACTTACCTTTTTATTTTTTTAGTTTTTGGAATTTCTAAATTCATAGGTTTGATAATAATATCTAATAAAAAGGTATGAACAAACTCCAAAATACACTGTTAGAATCAATAGATCTTCAAATATTTTATTTGAAACAATTGAGACCCTTCATTGATGATCATTATACTTACCAAAAATCTAAATTATTAATACATGTTATAAGAAGATCCCCTTTTCAATTTAATAATATACCAGCATTGGTGATTGACTCATGATTATTCCACACTCAAAACTATTGTAATCCATCTTTTGAAAGAATTAATTCCTATTTCTTCTCAATGATATACCACAATCAATACAATTGGTTGAATCCCATAAATCCATTTCAGAGAAGTTAATTGATATATTATTTCTATAAAACAAATCTACTTCGATTCTAGATGAATCAACATAACTGATGATTCTATTGTTATAAGTAAAGATTCTTTTTTAGGTGGAAATAGGGGTCCATATAAATATTTATGATTTGATATGTCAAAAATTATACTATATTATATTAATTTGAAATAAAAAATTTTATTTTTTTGTTGATAAAAACAATCTTTTTTAGGGAGATAGAAAATTTCACCAATCAAGACATAGGTATTATGTGTATCCATACCTTAAATCTTCCAAAAAGTGTTTCAAAAAATATATATTATAAATATATTTCCATTTTTCTCATATCGATCCATTTTCTCATTAAGTTATTAACTTAACTATTGAAAATTATAGAAAATATCTAAAATATAGACCAAGATTCATCCATTTTGAAATAAATTCATGTCAACCAATATTATATATTGATATATCTTATGATTATTAATAAGGGATTCACTTGCATCTATATCTTTATTTCAATTCAAACATGATTTTGATTCCTATTCATCATTATGAGAAAGTTGTACCTTAAAAAATGAAAAAATAGAGTCTTGGTTTAAATAAATGTGTTGATAAAAGGTTGTAGGATAGAACCTTTCCAGGGGAAAGTTCTATTTTAACTCTCTGAAAATAGATTCTATTCAAGACAAATATTTTATGATTCCTTAAATCAAAAAGGTACACAAATCTACATTTTATATTTTTGTATCTATTTTCAGACCTATTTCTGATATGAAGTAGAAGTCAAAAAAATTTATCAATTTTCATATTATGATTTACTAATCATATAAAACATGGTGAGTGATTTTTCATAAAAAAAATGTGTCTTCCACAACAGAATCTGATAAGTGATATTTGTATTCAGTGTTTACAAAATCCTATATATAAATAAATGATATATAAAAAATAATGATTCATCAATATAAACACATATGAGATAAAAAATGTCCAGGACTTCCTCTATTGCATCCTTATCCTTCTTTTAATTTTTGTTTATCTTGTTCTCACACAAAATCTCTTTTTTTCCTGAGTCATTGAGTTACAGACCGAGTTTTAAAACATTAGCTTATTTATTATTCCATCATTAATTTTGAAGTTTGAAAACAATTATGGATAGGTATCATACATTTTAATTAAATTATTCTAGGTTAAAAAAATAATTCTAGTTAATCTAGGATAATTATAAGATTATATAAATTAAATAATATTGGTTTATTATTTCATAAAAATGTTTTTGGGTGATCTCACTTATAGGTTCAAATGATCTAAGAATGATTAGAATATCCATATAATCAATATCATCGATATCATCATAAGTATCATCATAGAAAATCCAATCAATTGAATCAAATTTTCAAGAAATATGAGCGATATAAGTCATAAAATTAAATCTCTCTATTCATTGATAAGAAAAAAAACATGAACGGTGATTGGATGGATGATAAAATATGATCCTTGATCATAAAAATTGATTTTATGGATGATGAAGAAATAAAATTATTGGTTCAATTATCCACCTTAATGATAGAAAAAAATGATTAATAAATTTCTTGGTTCTGATTCATTATGATCATTTATCAAAGAATGAATATGGTTATCAAATTATTGAACAATTGGGGTTAATTTACTTATTATATTTAGTTGAAATTCATAATAATTTTCTTATGAATTGTGTGTTTCATACATCATGTTTAGCTGAAAGATGTTTTTTCCTTACTCGTTATTAGATAATATTCAAATTTAAAACCTTAGGTGGGGATAAAAAATTTCAGTTCCTATATCATGAAAAATCATTTTCCCTCTACTTTTTAGCCCTATCATCCTCCTATCGGGGTATATTAGTGATAGGTTCTACAGGAACTATATGATTTCATTAGCTCAAATACTTACCTAAAAACTCTTATGTTCCTTTTCATATTGTATTTTTGAGAAAGTTCCTATAAAAATAATTTTCTTATGAATGAGAGTGATTAAGAGAGTGTCAATGATATATATATATATTGATGATGATACAACTCTTGATATGGAGATGGTTATACTTACTGTGATGAATGTGGTAACTATGGATATGATTCCATATATATACTAATTTTATGTCACTCTTCAATTCGAATTAGTAAAATAAATGTCTTTATAAATAATATGGATTTTAAAAATTCCTAATGTGGATATGAATAAGTTTAATTCCTTATCCCTTAGTCAATTAGTGAAATTTTTCTCAAGTGATTTTGAAAGAAGTTTTTTCTAGAAAAATTTCGTTATTTCTTCAACACATAAACCCAAAAAGTGGATCTCTCTCAAATAGATCCAAATTATTTAAACACATTCATTAATATACAAAGGATTCTTATTAAAAAATGAAAAAAAATCATTTTTCAGCATAACATATACTAGGGGGTTTGATTTTGAAAATAAAATGTCCCATACAAATGGATTTGGGTCCATCATAATGGGTTCCAATGCATTTTATCTTACAGCACTTACCAATGAGGTACTTCAAATTCATGTTATGTAGAATAAATCAATTATATAATGAAATAAAATGGAATGAACTCTTCATATAAAAATATATTATTTTTTATCCAAGGTTAGATCATCTTCAGATCATGGAATCCTTTTCTATCATATAGGAAGGGTTGTTGCAAAAAATTACATCTAAGTAATTTTTCCATTCCAGTATCTATATTTATATGAAGGAATCATGTAATAATGGGGGTAATTTTTTGTAAAATTTTTACATTTTACAAGTAATGATAATGAAGAAATTTATGATACTTCTTCATCTTTTGAGTTGTTGAGTCAGATATGTCGCTCAAGATCTTTGGTCTCTACCCAGACCCATTGAAATAAATGGGATCACTTGTTATGTAATCATTGATAATGATTATGTTCTATTTTATGGCCTATTATTATAAATATTAGGTTCTATAATTTGGTTCTCATTAATAGAAAAATATTATAGTTATTTCTGATAACGATCATGGAGTGACATTTTTTCCACCCAAACTAAGAAATCCATTCAATATGATAAATGGATTTTGGTCTATCTTTGATCAGATATTTCTCTATAAAAAATATGTATAAAAAATTGAATAAGGGGAAGGATACCTCGACCCATAGTATATAATAGATTATGGTTGATGAATTAAAATTTTTTTGTCTCTTAGAATATGGCTATTGGGGGATTCAATTAGATTGTATTGAACCCAATTAATTGGGATTTAAAAGTTAGGGGAAAATTTTGGGAAAAGAAGGAAATTAATGAATAATAAGATTATATTCCATTAAATAATTTGGTGTTACTGCTGAGTGTAACTAGGAAGTACAAGACATTTCAAATAACATGGGTTTTTTCAAATAATCTCTTTTTGGGACCTCACAAATCCAATCATTTGCCTATTTAAAGATCATCCATTTTTTCAATGTTTTTCAAATCGAAAATTATTTTTAGATAATGATACTTTAATTATACTTATTAATTCTCAAAAATATCCTCTAACATCTATATATATAAACACTGGTTTATCAAGAATATGTAAGAAAACTCTTCAAATTTCTGATCAATTTCTAGATATTTCCTAGAACAAATTTTTCTTCATCAAATAGATCTTTTCATTCAATTAAAACTCCACTAGAAACTTTTCCATATTTATCAAATCTTTTACTATATAATGGAACACTATTAGATCAAATTGAAATGGCATTATTGAGAAAAAGTTTTATTTTTTGATTCATAATGTAATTTTAGAAATATTTCTATTTTTTAACTAGAAATAAATTTGGACCTGAAATAGGGATTCAGTGAAAAATGATGTGCATGTTATGGACATAAAAAACTTTTTTTATTCTATATTTTAGACCTATTTTTTATCAAACAATATGATATTATTAATGAAACATCGAATAATTTAATTTAGGTCAAAAAGATATATATAAATTCATTGTCTAAACAAGAATACTTGTATAGAAAACAACTATAGTCTTTTATATTCTTATTGATCACTATATCCAAAAATTTATATGAAATATTTCACATATGAAAAAAAAAATATGAATGTATGAAATTGATTTTATCTACTCCAAGAACTAATAATTGGTCTTACTAAATAATAACTACAAATAAGATAAGATACTCACCTCTTCCTTCTCATTGAATGAAATTATCCTTGAATTTTCCATAAAAAGACTCAAACATCTATGCTCTATAGCATGAGACTTTTAGTCTCTCATGTCTACCATTTCACCATGAAGGAATATTTAAATTGAATCATATTTTATTTACCGTGGAATATATGAAAAAGGTGCCAATTTGATGGAATATTTTTATTGGGTGGTCATTTTATTCGTATACCAGAGTAGGAAATAAAATTTCTTCGATTTGAATATAGACTGAAATAGATTTTTCTCAATATAAATGATTCACTAATGCAGAAAACGTTATTTAGGTATCCATTTTTTATGTCGGTTATATATAACCGACGTGAGAATTGGTGAAACATGGTTTTTTACGTCGTCTATTTTATAACCGATATAACAAATGCATTGAGTAGCTTTTTAACGTCGGTTATTTGAATAACCGATGTTATAAATCGCGCGTGTTCGGTTTTTACGTCGGTTATAAATTAACCGACGTAAAAAACAAAAGTGTGGGGGTTTTTTATGTCAGTCATTTGATAAATGACGTAAAAAACTTATAGATAACTCATTTTTTACGTCGGTTATTAAATAACCAACGTAATAAACCAAAGCACGAGGGTTTTTTACATCGGTTATTTTATAACCAACGTAAAACATGCGGCTTTTGAGGCCTTTTTGACGTCGGTTATTTTTTAACCGACATAACAAAACAACCCACAGAATGTTTTTTACGTCGGTTATACAATACCCGACGTAAAAAACTGTGATTTTTTATGTCTTTTTTAGGTTGGTTATAGAATAACCGACGTAAAAAACCAACACGCGGATTTTTTTACATCGGTTATAAAATAACCGACGTAAAAAAAGTTGTATCTGATGCACTTATAATGTCGGTTATTATAATAACTGAAGTTATAAATGTAAAAAAACAGTTTATAATGTCTGTTATTAAATAACCGACGTTACAAAACATTTAAAAAATTATCACGCCCCGGATTGTCATTTACGTTTTTTCGATCGACAGTCCGGCGGGACGTCTCTCTCACGCGGTAAACCCTAATAAACTCATCGATCTCGCTGTGTTAAACTCGTTTTGCCTTCATTGTTTATCATATTTACTCTCCTTGGATCTATCATCTCATCTCGCATCACTCAAGTAAGCCTTCCACGAATTTATTTCGTTCATTTTTTTTTCGGATAGTCTATATTTATGTTTTGCGATTTTTGTGTTTAAACAAGGTAAGATTCTTCGATTTCGAACCCTCTTACCTATTTTTTCCATCATCATCTTATTTATCATCCCTAGATCTATTAGATCTTCTCAATATTCATGTAATCCTCAACTACTTTTATTTATTTTGTTTTTGTTTCGTGAATGCCCGACATTGATGGTAATTTTTGTTGTCATTGACAGCTAATGATCTCATTCACCTATATTACTGCATAGAATGGTTATTGATTAAATGTACGAATTCGGAAATGATATTTCATGTGTTTTTCTTGCTTATGTTTATCCTATTTTATATGAGAATCTATTAGACAAATAATTTATTGGTTGTTGACCTCTATGGACCTTCGATGCATTGTTATGTGTCATGATTCCAAATAAAAATGGGTTCTGCTGAGGGCTTACCCTAGTATTTTTTGAGGCCTTGGCCAAGGCCTCGACAATTTGTTTAAGATTTATAGAATTATCCATTACCTCATTATGATATTAGTTATTGAGAAAACTTGTGATCATTTGACTAGTTTAATATCAATGGTTATTTTTAATTATCATATGATCATTTAGGTAGCCATATTTAATAATATTTAATTCCATCTATTTCATACTGAAGTATATATTAAATTCATGTGTTTTTAGTTATTCACCATGCCTGGTTTTTATATGTAAACCATTGTTTGGGGGGTTTTCCGGGGGGTGGGGGCTGTCCAGAGGGTTGGGGAGTGTCCAGGGGGGTGTCCAAGGGGGTGGGTGGGTGGGTGTGGGGGGTTCTCCAAGGGGGTGGAGGCCTGTCCAGAGGGTTGTCTGGGGGTTGTCCGGGGGGTGGGGGGTTGTCTAGAGGTTGGGGTTTCCAGGGGTGTCCAAGTGGGTCGGGGGTGGGGGTGGTGTCCAGGAGGGGTGGGGGTGCTGTCTGGAGGGGTGGGGTGTTGTCCAGGGGGTGGGGGGCTATCCAAAGGGTTGGGGGGTGTCCAGCGGGGTGTCCAAGGGGGTAGGGGTGGGGGTGGTGTCCAGGAGGGGTGGGGGTGTTGTCTAGAGGGGTGGGGGGATGTCCATGGGTTTGGGGGGTTGTCCAGAGGGTTGGGGGTGTCCAGGGGGGTGTCCAAGGGGTTGGGTGGGTTTGGGGGGCTGTCCAAGGGGGTGGGGGCCTGTCCAGAGGGTTTTGGGGGTTGGTCGGGGGTGGGGCTGTCCAGGGGCGTGTCCAAGGGGGTGGGTGTGTTGGGGGACACTGTCCAAGGGGGTGGGGGTCCTGTCCAAAAGGTTTTCGGGGTTGTCCGTGGGGTGGGGGGCTGTCCACAGGGTTGGGGGGTGTCCAAGGGTGTAGGAGGTGGGGGGTGGTGTCCAGGAGGGGTGATTTTCTCCATCTGAGTTTTTATTTTAAATATGATTTGATTCTCAGATTTACTCCATTCTCTCCCATTTTCTATCAACCAAGTGGGAGCCATGGTTTTCTTTTATTCAATGGAATTTAAAACTGTTATATCTAAGTATATTTTCTTTTAATAATAATATTCAAGTATATTTTTTTAAATACGCATAGATTAGTTTTATATTTCAAAATTGTTTTACATTCAAATTAAGATTTCCTTCATATAAACTTATATTTGTCGTATCTTAAAAATATATATATTTTTGATATTTGTTATAGGTAATAATGAGTTGAAGTTGGATTACGTCACATCGAATGAGCAATGAATATGAGGAAGGTGTTGATGCCTTTTTGGAATTTTCTAAATGAAATGTTCCAAGTAGTGACATTTTTTCTGTACATGTCTGAAATGTTTGAATATGAAGAAGTTGAAAAGTAGAGAGATAAAAGATCATCTGATATGTCATGGTTTTCATCCAAGTTACAGCCCTTGGATTTGGCATGGTGAAACTAGATGAAATGTCACTAATGATGATGATTCACAAGATGGTAACTTCGATGGAATTGAAGAAATGATTCACGATATTGTAGCAGAGCAAATTGAGATAGAACTGACAGTTGCGCGTCTATATGGTGATGCTGAAAAACCATTATATCCTGGTTTTAAAGATTTTACGGTTTTTTCGGCGGTGTTAAGATTGATTAACCTGAAGTCGAAACATGGATGGAGTGACAGAAGTTTTACAGAGCTGCTACAATTGATGAAAGACATTCTTCCAAAAGATAACAATCTTCCAGATTCACATTACTAGGCCAAGAAAATATTATGCCTGATGGGATTGGGATACAAGAAAATACATGCCTGTCCAAATGACTGCATTATATATAGGAAGGAATATGAATTTCTGTCAGAGTGTCCTAAATGTGGGATATCACTGTATAATGTGAAAGAGAAATCACAGGCTGATGTAGAGATTACAAAGCTCCCTTCAAAAGTATTTTGGTATCATCCTATAATTCATTGTTTCAAACGTTTATTTTCTAATTCACATGATGCAAAAAAAGGTTAAGATGGCATGCTGATGAGCGGGCATGTGATGGAAAAATACATCATCCAGCTGATTTTCCACAATGGAAGAAAATTGATGCGCAGTATTCTACATTTGAAAATGAAATAAGAAATCTCATATTAGGGCTGTGCACAGATGGAATGAATCCATACCGAATCCTCAGTAGCACACATAGTTCATGGCCTTTTTTATTGGTAATTTATAACCTCTCTTCTGAAGATTGTATGAAGCGCAAATATGTCATGTTGAGTATAATGATATCTGGTCCAAAGCAACCCAGCAATGATATTGATGTTTACTTGTCACCGTTGATTGATGATTTGAAACTGTTATGGGCTGATGGTATTAGGGTGTTTGATTATTATAAAATGGAATATTTTAAACTGCATGCAGTTCTTCTGTTCACTATAAATGACTTCACAGTGTATGGAAATTTTTTTGGATACAGTGTTAAAGGGCATAAAGCATGTCCAATTTGCGAACAACAGACTCCATATTGTCAATTGCATCATGGGAGGAAAACAGTGTACATGGGTCATCAAAAGTTTTTGCCTATGGATCACCCTTATAGAAGACTAAAAAAGGCATTCAATGGCTCACAAGAATTTGATACTGCTCCAAAACCTTTATCACCGGATCTATATTTTGAGAGGGTGAAAAACCTTGATGTGACATTGGGAAAGACACAGAAATCTGGTAATGATAGACATATTTGGAAGAATAGGTCAATATTTTTTGAGCTACCATATTGGAGGTATCATGAAGTTAAACATAATATTGATTTCATGCATGTGGAGAAGAATATATGTGATTTTTTGATTGGAACATTGTTAGATATTAAAGGAAAGACTAAAGATGGGTTGAATGCAATATTATACTTACTATCAATGGGAATACATTTGGAGTTAGCTCCCACTCCTAAAGGAAGACGAACATTTCTTCCCCCGGCTTGTCATACATTATCGAAGAGGGAGAAAATTATATTTTTTCAGTGTATTCATGATATCAAAGTGCCTCAAGGTTATTCTTAAAATCTAAAAAATTTGTCTCATTGAAGGACTTGAAGTTGATAGGTATGAAATCACATGATTGTCACTTCATGATGCAACAAATTCTACCAGTTGCATTGAATGGAATATTTCCCATTCATGTTAGAAAGACTATGATGAAGTTGTGTTATTTTTTCAATTCAATTTTTAACAAGGAGATTGATGTGAATGATTTGAAAATTTTGGAAAATGATGCAATTTTTATACTTTGTCACTTGGAAATGTATTTTCCTCCAACTTTTTATGATATAATGGTTCATTTAATGATTCATCTGGTTCGAGAAATAAAGCTTTGTGGACCTGTATATCTTCGTTGGATGTATCCTTTTGAAAGGTATATGAAAATATTAAAGGGGTATGTTAAAAATCCATATCGGCCTGAAGCCTCCATTTTTTAAAAGTATATTTCTAAGGAGGTATTAGAGTTTTGTATGAGATACTTGGCTGCGGAACAATACATAGGTTTGCCTCCATCTCTCTATGAATAAGTTAATAATGAGGGAAAGGGGATTTGTGGCTTGAAAGTCAAATCATTGTCAGCTAAACAGATTAACAAGTTAGAATCATACATCTTGAATAACATATCTGATTCTCAATCGTATATCACATTGCATATTAATGAGTTGAAACAATTTCATCCAAAGAAGAAAGAAATGTGGATTTTGAATGAGCACAACAAAACGTTTTTGTCATGGATTAAAAAGACTTTTCTTGGTAGATCAAATGTATCAAAGACATTAAAATGGATAGTGGGTGGTCCATGTTTAAATGTGATAACATGGTCCGGTTATGACATTAATGGCTATAAATTTCATATGAAAGCTCAGGACAACAGAAGTGCAGTTCAGAATAGTGGTGTATTGGTGTTTGCAGAAGCAATGCATTTTTCAAGTGCTAAGGACAAAAACCCAATTTCTGCATCAAGTGCATATTTTTGTTCAGTGACAATTACTTTACCATGTTTACCAGGTTTACCATGTTTACCATGTTTACCATCTTTACCATCTTTACCATCTTTACCATCTTTACCATTGTTTAACATGCTTACCATATTACCAATGTTTACTATTACGTAACTTAGTACACTTTTCTATTTTCTGATTACAGTAGTATTAAAATATTTTAATTTGTATATTTTTGAACTAAAATTTGTTTTTTTGATTTGAAGGATAATGACAGATGATTCAGTTGATCAACCACATGATTCTGGAGATGAGAATATTAGCCATACCACTAGGGAGGAACATTTACGTGCTTCTATTAGAAAAAAGAGTTCAAAGGTTGGTAAATGTGGGTGCACACGTTTACCAAAATTATTAGTTGCCTGTATGCAGGATCAGAGGATAGTCGTTGAGTTTGATGATGATGATATTCCTAGAGGTCCAAATGCAAAAGATTTTAAGAGTTTTGTAGCAACTCAGGCTAAGAGCAAAGTAAGCATTCTGTATGATGACTGGAGAAGTGTGGATAAAGCGATAATCTCTCAGTTATGGGAGACGATTTTGGTAAGATCTTTTGATATTGTTTGAATATTCTTTAAATTTTTCTAGTATATATAATATGTTTAACCTCTTCTTTATCAGATGACATATGATATTACTGACACTGGAGGAGTCAGGAAGAAATACTTATCGTTGGCTTCCAAGAGATGGAGGGATTTCAAATCAACCCTCTCATATGATTTCATTAATGGTCATAAGATTCATGACAATCCATGTCGTATATATCCCTTTATATATGAAGACACATGGAGATAGTTTTTGGAAAGTAGAAGATAAGAGTCATTTTTGGTAAGGACAGTGTAAAATTTTATAAGATTTATTATATAAATGATCTTATTAATGTTTTGTTAATGATTTCTTATTCTTAATTTACAGCAAACAAGGAAAGATCATCAAGAGATCCAATCTAAAAATGTATACCCTCATAGTTTATCTCGGGGAGGGTATGCATTATTGGAACAAAAAATGATAGAGGAAAAATTTCAACAACTAAGAGATGAGTCTTCAAGCTCTGGAGAGGTGGCCCCTCCATCCCCTCCATCTAGACATGATAAATGGAAGAGAGCTCGATAGGGCAAAAAAGTGCATTATCTTTCGGATGAATCAAGAATCGTAGCTGAGATGATTGTAAGATATATATTTTATTTATTTAAGTTAACAATTTTATTCATATAATTTCAATCATTACAGAAATGTTCAATATATTAATACAAGAATCTCTTGAGGAGCAGAGTTCACAGGGGACATTTACATCTACTGGGAGGGAAGATGTTTTATCTGTAGCATTGGGAAGGCCCGAACATCCTGGTCGTGTAAGAGGATATCCGACAGGTGTATCGGTAAGAAAAGTGTTGCCACGTTCTTCAACTTCAAACATTGAGGGGGTTTATAGAAAAAAAATTGAATCCTTGGAGTCTGAAATTCATAATATTAATGTGACAATGGAGGAAAATATTAGAGTGTCGGTGTAGTCTATGTTTGCAGACCTACAAAGACAATTTTAGACTATAGCTCCCACTCCTCCACCTCCCCCTGCAGACCCCATTATTTATCCTCCACCTCCGCCAGTAGCTCCCACTCCCCCACCTCAGCCTGCTGACCCCATTTTTTATCCTACTCCTCCGCCGTAGCTTCTTACTTATTGTGAGTTGTATGTTGATGATTCTCAACAGAATATAGTAGCATATGGGTTGGTATATTGTATAGGAGATACATTTCATCATCAACAATTAGAGGTAGAGAATCAGAGGGTCACTATACATGATATTATAGATAGATCATCTCAGGAACCATTACCTACAGATGAGGTGGCGATAGTTGGACATAGAATCGACCATTTTTTAATTTGTCCATCCATACTTCTTCGACTCATTGCCATAGAGGTAAGAATGTTATATCTTTTTATTTTATTTTTTTTATTAAAGTTGTTTTATCATTTGAAATCTAATATATTTTTCAATTTATTTTTACAGGAATACTTCAAATGTAAAGAAATAATGTATAGACAACAATAAAGACAAATAGCTATGACATCAGATACAGAATCTAGTAGTCTTGACAGATTGTCGAGATATTCAAATTTTTTGGCGGATCATTATGAGTTTCCAATGGACGCTCATGTTTGTTAATGTGAAATAAATGTGGGTATTATGAAAACTGATATCATGGAGCTTTTTACTGGAGATAAGTTGGGCATAAACGTGGTGAAAATATTTTCCATGTAAGTCTTAACACCTTTTCCTTGCATTATATTTATTAAAAATGTATACTTATGTCTATTTTGTATTAAGTATCTTTATAAAATTTGTGAGAGGAATGAGATGACAGATGTATATGGATTCATGGATCCGAAATTGATTTCCCCTGAATCATGTGCATTGGATGAGGAACAAAGAATTCTTTATATTGCTGAAAGAATTGAAAAGAATATAGTCACACAATGTTGGATGATTCCTTTTTGTGAGAGGTATTAAACACATCTCTCTCAAAGAGTTAATTATCTTTTAACATAAAAAACCACTAACGTTAAATTTCCTTTTATCAGTGATCATTGGATGTTAGGGGTTTTTTTCCCAAGGGAGAAAGCACTTTATTGGATATGCTCTGTCCATGATGATGTGCGGGAAAGTTTTAAGAATATATTGGAAAAGTAAGTTTCAATTTCTCAATAGTTTTATATATTATAATGAATTTTAAATTTACCCCATTAGTATTATTTTCTAACAGGGAATGGGTCTACTTTCAAAAAAATGCAAAGAAAAGGAATGTAAAGATCAAATATGTAAATGCGAAGGTAAATATCCATTTATAATTTGTACTTTTTGATTTATTACATTAAAATAATATGTTGAATTTACACTCATTCAAACAGAATTGTCATGAACAACAAGGTGTCATCGAATGCGGATATTATATGTTAAGATTTATGTATGAAATAATAACAACTGGGATAGTTGTGAATTTTGACCTGGTAAGATTTCCTCTTAAAATTTTCCATAATATTTCAATTTGATTTACTCATTATACACGTTAACTACTATCCTTTTAATTTTTAGCTTTTTGATGACCCTCAACCCTATAATGCTGAAGATATAAAACACTTACAAGTGGAGTGGTCAAATTATTTTACAGGTTTGATTAAATTTTAGTTGTTTGTAATGTAAAATGTAATTTTGAATATTGTCATTGTAATTGTGTTTTTGGTAGTCGTTTAGGTTGGATTTAGTTTTTTTTAAGTTGATAGTGTAAGTTTTGAATGTTATATATGTGAATGTTTAATTTTCCTCTACTTCTTGTTTTGGTCTACTTATGATGGTTTTTCTGGTATGGATTCTGGTCTGGGGGGGAGGGGTTTCAAGGGTGTGGGGGGGTGTTCAGTGGGGTTGGGGGTGTCCAGGGGTCTGGGAGGGCTGTCTGGTGGGGTGGGGGGTTGTCGAGGGGTGTTTGGGGCTGTCCACGGGTTGGGGGTAGTCCAGGGGTGTGGTGGGGGCTTCAATGGGGTGGGGGAGGGTTTTCCAGGGTATGGGGGGTATACATGAGGGTGGGGGTTATCCCGGGGTGTTTGGAGCTGTCTAGGGGGTCGGGGGCAGTCCAGGAGTGTGGTGGGGTCTATCAAGTGGGGTGAGGGGTGCTGTTCAGGAGGGTGGGGTTGTAGAGGGGTGTTTGGGGCTTTCCAGGGGGTCGGGGGTAGTCCAGGGGTGTGGTGGGGGCTCCAATGGGGTGGGGGATATCATGTGGGGTGAGGGGGTGAGGGGGTGCTATTCAGGAGGGTGGGGGCAGTCCAGGGGTGTGGTGGGGGCTCCAATGGGGTGGGGGAGGGTTGTCCAGGGTATGGGGGTATACATGAGGGTGGGGGGGTTGTCCCGGGGTGTTTGGAGCTGTCCAGGGGGTCGGAGGGCAGTCCGGGGGTGTGGTGGGGGTTGTCAAGTGGGGTGAGGGGGTGAGGGGGTGCTATTCAGGAGGGTGGGGGGGTTGTCCAGGGGTGTTTGGGTTGTCCAGGGGGTCGGGGGGCAGTCCAGGGGTGTGGTGGGGGCTATCAAGTGGGGTGACGGGGTGAGGGGGTGCTGTTCAAAATGGTGGGGGGTTGTTGAGGGGTGTTTGGGGCTGTCCAGGGGGTCAGGGGGCAATCTAGGGGTGTGGTGGGAGCTCCAATGGGGTGGGGGAGGGCTGTACAGGGGGTATACATGAGGGTGGGGGCTATCAAGTGGGTAAGTTTTATCTGTTATCAATTTAAATGCTTAAATTTTCTTTAGTTCAGGTTTTGATCTTCTGTTTTTGTGGTACAAATTATTGATTTGGTTTCTGGTTGATTTTGGGGAAGAGCAGAGGACTGCAGCGGATTTTTAAAAAAAAATTGCTTTCACACCGGTTATTTTATAACCGACGTGATAAAGAAATCGAGAAGCATTTATCACGTCGGTTTTTTTCATAACCGACATGATAAACACATGTGGCATGGTTTATCACGTCGGTTATGTAATAACCGACATGATAAATGACCTGGGAAATTCTTTATCACATCGGTTAATCAATAACTGACGTGATAAACCCCTCTCGGGACTGGTTTATCATGTCATTTATTTAATAACCGACGTGATAAACCATTTCCCAGGCCTTTTATCATGTCGGTTATTGATTAACCGACGTGATAAACCCCTCCTGGGACTAGTTTAGCACGTCGTTTATTTAATAACCGACGTGATAAACCATAGCCCAGGATTTTAACACGTCGGTTATTAAATAACCGACGTGATAAACTCACCCGCACGTGTTTATGACGTTGGTTATTGTATAACCGATGTGATAAACCCCCCCCCCCCCCGGTTTATCACAGCGGTTATATAATAACCGACGTTATAACCCCCCTGGGTTTTTTCACATCGATTATTAATTAACCAACGTGATAAACACCGCGATGTTATGTATGTTACGTTAGTTTTTAAATAACCGACATAAAAAACTTTATTTATAACAACTTCCGTATTAACGTCGGCTAAAACCAGACGTAAATAATGAAAATTAACCGACGTAAATAATGTTTTCTGCACTAGTGATTCCTAAAGAAGTGTGGTGAATAGAGTGGTGAATAAGATATTTCAAAGGTATTCATGTGGTTTTATTCCTATCCTAATCCACTCTATTTAATTGTTTGATATTAAATAGATCATTTACATGAGGGGATCTATTTTCATGCTTTCATAAAGTCATTACATGTAAATTCATTTTTTGTTCACTTCATCATGTATGTATAAGAATTAATTCCCTTTTATGCTCACTCATTAATAAATTTTTTTGTAAGAGATGAAATAGAACCAGTAACCATGGTGATTTTCTTTTTATAAGTTTATCAAAGGTTGAATAAAGAATAAGGAGGCCAAAAGAGGAGAAATAATTGGGAAAACAAACCATTTAAGTGAAGAAAAAATTCCTTCATCAATAAAATGATCATATTATCGAGAAAGGATTTTTCATTATGTACATTCCAGATCATGAATTAGTAACTACATGTAATCTTCAAAAAATACCAATAGTTTTGTTATCAATTGGAATGGAATATTTACAAAATCTTTATATCATGGGATAAAACCTTATTCCATGGTATTAATATGACATGAATCTACTTATTAATTTTAATCACCCCCAATTTTTTCATATATCCATTTTTTATGTTTCTTTTAATTCCTTTTCTTTTTTTAGTTTAATAATCACTATTCTTAATTCAAAAATATATTCTCTACTAATATATATGAATAATAGAACTATTTTTAATGAAAATTTGAAAAAAAACTAGATTTTCATGTTCCCTTCGATAAGTATATTTTTTTCATATGCGGCGTCACTACTCCCTTGGGTAGAATCAACTATTTCAAAACTTATTTAGAAAGTTCATTTATACCATGGTTGTTTCCGGATTCCTCAAATAACCAATTCATGGAATGTTATTTTTCTTTCTGGGGATCATATTTCAATAGGAACTTGATTCTTCAACCCACCTACACATTTTGTTTTTATTTCGATATCGGTACTAAATATAGATATTATTTTATATAAAATTTATAGTGGATTTAATTTTGAACTTTGTTGAATATTTTTCATTGTTTGGTAGATAATTTAATAATAAAATGTCTTTTCATGTTTTATATTATTGGTCATTAATATTTTAACTAATTGATTATAACAAACTAGATCATATTTTGTAGTTTTATATTCTACAGTACCTCAATGTAAAATGATCATAAAGGGGAGGGATCAAGAATATTTTTATGTATATATCATGAAAGGTACACACATATATTGGATGTCTTACTCTATATTGTATTATTGATCTCAAAAGATATGAAATATATCCCTCAAATCTATACATATTACTTTCATAGAATACTTATTTCTATAGGATTTAATATTTCTCTATGATATTGAGTAAGGAATTCAATTTACTCAATTCCTATTTGGTGTATTTGTTTCCTTTTTTTTTCTACTATGATTGTAAATCCTATATTTTACATATCTATACCATCTATTTGGTTTCTCAAAATCATATAATAATCATCATAATAAGTTATTCAAATCATTTCTATTTTACAATGACATGTTCTAAAAATTATAGGATTTTCAAAAGGTTTGTTGATGATAAAGTCACGAAAATACTCTAAAATTATTTTTTGATTATTAGACGTACCTTAAAAATAAAATCATTTGGAATTGAGTCTCATTAGAAGTAATGTCATTTGTCTCGTTATGCTTTCATACTTATCTCCATATGAAATCTTCATGATTGGACTATCCATACACTTCAAATATTTTTATCGATTCACATGGAATCATAAAATGCCATAAGTATTGGATAAGAATATAAAATGAACTGGAATTCCCTTATTGATGATCCTCGACTCTAACAACATCTTGGGTTCCTCAAAGAATGTGATATCTCAGGCTGTGTAAATCCTCAACGCTTACCCTTCTTAAATATACTACATAATTTTATATTGAATTATATCCAATACCATGTATATAAGTATCTATTTCAATTATAGAGGTTAATCTCACTCAAGAAACTCTATATAATGTACAGTTTGTTTTTTTAGGATTGATAGTTGAATAGTTGAAAGATAGGTCACCATGAATGCCACTCAATAGAACCATACATGATATTTTCACCTCATAAAGATCCTAATTCATTTTATTTGAAGTCATAAGATCCTTTTCTATGTTCATAAATCTCCCTTAATCTGTCCTAAGTAAGTATAGAATCCATTCTATCATGTTTTCATGTTCTAATGGAACAATTTCCATTTTGATTTTTGAAGGTTAATATTATTAAATTTACTTAACACATACAGATCAAATCATGATCTTATAAATAATAAGAAATATAGATCTTTATTAATCACTTTCCGTAATTCATAAATAATCATAAATATCCTTAGAAAGTTTGATTTTTTTCATTATGAATATTGGTTCTTCTACTACTATTTTATTTCTCTATCATTCAATATTCTCCCTTTCAACATTCTCAAAGCCCCATTGTTATTTCCTCGAACAATTTTATTTTCATCAAATAAAGGGAAGAAAAAATCATATTCATTTTTTGATAAAAGTATTGTATCTTTTATGTGAAATCTTAAGTTTTTTCCTATTCATTTCTATATCCCTATCCCATAGGTACAACATTTAAAAATCAATAGAGAATATTTTTGTCTATAAATATATATATTTAAATTCCAATTAATTACTTGATTATAAACAAGGTAAAAAATGAATGGGATCCAATAGACATGTTATTGTTAGATTATCCATGAGATTATGCATCATTCGTCCAATATGAATCCATTTTATGAAACATATTGGTTATTGTGATTTAGTGGGTCTCTGAGATCATTTTTAAGACATATTTTTTGTTAAAGGAAACTCTATAAAATCTAATCAATAGAAAAATTTGGTGGTATCAATGGAGAATAATTATACAAAAAATATATGCTTTCTATGTTATAGTATTATATATTAGAATTAGAGATAGATCCTGGCTTAGTGGGTCCTTTTTTCCATGATGATTTTGGGGTCCTATATTTTTTTTCTCTATGGATCGAGCAGAATAGGGTTTCTAAGTTACTAGGGAAAAAGAAAATAGGTTTACCTCTTTCATAAAAAACAATCCAGTTGGACTCTCATGTAAATCTGAACAATGAATCATACTTTGTTATATATCTATAGAGTTCTATATATTCCTTAAAGGAAAGAGGAAAAGTAATTAAAAATTCTATCACATTAGTACGTGTATTTCTATTATTATAAAATTTATAATACAATTAGTGAATGGGGGGTTCATATCCTTTTTTAGGCACTCATATTTTATGTGTTCCTAATATAGAAAAAAAAATTTATATATTTTAAGGTCTCAAATAAGGGTAATGGGAACATAGTTATAAATCCAAAAAGAAAATGGGGATAAGGGGATCTTCAGTTCCTTTGAAAATGGTAAGTGATAATTGGAACAAGTAGGGATGATGATCGGTATGAATTGGTTCTACTTCCTCTATGTATTTGAGAAGAATACCAAGTCAGGTAATTATATGACCTCTAGAATTGTAAAATAAATAATCTGAATGAAGAATATTTATTTAGATTGAAAATATTGTGGTTTTATGAAACCATCCACTAGTTATGGTTTTAATCGGTATTCAATCCAAATTTATAATGATAATATAGTAAACATTGAAAATTGAATCCTAAATTACATTATTTCTCTTTTTTTATTCTCACACTTTTATGAAAATAAAAATAAGTCCTAGAAAAGTGACACTTGATCAACCCTTTCATCAATAATATGAGTTTATTCTATTTATCAATGGGTCTAGGAAAGGATAGAAATCAGCGGTATAGTGTCGACATGACATGGTGGAAGTCATCAGTTCAAGCCTGAGTATCCCTAAACCAATGTTTCTTTTCTATTTTGACTGGATCACCCCCCCCTGATTGAATGATGCTAAGAATTGGCTCATGTATTGACTAAGGGGGTAAGGGATGATTTTTAATTTTAGAGGAGTGAACTCTTGTCAAATATGAAGTGGTAAATCTTTTCCTTGAATTGAAATACAATTCAAATCCACTTATTTATCTATGAAAAAGGAAGCTACAAGTCGTGATACTAGGAACCTCATGGAGAGTTCAATCCTAGATCTAGATGAATTATGGTGACACGATTAACACATGAAATTTAGATATAAATTGGTATTTTAAATGGAGGATAAGAGATTAAAAAGTTATAAACTTCCCTTGGTAGGGAAATAACACCAAAAAATGGATACTAATACCCTATATATTATGGATGGTGAGAGAAGGATTAATTCACCTAGGGGGGTCATGTATGATTAGCTAGTTTGTGAGTCAATGAATTACCTTGGATACAATCAGTAGATGGTCCAAGAGGATGATTGGACACACTACGACTAAGACATGGACTACATTCTACAGGATACATCAATGGGGAATTTTTTTATTGGGATAAATATTGAAGGAGAAATGTTATGTGGAGGAGGTAGAAGGCCCATGAGTCATGAACATATTTTCCCAGAGAAGAAGAGGTAATGGTATTTGTGGAATAATAATTTACTAAACCTCTCTATTAGCCATGATAATATAGAGGATTCAAGCATTATCCAGAATGACTATGTGTAAAGTATCTATAGGTGGATTTTAATTCCACTTTCAAATCCTTAGACCTAACCCTAGAAATTTGGTGGAAACTACCAAGATAAATTTTGGTATAGACAGAGGTAATTTCTGATGGAGCATTAAAATTATTAAGGATCATAAAGAATGCCAATGAAAAAATAAATCTATTGGTCTGACACTAATAATTGAGAGAAGAAATCTAGGGGATAAATTGACATTAGAGACCCTAGTATTCCTATCTATAAATGATGGATACTAATCCTTATGTATATCGACCAATATGTTTGTGATAAATAATCTCAAAGGAATTGATGGTATCCCACATAAGCAGTGGAGCATGTGGTTTAATTTTATGCAAAGTATAGCACCTTACTTGGGCTTGACATGCCATGAATCCTTTTAAAAGGGAGTGGTTCCTTTGGAAACACAGATATAGGTTGTGTATGACTATCTTCAAATCACATTTTAAGGTTTTGGATAATTTATTATAATGATCACAACCCCTATGTTTATTTGTCTCTATTGGGGTTGGAACCCTAAGTAGACTATAAGTGATAAACTAAAGGATGGTGGGGATGACATCAAGTAATAATGCCGCTTATTCCCTAAGTAACAGACGTGATGTAATATTTTAGACAAAGGGTCCTAATCTTGAGATGGTGATAAAACTCCAAACCCATCATTAGTAGGGATTGCAGGGTGAAACTCACCTGCATTAAGCCAGAATAACTAGTAATTTCTAGTCATCCATATAGTGGTGAATCTATTTTCAAGCCTTGAGCATGCCACCCATCACACTATGGGGGAGAACATGCCTGAAGTATTTCCCTTAACAATTATTAGGGAGATTATTAATGTAGTTAGAGTGACCAGATAGATGTCGTAATAAGTTATTCATACTTGAAGGTGAGTCTGGATCACCTATTTTATTTTGAGAGTTGATTCCTATTGGTTATTTTTGTTTGACACTGCATCACAAACAAAATGTGGGAAATGTATGAGTTCACATTTTTTGAGATGAAAGTATTCCTTTATTTCTCAATAGTGATGTAATACCCAAGATCATGAGAATCTTATGATTCTAGGTCATAACAATAAAAAATCATATAAGATTCCTTTAATGGTCTCGTTTAGTAACATAAGGGAAAATGAAACAGAGAGGGATGTAGTTTTTTTATCTAACTTATTTGTAATAGATGACCACCAACATTGAAGGAGGCATCCTATATGATCATAAATTATCTTAGTAGTAGAGTGTGCCCTTGAAAATTGCATCGTTGTGTATGGGATTTGAGGGCTCTCATCAATGATAGTTCCATGTTCTCATCAACACTTGAACCTGAGATGTGGATCATATAATGAACATTATCATGGTGTACTCATCATTATATTAGAAAATAAAGTTTTCATAAAGAGTATATATGATGTGATTTAGGTGAGATCCAATAATGTGGTTCTAAATTTCTATTCACCCGTGGGATCCAAGCAGTTCAAGAGGACCACAACTCCTCTCTTCCCGATAATCCATACATCCTGGATCAGTATATGGGATTATATATCTCGATAAGTTGAGTTTCATAATAAATTGAAAAAATAAAATGGTGATCCTAAAAAAGTATCTTCACAAACCAAATACAATAAGATCGCCACTTTCATTATTCTAGGGTGGTAGATGGATCATAATATTTAATCTATTTTTCATTCTTTTCTAAGGGGGTTTGTATACATAATCAAAAGAAATAACATGAAATTTTGTTTCCATTTATTAGTAGATTTTTTCTAGTCATAATAAGAATGATTATTATAAATAAATTACTTCATTAGGTCTTTCAAAATCTTCTCAATCACCAAAAGTGCCCTCAAATAATTAATTATATGTGTTTTTTCTACTTCTCTTGACTTAAATGGTTCAGGTTTGAATAATAATATTCAATTGTATAGGGTTGGGCCAATGTGGTCCTCTTGACATTATAACTTATTTCTCTTCTCATCGTTGAACTTCTTTCACAAATACCTGAGTAAGAGATGGTGAAACACACTTGGAGAGTATAATACAAGAATAGAGTTTTAGGCAACATTTGGGAAGGATTAATCGTAAAAGAAAATGAATCGATTGATTATTAACCATAGTTGAGGTCTCTAATTCATGTATTGTATAGAATACCAGTCCTAGGTAAATAGTAAGAATCATCTAATGATTCATTCATGTATGATACACTTATGGAGGGGATATAACTATGTGGGTCAAGATCTTCTCTTGCAATTTGGTTTTTATAATTAAAATTTGGATGTATGGATCCATGTGGTAATGAAAGATTGTTTTTTTTTCCAAACTGATGGCTTAATATTTCCAAGTCATGGGGAAAAGGACTAAAACATTCCACTAAAATAGTCAAATGAGACAAAAATAGTGACTGTTAAGAACAACATAGAGGAAGGATGGGAAGTTGGTTTGATCTAGTATTATGAATGGTATATAGTTGGGGGATCTCCTAGGGATCATGGGATCCCTTGGTAATAGGTTAAAATTTGTTCATTGAAAACACCTTGCTACACCATCTCAATTCAACCATTTGTGTGAAATAATGAAAAAGGGAAGTAAACATGGTTAAAACCCTTCATATCCACCCCATAGTAACTATGAGATCACCCCATGGATGCCTTAAAGATCTTAGCGGGGTCAGAAATCGACCATAGAACTCTGTTTAACAAGTACACATTTTTCTTCTCTCTGGTTGGGTAATAAGTGTCATAGAACGGAAATCACTCAGTCTTAAACTCAATATTATTATGACCAATGATCCATGTAGAAAACATTTTGGGGAAATATCCTATACAGATTACCTGTATTTGGCCTCTAGAACCAAAATAATCTTTAGAATGAGACTCTAACTCTACTATACTTTATTGTTGAGATGCTTTTAAGAGTTTCTTTCTGGAGAGAACTGTACGGTGAAAGTTGTAAGTAGTGTTTAGGGGGACATTTATTCTATTATTAGACTCTATGTAGAATTATATGATGATGAAAGAGGTAAATTTTTACCCTCTGGTGGATAGTATTGGTTCGACTCTACTTATCTCCAACTCATGAACTTAGCTGATACAAATTGATAAAAAAAAAATTATTCGGCAGTTAGATATATGATGACTCATTCATGGATTTTAATAAGATCATTATATTTAGCAGAACCATAGGATTTTATAATAGTATAAATTAAGTTTGATACGTGATATTAAAATGAATAAATTCTTACAGTGGATACCAAGGCACCAAGAAATGAGGAAGGGATTAGTAAGAGAAAAATGCTTCGTGGAGTATAAAATAAGCATAGATCCATATATTTCTGAATAGGTCAACATTTTGAGCTGGTAAATCAATGTTATGGAAATAGAAAACCTAGTGAAATAAAAAATCATATTACCCAAAGGAAAAAAATTAAAATTAATTCCCCAAGTAGAGGTGAGTGAAATGGGAGCAGCCTAAACTGTGAAAATGGAGTTGTTGGAGAGCCATACAAGCATCGTGCAATTATGAAAAGTGGTGGATTGCTACACACTAGATTAATAGAGTATATTTTCTAAAAAAATAACTATATTATACTCTAATCATAGTATCATGGAGTATATATAATCCCATATTAATCAGAAAGGACCACCATTAAATTCTAGTTACTATTGGGTGACCAATAGAAAAGTAGTATCATGAGGGTAGTGTGAAAAGAACCCCCATTTAAAATTGAAATAGAAAAGTAAACCATAAATCCCAAGAAGTGGTAGGAGCATAGGGCTTAAAAAAACTCTATTAAATAATGATCCAGTGACACATAGGTCGTGGCATGGTAATAGTAACTCACTAGAGTAATAAATAAATAAGCTCTTCATAGAAAAATTGTAACTATTTATAAACCCAAACCCAGATGATTTGTCCATGGATAATATTAGGCTTGGGTAAAAATAATTGGAGTTCCAAATCAACTTATGTAGAAGAATCAGCTGTTGAGTTCTGGTTAGGGGTAAACTGACACTTGAACCAAGAGGTAGTCGGTTCTCTCTGAAATGCATTAAGGCATTGAAGTTTACTGGAAATCCAAGGGTTAATCACTATTTTGATGTGTTCTATGTGAGTTTTACTAAATCAGGGAAAACTCTAAATAATATATATGATCAAAAATATCAAAGGGTTCAAGTATGGAAAGTTCCATGATGGGTGGATAAGCATCTACATCGAGAGCGAAATAGCATAGATCACCAGCTATGCTCACTAAATAACTGATCCGTGATAAAGGTCCTAGGGGTGCATAGATATCTAGGAGATTTTCCTAGAAGTGTACACCATTGAAATAATTAGTATTATCTCACTAATTAATCACTCTTTCACTGAATATGAATGAGGCTAAGAAATCTGTCAAAGTAGTGGGATATCAAAATGCATCAGTATAGGTTAATTCCACCTTATACATAGAGGGAATCACCTACGCAATTTGCGGTGGATGAAGAAAAAGAAAACAATGTTATCTTGAGTAACAAATTAATTGGTGAGTATCAAATTCAATGAAAACAAAAGGTTTTTTCTGCCAATTTTATCCATGGAGGGTGAGTCGGGTCCTAAGTTCTTTCTAAAATTCATAGTTAATAAAAAATTAGTGAATATTCTAACATTACCTGTTACTGGTCTTAAGGGATATAGGAAGCTAGGATATATAAAATATTGTTATAGTTACAACGATTCATGGTGAACCATATTTTCTAGGAAAATAAAGGGGTATATAAAATGCCTCAATCCAATTTTTGAGTACCAGGAATGATGTCATTATAGTAACAAATAACATACTCCTAGGAAAAGATAAAATAACCATAAACCAAATGGTAATTATACTAGAAATTAAAACATGTGGGTAGGTTGATAATACATTTGTATGAGAGAAAAATATATCTAAGGAACTCTATAAAATAGCCTCGAAACATCAGGAAAAGGGGTGCCTCCTCAAAAAGGGAGTATCATTGACCAGACCTATGAAACAGTTCTCTAAAAACCCAGGTATCTATAAAGTCAAAAGATGATGTATAAGGGATTGCACCTACCGAGTGTTGTATGGTCAAGGAAGTGGTGACCTTATGATAAGGTAGATAGTGATCGAAGCCCCAGTGAATGGTGTCCATAACTATAAAGGTCATAAGTTAGAAAAAAATTCAAGTAGGTTTTATCCTGAAAGAAAGGTATAATGATCAAGGTAATGTATCAGAAAGAGTCTTGGTGAAATAAACATGTCTATAAAGATAAATACTCCATACACCTAGATAAAAAGACCCTATGAAGCTTCATTGTTCCTTGGGATTGGGTTTGGGACTTTCCTACATAGTTTAGGTGGAGGATGGGGGGATCCATCAATGAGATACCACTCTAGAATATCTATAACTATAAACTAGTTTCATGACCTATTGGACAAGGGAAAGTCTTAGATAGATAGTTTTGATGGGGCCTAGGCCCCCCAAAACGTAATACAGGTGCCTCAATGGTTACTTGGGATAGATGGATTGTCCATTGAGTACAAAGGTAGAAGGGAGATTGACTACAAGACCCAACCACCAAGCAGATATGAAAGTTTACCTTATTGATCTGATGGTTACAAGTGAAAGGTTCGTCACTCAGTGGATTCAAGTTACTCTAGGTATAACAAGATGATATCTCCCAAGAGTTTTCATTAATGAGAAGGTTTGGAACCTTGATGTTGGATCTTCGCCACATAGGGATATAGTATTTTTGAAGGTTCAGAATATTCTACCATTAAATAGGTATGTGAGATGGGTTTATAATGGCATGATATTGTTTTCTCATATATAGTGTGGGTGTTAGAGAATTGAGAGGGCCTTTCCCTAGTGTGAGAGGACCAGGAAGGACACACATATGGTGTACCAGTTCATCCCCACGGTAAATGCTGGGCAGCTAGGTGAAAAGTTGATAAATGATGAAGGAATCTGAGTATTAAGAAAAAACCAAGATAATTTTTCTCTTATTCTGACTTCCCTTTACCCTCCATTATCCCAGATGATAAAACAATGGTTTATCTTCCCTTTCAAATATGGAATGACTGACGTTTTGAGAATTCAAGATAAGGTCACTATGAGAAAAGACATTATTAATTATGATAGGTGTCAAGTGAATGTTTTTAACATATGCATCTGAGGAATCCTAATAAAATAGTATAATTAAACATTTTCCATGACTTGATCAATTTGATTAGGCACTTTACATATTCTATTTTTTCATCATTCAATCATTTGACAACGTAAAAAACTAGATCCCCTTTATATCCTACCTTGTACAGAGAGGGAGGGGGGAGGGCATCATTGTACCCTCCTAAGTTAACAGTAAGAAAAAGGGTATAAAAATGACAAAATATTTATTCAATAAAGTTTCAATATTTTGGTTTCATAGTCATAGAGGTACCACACCAATCCATCATAAACATTGTGGTTAAACTCTATTACAGTGACGATAGTGTAGGGGATTTCTTATGGAGAAATAGCTCGACATCAAGATTTTAAAAATATTAACACCTATCATTATTATTATATAGATATATAATGAAAATGAATATAATTTCAATATATTCAAAACCTATTTCAACCCCTCTATAACACTTAATTAATTTACTGTTTTATTATCTATAATCTATATATAGCTTTCATATATTCATAACCCGAAATGCGAACAGTTTTGGAGAGGAAAGGGGTTAGTTGAAGGAGGGTACTACCATGAATAGACCAAATGGTTATATGACACGTATCTTAGATGATTAGATCATGTGGCTAAAAACCAAGGTTTTAGGTGTTCAAATCCCCCTAATCCACAACTAGGCTAAATGATCTTATCTGGTGTAGAAGAATCATGATTAGGATAGAAGACCCAAAAAAGAATCTATGGGACATGGTATTTTGGTCAAAATGGAATTCCTTACTAATTATTTTTAGTGAATCCATAATCAATAATAATTTATTTCATATAGTATGTGAAAAATGATCCAATAATTATATATTTTTTACTTAATTCCTAATATAATATAACATCTATGATTTTGGGGCATAATAGCAGGACATGTCAAAGTATAAAATTTTATCAGTTGTTTTCTCATGTTTATTGTGTCCACTTGGGATAATTGATGAATTCATAACAAGTGTGTGTTTGATCATTCTTATAATTAGTGACTAGTTAAAAATACCCCCCAACCCATGAATAGGGAATAAAGGATTCTCTAAGACTATCATGAAGTATTAATATTCTCCAATCATGTAAAAATCATGTGGTTTATGAAAAATATAATGCATAATAGAAAAAAACATGGAATCCCACATACATACTCTTAAAATTCAAATAAATACCTTTCATTCTTATTTCTTGAATAATTAATCAAAGAATCTCCCAATGTAGTATTCGAACCTATGACCAGGTAGTTAGAAACCGACCACTCTACCATTCAGTTATCAAGGAAAAACATGATATTGGATATAATAGAGTGAATTAATCAACCTGGACTATATGAATCTTCCTTCTAAACACCTAGATGTTTCTTTTTTTAGTCTCTTAGTTATTTAATAAGGAAGATCAAATAATAACGTAGGCTCTATTTATTTCTTAATATACCATATATAATAGACATTCATTAATAGAATCTGAAATCATCATATATAATAATCCGTAGATTTTAAAAAGGGGTATTTATTATGATTTATTTTAGCTAATAAAATATTGTACTAATTATTTATAATATAACAATAAAAAAATTTGTTTTTTGGGGTCTATAAGAATATATTGTGGATTTAATACTATATTTTATATTGGTGCTTCTTATATATTTATTTTATTTTGATCTAATATGTTTTAAGAAGGAAATGATAATGATAAAGTATCTGTAAATATAGGGTTTTTATTGAAGAACTTGGAAGTTTCATATCGATCTTTTTAGCCTCTCTACATCTAGCATTGAGCATACCCAATACAACTATTATCTTAGATCTACCTTATATTTTTTTCAATTAGTTTGGAATAATAAAAAAATAATTTTTTATTATTGTTCTAATTGTAAATCCATAAAACCAATATGTAGTTTAATCATTCCATGTATATTCCATAATAATATCATTTTAAATTTTTAAACCTATTGTTGGTTCTGAGTTATGTATTAGTCAATTTTTTTTCAAATAAATATTTTTATATACAATAATAATATTTTATTTATAACAATTAGTTTTATTTTTTTTTTGTTAATAGGATTCATTGTATTTATAAAATTTGTGTTATTTGAGTCTATACCTAAAAAAGATGATGAATTAAAGAATACTATTTGATACATATAGTTTTTTTTCAGGTAATGGTTTAAATAATATATTAATCTTAATTAAATCACTCGATAAGTTTCTAGAGAATATTACTAAATTCAACATATCAAATAAATTACATCATATCAGATTAGTTAAAAATATTATATCATAATTCACCACTAACACCTTTTGAATCATAAGAACTTTATATTTTATTAAATGTTTCTACTATTTAGTAAAAATACCTTCACCCATCCTCGGTAAAAAAGTTAAATAAATTTCATAAATGAGATAAAGGATAATAAAATAATAAGTATTATAAATAGAAAATACTTCTGGGATGAACGATTCACAATATATATCTACATATCTCAATGAGACTCATTGTTTCATTTTTCAGATGAATCAAATGAAATAGGGGACCAGGAAATAATATATGACAAAAAATAAAATGAATTTAAAATTTAAAAAAAATGAATTATATATAAAAAATATTATAAGGAAAGTAAAATATTTGATTATCTTACAAAGAGTATAAAATTTATGTTAGAACAAAAAGAAAAAAATTATAACTTAATATTTGAAAAAAAAATATTGTAACTCTTCTTTTAAACTATAAATAGTGGACTCGTCCATAATGATATATAAACAACTATAAATTTAAAAATAATTTAAAAAACAAAATGTCAGAATATTTATTTCATACATGTCCAAGTGATGAAAAACAAAAAATATATTTTAAATATTTATCCTGTTTTTAAATTTTTTTTAAAATGATAAAATGATATATTTCCTTTTCCATAATAAATTTATATATGAAACAAGAATTATATATCCCAAAAGAAACAAGAAAATATAAAAAAAACTATTTTTAAAATGAATGAATTATTTATAAAACCAAGAACATTAAATAAATATATTTTAAAAAAAATATTATGTAATAATGATAAAAAACATACTTTCCAAATATATATGATCATTTAGTGAATATATCATATTGTGGAACAACTCGAAAAACGTTTTTACCCCACATAAAAGAAAAATTTATAGAAATTTAAATTGAGAGAGTTTATCTAAATAAAATACATGTTATATTTTTAAAATATTACCAAAATTTGGAATAAAATAAGTGATATAAAATTGAACCATTTTATCCAAAATTAATAAAAATTAAAATGGTACACTTACCTAATTTAATTCGTAAATTTGATCAAAATGAGGAACTTACACTTCATTCATACTATTATAAAGGTATTTTTTATTTCTATAACTAGTTAAAATGAATTCAGAATATCGATAAAAAAATATTTCAAAATGATATTGAATAGTTTTATAACTAAATTGAAGTACCTAAATATAAATATACAAAAATATATTGAAATAAAAAAAATCATAAAAATTTATTGTAATGGTTATACAAATTAATTGATGAGTTGAATAATAGTTTAGGGAAATTTAAGAGATATTCAAGAATCATCAAGAGATTCAATCAAGAAAATCCTATCGTATAGTGATCTTTATAGATAAATATCATCCAACATATTTTTATTATAATGAAAAAGAAACTATTGATCCTAATAAGGTTGATTAAGTAGAATTTATATGTTACTAGAAACAATTAGACTTATTTATTGATATATTATCAATGGTACCACGACAAAGAAAATATGTAAAATTGTTATTTAGTAAATTTTTTAGAAAAATAAACTTTCTTCTCTTTTTCGATAGAAAAAAGAAAATATTTTTTTTTAATTTTGAATGTTTCAAAGAGAAACAATTTATTTTCATAGATGGTATGGGGAGAATTTAAAAGGTAAGTTTTTTAAAAAATAAATAAATAAAACAAATGGATAAAAAAGGGGAAGGGTATAAAAAATAATAAAAATAATAATAGAGATAGAAAATTCACAAAATACCATTATATTATCTTGAGGATTACAAAGCTATATGTTAATAATACAATAAACTCTTAGAAAATATATTTTTTCTAACATCCTTGATAATAGTTAAAATTACACTCGCATGTTATTATTCTAATAGTATGAGTGGGAGGAGGATTTTAAGGAATGGAAAATATAATTTCATGTTAAATTTACCTATAATGGTGTTTATTTATCAAAAAAAATCCAAAAAAACTGGTCAACTGAAGGTCTTTAAATAACGATACTATTTCTATTCTATTTGAAACATTTGAAAATATTAAGATTTAATTCTAAGGATGTAATGATAAAAACAAAAAAAAAATGTATTTTAATAGTTTGGGAAAAGGAAACTGAACTTTATTTTGGATCTCCTTATAAAAAACTTCTTTTTATGCCACTTTTAAAAAAACTCAATTTTTTAAAATTTATCAAACTGAAATTTTTTATAGTTCAAAAAAAATTCAAAGAAAGAAAATTCATTATGAAGATCTATAAATAACCAAAAAATATGGTTATTAAAAAATATTTTATTCAAAATAATTCTTATTGATGAAAGTTTTTTATTTTCATTTAAACAAGATACAACAAGGAAAATGAAATGCGAAAAAAATTAAAAAAGAAATTGGCTGATTCATGAAACATCCATTTGTTCAAAATGGATCAATTTAAAATATAATTTATTTCCAAAACATAAAATAAACAATATTATAGATGGATGAATAAAAACATTAAATAAAAAAATGACAAAAACTTAAACAAATAATATAAAAAAATCCTAAAAAATTATTCTTAAAATAATAATTGAATTTTCAAGAAATATTTTTGAAATATTGAACAAAAATACTCAATTAATAAAAAAATTATATCATTTGATAAAAAATGATATTATAAAGAGTTTCATTAATATTTTTTATTTATAATTATAAATATAAACAGTGCATTTCTTAATATTCAAATTTTTTCAATCAAAAATAAAAATATATAGTCAAAGAATAAAGAAAAATTGTGTAAAAACTCAAAAAAACTTAATTTCATAATTTTAACTATAAAATATTAAATTTTTATTATCAATTGAAAGAAAATTTCACACACACACAGATATATATATATATATATATATATCCTGATTTTTTACTTATCAAAAACATATTAATTTTATAAATTTTCATAAAATTAAATAAAGACCTTGGATAAGTTTAAATATTCACTTAAATATAAAAACATCATTATTTATTAATTAAGAAAGAAAAAAAATTAAAAAACAATTAAAACCTAATTATAAATTAGTAATTAGACATTTAAAGCATAAAATGAAACATTGAGAAAATTGGTTTGTATGGGACCATTTGCAATATGATAAATCCCCAATTAGATGGTATCAACCTATTTGAAAACTATTAAATAAATAGAGTCCTAAATAAATATTATAACATTATTTATTTAAAAATGTGGTTTCGTATGTGATGGAATATTATGATTCATTCATTTTGATAAAAAAAATATTATCAAGAACTTCCCTTTTCCAAATAAAAAAACTAAAAAATGACTTGCATCATATTTCAAATAATATTTTGAATTATGAATATGAAGATTATTCCAATATTATGAAAGGAACACCATTACACATAATATTTAAAAAAATGCATAATATTAATTAGAAGACATATAAACCAAAAGTACTCAATATTTTATGTTCTTTCCCTAATTTTTTAAGATAAATTTTTAATAAGAATATTAAAAAATATATGAGTATTCATCAAAGTCCAATTAACTTTTTATTTCAAAAAAACCTCTTATAGTAACTTGAAAAAAAATAAATACCTATACAAAAATTGATTATACATATACTATTACTAATTATCTAGGGAATGATCAAATTTCACAAAATTAAAAAGATAGTTTTTATCCCACAATAAATCAACACAGAAAAAAAAAATTAATAACAATTTTGAATTCGATGTACATATTTAAAAAAATACTAATTCATTATCCTAGATCAAATAAAAATTGGATTTTCTCAAAAATGTACCTATTATATAGAAAATATAAAATCAAACTTTGGTAAAAAACAATCGAATTACTTATTCTATTTTTTCATGAAAAGGATAACAAAAAAATATTTTCTCATCGAATGAAAATAATTTGTTATTTTTAAAATAAAAATAAAGGAAAAGAGTGGAACATCCATGGAAATAGATTTGATATAAAACACATAGAAAAATTAAATCCATGATTCATATAGAAATATAACTCAATTTTTTCCTTAAAAGTTATTTTATTTTTCAACTAAGATGGGTTAAACCTTTTAATCCAAAAATGCTTACAAATATTAAGGTATACTGTTTAATGGTTAGAATCCAAAATATAAATATATGGTTCTATGCTCTATTTTAATATGAGAAATTAGTTTTGATATAAATATATAGAAGAATATACCTCTTATATAATTGATAAAAATGGAATATTAATTATTGAACAAGTTCATTTATCGATAAAAAAATATAAATTTTATTATGGTGTATCTAACTGTGGATATTTCATTAGTTAATAACAGTAATCACCAAAAAACTAATAAAATATATGATGAAAAAAGAAATGTACATCTTATTTTTAGAATGATTTAAAAATATAAAAAAATTCCTAGAAATTGTTTTAAACAAATGATATATATTTTGATATTCTTGAAAATATATTATCATCAAGATATTGTAGTGAATTTAGAATTAGAATTTATTTTTATTTGAAAAATAATATGGATGAGTTATATCTTATAAATCCAAAAATTTTCAATACCAAAATTTTAAAAAACATTGATATTTTTTATATATAAATAAATTATTTGGATAGAAAATATACAAATCCATTAAAATTAAATCCATTACTTTGGACTAATTACTAATTTTAAGACTTCACCTGTGTGAATAAATATTGTTTTGATTCTAATAATAGAAGTCATTCTATTATGTTGATAATATTTCACAATAATTAAAATTTGTATTACCTTATTCTATTCGGATCTACAATATGTATATTTTTAATTTAATTAATTGATATTGATCTAATAATTCAAGAATATTTAAAAATTGATAAAATGATGAGTTTAAATTATTATGTTAGGATATTTTGGTTAAAAAATTACTTCATTTAGTTATTTTTAAAAAAAATATATATGTTGAATATAATTTATTTAATTTGACTAATAAGATATGGAAAATTAATTCACGTTTAGAATTACATAAAAAAACTATTTCGTTGAGATAAGTCTAATAAAAAATTTGGGAAAACACAACCTAGTATTGGATTATTCTTCAAAAAATATCAAAAGTAAATCATATTTAGTTTAATATTCATAATTTATGTAGTTATAAATCTGATTTCATTATTCATGATTAAATTTATTTTATGATTTTTATATGGGTTATTTATTTAATTTTTATAAGAATTGTTTAGAATAATGTATCCATTAATAACATGATAAGATATAGTAAGAGAAACCCCATAATAATCTACTCAAATAAATTCACATGATTTTTTTGATTCATCATTTGTTTTTTAGTTATAGTATAATATTATTATATAAACAGGGTTATTTTTTACTTATGTGTTGAAATTTATTTAATTTGTTCAGTTTATTTTAAAAAAGGTTCAAAGATGATAATATTTTATAAAACAAATAATAAATTTTATATAAGTATGAATATCGATCATGAAGTATATTTTTATTATTTCTTATTATTTAGTTATAAATAACCAATAACTTAAAATTGTTCATTTTTATTTATTCAATTTTTTCAAAAATAGATAAATATGATTTAACAAAGGATATTTTAAAAAAACATAATATAAAATAATTTTCTTATTATATTTTTGGTTTTCATTATCATGATTCTTTTTATAACTGAATTGATTCAAAATTACAAAGCGTTGATTCATCTGGTATTTAAATATTTTTATTTACAAACATTTACTAGATCGAATGTGTAACAATTATCATTTTTGTTAAAGCTAATGTCATAATTAGTTTATAATTATGATACTTATATTTGATGTACTTAATCCATAAAATATTTCCCTACTGATTTATTATAACTGATCACTTGAGAAGGATGTTAATCTAAGTAAATAACGTTTGCTCCATGAATAGATGATTTTGATGGTCGTAAGATATGTTAATATATACCAGAAAATAAAATAGTCAGTTAATACTAGAATAATACTAAGAAAAATAATATTCAAACAAGTATAATAAATTTCCAAGATCTGATAGCCTATCTAATATATTCATTATCAAGAATAGAATTATATTATTTTTACTTATAATTTAATTCAAAAAGGTCTTTTATCCATGTAAAAAATATTTTTTTTATTTTATTTTTCATGATCCAATTAATAATTCCATATCTATTATTTCCCATTTTCCCCAACTTTCTATATTTTACAATCATATGATGCAATCAAGTATTATCTTGGAACCATTAATTTACTTCTCTGGATGAATTTTTAAAAACATCAAATGAGAATAAGGAATAAAATCATTTCTAGTTTTTTATTTTTTTAATGAGAAAAAAAATTCTCAGATTACATTTTCTCACAAAAAAAAATGAAGATTTGATTATTTTTTGTTGTATTCATCAATAATAATAGCGCTTGAACCTGAAGCCTCCCCCTTGATAGGGTAGTTCCCTAAATAATTTAATTATAATCCCAAGTCAGTTCATTTTTACAAGAACATAAATAATTTTATTATGATTTCATTCAAACATATCAATTTTATTTTAAAAATTGACATGGTGTGACAAAGATAGAAAAAATTAAACTTGGTTATGCATATTTTTATTTTTTTTATTAGTGATCAAATGAAGGGGAATCTTGAATATAGTAATATACTGGTTTTTTCTTTTCTTATTTATATTAAGCTTTCTTATTTGTTAATTGATCATATTTTTTAAAATGAAAATTATTAAAGATATAATATATTTTATTTTAATTAATTTGAATTTAGGTTTATACATACAGATTACCATTTTATTTATTGATATAATCTATAATATTAGGATTTTTTGTGAAAAAATATTGTAAATAATTGAGAAAATATATATAAATAAATTTTAGTCATTTTTTTGTATGAGGTTTTGAAAGGAAAAAAAGAATGGTGAAATATAAGATATATTAACAAGTAATTATTGGGTCAACCTCAATTTGAACCAGTGCATACTATTTTTAACAACTTTACTGCCTTTCCCCCTTAATATTTGAGAATCGATCTAGAAGTAATAATCAATATTTTTTAAGAATATGAACTTGTGATCAATTCCTTTCATAGTACCCCTAAGGGAAGTTGAATCCATACTACATAATTGAATGAGAGATGTTATAAGCCACTAGATTATATGGAGTATAATTACATGACATCCATAAATCTATGATAGTACATTGAACAGTTTTTTGAAATTTATAATATTGATTATTTGGTCAATACGACTAGGTGATCAGTTGGATCTATCTATTCATTATTTCATATCATATTTCTTATTGTATTTTGTTTATTTATTCATATTTTTTTTTATTTATTAATTTTTTTTATTATATGAAATTTACTTATAAAAGTAAATGAATATTCTTTATAAATTATGTTTTCCCAAAAATATATATATATAGAATAAATAGGGGGAAACCCTAGTTTTCATACTTTCTCCACCAACTCTAATGTTTTTAAATTGGTACATGTTTCAATAAAAATTTAATTTCATTATTTTTAAATCCACTCAAAGAAAAAAAAATACATTCATTATTTAATTAAACAATCTAATGTATTTAGTTAGTATTAGAAGTAGTTAGGATAAAAAAATTCAATAAAACCCTTATTGGCCCTAGACTCACTAAGTCTATAAAAATTTAATTTCTAAAATTATATGTAATTTGTTATTTTATAAATTAAGTAATATTAAAAATGAATTATAATCCATTTTAACTCAGTGGTATATTACACACCATCATAAATCCTAATTCATCGGTTGAAATCTGATATGGGGATTTATTTTTATAATTTGATATGGGGATTTTTTTTTATAAAAATCATGTCATTTATTCTCTGGTAAAAAATGAATCATCAATAATTAGATTAAAAATAATCATTAATTAATATATTAAGTGGATTATATTACGAGTTTGGTTTCATAAAATCAATCATTTTTATACAAAGTAAAAAATATAAAATCCCAAAAAAAAAGTGAGTTGATCTAATATATTGAATCATGGATCTATGTACTTTTCTAAGAAATGATATTTGAATTTAATAGAGATGAAATTTTATTAGTATATTTATTTCATTTGAATCCAAAATAATTGATGGATTTATAATAAAATCTTTTTTTCCTTTTATTTTTTTAAACTAGAATTTATTTTTACCATTCAACAAAAATATAATATAAGAAACATTATAAATTTATATTTCATGAAATATATGAAAATTTATATCTATTAAATTATAATTATATTCTATAACTATAAAGAATGAGTCATTAGTATATTATATTTACATATATACTAAAATATTATTCACACATATGTATACTAAGACTCGATTATATGTCTTAATTAGGACCCATCACTTTTTTCCCTTTGAAACAACACACTAAAAAGTGTAGTGTATAAGAAATGGAATAAATGAATGAATCATAAGCACTAAAATGAAATGTTTTTCAGAAATGGTTTAATTGGTTTTCAATAGATGGGTCAAATTAAAATTTCCCTTAAAAATTGTCCAAAAAAAAATTTATTTATTTGATATTATAGATGAATGACTACACAGGGATCATTTTATTTTTATAGGATAGTCTGGTATCCTTCTCTTTCTTCATTATTATTTAACTCTATGAGGTTGGATCGTTGGTAAAAAAAATTTAACATCATGTTATACCCATGGATTATCCAATTCCTACTTAGATGGATGCATCTTCTTAATCTCCACAGTTTCAACTCCATGTAATAGTTTAGCACACTATTTTTTATTACTATAGGGCCTTGAAGAACAAGGATATTTGAATCATTGGTTTCAATTAGTTATTCTATGTAATTTTATTACTATTCAAGGCACTTTTATACTAATCATTTTTATGTTACATCAATTTGATATTTCTCGATCTATTCATTTGCGATGTTTTAATGAAATCACATTCTATGAACAAATTTTAGTTATTGTTTCTGTATTTTTATGTTACCCACTATTCCAGCATGGTTGGTTGCTTTCACTTAGTTTTTTCAAAGTATATATATTTTTATTTATCCTATTTTTTAAGGTTTTAATAATTATAAGCTGAACATATTTCATATAATGGGGGTTTCTAGGGTATTAGGTTCCACCCTTCTATGCACTATTCATGGTGCTATTGTATAAAATAATTTATTTGAATATGGGGATGGATTAAACACATTCCACATTTTTAACCCCACCCATACTAGAGAAACTTACTCAATGGTAATTTCTAATCAATTTTCTTCCTTAATATTTTGTTTTTATTTTTCAAACAAATTATTGTGACTTTTTTAAGTTATTTGTACCTTTAAACAGTTTATGGATGAGTGATCTTATAGTTGTTGGTCTAGATCTGAACCCATGTGCCTATGAATTTGTTTACCAGAAAATTATTTTGATATATGGTTATAAATTTTATACTTTATTCACCAAAAATATTCTACTAAACAAAGGTATTCACACTTGTATGGTGTCTTATAATCAACTTCATGAAAATTGTATATTTGCAGAGGAGGTTCTACACTATATAAACACTCTTTCATGGAACTATCGCATTAGCTGGTCATGATAAAGAAATGACAAGATTCACATGGTGAACCAAGAATGATAAACTTATCAATTTATCTGATAAGCTACTCATATCCCATGTATCCCATGTCATGTTAATAGTGTTCTGGGTTTGGAAATGAGAATACTTGAAGTTGATCATATCATACCATAGAATCCCATGTATGAAAATGGATTCATTTTACTTCCCACCTAGCTACTATATCTTGGTAATAGGTATTGGTTGGGAAGTTATAGATACCTTTTCATACTATTGGAGTACTTCACTTAATTTCTTATGCAGTGTTGGTTTTTGGCAGTATTTATCATGCACTTTTGCAACCTAAGATTCTTGAAAAATATTTCCGATTATTTGGTTATATATGGAAATATACAATTAATACTACTACAATTTTTGGTATTAACTTAATCTTGTTTGGTATATATTTCTTTATTCAAGTATTTAGGGCTATTTTTTGGAGGATTATATGATTCCATGTCTCCAAGAGGGGGAGATGTATGAAAAATCACCAACATAACCCTTAGTAAAAGTGTGATATTTGATTATCTACTAAAGTCTACCTTTGGAGGATGAGTATGGGTTATTAGTGTGGATTATATAGAAGATATAATCGGAGGAAATTTATGTTTAGTTTTTATTTTTATACTTTATGAAATTTAGCATATCTTAATCAAACCCTTTGTATGGGATCAACATTCATGTGTCTTGTCTGGATAGGATTAATTTTCTTATAGTTTAGCTTAATTATCTATATTTGGTTTCATTTATTGTTTTATTTTCTAACTATCTATCAGAATGAGTTTTATGAGACAATTGGACTAGAATATTCTAAATCTCAATCATTTAATTTTTTATATTAATACCACTATTTTGGGGATATATTTTGGAACTTTTAAATGTAATAATGTTTTAGGGAAATATATAATCCATTACCCTAGTGGATAGTTACATTTGGTTGATAAATGATCTGTTTTTTGTGATATATGTGATCCCTAGTTATAAGGTTTAAGATGTCCCAATGGTTTATATTTGAGTAAAATAAGAAAAGATACATGAACTTGGTAAGAATGGAATTTTTTAAAATTTACGACTCATGCTAATTTAGGTTCTTTAAATTGTATAAGTGGTATATCTAATGTGGTCAATGAAATAAATTATGTCTCTTTTATAAATTAGTTAGATACTTATAATTTTATTCTAGTTTTTTCCCTTTGCGTAGGTCATTTTAGCACACAAGGATAGATCATTCACCTACAACCGAATTTGAAAAAAAACATTGATCATGATTTTGAACATACGCTTTCCATAACCCCTTCTAATTGAGATAGGATACCTAATAATTTATATATAAAACTTTTTTTCATTTTGATGATCAGGTAATAATTTTAAATTTTAATAATGCTTTATTTTTTTTATTTTTTTTCTTTTTTAACTCATTTTTATTATATCAAATCTAGTTGTTTTCTATCTCGGCTAAATGAGTGAGATATCCAATATTTTTGTACTAGAAAAAATAATACTAAATGAATATGAAATTTTAATTAATAATAAAAATTTAATGAGAGAGAGGGATTCAAACCCTTGATAGTTCATTGCTAATAACTATTTAGGTTTTCAAGACTAGAGCTATCAACCACTCGACCACCATTGTATGAAATATTATTTTTCTCCACTAAGTAAACACCTTAGTGAAAGCCATCAGTATTTGTATAAAAAATAGACCAGGTGTGATAAAATATAGTTAGAATATTTATACATCAATGAAACATGAGTACATAACTATATATAAATATCAAGAACTATAGGAGAAATAAATAGAGGATGACCTGACATGTCTAATTTTTGTAAGTAAAAAAATTCCCCTTTATTCCATTAATCAATCTAGATTTCAAATAATTCATGGTTTTTAGAGTCAATGAATTCCCTTTACAATCCTACCATGATACATTTTATTAATTTAGTTATTAATTTGAATCAATATTTAGAGTAAAATTATTTTCTGATTACCATGGATGATAATGAACATTTCTTTCCAATTGGATGTTTTTTCATTAATCTTTACTTCATCGATATTATTAATTAATGTACCCATTTTATTATAATCATCTATAGGAAGGCCCCTTAAAAAAACATTTTATTTTCTAGTATTACATTATGTCTGGGGTTATTATTTATAATGGGTATCCGAAATTCTATCATCTCTTAATAAACTATTTTTCCATACCAATTACTCACTATTAGATATATTAAAAATAAATATAAGTCCCTAAAGAACAAATCGATAACTAAAGGGAGTCAAAATTGATATTTAAATTTAAAATTCATATTTATGTATAGGTATGTAAATAAAAATATATTTTATATGTTTCTATTATATCAAGATAAAGAATTAAAAAAGTGGATATGGTTAAATTTGTAAATATCTCTTTTCCAAGGAGAAGGCATAGGTTTGATTCTTGGTATATTCACAGAGTGAATAAAATGATATTTAAATATATCCACCTATTTATGGGTGGAATTTGAATTTAATATTGTATTATTTCTCTCACTATTTTATTCCACTCAATAAATACAAAGGAAAGCCTAAATTTTGTGATTTGTTCATCTTTATGGAGAAGGGATTTGAACCCTTGACCTCAAGGTTATGAGGCTTACAGGCTACCAACCAGGTCTACCCTGATCTTAATAACTAGAAACTCTTATATAAATAAGGAAACCCATACTACCATATCTATAAAAAAAAGAATAACCTATTGATACATAATGGTAAAGGGGTCCATTATGTTTTTGAATCGAAATAAATATTTCAAAATGAATTACCCACCGGATCTAAAAACGAACATGAATGAACCATTTCATAAATTATGTGTCCTTATATTCCCAAGTCATGGTAGTTATCACTCATCCTTATCATCAATAAAAAAAATTATGAAGATATGAGGGTGCATAATTATGTGGTGAGGATTGTAAATTTCCATGAATATCACATTTTTCACTCAATTTTTAATATTATCCCATTTATTGTTTTGATGTTTGAAGTATCAAATGATATTTTTATTCCAATTTGTATGTCTTATTTTCTCTCTAAATCAAATTTTTTTTCCCATAGTGGTTTTATTCATATTTATAATATCAATGAATTATGTTTCTAGATATTAAAATATATTTCTAATTAAGATATTTTTTCATCTAAATAGATATTTTTTAAAAGATAACTCATAAAATGATACAAATGAATTAACCAAATTTTCTTGACATGGAGGAAATAAAAAATCATTCAAAAGTGAATATATATCCTATAGAAAAATGGGTTAATCCAACCAATATTACTTGAATAATGAAAGGATAAATTATTTTATATCCTTATCAAGTAAAATTATCCAAAGGCATCTGCCCATGATACCATGATAATGTATTGATCAATTATATATAATATCCATGATAAGAAATTAAGAACATTGATCTAGTAACCCAAACAAGATGACCAAATAAGAACATCCATTCCCAACCTGAGAAACTATTTTTACCAAAAACGTTATATCTATTAATATGTTGTGAATAGTTTAACCATAGATATACTCTTAATCATCCAATCAAATTAGTAGAATATTCATTAAACTGTGAAACATTACCATGCCATAATGTTCTCTGTTTCCAATTGTAATAAAAAATCATCCATAAAATTTTATTTAACATCCAAAAAAAACTACTAAATAAAATTTTTCCCAAAACAAAATATCACACGTACCCCCCCCTGATCCATCACAAGGAAAACTATAACCAAAAACCTTTTTAACTAGAATTAATATTGAACCACCTACATATAAAGAACCTTTCTCTAAAAATCATTGGGGTATTTTTTAGACCGAAAGCAGTATCATGATGAACTAAAAAGTATCTAGGATCTATAATTAAGAATAATTAATTACTAATTTCCCCATTAATATAATTTAAATAACTATGCAATCATATTTTTCAATGCTTGATAAATACAGGGCCATCTATTGAAGACAAAATTATATCAAACCCCTATGAATTTTTACTATGGGAATATTATATCTATATATTGAATATTGGTTCTAGAATTATTTGTTTATATAGAGTACCAAAGGGAAGAATGAAATAATTATGAACACAAATTACTAAGGTATGGAATCCACATAAATATGTTTGATGAACTCAAATGAGATATTATATATTCTTTAATGTTTAACATTATTCCTAATACATTATCCTCATTTTGTTCTAGATTGTAATCTCGAATGAAAAAATAACTCCTTTGAAAAAATCTCATTTCATGATGAACCATTAGATATTTTGGTGATGATTATATAATACAACATGAGTGGTAAAGTCTTTTGATATGATTGAATAGGAAGGTAGTACATATATTAATCTAGTAAGAATGTAATTACTTCTAAGGAGGCTAGCGTATACCTAATTTAAAATGAATAAAATTATTTATTATTTCATAAAGGCTATTATGTCCATGTTTTGATCCTCCTTTCACAAGAATATGTCCTTCTAAAATATTTTTCACATTATTCCCAATCCCAAAGTATGTTGTATATATATTACCAACCACTAGAAAAAATTGTTATAGCTAAATTATTATGATCAATATCCCCTATCCATAAACGTTTTATTTGTGTATGAAATCCCCCAAATATGGTTAGAATGGATGTTCATTATCCTTCAAAATTACAAAAAATTGATTATTTTAATAGGGTTTATAGAATAAAGTATAAACTGGTCTATAAAAAGGGGTCCTAAACCTTGGGGATGTGGTAATACATTTAAAATATTATTCCATAAAACATGTTAACCTCTGGACTTAGGGATTGAAACATAGACTAAATTACCTATCTGATCCATGTAACATTCCCCAAATAGTCATGAAAATGATTATTGAGATGAGATTAGGAATTTTTGAACCAAGAAATGATTCATTTCCATTTCAGTTGAATGTGTGACTAACCTCTTATTAAGGGTATAACAAAAATAAAGTTTTAAAATGGATCCAATATAAATATCTTCATTACTGTGTAAACCCATAGTATACCACTATTGATAAAAATCCAAATAAGAAATATTTACTAGTTCATGAGCACCACCTCAAGTAAACAATTCTATCTCCATTTGACTAAAATAAGTATCCCATATTGCAAGGGAAATAGGTTTTATATATAAATGGTTATGTACCCATGACTTGAAATTTCTTTACCACGATAAATGAAATATATTTCCATATATCCACATGAAAATGATAGGTAATTGTCCAAAGTGATACGTAAAAGTACTCTAACAAAGATTTTCCTCAGTGATATCATCATTACTCTTGGTGTCATGTGAGGTAGAAATACAAAACTAAATATGATGAGTAGTGGGGTACTAATCTAATCATTGGATAAATCTTAGAAATATTATTGCCATTAATTTGTTATCCTCATATATTTAATAATTTTATACAAAGATTTAAATTATTCTACTAACATAATTCTTGCAAATAATAATTCCCATATTTAGAAATTCCACCTAGATGGTAATGTGTTACTCCTATATAATTTCATTTTACACTAATCAAGGCTCTAGGTTGAGTTTTAGGAGAAATATTCATTTTATTATGATCCCAAACGATGGATTCAATAAGTTTTTTTCAAAAACCAATCCCACTAAATAGAAACATTAAACTAAAACCCTATAAAAAATGAGTACCTAAGAATAAAAGACCATATGATTTTAATAAATAATCGTAGGACCGAATTAACTTGGATGCATGTTCCCATAAGAAATCATGGATTCATGATTAATAGTAATTAAACTCTGTGAAAATTTTCTTCCCATAATAAGAGTTAACAATACTTGATCACATACACTACCTCAAACATCAGACTGTGTTTTCCAACTAAAATAGAGTATGACTAAAAAAATTCCATTATAAATCCATAATATCCTGAAGAACATATGATCCCAAGAAGATACTTTCATGTCTCATCCCTTCCAGGCCCATCACAGGTGAATAAAAACCCAATATTTTCATTAAAAAGAATCTAATGGGATCTCTAAGTAAACCTAATGGATTTAAATAATATATTTATTATTACATGAATTGTAAATTCGTGAATTTTATGTACCAAAAATCCAATAGTTCTTAATGGAATGGGTAAAAAATCAACTATTCCATCGACAAATACTAAATCAACTCCCCAAATCAAACTTATGTTTTCTATTAGAGAAAGGGGAATAGTATCGAGTTCTAATATATGGGTATTCTTTATCCATTGAGAAAATATGGGTTGTAATTTTACAGTAGTATCTAAAATAATTTTTAGAGGTAATCCTAAGGAGCTCATCATATAATTATGAATATATAAACCAAAATTGTTAAAGCATAAAAATATACATGACCATTTTAGATGTGATACAAGTTTATAATGATATCTAAGGTATTTATATAATAAATAATTATATAGAGTGTTGGATCATAGTCTCTTATCATAAAAATATATCTATGCACAACAACACCAACTAAGATAAATCCACCAATCCACATGTGATCTGTGAAAAATGACATTTTTGTACCTTATTCAGTAGCTAGATAGAGATATAAAGGCATGGAATATATATGGTCATCTTCAATAATGGTTAAATATATTAAAATAGCTAGATTAAGATATAATTGATCATTCCATGAAGTTGTTAGGATATCATAAATTACATTATGTACCTGTATTATAAATAGAATTTTATGAGACTCTAAAATATCTTTTACCAATGCCTCATTTTGTCATGTACATTTGAACTGTTATGAAAAAAAATATCTATATCCAAATGTAGTTGTTAAATATAATTCATCCATTGAGAATTAGTGACTGGATCTAGTCCTCTATGAAAATTTAGAAATTCTATATATTTTGACCAACAAAAGTCAAACATAGGATTTTTTACTCTGAAAAAAAGTGATAAATTTGTCCCAAAAGATATTGATTCAAGATAAATTCATGAGGAATTGGTATATATATAGGATCTACTTCAAAATTTAAAAATTTGTTAATTGTAATAGATACATGTATTTGATGTTTAACCCAAAAAATATATCCAAATAATAATAAGAGTAATAAATGATGATTCAACATAGATGACACATCTTGGAACCAAACCAATTTTAGAGATGATTTGTGATAATTTAACTAACCATTAAAAAATCATTAACGATATAAATATTAATGCACCAATCCTTGTACAATAGAGTTTAATTCATTAGTTATTAAAGAGACTATCCTGATGTGAAAAAAACTAGTGGCTATTTTTATTCCTTAAAACTCCTCGCCAATATCTCAATTCAATATTTTTTCCCACTATTGTCCAACCCACCTAATAATTGGGTTCAATGTTAGTATGTTTTCTTAACCAAGTTTTATAATAGAATAAATGAGAACCAAGAAAATAAATTCCACTCATTCAAAAAAATATGATGGATATTCGACAAAAATGGTCACTAAATACTTTTTTAGAGATCTTATATAAATCACTAGTATGGTTATCAAAATCATGAGCTTCATCATGTAGGTTCTTGATACAAGTGGCAGTACCCATTAAAATATAAATTGTTCTTGAGAAATTATGAGGTCTTCCAAATTTCTCAAAAAAGTTTTATGTGATCCTTATCAACCCAAATTTTGAATTATTGTTCTAAAAAACGGATTATCAATGAGTTCTCCTCTTGTTTAGGAAACCACATAAAAATATAATATCTAATGATGAAATGTAATTATTATACCTCTTATATATATTTTTATAGTTTAATTTCACTATTACATATTTAATATATTTTTTTATTGAAATATAATATTTTTAAAATAAATCGATTCATCAATAGAAGTTTGGAGGTTGTCGATTCGGGTGAATTTTTTTAAAATATTATAAGATAGATATTACGTTATCTGTATAACTTATTTCTTTCATTTTTATCTATTATTTATAAATATTTTCCAAATATTATTAT